>JAFIDM010000003.1:41762031-41773290 GCA_023159025.1 Thereuonema tuberculata | reverse complement strand
TGGGCCCAAGTTACTTTCCACACAGATCCACTGTGAGTCTAAAAAAATAAAATAAATAAATTAGAAATGTACTCACGATCAAATTGACCAAATGAAAAAGAAAAAACCAAAATCAATCGGTAAAAATCAATTTTTCTCATTCTAAAAATCAAAAGCAAGTAGTCAATTTTTCTCATTCAAAAAACAAAGCCTACATAGCAATAAGCAAGTTTGTAAGACTGCTTTCTGCCAAGGCTCTTTTCAGGAAGTTTGCAAGATTTCAGATTTTGAATTATTTCTAGTACTTAATTTTATTTAATACATCTAGATTTTTTTCCCAATGCTGAAGATATAGTTGGGGCTTAGAACCATGGAAGAATTATGGGGGTTGACTTTAATTTTTAGGAAGGAAAAAATAACAAATTAATTACTATATATATAAAAAACTCAAATATGTTTATTTCACATTATGATTAAAAAATATTATTTGCTAGCAATGAAATAGTATTTCTTATTGATAAAATTTAGTTTTCTAAAATATAAAAACACAGAAAACTCGTATTTTATTATAATGTAAAACTGTAAGATATATTATTCGTCAACAAATACTTATTCAATATTAGAAGAATATTTGTTAATCTTGCTGGAAACTGACACTGTAAAATAAATACTAAGAGCCACAGAGAAAACACAGACCAGCGCGAGCTCTGACCAGTACGAAACTTAGTACGATACTGGCCCGAGGGTAACGAAAAAACACGGGAGAACTTATGAGGCAAGCATAATGTGAACAATCAGCATATATAGGGTGAAACGATCTTAGTAAGCAGCAGAAATAAAGCACATGCCGATAAATGAGACGGGAGCCCTTGAATAGGCCGCATATGATGAAGTAAAAGTCGTCAAAGAAGTCATGCCGATAAATCGGCCTGGGGCAGTTTTCGCACAACCAACGAGGGCCGATATATCGGCCCGCTGGCAGTAAAAGGGCTACAGCAATAAAATTTGAATTTCTTAAAGCAAAAAAAAAAAAAAAAAAATTATCACATACCATTTTCATTTGACAAGAATTTTAATTATCTACATTTCAAAAGAAATTAAAATGTACAATATTAAACCAAGGACTGACAAACGAAAACATTTAGATTAATATTTATCCAATTCTTAACTGAAAAATTCTTCTCTTAGTTTATGAGATAGTTTCAATTGTAAAAATTTTATTTAAAAATTCAAATCAATACATTTTCTTTTAAAGATACCTATGCATGCATTAAAAGGATGATTTTTTTTTTAGTTATGCATCTTGTTATTAAGTAACATATGCCTACTGGTCACAAGCAGACACCTCTCCCCTTAACTGAAAAGTATAATGGATGAAAATCTTTTAAAAATAATGCTGGAATCAGGATCAGATTCAAGGTATAACACCCATTATACTTTTTTACAAATAAAAACTGCCTGAAATAAATATCTTCAATTGTTAGTATAAAGGGCAGAAAAACTGATGCCAACAAATAATTAGTAATAAATTAATTTTATAATTAAAACAAATACTTCCACTGCATGTAAAAATGGCTGTTTCATAAGCTAAATATTCAAAGACAGATCAGCCATTCAATTTGATAAACAATTGATTTTCCATTTAAGCAATAAAAAAAAAGAGCATTCAGAAAATCCAATGCATTGATGAGAAAAGTCAAAATCCCTAAAAATTAACCATACAAAAATGATAATAATGTTTGCAACAGTAACATTGGATCTCCACAACTCATAGCACGAGTTGTCACTCCACAGCATGCTTTTCCATTGCTCTCGAGTCCTACGACAATGTGCTTTGCACCATTATAAACGACGGGAGGCATTCCGTGCAGTGATCTTAAGCTTATGGGCTGCAGCTCGAGCATGGAATCAAAGTGCAACTAGCTCCAGGTGGATGGTATGATCACTTAAATCATTTCCTGATGCTGACTGAAAGTCTTGGCCACTGTTTGTAACAAAACCTTACAGTTGGATCTCAATACATTTCTGAGGCTGAAATGGTCCTGATCTGTCAATGTTTTCGGCTTACCAGTTCTAGGTTGGCGTGTTGTAACTACCTCATGTTTCCATTTCACCCACTGTTGAGTGGGGTATCTGGAACTTCCCTGAATCTCACAGACAGAATGATCAAACCTGTCGGCACCAAAAATCATGCCCCTTTCAGCCTCACTAAGCTTGCGTCGTGCATTCATACCGATAGCTGTAGCTGCTATACATGTCAACTTAAAGTTCAAGGTCCTTTTATAGGAGTATGACATGCACGGATGATCCCACTTATTTTACAGGGGATGGGCGGTAATTATATAGTACGCTTATACCTTATTGATTACTAATTTTTATTTGATTTTCTTATTTGAGCATTATTTAACCCTTCAAGCTGGTAAGACGTACATGCATACTTTATCATGTGTCTGTCCCACAGCCGGTTTGATGAACGGGTACGTTCTCTGCAGCGGTAGATAATTTGGCAGCCTCCCACTGCTAATTTGACTTAATTCTGTAATTTTCTACTGACCGAGGGAATGAAATAAGTTTACAATTAAGTTTGAGAATTTACATTTTCGCACTGTAGTTTAGCCATTAAAAATTTTCTTTTAGCTTCTTTCTTGTCTAAAGGAAAAAAAAAAAAAAGTATCGGGGGAAAAGACATGCAGGAAAGAAACTTACCAGCCTGAAGGGTTAAGCTTTATCTGAGCCAAAGATTAAGTGTACTTAGAATTGATGAAAGCATTAATAAGATAAAAACAGTTGTCCTACATTTCCACTCATAACAAAAAAGAGGCACTCAGACAATCTTTCTCTGCATACTGATGTATGTTAAATTTTTAAAATAGATCCTTGATATTAAATAAATAGCAACAGTCTTTACAAATAATTTGATCAAGCTTCCAAAATCCTAGTGTAGCATCAAGATTTATCACGTCTGATTATATGAAAAGATTCAGCGAGAAGATGGTGGGAGAGGGGGTTAGGCATTTGAGAATTTTTGAACTGAGACTGAGAAAGCTAAAGATTTTCTTCAATATAATAGTATCTTATACCAAGCCTTAAAAAATAACAATGCTACAACTTTAGGTAACATATCAAAGCATCAAGAGAAAATAATAATTTACAGAAAGATAAGTCACATATAATTCTACAGTCAGACAAAGGAAGCCATATCGTAATTATGGATAGGAAAGAATATGAAGGAAAAGTTGAAGAAATTGTAGCTGACACTATTTAAAAATGGGATAAGAATGCATTTAATTATTATTGATAATTCTGTAGATAATATTAAAAAAGAAAGAAAGAAGAAGAATGGAAGAAGAAAATGATGGAAAGTTACCGTACTTATATGCTTTTACTGCAAAACAAAGGAAATCTCAAGAGTACGAACATTATGAAAAGACACACAGAAGTAGCCATTTATTAAACTTTAGATCTGCATATAATATAGCAGTGAAATGAGCAATTATCAAAACCTATTTAAATGGAATTACTCAATACACCAGTAATGAATAATTATGGAATGAAAAATTAAATAACTTTAAAACTAAATTGCAAATGAATGAATACCCTATAGGTTTTATTAATAGTTGTGTAAGGAATTTTTTTCAGCAGAAAAGAAAGTCCGCTAAGAAAATAAAGAGTATTATGGAAGGTTAATAAAGATCCAACAAAATGTTAGGTTATTTCGTATTCATGAAATGTGTAAAAACAATAATGTAAAGATAATATGCACAAATGGGAAGTAGTTAATTCAAAATTTAACTAGAAACTACATTGATGAATCAAATTTATATTGTACGGGGGTGGCCAATAAATTAAAATGTAGAGATTGCTGGTCCGTACATTATGGAAACATGGGGAGAACATTAATTGCAAGAGTAAAGGAACATATTCAGGCTTACAGGTAAGAAAGGTCTTTCAGACTGAGCTGATCACTGTTTAGATGAGCGGTCCATAATCTGGACCCCAAAGTCAAAATTTTGTATAAGATTACAAATGAAAAAGAAAGGTTCATTGTTGGACAATTTAGTTATCCATAGTTCCCAATACATTAATATGGATAAGGAAAGTTAAATGATTATTTGATTTATTTATTTAAGCAGTTTTAAAAATTTATCTAAATTAACTAAATTTTCATAAATTGGGTTGCATTACTCTAAACAATTTGGGAGGAGGATAATGTATATTGTGTTGAAAGTGATTACTATTGATGAGATGTCGTGCCGACGCCCGGGTTCAAATCCTGGTCGAGAGCATGGATGTTTCAAATTTCCTTTCCTGTGTTTGTCAGCCTCTTCTTCACTCTCTCTTCGGTCTGACGTCATTCCGTAATGGCGTCCTGGAGAAGGCAACAAGAAACCACTCCAATATCTGTTCCCTAGATTATCTACGGCTTCTCCTAGGGGTTCGCCCTTCGGGAGTCACTAGGGTTCCGTAGACCGCCTACCTTCGAATACGAAGTTCTCACGTCATGATGATGATGATTGATGAGATGCTGTGTATTGTTGTTTAAATTGAAATTCAATTTAATAGATTTGTAGTAGATTATGCCTGAGGAAGGTCGGCAAGAGATCCAACTGAAATGTTGTAATTATTGAGTAAAGAAGAATTAGTAAGGGTTTTTTAGTATTTAAGAGAATTTTAGTTTAAGAGAAATGAAGATGAACAAGAAGGATCCTGAGATGTGAATAGAATATGCTGAACTTTGTAAAACAGTTTGTAAACATATAACTAAGGATCTCAGGAAATACAATAGTGAACTGTTAAGAAAAGCAGTGGAGGAAAGTAAGAACCTAAAAGTGCTAAATGTTTTTATGCACCAGTAAGAAGTTTACGATGTCTCTGAGAAGTGAAGTTGGCATTACTAATTAGAAATCGTGAGGAAACTATGAAGTGTATTGAATTTTTTTTTACAGCAATTTATATAAAAATAGTAGAGACTTTGATGAAATGGCATGTCTGAAGTGCTTCCAGTATTGAAAGAGGAAGTCAAGTATGCCATCAAATGCACGGAGAAAGGAAAAACACCAGGATATGATAGGATCACAGTAGATATTCTCAAATGAAGCAGGAGAAGAAACAGATGGAATTCTGGCTACTCTTCTTACTGAATGTTTGAACCATAGGGATGCAACAGATGATTGGCAGAATGCAGTGGTAATATTATTAAGAGAAAGAGAAGATATTATTAATTATAGGCCTATCAAGTCTCTTCTTAGTTTTATATAAAATATTTATAAGAGTTATTACAAGTCGCTTGCAGAAAATTTAGTCCGCTCAACCAAGAGAGCAAGCTAGATTCTGTAGTGGATATAGCAGAACTGATTTTGTTTTAAGAGAAGTTCGAGAACCAATGAGAATATAGGATGCCACTCTGTATTGGATTATTGACTAAGAAAAGGCTTTCAACACACAGTTATTATGACTGGTATTATTCATGCTTTGGAAAATCAAAATATTTTAAATAAATACTACTTCTACTCTCCTAACATTAAAAAATATATTTTTTAATGCAAATGAATTTTCGAAAGCATATTCCTTGCTTTCTTTTTCAAGTTTGTTTGATAACAATATATTCTCGGGTGAATTTACATTGCGTATACATAGTCATCAACAATCACAATACTGTAATAACAACTACAATCTTACATTAATATTACAATAATTGATAATTTACAATTCGTTGATTTCATTAATTATTACAGATTTTTTGTTTCCTTTGAAGCATTTTTTTACCATTTCATTAGCTATATTTACAAATCTACTCTCTACTTCTAAGCCACTACTTTTATTGAAATTGAAGTTCTTAGTATTTCTTATTATGAAGCTCTCCAATATTTTCCTGGTTTTACAATCCTTTTCTAACATTAAAATTTTGACCTCATCTTTGATACAGTGGCCTGTTCAAGAACAATGATCAGCTTTCATCAGACTTGTAGTCTAATTTATTTTTAATACAGTATGTGTTCTTTTGCTCTTTCAAGGGTCGTTCTTTTACACTCTCCAACATAAATTTTACGGCAATTAAGACATTCTAAGTGATAAATTAATCCCATGTTTGCATTTTGACTATTTTTATTTACTTTATGGCATAAAATATTTTTCAATTTGTTCTGATATTCAAATGTCATTTGAATACACACACACAAAAAAGGACATTTTGATGGCAACATTTGATACAAACATAGGAGCAAATGAAATATTTAGTTTTCAATAATAATAATAATAAAATGGAATAAATATAAACTGTAACATTTGTCAGGAGTGCTTCAGTGATTTCTATTTAAAATGGTAATGTAAATCTAAGACAGGAGAAAAAAATCAGAAGGAAATAAGTCATACGCAGAAAAGATAAACAATTTAAGCATTAATTGATATATTTGTAAAAGATATATATTTTACCCAATAAAATGTTCTCATTCTTTCCTTACTGTTCTTACCTTCCAATTAGCTGTACAATGCCAAACACCATCTTCACCGTAATCCCATACCTAAATAATAAATCAAACATAGATGTAAATAAATAAATAAAATGCTAATTTTAGTTTAATAATTTCTAACAATAATTACTATTTTCTGAAGTTAAAAATTAAAATTTCTTTCTGATATTATTATCATTCTAAAAAGTTCAAAAAAAAAAGCGGGGGAGGGGGGGGCCGTTAATTAGATGAGGGGAAAAGGGGGGGGGGGGGGGGGGTTAAAGAAAATCTCACGTAAACTTTTTCATTCAGAGAAAATATATATTTTCCAAATTTTTGAAAAAACACTTCACGTAATTAATGGACGGCCCCTAATCACTTGAATAATAATAATAATAATAAAAAAGCAAGATTAAATTACACAAGAAACAAAAATCAAAAATGCACAAAACAAAAGACTTTGCACCCTGAGCTATCATGGATGGAAAACTGGGACGTCCGTTTCTGCCTTATTAGGTGTCCTCAGCCACTTTTACTCTCCATGGTAAGCTCAGACTGCGTGCAATGGTTAAGGATTCCATCTCTGCAACCACAAGTGGTATCTCAACCAAAAAAACACAACAATGAATAAATTACTTTAAACCCCTTGTCATGACAACATCAGGCTCAAAGGAATTTAAAGTGGGCAAGAAATAAACCCAAAAAACAAGAACATCAATAGAAATAAAGTTTAACATGCATAATACAGTACACCATCACTAATTTCAAATTTCCTGTGCCGCTGCACCAAACTGCGGCTAAGGTTTGGTGGCACTACTAGCTGCACAAACATTGTTACATTTTTGGCGTGACTGTTGACATGAAGATATGTAATGTGCTTAGTTGCAAATTTCAGTTCTTCACTTTGGATTTTTGATTTTTGTTTTTAAGTTACTATTATGTAAGTTAAACTTTATTTCTATTGGTATTTTTGTTTTTGGGTTTATTTATTTATCCACATTAAATCCCATTGAACCTTATGGTGTCAGGAGAAGGGTTTAAAAATAATTTTATTTATTGTTTATTTTTTTTTGGTTGAGATACCACTTGCAGTTATGGAGGTGGGATCCTTAACTGTTGCCGAACTCTGAGCTTACTTCGGAGACTAAAACTGGCTAAGGATGCCTAATAAGGCAGAGATGGCTGTCCCAATTTCCTGTCTGCGATAGCTCAGGGTGCAAATCCTTTAGTCTTGTGCATTGTTGTTTCTTAAGTTACTATTATGCACGTTAAACTTTATTTCTATTAAATTACATACATCTAAATAAATTAAATAAAACACAAATGCATTAACAAACTTAAATAATTTTATGGATAACTTTAAAGAAGATTATTAAATGTAGAAAAATCTATTATAGTTTGATATAAAGACCTAATCACAATATGTTCATTAAATTTAAGACTTTGAATCTCATCAAGCACTTGCCTAGTGCATGCAATGTGCTGCCTTCAATACATAAGATGAGAATTTGAGCAAACATTTCAAAATAAATAAATAAATAATAATAATAAAAGGTAAGAAAATAAAACAAAAAACCAATGCTCCTCAATGTTAAAATTTAACCACAGTCGCAATAATCTGAAAGAATCTCATACACACATACAAATGAAAGATCATTCGTCACGAAACTGAACCATTACCAGGCATCAAAAACTATCTACTACATGTACATAACAGAAGTATAATTAAAGCCATCAAGGACTTACTCAATTGGAATTACGTTAGATAAACCTAGACAATTTGTTAACAAGTATAGAGCCCATTATTAAAAAACTTATAAAATTTTTTTGTGATAAAACTTAGGCATGTTTCACAGCCATCCAAAAAGGGAACAAAACATGCTCAACCATGAACAATATCAAAAATCTGAAATACCTCTGCCAGTTCATAAAAAAACTTGGAAATGAAGCTTCAGGTGGAAATCAGGTTCACAATAAGAAAACAGGATGATACTTAGTGTTGTTGGGAATGAAGACTTGAACAAACATTTCAAAATCATACTAGTCAATCGATCTATTGTCATAACTGATCATCTGAAATTAAACATAGGGGTTTTGAATTTTTGCTCCACTTCAAGTATATTACAAATTTACTAAAACTGCAGCAAAATTTTTATTTTGATATGAAACAATCTGTTAGTTAAAAGCTTTTCGGTGAAACCAGAGATGAGGGTACCAGCCTTCGACAAACTTTTTTTGACGGCCGCTTCTCCCACTTGCTAAAAGGAGCAACCACGGTGAATTAGGCATATACAAACCATTAAACCGGAAAAATAAACAAAGAGCAAACCATTTACGATAATTCCAAGCACCAACACAACTCAGGAATCCACTAAGGCCACTGCAACTAGCAGTCAACGAAGCGGTAAACCACCCGTCTCCAATATATCCTTCCGAAGATGCTGATTGGCTTGTACCGTATTCTCCGTTTTAGCCAGCTTTTCATTTAATGCATTAGAATTTGCCAGGGAATATTGTTAGTTTTGAAAATTGGATTTTTATTGCCGTCTATATGAGTCATGAAAGATTCTGGGAGTGGAAAAAAAACTCTGAAATTTTGCATCATGTGACATCATTCATGTGTCCATTCGAAATTGGTCGCTGCGAATCTTTTGGCAAAAAAACATTGCACAGAAATTCACTGTCCTGCGAAATAACTACAAAAGATTTTTTTTTTTCATCGATTGGGCATTTTTGTTCCTGTGAAACAAGCCATAAGCATTTATGTTGTTCTTTTATTTTTATTTTATAACAGACATAACTTTACAGAAATCCTTTCCTTTTTCAGAAGTACATTCTTCTGAATCATCCATTCTAATAACTAACTTTGAAAAGTATCACTTTTCCATTGTCACTATTTCTCTTATCTAAATCCCATAATGTTATAACTAAATTTAGATGATTAATCATATCATGCCAATTCAGATTGTAATTAACTACTAATTATTCTTGTTAATTTTTATGCCACAGAAAAGAATACGGCAAAAACATTTTGCCTTTCAGTCAAACAGCAACAAACAAACAAACACTATTTCTTTTTAAAGGAACAGACTACCTCAAGGATACAAAAAAAATCTTAATCAGAATTAATATAATCTAACGTCTTTTTACTTCTTCTAAAAAAAAAATAAAAAAATAGTGGGTTAAAAATTAATGCTGGAGCATTTTTGGGGGAATATATGAGATTTAAACAAGCATTCTGATAAAAGTAAGCTTAGTGTCGATGTAATTCAGTTCTGAGGCAAACAGCATTTCTGTCAAAAAATGGATTTGGTATAATGAGATATTCTCTACTGAGAAGCCTTTCTTTAAGAGCTAATTTACTACACACAGAAATCAACAAGTTCTGTAGTTGTACACAGACTCAGTACTAGCCTTCATGTCGCTGCACGGCAAGTCAGCTAACTAAGACACTGTGGGAAAGAACGTCTCAAAGGCTTTCATGGTTACATTTTTGGTAAGTCAACCCATTCAAGAATTAATTACTATCAAAAATACAACTTTTTATGAAGTAAAGAAGAACTTAAGAACACAAATAATGCTGAAAGGGATATCGAATCTATGTTATGCTGAAGTAATCAATCTCTATTTATAAGCCTCACAATAAGATGGTAAATAATTTGAATCTCCTTATCCACAATGAAGCTCACTGTTGCTGGGATTATTTAAGGTCTACAAAGCCAAGAATGCAAATATGTACAGGTGGAATAGTATTTTGGCAAAACTCCGAACGGCGGTCCCAAATTATGAAAACCTCCGAACGCCGTCCCAATGTTGTTATTAATGAAACACTGTGTCAAGTGTAATGACATCGTTATTTGTTGTTATTAATGAAACATTGTGAATTGTTGCTTAAAAATCACTTTAAACGTGCCATGGCTGGTAGACCGCAAGTACCAAGAGTAATAACGCTTTAGTCATAAGTCGCACGTATTCGGACAATACTTAAATATGTTGAGCGAAAACTATGCGATTTGATGTGTAATATCTCTGGCTATGTGTTATCCTTCACAATCATACTGTTATCTGCCATTAAAAAGGTTTTGATAATTTGGGACCGCCGTGCGGAGTTTTGCCGGTATTTTTAATAAGATCGAATTGAAGCTTACAGGGGCCGAAATCTATGAAGAGTTTTGTTTTTGTGAAATATATATATCATCTGGCTATCTGAAATCAACAACAGATTACAACTATAGCTCGAAATAATTTAGATAAAAAAAATCGTCATTTATCTTCAAATATAAGGATGACGCGTATAAATATTTCTCAATCGGCATTTTAGCATTATTGTAATGCTATTTTTCCACACAAACCTAACTAGACCGAATTTTATATAAATGCAGATCGAAAATATTCCTTAACCTGGACCTGAACGATTTTTACTACTCGAAATACCAATCTTTCGAATTCTAAAAATCCTGCTACGTAGTTTAAACAAGAATACTCTAGAAGTCTACATTTTTACTTTGTATTGAAATATAAATGTACCTTCACACTTTGGTCACTTGAACAAGTAGCCATTCGTCGACCATAAAAGTCATAGGCGACATCATGAATAAGATCTTTATGATCAGCATTAATACTTTTGGCTAGAAACATCTCGGGAATTTAATGTTGGCTTCAGAAAGGTAATAAAAACCGAGAACTTCACTTAGCAGCAGCTTCCCATTTCTTGAATGCCGCGCTGAAGAGGGCGGCCATTTTTTATTACCTCGGAAATGACGTTTATTAATATCCGTTTAAATTCGAAGAAATTATAAATAAATTATTATTTTAACGTGTTAATGAAATA
>JAFIDM010000003.1:41736970-41752581 GCA_023159025.1 Thereuonema tuberculata | reverse complement strand
TTACCTGGAGAAATCTTTCTGCTGGAAATTGAAAAAAATGAACGCGGTTGGAGTGGCCATATGAGACTAGGCCTAACACAGTTAGATCCTTGGACTCATTTTCCTTTGCCGCAATATGCGCTTCCAGATTTGGCAAATATGGGACAGTCATGGATATTTGCTGTCACAAAGTCACATAACAAAGTGAAAACACACGAAGATTATTCCTCAGACTATGAAAGCAAAGAGCAAGGCCAAGTTAACCTAGAATCTCAGCGATCCGTGCTGGGAAACCATGAAGAAATATATACCAGTCGCGGAGTCATAAATAGAAGTGCCCTACGGCCTTTGCCAAGAATTAATAATTCTTTAAGTGGAGCTGATGAGAGCACGTCGTTGGGTTTAGTAACCCGCACAATCAGTAGTAGTATCGATTTGGGCAAGAATCAAGTTAATATTTTACCAACCGATGTGGGTAGTCGAATTGGTGTCATGTACGTAAACAAAGGAGAATTTGCAGAAATGCATTTTATAATCAATGGAGAAGATCAGGGTGCCTGTGCAACAGATATTCCTTACAGAAATGGGCCATTATTTGCTGTCGTTGATGTCTATGGTACAACAAAGCAAGTTCGCATTGTTCAGTTGTATGGAGGTAATGTATATGATTCTTTTGTAAACAAAAATTATTGTTTAAAATAAAGAGAAATAATTCGTGCGCATTAAGCCTCCTTGTTAATTATTGTTTAATCTCTAAAGTAGTTTATTAAATTATTTTAAAATTGGTTTCAAAGAAATATATAGTTGCTTTTCAATGATTAGCATATGTATTAATTGATTTAATTAAATTCGTCACATATCTAATAACTAGCACTTGTGTTTTTTGTATATTATTATCATTATTTAATGCTAAAAACTCTTATTTCTTGTATTCTTCTTTTTTTTTAAAAAATTCAATTACTGTATTTACTCGTGTATTTTACGCCCTCACGTAATTTACGTACCCCAAATTTTAAGGACAAATTTTGGATTATTTTTCTCGCATAATTTTCTCAGTGTCGAATAGTAGACTCGTCAGTTATAATGGTGAAGGACCTTACCACGCTCATCTTAAAAAAGCCTTCTACCCAATCATAAAACGTTTGCTTTCTTGAAGGTCGCCTCTTGCTTACAAGCCCCCCCCCCGACTAATTTTTGCTACCGCTGTGGATAGTGATAAATCTCACAATTGGTGTACTTGTTTGCTTTTTGTGACAAAAATGAGTGAAAAGCAGAAGCTTACCTGTAAATATAGTACAGTCGGACCCCGATTTAATGAATTCATCGGGACCGAAAGTTTTATTCGTTAAATCGGGGGTTATTTGTAAAATCAGGGTCCAAAACAAAAAATAAAAAATTTATTTATTATGGAACAGCCCTTATAAGAAACTACACAAAAATACCCATAAATACGAAATTGTACACTTTTTATTCAGCAGCTAATAATATAGCGAATAATTATGAACTAGTTAATTTGAAATTTTAAAGTATGCCCTGACTAATGTTTGACAATTTTCTTGATTCCTGACTCAAAAAAGTTCTTTTTCGACTTTATGGAGAGAAGAAAATACAGCGCCATTTATATTCTCTGCATTAGGTATGTTTACCCAAACTAACAAAAATTTTTTTTTTTTTTCGGCTGTTGAAATAATTCGTTAATTTTGGGTTTCTTATTTGTTAAATAGGGGTTTTTGCCTTCATTTTAATCGGGGAAAAAGAAAAATTCGTTAAATCGCGAAATTCGGTAAATAGGGGTTGTTAATCGGGGTCCGACTATAGTTACATGGCCAGTTTTAAAGTTCGTGTAATTCTATTTGCAGAGTTTCGGAAGGATTTTTTTTTGCTTCTCGTGTAATTTACGCACCCCTATTTCAAAACAATTTTTTCCTCCAAAAAAAGTGCGTAAAATACACAAGTAAATACAATATATAATGTGGCTTTGTGATACTATTTTTGCGTCCACTTTATATTTTAATAAGTTAAAATTTTGCTAATGAGTTCATTTTAAGCTACTTGCTTAATTACATGATAATCTTTTCCTTAGTTTACTTCACTACACAGTGCATGTTCGAGATGTTGTCACCATACAATTAAATGGTATTTTTTTTTTTTTTTCTTCTTTTAGTGGCTTCACTCCAGAGTGCTTGTCGAGACGCTATTCTTCAACACATTACAAAGACTGCTGTATCATCTTTACCTCTACCAAAACTTCTGAAAGAGTATTTGATGTATCAATCAATTTGATCTCATTTTGAACTCCATCTACCCCCTCCTGGAATCATCAGCCAAGTTGTATAAAATTGGTTTGTAAAAAAAAAGAATGAACTAAGAAACGGCATTTTTGTATGCCTCTTGAATTATGAGTTTTTCAATATATGTGGTTATATTGATTTGTATTGGTTTTCTTTACAGGCATTTTTCTTTCTTTTGTAAATAAACATTCATCCATAACAATGGACAATGGATATATTTTGTTTGCACAAAGTGAATGAAATATTTTCAGATATTATATGCTAATTTGAAATTATGTATTTCATTAGTATATTAATTATATTTATTTTAAATTAAAATCATGTTCTAAATTGAGATGTAGCATATGAACTTATTTACTAGAGATAGTAAGACAGAAGATACAAGGGAGTAATTCGATAAATTTTACAAAAGCTATTATCTTATTTAAAGTACTTTTTTTTTTGTTAATATTTGCAATCCCTACATGTTGTTTACAAGCCACAGTTCCTATTTAGAAAAATAAAAATTAATAATCCATTTAGACATATGAGATACAGAGATATTTACATTAAGTGCCATACATATTATCTTTATAATGTGTAGCAGTTTCTTGATATGTTCAAGACCCCAAAAAAAAGTGCATAGAAAAGTTGAAAGTTTTAATAAAAATGTTCCATGCTTCAACTACCTTTTCTCTAGTCTTATATGCGAAGGAATAAACTTCCTTGAAATACCCAGTTAAAAACAACTTAAAAACCTGTACATTGTAAATTATAATACAAACTTAAACAATATTGTTTTGAAACTTTAAATAATGAAGTACTGGTGGTTGGGAAGGGAAAGTAAACTCCTTAACGGTCAGCATTTAAAAGGTATTTGGAAGTCACTGTCTACATTAAAGAAAAAACTAAAAGAAAAATCCACTCGTTAGGATCAGTTTTGCTGTTCTCTCAATACACTCTGGAAAATTGGTAGAATGCTTTGAATTTCAAAGTGTACAAAGTACAAATTTATTTCCTGTATGCTAAATTTCTGGAACTGAAAAATTAAAAAGGTAAAATTAAGTATACTTAAAGGACTTGCTGTACATTAATTATTCAAATTTTTACAATAAATAGCAGCAGTGAAACTCAAAGTTAAATCTGAAATTGTCTCAAAAACTACTAATTCTTCAATTATTTTAAAGAAAATAGTCTTGTTATGATTTTTTTTTAACTCCAAAATAATATTCGTTGGAAAATTTGGAAATTTAATGAGATTTTAGAATAACTCATCATTTTTGATTTAGTATCAGACCATCAAGAAATAAACTTGAAAACTTATGTTTATCTATATTTCAGCAATTTACAACTCTTCCTTTTCTCAATTCTGATTGATTTCAATATTAAGTTTGATAAGTACAAATGCAGTTTCAATACAGATTTGGTAACTTTCAAAACTTATTCAATTGCATCCCGTTCAGAGTCCAAATAAGGTTTGGAGTTCGTTAGTTAGTTAAGCAAAATGTTACATTGGAAGCAAGAGAATAAAAGCCTATATGGACCATGTAAGATTAGTGGTGCAAAGCAGCAAAAGGAATTGAACGGAAATAATTTTTTTGATGATTAAATTTGTTATTTTGTAGTAGGTTTAATTGAAAATTTGGGTAATTTTGTACTTTGATTACACCACTTTGTTTTGTCATTACAGTATACTCTCGATATCTCGAAGTCGAAGGGACGCTAAAAAAAATTTCGAGGTAGCAAGTTTTCGAGATTACATAAATAAGTAATATCAAGGGGAAAAATAATTTTTCGATTTATCAAGGTTTTCGAGATAGCGAGAGTACAATGTATTTTTTTCACAGCATAAAAAGAATTCCTTATGTTCTGTCTAACATCAGTTTTCTGAATTTGAATGGTAGTTAAAGCAAGCCAAATTGAAAAAAGAAATGTTTTGGGGGAACAGGGCTGTTGAAGAAGTGTGCTCTTAAATAATTTTTAGAAGGTTACTGATGTGAAAAACCTAATATAAGATACATCTCTCAAAAAAAAAAGAAGGTATCATCCCTTTAGTATAATTGTTATTTTGCAAGTTTTAAGCAAATAAAAATTCAAATCACATTAAATGATAGTACCGTCTCTGAAACTTGTCGATTTCTTCTTACTTTCATTCAATCTCCTCTTCAGTCTCACTGAGCATCTCTGATTCCTCTTCATAATATTCCTCCATTTCGCCACGCTCTTCTTGTAGCTCTCTACCAAATGAATAGACCGTTATCCATAGATATAGCTGTTTCATTGATATATATTAAAAGAAGAGAGTATATTAAAAAATTAACATTTAAATGAAATTCTCATTATTTAATATAACAATTAATATAGATAGAATACAGGTTGACATTCAAAAATCCGGCAACCTCCGGACCCGAGGAGTGCCAGATTTTTGAAAATTCTGGATTTTTTTATGGTTATATATGCTGTATATATATATATATATTTAACAGAAAATGACTACCTATATAGTCCTTTAGAGAAAGAAAATTAAACACTAAATGAAAATCAAATGAAATTTTAATGTTCACCAACAAAATAAAACAGTTCTACAGAATTTGCGCTCCGAAATCCATTCGGGAAATCAATCTGAAGGAACCGGATTTGGCAGGATTTTTGAACGTCAACCTGAATAATAAAATTCAAATTTTAACATTTGACAAACAATATTCATTAAATAGACAATATAAAAGCAATACAAGACTGAAGGATTATTATAGTTCCCTCAACAAAAAAAGAACTTTCGTTGGGATTAGTGGGCAATGGATTACTACTTCCTGGAGCTCTCAGCGACATCTATTGCAAAGCATTTTTGCTATTTTCTAGATTCTGCAAATTAAAGTAGAAAATAAGCTCTTCGAATTTCTTTTTTATTCTTTGCATCTTAAATCTCATATGATTCACATTTTTTTTTTTAATTTTTATTTATTCCAAATGTTTTTATAAAATGTCAGATGTTTTTAATTCTAGATTTATTTTAAGTTTATGTATTTGGGTATTGAAGAATGTGCTTCAGCTTTACTTTAATGTTGTAATTTGAACGAAACAAATTGGTCTCTTAGACATATTTTCTGACCCCGAAAATAAATGAAGCTGAATGCCGCCCTTGTCGTTTGTTTTTCCCTAATTGACAATTCTCTTCACCGTCAAATGGGACAAATTTGTAGCAATAGCTGTTTTTCCTAGTAATTCTGAAGTGCACATTCCATCACTCTGACTCTTCTTTTTGTTGTTGTTGTGTGCAATGAAGAGTTTTAAATATGTCCATATGCCACTTTACAAAGCCTTGGTGAGATCGCAGGCTCTTTATCGGTGAAAAGAAGCTCTCTTGGGTTATGTTCTACTCTGACTCTTTTAAAATAGTGGAAAACATTCCAAATTACACCCCTGGCTTGACTATAGCAATTTAGTCACAACATTGAAATATGTGTGTTTTTGGTCCTATTATATCGATATTTTGTTTCTTCGCATTACCAGTTCCTCTCTTGGACCTTCAATAGGTGATATTCAAATGTCTTGTGGTAAGATGTGCAGTTTTGCATGGGAATGACTCATACCACTATTTTTGGGATGAGTGATTTATATTCTAAGCCCATTTTCGTGCAGTTCTCAGCGTCCGAGGTGACGCACTTCCCTACTCAGAAACTTGTTCCTGTAACGCCACCATTTTACTCTCTGCAGCAATGAGTTCCAGGATCAAGTAAGTGATCAGGAATTTACCATATATGGCAGGTCAACTCTGCTTGCCCCAACTATAAGGGATATCTTAATAAACTGCTGAATTTAATAATCTACATTTTCAAGTGTTTTCTTTCTATAAGAAGTAAATTTGCTCGCAATCATTTTTATTGTATTTTTAATATTTTTTTATTATTATTATTTATGTATTTATTTATTCTTCTTTTCTTCATGTTGATTCACAAGATTTCTTGAAAAAAATTTCAATCGGTGTGACTTCAGTGAGCCTGCTATTTCAGATTTTTAAGTCAGAACTGTATTAGGTTAATGTAGCTTTTCTGTAAGCATCTGAGAAAACATTGTGTGAAACTGCCTTATGTTTGGGAATATGAATTTTAAGATCAGCAACTTCTGGTAAGTGCAATTGTAATTGGACTACAAGTTGTCTTTTCAACAACATACATACTGATGTCAGATTGCCACGAGCAATATGCAAAGCAATATAACTTTTGATAAATAATAATAACAATAATAATAAAAATGTATGTAATGAACATTCAATAAATAGCCTAATCAGGAATAACTGTTACTTGTGGATAACTGTAACAGCTAGTGATTCTAATGTATTTTGAACATTTCCACCAAAACTGTTCTCACATATATTGGGACTATTATATATACTTGATAGTTAACATTCAGCTGTTATTGACTGAAGGTCTTACAATCTATTTATTCTGTTTCGTTGTTCTTGATCTGTTTTGTTTCACAATCTTATGACATTTTCCAGAAACTTTATTTCCTAGATACATAAATTGAAACAAACATTGTACACAGCACATAATTTTGAGACAGCTCTCTATTTGAATATTCATTATTTTGCTTCACTGTTCTTATTTACATTTGAATATTTATGAAAATACTGAGATTTACAGGATAATTTTATCAGTTAAAATATGTATCAAAGTTGTGGGCCCGGTGACCGAGTGGTCAGGGAGGAGGCGAGTTGAATTCCCGGCCTTGGCAGAGGGCTAGGATTTTTCCACACACCTAACGGGTCCTAGGGTCTACCCAACCCTCTGTAGAATGGGTACCGGGTTTCTTTCCCGGGAGTTAAAGGCGGGCGGGCATCGGGCTGACCCCTGGCCTCAACTTAGTCCCATTAGTCAATCTGCGGGAGCCTGACCTCCTGCGATCCCACAAGACTGCATTTACCTATCAAAGGGAGCACTTTAACTTTGTATCAAAGTTTCAATAAAAAAAAATTATAGAAGGACAAACAAACATTTCATGAAAGCAGGAATGAGTAGGCACTGCTCTTTATGGAGAATCCATTAAAAGCTGAGTAATGAAGTAAATGCCTACTGGAAGATGAAAGAAGGTCATCTTGGTCAATGAATGACACACACGATATGAAAGATCTTAAATTAAATCATTCGACATTAAATGTTCAATAACTGCAATGTGAATCTAGATCCTTTTGAGGTGATTAGCCTGAGGCTTGTATAATGAAGGTTTTGTGAATGCAATAGAAAATGGAGCGTAGTGAAATTGACTGGAATATTCTTTTGACAATACATAAGAACTATTCAGTCTTTGATGAAAGTGACAGCAAGAAAAAGATTAATAATAATTTGTTTTCTAATGATTATGTTATAGTTTGTTTATTTTCATTTATTTTGAATCTAGTTTCAGCTGTTAACAAAGTTAATTTATATGGTTTTGTCAAATTTAGGTAGATTCTTAAGTCTGTGCAGTAAATAAGTTTGTGTATGTTTTTTTCTTTCTTTTTTTTTTTTTTTTATAACGGCATAAACTAAATTTTGTGTTTACATCAAAAAGTTAAGATAGGACAAAATAATATGAACACCTGTGAACAATACAAAATATTTATTAGTAGGGTGTTGAATTACAGCTTGTATCCAATGTGGGATGGACAGGTAGAGGTCATGCACAATGTTCAAGGAAATACTCAGCCATTCCTCGTGCAGAGTGGTCTCTAGTTCAGAACGTGTGGAGGAAGGTGGAAACCTAGCATGAACTTTGGCCACCAAAATACCCCACAAAGGTTGATTATGTTAAGATCAGGAGACAGAGAAAGCCAGACGAGATGTTCCATTTCATATTCATGCTCATCAAACCATACTTGGACACATCGAGCAATCAAACGGGAGGTGTTGTCATCTTGGAACAGAAGTTGTTCGCCAGGGAACACAGTCTGCAGCATAGGATGGAGATGATTACCCAGAATGCTAAGATAGTGCTGTGCTGTGACTTTCCCATGCAAGATATCGTACCCCAACACCATTACAGCACCCCTTCCATGCTACACGGTAGGAAGGAGGCAGTCAACATGAAAGGCTTCTGCTGGTGTTCTCCACACATAAACACATCCAGTGGTCTGAAATAATGTAAAGGAAGATTCGTCAGACCAAATAATGTGTCCCCACTGCTGTTGTATCTAGTGTCTGTGCTTGTGGCACCATTGCCGTTGCTTCAACACATTATGTGGTGTCACCAGTGGTTTGAGAATAGCCGTTCTGCCGTGAATGTTCACAGTTCTCGCATAGTTTTGGTTGATACGAATCTGGGACATCGTTGATTTGTGCTGCCAGGTCATTATCCGCTTCGGTACTATCCCTGTTGGTGACCTTGACTTTCGCCCACTGTTCTGTTTCATAGATGATGTCTTACCGTGTTTTGTGAAGGTGGTCATAACAGTTGACATAGTGCTTCTTGCAACACCCACAAGGTTGGCTGTTTTCTTCACAAAAGCTCCAGCAAGGCATGCTTCAATGATCATGCCTCTTTTGAAGTCAGAGAGGTCGGACATAATGGCTTTTCACTGCTAGTACAAATTTCACATGCAACCCGAACAACTGCTGCTGATTGACTGATACCCGCACCTTCATGGCCACCAGGTGGCAGACTTCTATTCTAGATGGTGTGGCTCTGCTACGCAAATGAAGTAAGGCCTATTTTCAAATGGGTGTTCATACAGGTTGTTTCAGAATTCCCTTTCAGGATTTCAGAGATCTGTAGCTCACAGAAAACTCGCTCACAAGGACGAGAGCATGGCAGTGAAAAGAGTACATAATCAAGTTTTCTTACTTGCCATGGCTTAGTTACTGTTTCTTCACTAGGAGGCAGTAGTACCACGGACGGCAAAACAATAAGAGTGGTTTAAGGAATTTAAGGAAACTGGCTGATTGAGTGCCGTACAAAAACAGACAGGTCAGGGCCCTCGCCTGTGACTGTATACGAGAATCCTTTACCAGAAGTCCTAAAAAATCAACACATCACGCAAGCTGAGAATTACAAATATCTCAAGTTCCTGTTTTGTGCATCCTATGCAAAAGATTTGCATATAAACCATACTGGTTGCAGCTGCTTCAGGCTCTCACTCCTGAAGATAACAATCTCCATCATGAATTCTGTTTGCAATCTTAAGAACATCTACAGGAGGCGGCTAATAATATTGTGTGCAGTGATGAGGTGAAGAATTCTTCCATCTTTCTGGCAAGTTCAATCGCCATAATGTGCGTATTTGGGGCACGGAAAATCCTCGTGGAACAGTTCAACACATCCATGATTCCCTCAAGGTTAATGTGTTTGTGCAATTTCATCTCGGAAAGTGTAAGGACCATTTTTCTTTGCCGAGAAAAGTGTTAATGGTTTTGTTTACTTAGACATGTAACAGTCATGGCTATTGCCTCAGTTACATGAGGATAGCGACATTTTCATTTTGCAACAGGACGGAGTTCCTCCACATTTTTATTTGGATGTTCGCAGTCACCTCAATAATACTTTACCTCACAATTGGATTGGACATATGTCTAACGAAGACTCCGCACTTATTCCATGGCCTACCAGGTCACCAGACCTCACTCCATGTGACTTTTTCCTCTGGGACTATGTTAAAGATAAAGTTTATTGCCTCCTTTACCAGAGCTCTTTTACCAAGAATCGTGGCTGCAGTTGCTACCATAGATTTACCGTATGTTGCAACGTGTGTGGCAAGAGCTAGATTACAGAATTCATATCTGTCGAATTACCAGAGAAGGACATATTGAAAATCTTTAAGCTATGTTAAAAACTTGATTATTTACTCTTTTCACTGCCATGCTATCATCCCTGTGAGTGAGTTTGTCTGTGAGCTACAGATCTCCGAAATCCTGGAGAGAATTCTGAAACACCCTGTATTATTGTGTTCACCCCCTCTGTAAGAGATTTGACCCTCAATTGCAAGTAAATTTGTGCCATGACAAGATGAAATTTTTCAAAAATCATCGAAAATTAGAAGAAGTTTTTCCTACATGTGGTAACTGATATACTAATAAGTTGGATGAAATTGAAACAGTAATTAAACATTGATGAAAAATAAGCAGTGCTAATCGATTCCAATAATATTATTGCTTGCACAGATGTAGTTGTCGAATTAAAAACATATTTTTAATAATAATTCCTCAAAGATATGTTTGAATTTCAATTTTTAGTGGCCCCTAGGTTACAGCTTGCCTGTACAATAAAGGGGACCGCTCTTGCTTTTATGCTTGCTGGATGTCACACCAGAGTGGCCAAATGGTTAGAGATATTAGAATGAAACCTTCACCATTGTGTTCAGCATCAAAAACTAGGTGACCACATCCAAAAAATCAGACCTCTAGGACCACTCCCTGACCGTAAGTTGGGGTCAAAAGTCTGTGCTTCAATACATTTTTCTTTTACCATATCTCAGCAACCGTTTGTCTGACAAAAATGTGCCCACCGCCAATGTGTTCAGAAGGGTCGATATTGGGGGGGGGGGGACTTCTATCGTCGTTTTCCTCTTTATCGGAAGCGACCACTTTTGACCCCCCCTCCAACTTCCGATTTGCTGTAAGCGTCCTTTAGGCTCATTGTAAACGCTGGTTGGGTTCACTCTACTTTTGTTTATAAAATTGTGCATATTATGGGGCCGCTTTGCTTTTGACACTGTCTAAAAGCATTAATTAGCTTGTCTTTGTCTAAAACTAGCCCCAGTAGAGTCCTTATTTTTTTTGTGAAAACTGAAACCAATCAGTTGAACCATATAGAAGACTCTTTGTGTTTACAGGCTTGAGATAAGGGATGAGCTCTAATAGAGAGACTTACCCTAAAATGCTTATACATTTGAACCTTTCTAGCGCTTCAAGTTAGTGTCTTCCATTTCTTCCATTTCAAGTTAGTGTCTTAGTGTGATGGATGGACAAATCTAAGAAATGATTCTGGTGGAATAGTTTGGAGTTGTTTGAAAAAAAACAGTTGCTCAGAAAATCTCTACTCATTTGTTTAGGTCTAAAGGATTAATTTTTGAATTACGAGTTGGAGAAATGACTTAAAATAACAAAATATCAAAAGAAACGATTTTAAAGATAGGCAGTTTTAAAATAAAGTCATTTATTACATTGTTATATATTTGCTCTAAGTATTTCTGATCAAAACATTTTTAATTCAATAGTATTGCACAATTTTTAATAGCTTAAAATATGTTAATCAACATTGGCGGATTATCTGTAACAAGTAACAAAAAATGTTTCAGGATTATACAATAGACAAGTTTAACGTGCATAAAAGACAATATAATAAGGAAAAAAAGGCATAAAAATGCACACAAATTAAAGGTTCACTGAGCTCTTTTTGGATATTTTGTACCAGGAACCCAAGACCGTTTTGAGATTTCTATCTCTCCTCGGTTGGGTTCACCCAGTACTCAATAGCTCAGTGAACCTTTAATTTGTGTGCGTTTTTATGCCTTTTTTCTGTCATCTTAAAATACGGATCCAATATCAGAAACTAATTAAATCACACAGAAAATTCAGTTTGCTATTTATATGAAGTTACTTTAAGCAATGAAGTCAAATTTTGTAATCTTTCAAACTATAAACACATTAGATTAAAGTGAGGTTAAAAGGAAAATATATTACCAAAGCAATAACATGAGATAATATAAGGAAGACAAACCATTCCTGCAAATAGAAACATTACTCTTAAAAGTTTGTTAGCAAAAAATTAAGTAATAGAATTACAAAAAGTTAGGGGAGGGGGGGAATTCTGAATGATTAATTTAGCAAGATTTGGGGGGAAAAAAAAAAACTATGTAAAGCAAGAGATGAATATAATGTCTCATATATATGAAAACACATTTTGGTAACAGAACTAGGAACGTTGTTGTAGTTTTTGTTTTAAGATTTTAAAAATGATTACTGCCATTTACTGCCCTTCACACCCTACTCAGATGAATTATTTATTTTCAGTAAATTTAATATACTTTTAATTAAAAAGTTTTATTAAAAAAAAAATAAATATTGAAGGTTAAAAAAAAAAAAAGAATTTTCCAATCACATCTTGTGTTATCATCTGTGGGAATCTGAATGGCTGTTTCATCTCTATTAGATTCATCAGCTCAATGATGAACAGCTTAAAGAGTTTGAAAGATTATTTTGGAAATACAGTGGAGCACTGTTTATACGTCATAACAACCAACAATAAAAAGTCAGAGGTAAATTAAAATATACATGAAAATGAAATACAAGAGGTATTTTGGAATGCACAGAAAAAAAGTTCATTGTGCACAGTTAAAAGTGCCACCTTAACTTTATCATTGAAATCACTGCTAATGAGGTATTCTTGCATGGTGTTAAAACCCGCCAAAGCTTGTTGAAAACTTGGCAGAGGTTTTTCAGTGCAATTTTCTAAGACTGGACAATCGGCAGGTGGGAATCTGAAGTTGAAATCTACATTTTTCTCTTCTTGAGTTCTTGAAAAAAAAAAACCGTATAAATGAAATTTGCGATTTCAGGAAAACGTATAAATGAAATTATTTAACGTAAATATGCATTGGATTTTGCCGGGACCATTCAAAAAAACATATAAATGATACAAACGTATAAACGGTGCTTCACTGTATATCAAAAATAATAAATAATAATAAGAAAACATATTGCAACTAATGAAGATTTAAATCTGCTCTGCTATCTAGTAGGCACAAAAGGTATTTAAGTTAAGGGATTTAATCTAATTGAAACCCCAATTGTGGCCAATAACTGTGATTAAATATTTCAATTAACATGCATATTACGATAATATAAAATAGAAATTGCAGATTCCTTACCCCGGCCAAGATCTGATAAAACATGTCTGCTAGTGATGCTATGATATAACATATTTGTAAAATTAACCATGGTACAGTATGACCTGGATCTCTCTGTAAAAAATAAGTAAAAAAAAATTAGTTAACTGAATGCTTTTAAGAAATAAGTCTCAGATTAATAGTGCGAATAAGTTATTAAGCAAAATACTAAATAATATTTTTAACAATTTTAATACTAAGTCACAAACAGAAAAGCAAGAAATTAGAATTAAATATAAAATATTGATGATCAAAGAGAAATTTATTTATAGGGTAATATTAAAAAATTTTTTCGAAATTAGAAATGCAAAATTTAATCATGAAAATATTATAAATACCAGAAGTAATTGGCTAAATATTTTCAAAATAGATGGACCAAAAAATAATTTTGGTCTTAGATCAATTAACTTAATCAAGTATAAGCTTTTTTCACAATTAAAGTGGGATAATTACAAATACGATAAAATAAACCAAATTAAAAAACAATTAATTTCGGATGTAATTCAGGAAAAAATTATTCTAAATTTATAATTGTAATTAACTAACCTTTTTATTTATTTATTTATTTATTTTATTTTATTATTATTTTTTTTTTTTCATATCAAAATATCAGCACCTATATCACAGGTATACATTACTATATAAGTATACCTAATAGAACTGCTAACATTAAAAATAAAAAAAAAAAAAAATAAACTGTACAGTTGTAATTATAATAAATGTAAATATATCATTTGGATCGGCCCAGTTCGACAACATCATCTGGTTATTTCTTTTTGTAGCTGTAGCTTTCACTATCTTTCGTAAGGAAACTTATGAAAGTTCAATGGTGCAGAAAAGATGACAGTGCTAGTAGATGTCTTAACTTGATCTTTATTAATTTTCTTCATTCTGTTTTGTCCGTAATTCATTGGTCAATTAAAGATTATGTTGGAATTTCATCCAGTTCCCTCAAACAGCTCTTGTGGTTTTCACAGGTTTTTTACTGACTTGGTTTCGTAAATAAGATCCTGGCACCCTTATCCATAGGTTGGTCAACCCTTTTTAATGTCATACAATGTATTTAATGCTAATACAACTTTATTTATTTTACTTGATTTACAAGAATTTCAAATTATTAAAAATTAACATATTCTCACACCAATTAAATATATAAACTATATTTAATGCAAGCAAATTTTCAGAAAGGATTTTGCATCTTTCCTTTTTTAAGCCATAATGTAAACAAAATAGGAATATGAAAACATGAAATTTGGTTACAATATGTAACTTAAAAACAAATCGAGCTTTGCCTTCATTACAAAATCATCAATTTAATATTGTTGATATTAACAAACACAATTACTAAAACCTCACACCTAATAATTAATAAGTTAATTCCTCAAATTTCATAATTTTGTTAGATTTTATATTAAACAAATCCATAGCTAGACTGACAAATTTTTCAACGACCTCAGTGCCTTCATTCCTGTTTAAATTCCTACCTCTTGTATTTCCAATTAAATTACTTTCCATTATCTTTCTAATGAAGTATTTTTTTCAATGTATAAGGTCTTTACTTTGCTACTCTTTTGATGTCCACAATTTAAGCAGTGTTCAGCTACCTCTGATATATCAATTTTATTTTGTTTTGCAAAATTACTGTGTTCAATTATATGTTCTCATATCGTCCTTTAATCTTTCCTAAATAGAATTTTCTACAATTTACACATTCAATTATGTAAATTACCCCCATTTCATTCTTCATATCACTTCTGTTTAACTTAGAACATTCTTTAATTTATTTTTATTTTTGAAGGTAACGTTAATGTTGAACCTTTTTCAAATTTCCTGTAATTAGATGCTATTTTTATTCAGGTAAGGAATTTTCTGTCTTCTTGTTTTAAATTTATTCCTTTAATATTAAAAGTACTGTACAGTAGAACCCCAGAAATCCGAAGTAATTGGCACTGTTGTCTGTTCGGATTCAGAAATGTTCGGAATATCCGAAAAAAAATATTAGTACTCCACATGGTAGGCCTATACAGTATACAGTTACAGCTATGGTATTAGCTCCCACTTGGCAATGTTGCGTAACGGTGAGACAGAAGAATGCTTGCACTGTGACAAGACAGTAGCCGATCACGTGAACAGTAGCAGTATCTGCAGTTTGCCGGAGTGTTGCATACTTTTCGGTTGGCTTTTGTTACCAATAGCCTACAATACACAGTAAATATGTTGCATTCCGCTAAATACTAGCCTAAAAACTGTTATTTTAATAAAATGTACAGTGCTATGATTAAATACTGTACTTCCTGTACATTGCAAGTGAGATTTAAATTTTTTCCTGCATCATAGATTCTGCTCGGATTATCCAAAATTTCAGATTTACGGGGTTCGGATTACCAGGGTTCTACTGTACTTAGTTATCACTTCATTTATAAATCTTTCACTGCATCCACTTTTCTTTAAAGTCTCTCTCATTTTTTCAAGTCCTTTCTTAAATTCTTCTTCTATACTTGTTG
>JAFIDM010000003.1:41719307-41734187 GCA_023159025.1 Thereuonema tuberculata | reverse complement strand
TAAATATAAGTAATCGAACTACTGTAAATACATTCTGAAACGATTTAAAACAAAACAAAATATAACAAAACAACTTATTTTTGACTAGTTGACCCATGCGAATAATTCGCAATAAAGAAAAACACCTTTAAGAACTAATAAACAAATCCAACAGCTATCGTGCATGTTAGTTAAACCTACTGTCAATAGATGGCGCCTTCTCCATTTTTATAAAAAGGTTGACCCGTGTGAATAATTCGCATGGTATCTTGATCAGTCATCGAATGGTAATGTGGAAATAAATAAATGAACAGATTGTCAATAGATGGCGCCTTCTACATTTTTATAAAAAGATTTTTAAAATAAAGTTTTTAACGAAAATATTAATTTTAAACATTTTTTTTTTATTTTTTCGTCATTAGCTATTAGCTGTGAACGTAATCTTCAAAATGATATCTCAATCATTGATTTTGATGAAGTATTAAGGGAGATAAGAAAAAAAAAAAACACCTTTGAGAAATAATATATGAGAAGTTGACAAATTTTTTGTTTTTTATTGTAATAAATCGTTTATTTTTATTGAAATATAAATCTTTGTTTGTTTTTTTTTTATCTCTTCTTATTAAAAAAACGATGAAATAGCATTTTAAAGTGCATTTATATTCAAAAAAGGATAAAATTTGAAGCTTACGACGCTTCAGCATTATTTGAAATTTTGCTTCGGTTTCGAAAAATAAGTCGCTTCTGTTAAAGCTTGTCGAATTCTAATAAAAAGGTTTTTAAAATAAAGTTTTTTTAGCGAAGGCATTAATTTTAAACAATTTGTTTATTTTTCGTCATTAGCGGGGAACATAATCTTCAAAATGATGTCTCAATCATTAATTTTGATGAAGTATTAAGGCAGTTATGGAGTACCGACACAAAAATTACTTTGAGAAATAATATATAAGGATTAAGAAGGTAGGTAAAAAACGATTCATTTCCCAGTGAACCAAAAAAATTTTAGTTTCCAGGTAATTTCGAAATGAGTAAGTTGATAACAATACTGATTTTAGTAGTTAAGTCTGGATAATGTCATCAATCAGTTTTATTCCAAACTCTTAAGACATTTATCGAAAATCCTGCAGTACAGTTTCATTTAGTTGTATTATAAGAAATTGCAGAACTCAGTTGAAAAACTGTAACTGAAGATTAACAAGTGAATAAAATTTTGCGCTAAAGCATAAATTTAAGGGCGACCTATAATAACAAAATTTAAAAATAATAATAACAAAAGGAAGTAAATTAACAAACGAAAAAATATAAAAAAAAGTTAGGAAAAGAAATAAAAAGAACGTTAGAAAAACAAGAAAAAAAATTCACGCGGACATTCAGAAAAAATATTAGGAGAAGAAGACAAAAAAACAAACAATAAGTATACGGATTCGAACCGACAACATGAAGCATATCAGTCCAAGAACTTACCGATCACGCTGGCAACTGAAATGAGATGGTTGCATTTCTGACATTTAAGCTAAAAGCGGAAATACAATAAAAGCAATGCCAAATATCTCGAATATGGCGGGAGGGCATTGGCTCCTAAAAGTACGCTATTCCTTTGTTGTTGGGCCTCTGAACACGATCATGAAATCTGTTTGTCGATCCGACATTCCGTTCGGGAGTTATTAAGAGAATACATTGACAACAATGCCGAATATCTCAAACATGGGGGGTGGAGCGTTGGACCATGAAAATACCCCATTTCTAGAGTCTTTGGGCCTCTGAATACGATGTTGAAGTCCGTTTGTCGTTAGGACCTTCCGTTCGGGAGTTGTTAGGGGTTGTCATACACGGACGGACGGACAGGACAAACGCAATAGCTTCCAAATGGGTCGCTAAAAAAAATCATAATTTTTAATTCAAACCTCTGTAAACTGAAAAAAAACTACAGCATTTGGATCAACTGTAGACTGATTACCAAAAGACATTACGTTAAATGATTGAAATTTGTGAAACATTTTTACATTTCCTAAAGATAGTATCAGCATTTTAAAGAATCACATTTGCAAACTGTACAACTCTGAGATCTTATCGAAAGCAAAACTGAATTAAAATTGAATTTTCAAATATTCAAAAATCAGGCTTCAATCCAAAATAACTAATCTTACTTTCACGATATCAATAAAATTAGGATTTTTTATTTAGTTGATATAATGTTCGAAATATTCTTTTCACTTTCAAGTTTTTCCATTATTCATGTATTATAAGTGACTTTCAATTGCATGAAAATGATATCTTAAATTCACGAAAAAAAATCTTGAAAATTCCTTTGAATATATTTCCATGGTTCTTTTAATTTTTGGAGTTGATGTTTTCCTGCTTTTCTAGAAATACCTAAAATATACTAATGTACTAATATTCACTGTTCATTACATAAATATCATGTAGCGTAAGCGGTTACTTTCCAGGAAATGGGATGGTGGAGCAATAATTTTATGTTTGACCATAAATAAAAAAGCATCGTATGTAATTTTATGGATATCAGTCCAAACGTTTTAGCGATGGATTTTGGGGATAGGTTTTTGATGGTTGGGGAGGGGGTGGACAGCAAAATAATCTCCTGTTTTAAGTTACTTCATACTGAAATACCAAATGCTAAAATTTACCAAAATATAGAACACAGTACAATTTTAAAGGAACCTTCCAACAATTTTAGCATTATGCACTTACAAAAAGATTAACAGAGAAGAAAAATCTCTTATATAGTTTTCCAGATCTTTCTGTGCCTAACACACTTCCGTAACTCACTTCCTCTGTGTTTGGAAAATAATTTTAATTTCCTGTGAAAACAGAAATAGTTTCTACAATTGACGTCTGATACAGGAATCCGAACCTTCTGATCCAAATTCAGACTTCTTATCCATTAAGCCAAGCGGAGTCCATTCATTTTATTGTTAAATATCTCTTATCACTCTTATCCACTGTGTCTGTGACGCAATGAAAGAAGTCACAGAAAATAGAAACCTCATAAATTTTAGCCTACTAGATTAAAATTTAAATTTCAATGTTCATTTTTTAACCTAATACAAGCCCAGGCCAGACGAGCATTAGATGCCGAAGTTCAACCTCAGCGATGAACTGAAGAGTCGTTAGAAACATTTTTCGACATGAATGAAGAAATTTAAAAATAATATTTAAACAGAAAAATCGAGATTTTTAAAGTACTCTATTTTATATAATAAAAGCGTTATTCTAATACTTTACTTTTTTCCAATTTTGTGACCAAACTACAAGAGATAGATTGGTCATGTAAATGTAGATCTTTTTTAAGACAAACAAAATGCTACAAAAATCTTTCGAAAAAAGTTTTTGATTTTCAAGATGTCGCCTTTTAAAGAGTCAAATTTTGACTTTTCTCAATTTAAACGAAAAGTATAAAAGTTGGAAGAAAACATTATATTGAGAAAATGTTGATATTTGAAAGTTTTATTGAACAATATATCAGTCATTCATAAACGTTTCTGCGTTTGCAAGATACATGCAAAAATGTGTGTGGCGCAACGCCAGGTGTGAGCTGCCAACCCGCAATACACCTGAGTTAAGCGGAGAAGGCCACAACGAGCTGGGAAGCCGTGTATTCTCCGATCTCTATATTATTTTGCTAAATAAATAAAGCTTTTTTTTTTAACGCTATATATGCAAGGGTTCAGGAGCGAAGCGACGGTACCCGGCTAGTTCAATATAAAAGCCGTCACAATGTTCTCCTGCCATTGTTGATGGGATGTATACGCTAGTGTTCAAATAGAGTAGAAAGATTATGCTTGCTCAATTAAAAATCCTTTTCTTTTAGAGATTTCTACGACTTTAATGAAGATTCTTTGATTTCATATAAGTGCTTATATGATGAAAACATTACACTTCAATTACCGTTAACAATGCTCCTTTATTCTACCACATTAAACCAGACGGTATCGTGAATAGAGATCATTCTGGAAACATCCTGTTGATTAAGATAATTGGAATTGCCTAAGTTTAGAAATGCAATTCAATGATTATTAAAATTAACCATTCCTATTCGGATTAATTGTTGAATACTTTCAAGTCTTATTAATAAGAGTATTAATCCTTTCCATTTTAAGTTCAATCTGTGGAGAATTCTTAAAGGGATTTAGTTCACCTTAGAGCTTTCAAAATTAGGAAATGAAGACCTGAAAACGACGCTGATAAAGCGTAAAACGAATGTATCAGATTAAATGTCTCACAATTTAATTACAGTAAATTAGAAACAAAGTTCAAGTCATTTGCATAATCTCAACGAAGACATAGAAGTTAGAAGGAATTTTAGGAGGAAGAAGACCTCCATAATCTACATTTAGAGCATCAATGATATTAGCTTTCAAATGCATTATTGTATTCAAACCAGAAGAGTTCAGAACTTCTATTAGTAGATGAATTGAATATTTGGTCAATTTAAGAAGAAGGCTGTAATTAAATGTAGAATTATTTAATAAATAATCAAGTATGAAAATTAGAATTAGTTATGAGTAAGAATTCTTAATAACAACACTAAAAATCAATTGCAATGTTTTCAGTTCTACGAGGTAGGGTGCTTTGTTTTTCCTTCTGAATGCCCCTAGAGTAACGGTATTAAGACTAGGTTCACATCAGGGAAACCAAACATTGGATTGTTCGTCAGGTCTTCGCATAGTTGTGAATCTATGGCGCTTGGATTTTTATTGCTTGGTTACGGATCCTTAATTGTAAAAGTTCCCTTACATATTTAACTTGCAGAAAATCATGTCGATTTGCAATACTGCAAGAAAAACCAATTTCGACTTCGATTTAAAAGTGAACATAGTTTTCTTTTGTGTAAAAGTCTGATCCATATTTCCTCCTAATCTCTTCTCTCTTAATAGTCATATTAATTCATAAATAATACCTCATCACACTTAAAAACATAAATAAATATTTAAAATGTGCTTTAAACGCAAAATTTCGGAATGCTAATTCGACTTACCTCTATCAAGCTACATGATGAAATAATAATTTAAAAATAACAAAACAGGATAACGAGCAATAACTTAACAAAATATGAAACCTATTAAAATAATAAGAATCATATCATTACTTACATACCCACAAACAATAATCCAATAATTTACTAATAATAATTGATAATTTAAAATATTATATCATTACATGCATCATGACAAACTATAAATCTAATAATTCAATAATAATGATTGATAATAAAATAATACTCCCAATCCTGTTTTGTTATTTTTAAATTATTATTTCATCACGTAGCTTGATAAAGGAAAGTCTAATTATCTTTCCGAAAATTTGTGTATAAAGCATATTTTAAATACAGTAAACTCCCGATTATCCGTGGAGTTGGGTGGCGCGGTAACAACGGATAAGCGAATTCCGTGGATAATTCGAAAAAGGACGAAAATCAACACAAAAATACTTTTAATATGTTTTATTTACATAAAAATGGCAGTATATACATTGCAAACAATTATTCTATTTTATTTTACTTTATATTCTTACTTTTTAACAAAAAAAAATCGGTTAATTGTCTTTGTTTTTTTGTGTTGAAACACGAAAAACCCCTACTTGGACGTCGCTAAATGTGGATGCTGCACTGCCGATCGTGACTCATGCATTCTTTCTCAATGTGCATAAAATGTGTTCCGAATTTACTGTACAGTAAAAAAAATGGAAACAGGAGAGGTCCGCGGATAATCGGAAGTTTACTGTCTTTGTTTTAAGAGTGATGAGGGATAGTTTTCTTTTGTTTTGATTATACATTGAAACTTTGTAGTTTGTTTTCTGTCAAAGTTTGCAGAATATAAATGGGATGATATATATTGTACTAACTCACTGTATTGATTATCGGATAAATTTGTTACCAGAATAGAATTAAAATAGAATTGGAGGATAAATCATTAGTTTAATTACAATCAAAATATTTTCTTATCCTACGAATTACGTTGTTATGTTATTGGCACCGACTATTTGTTTCTTTAATCGACGGATTTAATCGTAAAACATGATAATTGAGAATTGACTTAAATATGATACGTTTAAATAATTAATGCAATATCTGCAAATATCAGAAGTTATTTCAAGAGAGAATAGAAGATTCATAATCCTATCTCTAATGCTAACTTTTAGATATTTCAACTTTGAAAAAGGAAATGAACTTTGAAATCTGCTGAAAGTGCAGATATTTAATTATAATATTTAAAAAAATGTCTGGTTCGAATCAGATGTCAAACGTTTAAAGCGAGAACCTTGTGTTTTAATATATAATATATATATATATATATATATATATTAGGGTGTCCCTTATTTTTCAAAGTTTTTATTTTTTAACGCATAGGTTCTAGTTTTTTTCTTTAGCCTCTAAAACACTCGGAAATAAATTTTTAGCTTATTTGGATAACGGCAACCCGTGCCGACATGCATCGAAACACGTTCATACACTTTGCACGCAAGGAGCAGCGCGCGCTCGCGGCTTTGTTATTTGCTCTTGGATTGTCGAGTAATTAACACGTATTGTTTTACATTAAAAATATGGTGCTTGAATTACGAAGCAATAAAAAACGTATTTTCTTGGTTGGTGACATTAATCATCAAATAACAGGTGCAAAGTTACCGTCTAATCGCCAAGTTCTTGCAGTTCTATTTTTTAATATTCGCGAAGTTAAATTGACTATCAGTGAAAGCGCAAATCTTGTTGTTCGAGAGTGTATTATATTCTGGGAAAAAGCTAGAACACCTACTAGAGCTATACCTAACTGTAGCATTAGATAGATGTCAATTAAGCATAAGGGATTCTGTTTTTATACTTCAGGCTGCAGTAGAAGCATTAGGTCTTAACTGTGATGATTTCCCAATTAACAAATCTTCTATTCAACGTATTCGCACACAGAGTAGAAAAGATAGAGCGGAATCGATAAAATTAGATTTTCAAAACAATATACTGAAGTAGTTACCCTTCACTAGGATGGAAAATTATTACCCGGATTGTACGTAAGAAGTCCCAAAGAAGAGCGCTTGCCAATCCTTATTTCATTCGCAGAGAAACAACAACTTCTTGCAGTACCAAGACTGGAGAGTTCTTCTGGCCAAGAACAACCTAAAGTTTTGGCAAATGCTCTTTTTGATTGGAATATCGCTGACAAGGTACAAATAATGTGCTGTGATACAACAGCATCTAACACGGGGCGTTTAAACGGAGCTTGTATATGTCTGGAACCAAAACTAGGGAAAGAATTGCTTCTATTTGCTTCCCGGCATCATGTGTATGAACTGGTCTTAAAATGTGTTTTTGAAACAAAAATTCACCAAATCACTAATAGCCCTGATATTCCACTATTCAAAAAGTTTCGAGACAACTGGAAAAATGTGAATCCTACAGCTGTTGAAACCTACAACGACTTTGTTAAACAACATTTATTTTTTTCTGATACAATGATTGAAGGATCATTGACTTTCTACAATGAAGAATTGAAAAAATCTTTTATTCGTGACGATTACAGGGAACTCATCGAATTAGCTATTATTTTCTTAGAAGGAGACGATGGGAGAAAATTTAAAATTAGACCTCCAGGAGCAATGCACCAGGCAAGATGGATGGCGAGAGCTATTTACTCTTTAAAAATATGTTTTCTGCAATCCCAGGTCAAAATGAGCACCAAAGATAAACGAGCACTGCAAGAGGTTTGTTTGTTTATCGTGACTATGTATGTAAAACCGTGGCTTCAATGCAGTGTTGTAGTGAAGGCGCCAAATCAAGATTTGTGCTTTTTAAAAATGCTAAAAGAATACGAAACAGTGGACAAGTCGATCACTCAAGAGGCTCTGAACAAGTTCAGCCAACATCTGTGGTACTTGTCTGAAGAAATTGCCGTTTTATCACTGTTTGATGACAAAGTTGAAGAAAAAGTTAAAGAAATGATAGATGTAACTTTACAACGAGAGAGTTTATATGATTATGGAAAGGGATACGTTCCATCGAAAGAGGAGATATCTAATTATTTATGTGGTGAGTGGGAATACTTTCATCATTTCTTACATTGTTTTTATGTGATAGATTTCAAACTGAAAATATATCTTTATTTTATTCTTGCAGATAAATCATTAAATGATTTCGTGTCCGTCAAGATACCAATTTGTTGAAAATTGATCAAGAATTCCTCCAGACACATGTTTCTACATGGCAAGAAGATGTTGGCTATTTGGAGGCAAAAAAGAAGGTTCTTTCTTTAAGAGCTGTAAATGACACAGCTGAAAGAGCCGTCAAACTTATGCAAGATTTCCATGGCTAACAATAACTGCAGAAGAAGAACGGAAGCAATTCTTGCTACGTTATGTGCAAGAGCATAGATATTTGTATCCAGATTGCAAAAAAAGATACCCTCAAAAGGAAATATCCTGCATGATAATTTTCTAATTTTCTTTTTTTTTTATTATTAATAAACACCTTACATTAACTTTAAACTTGATGTTTTATTTTATATTCTTATAAAATAAAAATATTTCAACTGATCTAGTTCAATGACAGAAAGCATTAAAAACACAGATTCTCATAAACTTTAAAGCCCTGTCGGCACAGGTTAATATTAACTTAGGAAGATAAAATTTTGTATTTGAGTTAGTCTATGTATATAGAAAAGAATTAGGGGGTATGCGTTTCAATATTAAAAAAAAAAAAAAATTCACCCATATAAGGGACACCCTAATATATACGCAATGTAAATTCACCCGAGAATATATTGTTATCAAACAAACTTGAAAAAGAAAGCAAGGAATATGCTTTCAAAAATTCATTTGCATTACAAAATATATTTCTTTAATGTTAGGAGAGTAGAAGTAGTATTTATTTAAAATATTTTGATTTTCCAAAGCACGAATAACACCAGCCATATTAACTGTGTCGAAAGCCTTTTCTTAGTCAATAAATCCCATATTCTCATTGGTTCTCGAACTTTTCTTAAAACATGAATGTGATCAATTCTGCTATATCTACTACAAAATCTAGCTTGCTCTCTTGGTTGAGCGAACTAAATTTTCTGCAGGCAATTAGTAATAACTTTTATAAATATTTTATATAAAACTAAGAAGAGACTGATAGGCCTATAATTAATAATATCTTCTCTCTCTCTTAATAATATTACCACTGCATTCTGCCAATCATCTGCTGCATCCCTATGGTTCAAACATTCAGTGAGAAGAGTAGCCAAAATTCCATCTGTTTCTTCTCCTGCTTCATTTGAGAATATCTACTGTGATCCTATCATATCCTGGTGTTTTTCCTTTCTCCGTGCATTTCATGGCATACTTGACTTCCTCTTCCAATACTGGAAGCACTTCAGACACAGTCTTAGATGCCATTTCATCAAAGTCTTTACTATTTTCCTATAAATTGCAATAAAAAAATTTCAATACACTTCATATTTTCCTCACGATTTCTAATAGTAATGCCAACTTCACTTCTCAGAGACATCATAAACTTCTTACCGGTGCATAAAAACATTTAGTACTTTTAGATTCTTACTTTCCTCTGCTGCTTTTATTCTTCACTATTGTATTTCCTGAGATCCTCAGTAATATGTTTGCAAACTGTTTTACAAAGTTCAGTATATTCTATTTATATCTCGGGATCCTTCTTGTTCATCTTCATTTCTCTTAAACTAAAGTACTCACACATATTGAACACTATAAATCCTTACTAATTCTTCTTTACTCAATAATTATAATATTTCAGTCGGATCTCTTGCCCACCTTCCTCAGACATAATCTACTAAAGTCTATTAAATTGAATTTCAAATTAAACAACAATACTCAGCATCTCATCAATCATCATCATCATGACGTGCGAACTTCGTATTCGAAGGTAGGCGGTACGGTACCCTAGTGACCCCTGAAGGGCAAACACCTAGGAGAAGCCGTAGATAATCTAGGAAACAGATACTGGAGTCGTTTCCCGTTTCCTTCTCCAGGACGCCATTACGGAATGATTTCAGACCTAAGAGAAAGTGAAGAAGAGGCATAAAAACACAGGAAAGGAAATTTGAAACATCCATGCTCTCAACCAGGATTTGAACCCGGATACCAGCACACTGACCACGTGGCAGACTGCACGACCATACAGGCATGGCATCTCATCAATAATAATCACTTAATTACTTTCAACACAATATACATTATCCTCCTCCCAAATTATTTAGAGTAATGCATCACAATGTATGGAAATTTAGTTAATTTTTTAAAATTATGCTTAAATAAATAAATCAAATAATCATTTAACTTAATTCCCTTATCCATATTAATATATTGGGAACTATTGATAACTAAATGGTCCAACAATGAACCTTTCTTTTTTGTTCTTAATCTTATACAAAATTTTGACTGTGGTCCAGATTATGCCTCTCATCTAAACAGTGATCGGCTCAGTCTGAAAGACCTTTTTTTACCATTTCTGTAAGCCCGAATATGTTCCCTTACACTTGCAATTAAAGTTCTCCCCATGTTTCCATAATTTACAGACCAGCAATCTCTACATTTTAATTTATAGGCCACCCCCGTACAATATAAATTTGATTCGTCATTGTAGTTTCTAGTTTGATTTTGAATTAACCACTTCCCACTCGTGCATATTATCTTTACATTATTGTTTTTACATATTTCATGAATATGAAATAACCTAACATTTTGTTGGATCTGTATTAACCTTCCAAAATACTCTTTATTTTCTTAGCGGACTTTCTTTTCTGCTGAAAAAATTCCTTACACAACTATTAATAAAACCTATAGGGTATTCATTCATTTGTAATTTAGTTTTTAAGTTATTTAATTTTTCATTCCATAATTATTCATTACTGGTGTATTGAGTAATTCTATTTAAATAGGTTTTGATAATTGCTCATTTCACTGCTATGTTATGTGCAGATCTAAAGTTTAATAAATAGCTTCTTCTGTGTGTCTTTTCATAATGTTCGTGCTCTTCAGATTTCCTTTGTTTTGCAGTAAAGCATGTAATTATGGTAACTTTCCATCATTTTCTTCTTCCATTCTTCTTCTTTCTTTTTTTTTTAATATTATCTACTGAATTACCAATAATAATTAAATGCATTCTTATCCCATTTTTAAATAGTGTCAGCTACAATTTCTTCAACTTTTCCTTCATATTCTTTCCTATCCATAATTACGATATGGCTTCCTTTGTCTGACTGTAGAATTACATTTGACTTATCTTTGTGTAATTATTATTTTCTCTTGATGCTTTGATATGTTACCTAAAGTTGTAGCATTGTTATTTTCTAAGGCTTGGTATAAGATACTATTGAAGAAAATCTTTAGCTTTCTCAGTCTCAGTTCTCAAATTCTCAAATGCCAAACCCCTCTACCACCACAATAAACTATTCCACCATCTTCTCGCTAGTGGGCCTGGTAGCCGAGTGGGTAAGGTGCTTGGCTACGGGTTGGAGGTCACGGGTTCGATTCCCGGTCTCGACGCAGAGCGGGAATTTTTCCACACTCCATTGTCCTCCAAACGGGTCCTAGGGCCTACCCAGCCCTCTGCAGAATGGGTACCGGGTTTCTTTCCCGGGAGTTAAAGGCGGGCGGGCGTCGGGCTGACCTCCCGACCTCAACCTAGTCCGGTTGGTCAAGTAACGCCGGGAGCCTTACCTCCCACGAGCCCTTGGGCCTGCATAGGCCTGTCGTGGCATCCTTTAACTTAACTTAACCACCTTCTCGCTGAATCTTTTCATATAATCAGACGTGATAAATCTTGATCAAATTATTTGACTGTTGCTATTTATTTAATATCAAGGATCTATTTTAAAAAATTTAACATACGTCAGTATGCAGAGAACTATAGTGCGGAAATGTAAATTCTCAAACTTAATTGTAAACTTATTTAATTCCCTCGGTCAGTGGAAAATTACAGAATTAAGTCAAATTAACAGTGGGAGGCCGCCAAATTATCTACCGCTGCAGAGAATGTACCCCTGTTCATCAAACAGGCTGTGGGACAGACACATGGTAATGTATGCATGTACGTCTTACCGGGTTAAATAATGCTCAAATAAGAAAATCAAATAAAAATTAGAAATCAATAAGGGATAAGCGTACTATATAATTACCGCATACCCCTGTAAAATAAGTGAGATCATTCGTGCATGTCATACCCCTCTAAAAGGACCTTGAACTTAAGTTGACATGTCTAGCAGCTACAGCTATACAGGCATGAATGCACGACGCAAGCTTAGTGAGGCTGAAAGGGGCATGAATTTTGGTGTCTACAGGTTTGATCATTCTATCTGTGAGATTCAGGCAAGTTCCAGATACCCCGTGCAACAGTGGGTGAAATGGAAACACGAGGTAGTTACAACACGCCAACCCAGAACTGGTAAGCCGAAAACATTGACAGATCAGGACCTTTTAAGCCTCAGATGTGTATTGAGATCCAACTGTAAGGTTTCGTAACAAACATTGGCCAAGACTTTCAATCAGCATCAGGAAATGATTTAAGTGATCATACCATTTGCCTGGAGCTAGTTGCACTTGGATTCCATGGTCGAGCTGCAGCTCATAAGCTTAAGATCACTGCACGGAATGCCTCCCGTCGTTTATAATGGTGCAAAGCACATTCTCGTAGGACTCGAGAACGATGGAAAAGCAAGCTGTGGAGTGACAACTCATGCTATGAGTTGTGGAGATCCAATGTTACTGTTGCAAACATTATTATCATTTTTGCATGGTTAATTTTTAGGGATTTGACTTTTCTCATCAGTGCATTGTATTTTCTGAATGCTGTTTTTTTATTGCTTAAATGGAAAATCAATTGTTTATCAAAATGAATGGCTCATCTGTCTTTGAATATTTAGCTTATGAAACAGCCATTTTTACATGCAGTGGAAGTATTTGTTTTAATTATAAAATTAATTTATTACTAATTATTTGTTGGCATCAGTTTTTCTGCCCTTTATACTAACAATTCAAGATATTTCAGGCAGTTTTTATTTGTAAAAAAGTATAATGGGTGTTATACCATGAATCTGATCCTGATTCCAGCATTATTTTTAAATGCTTTTCATTATACTTTTCATTAATTCATATAAGTACGTGAAACGAGCATTTTAGCGACTTTTGGTGTCATGTTTCCAACACTTTACTGATACTTTGTGGGTCCTATAGCTCCTAAACACTTGGCCCTTTGCCCCTAAGATTTCACAGTTTTTCTACTTGTGACATAAGCTTTCAGAAAATATATGGGTTTCCGGAAAACCGGTATCAAAGGAGAGAAGGTTTACTTGTAAGAGAAGAATTTTTCAGTAAAGAATTGGATAAATATTAATCTAAATGTTTTGATTTGTCAGTCCTTGGTTTAATATTGTACATTTTAATTTCTTTTAAAATGTAGATAATTAAAATTCTTGCCAAATAAAAATGGTATGTGATTATTTTTTTTTTTTTGCTTTAAGAGCCCTTTTAGCCCTTTTACTGCCAGCGGGCCGATATATCGGCCCTCGTTGGTTGTGCAAAAAGTGCCCCGGGCCGATTTATCAGCACGACTTCTTTGACGTCTTTTACTTCGTCATATGCGGCCTATTCAACGGCTCCCGTCTCATTTATCGGCATGTGCTTTATTTCTGCTGCTTACTAAGATGGTTTCACCCTATATATGCTGATTGTTCACATTATGCTTGCCTCGTAAGCTCTCCCGTGTTTTTTCGTTACCCTCGGGCCAGTATCATACTATCTTTAGTGCTGGTCAGAGCTTGCGCTGGTCTGTGTTTTCTCTGTGGCTCTTAGTATTTGTTTTACAGTGTCAATTTCCAGCAAGATTAGCAAATATTCTTCTAATATTAAGTATTTGTTGACGAATAATATATCTTACAATTTTCCATTATAATAAAATACGAGTTTTCCTTGTTTTTATATTTGTTATTTTATATTTTAGAAAACTAAATTTTATCAATAAGAAATACTGTTCCATTACTTGTAAATAATATTTTTCTAATCATAATGTGAAATAAACATAGAATTTTAAGTTTTTTATATATACAGTAATTAATTTATTTTTTCCTTTCTAAAAATTAAAGTCAACCCGCATAATTCTTCCATGGTTCTAAGCCCCAGCTATATCTTCAGCTGGGAAAAAATCTAGATGTATTAAATAAAATTTAAGTACTAGAAATAATTCAAAATCTGAAATTTTGCAAACTTCTTGAAAAGAGCCTTGGCAGTCGTTGCACATCCCGCCCACAATGGGCTGGCAGTAAAAGGGTTTAAGATTTTAATTTTGAAGTAACCCTTATGTTCGATCAGCCTGGTGCTGCAAATTACAAATGTTCAATGGAATATTTTTTTTTAAGTTTTTTTAAGTTTTGGAAAAAAAAAAAAAATGTTAGGTCATGGTAATAAATTATAATAAAAAATAAAAATAAATGTACAAATTGACATTTCTATCTTAAAGCAACTGTAACTAATTATTAGTCAGTCAATTACTTAACTTACTCTTGTGATTATGAAAAAAAATGATTACCCAATGCCATATGCAGGTTAATTAGATTTTCCACAGTCTTACAAGAAAGCAGTCTTACAAACTTGCTTATTGCTATATAGGCTTTGTTTTTTGAATGAGAAAAATTGACTACTTGCTTTTGATTTTTAGAATGAGAAAAATTGATTTTTATTGATTGCTTTTGGTTTTTTCTTTTTCATTTGGTCAATTTGATCGTGAGTACATTTCTAATTTATTTTAATTTTTTTTTAGACTCACAGTGGATCTGTGTGGAAAGTAACTTGGGCCCATCCTGAATTTGGCCAAGTTATAGCAACATGTTCATTTGATAGAACAGCAGCTGTTTGGGAAGAAATTAGTAAGTTATTTTTCTTTTC
>JAFIDM010000003.1:41688807-41718907 GCA_023159025.1 Thereuonema tuberculata | reverse complement strand
ACAAACAGTTCCATGGGAGGTGAAAAGGAATGTTGCCAGATAGTTTTGCATTTTAAATAACTGAATTGCTTCTTTCATCAATGAAAAGCAATGAAGGGCATATTGAAATTTTGAATCTAAAAATAGACAGGTTACATTGGCATCCTGTTGCATTATTTGTTTTATTTCCTTTTTTCTCACTGAAGACAGTTTAGCTACAAATAATTCAAACATATTGAGCAAGCTATCACTCTCATAAGAAGTAAAAACAAAAGCCATAGAATTATTTGTTAATTACACTTAATTACTAGGCATATTCATCAATTGTTCTGTTGTCATGGTTAAGAGTGGTTACGAACATTCCTTCATTTTAGCAAGAAGAATTCTTGTTGAATATCCTTTGATGGAAAAAAGCCTGCTTTACATTGTTGTTTTAATTCGTCTCGTTAATATAGTTCACTCAGTTATCTTTCTAAACATATTGTTGAAATACCATGCAACAAGTATTGAACATACCTTATCCAATGATTGCCATTCAATGTGCAAAGTGCATTCACTTCGTATTAGTTAGAAAACTAGTGATAATATATATGCCCGTCAACAATGACAGGATAACAATGTGACTACTTTTAGTTGAGATAGAGTATTTATGCTCGTCATTTGTAGTTTCTTCATTCATGTCGAGATATGTCTCTAATGACTTTCAGGTGGTCGCTGGAAAAAAATGAACATTGAAATTTAAATTTTAATCTAGTAGGCTAAAATTAATGAGTAGTTTTCTTTCTTTCTCTGGCTCTTCTCTCATTGCGCCACACACACACACACACACAAAGGGAGTGATAGGAAACAATAATTTGAATGTAGTCCCTGTGGCCTAATGGATAAGACGTCTGACTTTGGATCAAAAGGTTGCAGGTTCGATTCCCGCCGCGAATGTTTCATTGTAGAAATTTTTTCACAGGAAATTAACAATTGCGCCGGACAGACAGAGAAATAAAAGATTTTAGTAATATAGATTACAACTAGTCCTTCAGATTTTATCGCTGGTTCATCTTCTGTTCTAATTAATGCCATAAAGTGAACCTTCCTGATATTTTTTTTTTTGTTTCCCCACTACATACAAAAAATCATTGTCTAACTGTTAACATGAATTTAAGTGTATCATGTAAAGGGTGTATGTTACCAGATACGTTTGTAGATTATAAATTATATTATTAAGCTTCAGACCACACGTTAACTTCAGTAAATATTTCAGCCAGTGATGTGAAACTGATTTATTTAATGCAGGTTATATCTGTAAACAAAATAGGATGACCCTTAATTTGAGCTTTCCATTTCTGTTTTAAAATATTTTATTAAAAAAAATAAGAAAAATCACAATCTTAAGATACAACTACTATCCCTTGCAGTTTTTTAAGTGAAAATTCCTGTAGAAAAAGTCTGATCAGTTTTTGTTTAGCAGCATTTTTCTGAACTACTGTGTCCTCCTGATGGAAAAAAAAAAAAAAAAAAGAATCATTGCCCATTTTCTAGAACAAATCAGTTATATTTGTCAAAGTAATGTTGATTGCATGCTATTATTTCATACAAGACTAACTTTTGTCATTCACTGTACTTAAGTGAGAATCATTGCAGTATCTAGCTTTTCCCATTATTGACTCCTGTCCAGAAACTCCTGCTCCTCCTAAAGATCTGTTGGTTTAGTGTTTGGAAAGTTCAATGAATTTTGCTTTTTTTTTTTTTTTTTGTAATCTACCTATCTGATATTTCATTCATATATGACTGGCTCACAAACCATAGTGAACCAAGTCTGTATTGTTTTAAAAATGGAGATAGTTCATGTTTGATTAACCTAAAAACATGTTCTATTCACTGCCATAGTGAATCAAATGATCAATCCGTTTTCTCATTAAAAATTTCAAACATTACACAATACATTACACATTAAAACCTTGATTTCTCCAATTTAGTGCAGATGGACTTGGTCCACTATGTTTGTGAGCCCCTCATATCATTGTCCATTTTGAGGGGACATGTGGCTTTGGAGAAAATCTCAAAATTTTTCTAATTATCAAATCCAATGTTTGTTTTGTATTCATCTTATAAACTTCTGAAAATGAGAAAAGTAATTGTGGAATATGTCTTTTTGCATCATTTTTAACTTCTTTAATATCTTGCTTTTGTTAGATAGAGGCATACTTTCAGTGGAGGTTTGTTATTGAATGTGTCACAGATTGCCACTCGTCTTTTGTTACAAAAGGGATAATATTTGACATCAATTCATGAAATCTTTGTCTTTCAATACACTTCTCATAAGGAATAACCAGTTCCTATTATCCTTCTGTTTCCTAAGCGTGAGCTTTCATATACTGAATCTTCTTAGCCCCTTCTAACATTTGAGGCTAAACAGTTGATTGGGCTGTTCTGTAACGGCACCACTGTATTGCAGTAATTTCTGAACTGCATAACTTCATTCACACTTGTATTTCAACCCTTGATCAATTTAATACAACTGTAAGTCTGTTCTCCTCCTGTGGTCTCTAAATGAAATCTGTTCATAGTTTTCATGAGGAGAAATGTGCTCCTTGTAACCTTACTACAACTCCAGAATCTTGTATGAATCATCTGAACAGAATGTTTTGTCTATTGTTTGGAAGTGCTTGTCACCTATTGCTTGAATTTAGAATCCTACTAAATTAAATCTAGTCACTTCGTCTGTTCATTTTCTATTTCTAGCGTTAGCTTTACACTATTTGCTTATATCCAGTGAAAAACAAGATGGAATAAAACAGTAAATGTTCCTTAGGTTGAGTTCATTGTTCTCATGTCTAAAGGGAAATTCATCGTACAGAAGGGATAATTGAAATTTATATTTTAGAACACAATTTGTTTTGAATATCTGAATATGACTTGTTGTTTTTGGGACACTTTTCCTTAGTGTGGACCCAGAGCAAAGTGCTAAGGTGCTTGACTGCAGCCTGGAGAGGCTAGGTTATTCCCCGATTACACTGAATTCTCCAACAGATGGGTGCTAGGGATCACTTAGCCCTCTCTAAAATGGATACTGGGTCTCTTTCCCAGAGTTTAAAGGTGAGCAGGCACAGGACTGACTTCAACTTAGTCCCTTTGGTCACGAAACGCTGGGAGTCTTCTCGCTTGCAACCCTGAAGGGCCTACACAGGCCTGCAGTGAGATACTTTAATTTTACTTATTTCTTAGAGTTCAGCTTCTGTTTTAAACTGTTTTTGGCTTACAAAAATAAAGAGCAGACCAAAAGCAAGGTATTGAAACAGTGATTCTTCTTGTGCATTTTCAAAGATGCTCAAAGTGCACAAGCATAGATTTATTTGCAGTAATTCATACATATCTTTGTGTATTTTTGAGCAGTTTCCAATCTTCTTGTTAAGGCCACATTTTGGTGAAGGAAATGAAGTCTTTTTCGAAATTGGAGTCATTTTGAGCTTTGATAGAATTTATTCTTTTAACTCCTTCATCTAAGGTTTTAGTAGACATAGAGAGGGAGGTGATAGTGGAAAAACTTGCTGCCGCAAGGCCCCCTTTACCGACATGTGAGGGAGTTACACCTTAGAATCTCTCTATTCTGAGAATTCCCTTTCACCAACAGCAGGTTACATTAGGATTCCATTTAATGGAAGATATTTTTATGTGGTAGTACAATTTCGATTCAAAGATTTTAATTAATTTGTTGAATTCCCTTTTTAACAGTTGGCGATAGCATTGGCGGTGAACGCGGTCAGAGTCACTGGGTCAAACGAACAAGTCTTGTAGATAGCAGAACTTCAGTTACAGATGTTAAATTTGCCCCCAAGCATTTAGGATTGCAGTTGGTAATTATTTTTCATTTTATTTTGATGTTTAAAGGAAAAACAACAGCATTGTTAATGGTCCAGATAAAGACATGCTACATTTGAGAATGTTTAGTATTCCCATAATGTTATCTATCTGTACTGCTTCAAGATGAGTTAAGTTGTTTTAAAATAGACAAGATGTTTCATATGCACATCTCTTACTTTGTATAACTCTTCATGATACTTTTTATTAGCACATTTTTATTAGCTCACTTTCTTGTCTGTCTATTTGTTCGGTACAAATTTTGCAATTGATTTTAAACTAACTTTCCAATGAGCTAGAGACTTGAAACTTTAAACATAGCTCAGAACTGGATGACAATGTAATATTAATTCACTTTCTTAACATTAACATTGTCTGTTCATTAGGAAACCCAAATTATTTGGATGACAGGTTGGTGCAGTGCTGCGTTTCCAACGTGCACTGTCAGTGTTTTTGCAAATGGCTGCATGGCGCTGAAGCTGTTGCGCAAGCAACACCTACAGAAGGAGAAGCAAAAACAACAAGAGAAGAGAAACTGAAATAGACCTGAAATTTACCACGTCTCTATTATAAATCTCATCAAAATGTTTAAAGTCGATTGAAAAATTTCATACACACAAGACTAAAAAGCAGAAAATAATTATTTTTAAAAAAAATATTTTTTTTTAATGTACCACGTGTTTAAGACTGACTAAAAAGTATAAAATAATTTTTCATAGCCCCATACAGATAGTCCTGAAACTTTGTAATTGTAAATTTTTAATAGCTATGAAAATACTTGTAAGATGTAAAATGAAAACGTGGGGTGCAAGATAATATTCACTCCATCCATACCATCTCAATTATCTATTGCATGCACCCCATGTTTTTCGTTTTAAATCTTACAAGTATTTTCATAGCTATTAAAAATTTACAATCACAAAGTTTCAGAATTATCTGTATGGGGCTAGGAAAAATTATTTTATACTTTTTAGTCCATCTTAAAAATGTGGTTATATTAAAAAAAATATTTATTTTAAATAATTATTTTATCAAGTCATTTTGAAGTAGATTTTTAAATGCTTAGGTGCAGAGTTCATAAGGTAAATTCATTTTGACTTTACTATATTTGCAAGAACGTTTTTGTTTCATCTTATTCATTGTTTTAAATATTAGGCTACTTGTTCGGCAGATGGAATTGTTCGTATTTATGAAGCTCCTGATGTAACAAATCTTAGTCAGTGGTCATTGAGTAACGAAATCCAGTGTAAACTGAGTTGCAGTTGCCTTTCATGGAATCCATCAAGGTAAATATAACAATTTCATTCTTAATTTCAGTCTCCCGCTCTTGTTTTAATTTACTTCCTTGTTTATTGTTTTCTTTTTTATTGTAACAGAGTCCATCCTCCGATGATTGCTGTTGGTAGCGATGATACTAATTCCTCAGCAGGTGGCAAAGTAATGATCTACGAATACAGTGAAAACACAAGGTAATTAATCTTCCCTTTTTTTTCCCTTTCTCACTGCTTTTTATGTTAAAAAAAATTATAGTAAAAAGAGCTAAGATATCGTATTGTAGGTGGAGCTTTATCTATGTTTAACTATCTCTAGTTAATAAGACCTTGTTTCTGATGTAAATTGAGTGCAGCTATTTACGCAATTATCACCTTCAAGTGAGTCTACATTTGCTTGATCACGGTATTATATCTGCATTTCTATTAGATGTATCTTCTAATAAATAAATAAATATATAAACCACATAATTATAATATAGAAAACACAAATTCTCCAAACGTTGCTATATTTCGTAGAAAGCTGCCTTTTCTGCTTCTTCAGGCTTAATTATAAAGCAAAATAGAAACAAACAAAGAATAATATAAACAAAGAATAGGCAGTGTTTACAATCATTTGAAATTTCATGATTTATATAAATGTTGAATAATTTAAGGATATGCTATGTTTACAATTATTGAAAAATTTCATGATGTGGGCCATGTTTATAATTATTGGAAAATTTTATGATTTTCAAAAACCATTGTAAAAATCATAAAATTTTCCAATAATATTAAATATAGCATATCTTTTTTTGTTTAATCATAAAGCTTTCAAATGATTGTAAACATTTCCTATCTTTGTTTGTTTATATTATTCTATGTTTGTTTCTATCTTGCTTTGTAATTAAGCTTGAAGAAGCAGAAAAAGCAGCTTTCTGCGAAATATAGCGATGTTTGGAGAATTTGTGTTTCCTGTTTTCTATATTAGATTTATCTCTTGTCGCATTGAGATTTTTTTTAACTTTTGAGGTAGTTCCTATATATTGTCATAAAAATTTGTTTTCCTTCATCTCTGGGGAGCAGGGTTTGTATTTGTGTGCGATTTTCATCCCCCCCTCCCCCAATGTTAAGAAAGTGTCTAAATTTCTGATAAAATTTGTTAAGATAGTTGAAAATTCTTTGAATAGAAATAGTAGCAATGCAGTAAATATTTTTAGAAATACGGCTTAAAATTTCAAGTGAGTAAATTATTATTTCAAAGAAAAACTTTAGAAAACACACGATAACTAAACAACAAGAATTTCACTGAGCTGATTTTAGATTATTTGCTGGGTACCGGAGACGGCGCCGTTTCGGGTTTCAACACCCTCTTCAGCCCGGTCCCATCCCAGCATAATTCAGCTCAGTGAAAGGGACAGTACATCAAACGGAAGAACATTTAAAACAATGACCCCTCAGTTCACTAATATCAAAAAATCAAATAAACAATAAAAGAGGGTAAAAACAAATTCCCGCTAGCAACTCGCTTAGCTTATTAAGAATTTGTTGTATTAAAATATTAGTAATGAAATCAAAATTAACGTGCGTACATTGTTAAAACATCAAAGAAAAACTTTAGAAAACACACGATAACTAAACAACAAAGATTTCACTGAGAAATTTTTGTTGTTATCATGTGTGTTCTAAATTTTTCTTTGATGTTTTAACAAGGTATGCACATTAATTTTGATTAAATTATTATTATTATTATTATTATTTTGAAAGTTGTCTTGGTAGACAATGGAATGATGTTATGAATTTCTCGTTTCGCTAAGACAATATGTGCTAGTTTAGGAAACAAAAGTTAAGTCTTGATGATTGTGGGATTAAATTCAGTTAAGTGTGACTCAGTACAAAGTTAATAATAAAAGCTCCTTCAGTATTCATAGATCCAAGACCTAAAAGTTGTCTCCAAAGTGTCATTGTCTCAACTTCAGCATTTGTGATATTATATCCCACATATCAACAAAACTATTTCTTTCAGTTTGTTCTACATTTCTTGTCTGGACCAAACTGCTTCTATGAAATATTACTTAAGAAAGAGCTCTTTTTCGTCTTCCCTCTATTACAAGAGACACCATATTACTGATTATTATGAGTTACCATCAGTATGTATTTATTCTTAATATATATATTATATAAATACACAGTAAACTCCCGTGGACCTCTCCTGTTTCCATTTTTTTACTGTACAATAAATTACGGAATTAAACATGGATGGACGACGATCTAATGAAATATATTAATGAAAAAAATAAATTATTCAAAAAAGCCAAAAAAAATAAGAAAAACTTAAGGTTACAAAATATCTACAAAAAAAAAAAAAGAAATTGGCTTAAAAACCTTATTAATAAAAAGAAAAATAGATATTATAAAAACTTGATAGAAAATGATCCAAATATAAATATCAATATCTGGAACTTTGTAAACAAGCAAATAAATTATAAACAAAAAAATTTTGATAATACTGAAATTGTAAAATTACTTAAAAATTTTGATCTAAATAATATCTTTTAAAGAGTTTAAAAACGTATTTATAAAAAAGAATACATATAGCAATGAAAATACAAATTCAAATGTACAATTAATAAATTATGAAAATAATACTCAAAAGGATACTATGGTATTATTTCCTCCTAATTTGCATGATATCACAAAAATCATATCTAATCTTAAAAATAATAACTCAAATGGATGTGACTTAATCAAAGTGAAGGAAATTAAAAAACATGAGAAATTATTTGCACAGTTTTTGGAATTATTATTTGAAAATATAATCAGTACTGAAACCTATCCAAATTTTTGGAAGGTTGCATACATTGTTCCGATATACAAAGGTGGAAATACAAAAAATTACTATAATTTTGAAAACTACAGACCTATATCTTTACTCTCAAATATCTCAAAAATATTCGAGAGTTATTTATATAAAATGATGTTTAATTATATAAAAGTAAAAAATATTATAAATTGTAATCAATATGCATACCAACCTGGTAAAAGTACTGGTACCTTATTAAAAAATCTTTGTGAAAATATAAATAATGAACTCAATAATGGAAAAATTATTTACATTGTCTTTATAGATTTCAGCAAAGCCTTCGACAGCATAAATCATAAATTACTATTGGAAAAACTAGAAACCATTGGCATTAGAGGAAAAATTAATAATCTAATAAAGAACTATTTAAAAGACAGAAAAATGAAAATTAAAATACAAAACTATGTCAGTAATTCTTACAACATCAGATCTGGGGTCCCACAAGGTTCAAATTTGGGACCTCTATTGTTCAACCTGTATATGAACTCTATAAATAATAGTATAATCTACTCTAAGATCTACCTATATGCTGATGATGTCTTAATTCTAACGAGTGACAGAAATCAATGGAATGCATATAACAGATTACAAATTGACTTAAATAAGATAAATAATTGGGCTATTAATAATAAAATGGCAATCAATGTAAAAAAGACAAAAGTAATGATTATAAAAAATAAGAATAAAATTATTAATAAAAATTTATATTGTTCAAAAACTTGGAGGATACTCAACAAATAAACAATGTCCTTTGTGACTGTGAAAAGATAGACTTTGTTACTCAATATAAATACCTGGGTATATTCATAGATGAGAAATTTAATAGACTCCACATTATCAATATGTCATAAATAAATTGAGCTCATTGACCTACCTATTCTATCACATTAAACAAATTATTCCGTTAAAACAAAAAATAATAATTTATAAATCCCTTGTGGATTCGATTTTAGATTTTAGTCTGGATAGTTGGATTTTCATTAATAAAAAACAAATTGAAAACATAAATAGAGCATGTTTTAAAATACTAAAAAATATCTTTTATAATTTTAATAAAAAAAGTATAGTCGAAAGGAATGAAATAAGGAAAAAATTCAAAATATTAATTATAGAAAAGAAATTTATTTATAAGACAATTCTTAAAAATTTCTTTAAAATAAAAAATGAAAAAAATTACAATAAAAACAATATTACTAGAAACAATTGGCTCAGTTCAATTAATGATAAAAAAATAAAAAATAATTTTGGGTACCGTCTAAATGGTAATATTATGTATAAATTTTTTCATCAACTTAACTGGGATAATTACAACAACCAAAAAATTGGAGATATAAAAAAAAAATTAATTGTCGACGTAATAGATAAAAATATAAAATTCATTATTACATAATCTAGTTACTAATCATATTTCTTTCTTTCTTTTCTTTTTTTTTTTTTTTTTTTTTTTGTTTTTTTTTGTCTCGTTTTTCTTTATGGGTGGAAAATCATACTTTAGATTAAAATCTCAGAACCTATATTACAGGTGTACAGGTAATAAGTACACCTAAATAGGTCTGATAAACATTAAAAAAAAAAAACAAACAAAAAAAAAAAAAAAAAATTTTAACTCTAGAATAAGGTAAACAATAAAAGAGGCTAACAAATTAAGTGAAGACAATTATAGACAAACAATTTAAAGAACGACCTTGTGGGCGGAGCTTAGGCCGACAGGTTACGCTAAATTATGGGAGAGCCTTCCCGTAATAATAAAATTTTAAAATAAGTAAATAATTTAAAATAAAATAATTGTTTATAATGTATGTACTGTAAATGTATGTATTGCCATTTTAATGTAAATAAAGCATGTTAAAAGTATTTTTGTGCTTATATTTGTCCTATTTCTGGTTATCTGCGGTTGCCATGCCATCCAATTCCAAGGATAATCTGGAGTTTACTTTATATATAAATATATATAGTCCTTTTCAAACATACCTTATTTATTTGCAAATAAGTTATAAAACAAATGGAAGGTCCTAACATGTAAACATCTCAGGAAAGAAAAAAAAGTAGGGTTTTTAAACAAGCCAAACAAAAACCCAGTGAATGTTTCAATTTATTTTTTCATTAAAATAAGCATACATATAATTTCGGTGGGTTCCCCCACCCCTGACAATATAGATTACAACTATCTGTGTTGCATATCTTTTTTTGCTAGCCTATTGTCTTCAAAATATAAATTTCAATTCATTTTATATTTACACAAATTCTTAGTAATCATCTGTATAACTGATGCTTCTGTAATTTGGTTCATTTACATGTTTTTAAACACACAATACCCAGCTTGAAAATACAAATTCATATTTATATGAATAATAAACCTGACTTTTCCGTTGGATAATAAAGCTTTACTTTTAATAATAAATTCAATATTGTATAAGGCTGGCTTAAAAAAAAATGAATCTTTTAAAATTACAAATAGGCAAATGTAGTTAATTATGAGAAAGTTGATTTTTAAATTATTAAATGATATGCTAGAAATCGTCTACTGAATGCTTAACTTTATAGATACTTGTTTATAAATTTTACTTTTTTGTTCTGTTTTTCTTAGATAAGATTATAGAAACTCAATCGGAGACACTCTGCTCTTTATATTCATTGATTTTATTTGTTTATCAAAGAATGGATTAAGCAAAATACAAAAAATAAATAAAATGTAAATTTCACAATTTGTAAATTACTATTTTTGTTTAGGAGGTGGACTAAAGTTGAAACAATAATGTCCGTGACCGAACCTGTACATGATATTGCTTTTTCTCCTAATTTGGGTCGATCTTATCATATGCTAGCTATTGCTTCCAAAGAGGTTTTCCTTGTCATTTTAAAACCATTCCAGTAAGTAATTCATACATTACATTTATTTCAGTTTAGAATTATACTTTTTGAAAAAAATAAATAATTCTACATAGTTAATCAGGAATTGGTTAATAAGCTGAAACACTTCTAATTCTAATGATTTTTTTTTATTATAAATTTAAAAAATTAATGTTTTAATTTCAATCTTTAATTCTTAGATTTAGAATTACAAATGAAATTTAACGTATGTTAGAACAATTTTTACATAAAAGAAAACAAAAAAGCACATAACTAAACAAAACACAAATATTCACTGAGCTACTTTTGGTATTTGTACTGGGAATCAAAGACAGTACTATTTCGAGGTTTGTTGACGAGGTTTTTTTTTTTTGCTGTTTTGTATATTGTCCTATTTCACTGAGCTAGTTATACTGAGCAGATCGAACTGATGAGACGTCAACAAACCTCGAAACAGTATTGTCTCCGATTCCCAGTACAAATACCAAAAATAGCTCAGTGAATATTTGTATTTTGTTTAGTTATGTGCGTTTTTTGTTTTCTTTTAATGTAATAAATTAAGAATTATAATTATAAACATGAAAGTTGAATATTGCTGTAGAATGTCCAGAATAATTTTTTGTTTTTTCGAGAATCTCTAGGAATTCTAAAATTTATGTGTATATATTTTCTTTACTTTTTAGGAGAGATATAAATAGCACTTCAGTTCAGAGTTCATTGTCACGATTTGAAATCCGTCACATGGGACAGTTTGGAGATCACAATTCAACAGTAAGCAATGAGTTTGTTAATAATTTTTAGATAAATAAAGAAGTGGCTTAGTGCTGTCTGACAAAAATAGCCCTAAATGCATAGAATGGTTAAATTTTGGAGCTTTAACATCTTGCAATGGAGGAAACTATTTTAGGGATTAGGAAGGAGATGAGTATAAAAAAAAAAAAAATCTGCTTAAACTGAATTTTTTATTCATTGCAAGTTGAAAAATAAATTAAGAAGTCAAGAAAGAAAAAGGGAAAAAAGCATTTGCATATTAAGAAGGACCATTTGTAACAAATTTTTAGACTTTGTTAAATACCATATGTATGTCAGTCAGTCATCTTATTTACGATCCCACTTAAGTAGTATTTTGGTAATTGTCTTGCACCATTCAATGAAAATATTACGTTTCAATCTGAAGATGAAAAAACGCCAGAGAAGCAAGGGTGAAACTGAAAATTTAAAATATAATTGTTTTGATGGGTAGATTTTCGTAATTGAAAAATATGACTAGAATTGGGTTTTCAGGAGGGGAAATGTTGGGGTAAAAAAAAAAAAAGCAAGCCAATATCTCTCCTTTTTTTTTTCTTCTCCCCCCCCCCCCCAGACTACAGTAGTTTTCGATGTAATTATTAATTGATAATATATAGAAAATTTGTAATAAAATTATTTTTTTTTAGAGATTATAAGGATGTTTATTTTCATCATTAATGTTGCATTCATTCACTGGGTTATTTCTATGTGGAATTTTGCTTTTTCATAGTTTTAAGATAACAGTCTAGGAATTAAAGAGAAATACCAATGAAAAGTAAAAGAATGATAAACTGAAGACCAGCAATACTAATAGTGAAATGTTCTGTTTGTTAGGTTTGGAGAGTTAGTTGGAATATTACTGGCACTGTTCTTGCTTCCTCAGGAGATGATGGATGTGTTAGGCTTTGGAAAGGTAACTTTTATTATTTTTGTACATTTAAGGCTTCCGAAAGATGCCTTGTATCCCCGGTTTGTCTGTATGTGGACACATATCCTACAATGCTTCGCAATGGCTTCTGTTAGCTCATTTGTAGGTGGCGTGAATGTTGAATGTTGTAGGTGGCCTGTTAACTCAGTTGGTTAGAGCGTCGTGCTAATAAAGCAAAGGTCGTGGGTTTGATCCTCTTATGGGTAATTCTTAATTCTTCATTTTTTTCTCCCCATTTTAAATCTTTTCACAGTTTCTCAACTTAAGTTGTTTTTTTTTTTGTTTTTTTTAAATCATTATTAGGAATTCAGTGTATTAACAAGGTTTGAGTTAAGAATGACGATTATTCCATATAAATAGGGGTGGGTAAGATAGCATGGGGTCATAAACAGATTCGCGCGAGCATTTTCTAGACCACCCCGGTGCAGTCTATTCTAAAGTAGAGGTGACTCAGAAGCCATTGCGAAGCACTGTGATTGATTTACTATTCACTATCCCTACCTTGTTTTATTATTATTTTTATTTCTTAATTAGATTTCTGAATTTAAGTTTCATTTTGATATCAGAAATAATAAATGTTTATCCCTTCAAATAAGAAGCGAAAGATGTATTTACCTTCTGTCTTTAAAATAAAATGTGAAGTTGTATCATTGGAGAGAGAGAAAGCAGTATAGGTAAGCTACTATGCAAATTTTTGGTGTATTTTGATTGAGCAGGATGACTATCAAGGACTGGAAATTGTTAACATATTTTATGGTATATTCTGTGATTTTTTTTTGTTTTTGTTTACAATTTTTAATTGTTTTTTTAAAGGAAAAGAAGCTTTAATTGGGGCCAGAAACAAGCAGAATCAAAGTCAATTTTCGATAATGGGCATGTTGTTTGGCTTTTGTTTTTTGTGAAAGTTTTTATTATACGAATTTTCTGATAGTCAAAGTGGCCATAATCAAGATTCTTCTATATAATAAAATATCAGAATTTTTTTTGTGTGTGTGTGTCAAATACTTGTTGACGGATATGTCTTTATTACTGAGATTCCAACGATGGTAAAATCAGTATGGTGAAGAAGAACAGAATGTCCAGATCTGTTGCTGCATCTAGTATTATCCTATTTCTTTATTTTTTTGATTCTTCACTTACATTGTTATGACTTGATTTTACTTTGACCTCAACAAAGCAAATACATAGATCTCGACTCATGGCTATTTACACTCACATTGAGCTTTCACAAGCACTTCTCAAGTTTCATCCTATGGCAGTTGTAATTGTAAGCATAAGCCAGGCAGCAGTCACAAGGCGTACTAGCACAACAAACCAACTGGACTGCAGTCTGTATGAATAATGGTATTGAATATCAAATTGTAACATTTACAGATGTTACAAGCAAACCAACTGGACTGCAGTCTGTATGAATAATGGTATTGAATATCAAATTGTAGCATTTACAGATGTAATTAACTTCAAACATATTTGGATATATATGTGACTTAGTAACATATATTGTATATTACTCTCATCTTACTAAATTGACTTAAGACACATTTGTTGAAACATAACTCTGTAAGTCAAAGACTATCTGTATGTTGTAAAATTTTGAAGAGTAAGTAAACAGAAATTCAATAGAAGAAGAGTTGATGCCCTTGTGTGGTCTGGGTTCAAATTCCAGATAAAATATTTATTTATCATCTTGCCCTTGTCCATCAAAAGCATGGGAATTGAGAGATCTTTATTTAATCTTCAATCTTCATTTATCTCCCATTTCTGCCATTATTATTAGTTCCTGGCTTTATTCGCTTTTATACCATGAAAAAGAAAGTTATATGTTAAAAAAAAAAAAATAGCACGAATTTCTTGTTTTTTCCAGAAGTGCAGTAAGTTTCCATTTGTCATGAAAGTAATGGTTAAATAAAATTATCAATGGTTTCCATTACTTTTCTCGATCTTAGTGCTTTGTAATTCCCTTATTGCATTATGTTGCACTAAGTTAGGAATTTTTTGTATGAGTTTCAGATTTTTAATTCCGCATTTCTCAGGAATAATCTGAAGATTACAGGTTACCTCTTGTCATCTGGCATATTGGAAAAGATTTAACATACACTCTTTCCCTATATCATTATAGATAGTGTTAAATTGAAGTATAACACTTCATCAACACTAATTCACTTCTAATTTAATTTTCTGAATATTACTACTCAATAATTTACTTACGGCATTACACTGCAGTGATTAAGGAATTTCCTACAGAGTTCCCATCTTTAGAAGTATTTTTTTTTTAATAATTGTTCCATATAAATCCCTAACTCATACAACACAGTTTGTACTATTGCAGAACAATCTTTAACTTAAGAGCAGTGTGTGAAATCTATAACAATATCTAAATAAGTAACTAATAATAAAAAAAAAGTCTTCAAATTTAAGTAATAGAAAATATCTTGTTGTCTTCTGTATTGTACAGATTTGTATCTAATTATTTCTTTCTTTCTTTTTCCCCCTCATTTTTTTTACAATTCTAGCTAATTATTTAGATATTTGGAAATGCATAAGTGTTTTAAAAGCTGATGGAACCAGAGTGCCACCGGATGCAGTGCTGTTGACCCAGTCGTCTACAACTTTAGGAAATAATTCTTTGAGTAATAGTGGAATGTCTGCAAACATAAGGTATTATAAAGTTGGCCATATTACTCACCCTAGTCAGGTTCCTTGGCATTAAAGTGTATCCTACACAAACAGTTTTGTAATCCTTATTGCAGATCTTTTCACAAAAACAATTTTTCTATATCTGTTTTTTTAAGTGTTTTTCTAATCATTACCAATTACAAGATATTTATAAGAGGGGGAAAAAAAAACCTGTTTATATTCTCTGATTGCTCAACTGCATTTAAGTTTCTTGAATTTATATAAAATTTTATTTAAAACACCATTATTGTATTATTTTAATTAAGAGTTTAATTGAGATGGATGATAACAAGATAGAAGATTCAGAATTAGCAAATAACAAATGATTTATTTTGATTTTACTGCCATGAATGCTTTCATTAATATTTTGAACTGATTTAATTTACAATGGAAACAATTTGTCATATAGCCTTTATTATAATTAAACTTAAGTTAACCTGTTTGCAAGAAGTTTTGAGTTGCATGTCTCTTAGTGTTAGTTTTAATTAAATATATACATATAAATTAAATATCCCAAAGATTTCAAACTAATTAAGTACAAAAAAATATTATGGATTAATAATTCTAATGGAAAGATACTTTGAATAATGTTAAACGCTCAAAAGAGAGGAAATGAAACATTCCGGAATAGATACATTGCCTTTGTTTGTTTTAACTTTGATTATTTGTTGGTAACATCTTTTATGGAATCCCATGACATATTTAGATGTAGCATATCTACACAAGACTCATTTCTTTGTTTAAAGTCTTTAGACCTTCAAGAATCTGCTAGGTAATGTATTTATAATTTCAATCCTGAGGAAAAGTTGACTGAATAATCAGGAATTATTAAAAAAAAAAAAAGAAATGGGTAAATACAGTCGGACCTCTATTTAACGAAGTCGCTAAATCCCCCCCAAAAGTTCGTTATATGGAAAATTTGTTAAATAGAGATTCACCTTTTATTATTCAATATTATTAAAAAAAGTAATAATTTTAATAACATAAAGCATACATTACCATATGTGTACTTAAATTTTATTAATAAAATCTGTTAATTTTGTCTGAGTTTTTGTTTTTGAAATAGTGTTTTCGCTCATAGTACGTCTCGCATCTTTGCAATGTACCAAAAACCCCTTCAGGCGTTTTTTTCTTCAAATTTCCACGTCGGATTGTTTCAAATGATTTTAGCATTTCATCATACGAAGGTTTTTTGATTTCTGCATCATGATCATTTCCATTTTCATCATCTTCATCACAATTCATAGCTTTATTGTTTTTATTTTTTACACTGTCCAAAATACCCGATTCAGTTAGTGTTTCCGCGGTCTCAACTTCAAAACCAAGTGAAAGATAATCATCAATCAGCTCATCATCGTTAATTTCTTCTTTTTCCCTCAGTTGTATCCACAGTTCTTTCATTTCCTCTAAGGGAATATTAATAATAAAAACATTTCAAGGAGAAAAAAAAAATAGATACCACAAAAAAGTTTGTTAAATAGAAAATGAACTTTGCTATTTGGAGGTTATTTTACGAAGAAATTAGCAAAATGTTCTTGGTTCCAAAGAAAAGTTCGCAAAATAGAGGTTCGTTAAATAGAGGTCTGATTGTACATTTTTGCTTAATAAATAATTCCTTATTATTTATAGTTATTTATCTAACCAAAAAAAAAAACTGTAACTTTTATGTTGACTTTTTGTTTTATGATTCTTTTTTTTCTTTCTTTCTTCATTATCACAATCATTAATTTTAGTTTAGACCATTTCATTACTTATTAAATACTTACATTAAAGTACTTGTTAAAACCTTTATATAAAAGATTAAAAAAAAAAAAAAACTAATCCCAACAAGTATAAAAAATTCAGGTTAGGAAATGCTGAAGTAACATAGAATGGAATGGAAAAGAGAATCAACAAAAAACTTAGTATGTTTAACTATATTTAACTTCATTTTCCTTCCTTATTTATTTATTAATTAATTATTTTTAATTTATTTTATTTTGTTTCATATTCCTTTGTGATGATAAAAGATTTGAAATTTTCTCATTTATGCTATATTTTTTATCCCGAGAGTTACATTTGCAATTTTTTTTTGGACTCAATATTCCATTTAAAATTGGAAACAAAAATTAGATTTTGGAGTTCATAAGCTGAAGAATCATAAATAGTGCCAAAAAGATTACCTAGATCCCAATTTCTAATTATACAATATATATATTTTATTTTATTTTTTAGAGCCAAAGCTCCAATTAACTTGCAAATTCAGCAAAAGTTAAACTAGAAATGGAGCATAAATTATGTTCTTCAGTCAGTCAATTACTTCACTTTATTGTCCCTTGAAGAATTTTTACAGTTCATTGTAGTTCAATTTTCACAAATTGCATCCTGCTTGAGTAAATCTAATACATAACTTATAATCTAATACATCAAATTCTGCACATGCAGTTAAGTGTATTAGGACAATGACATTCAATTGGTGCTATCCTTGGCTGTCATTTTACTGATATTGAACCAATAAAATGAAAATTAAGTTATATTTTGATGTCTTTAATAACTTAGTTGAAGTTAGGATATCAAATCATTGTTATGTCACTGATATAATGACAGCCTACTTGTCCACATTAAATTTATATATTTATATAAACTACTAATCAAATAAGACTAAACATATATCTCTGTATTATATTCTTATTTCACTAGTTATTTGTTGTTTTATTCACTTAATAGGGTTTTTTTTTTTTTGCTATTTAGTTAACTTTTACATTTAGCTTTTAGAAATACTTTGATGCTTAATATTAAGTTATGTTGTTGGTAAATGAAGAGCTTTTACTTCTCAACTCGAGAAATATTTTTTTATATATTTTATAAATATCATTTTGTAAATTATTATACAAAAAATAAAATTTCTAAAAGTTCTAATATTGTGGAAGCAAATGTATTTGAAACTGTTAATGAGGTTTATAAAAAAAAAACAAGGAACAAGTAGATAAAGAAAGAACAACACCAAACAGTGATTGAATTCTACAAAAATTGAGAAAATCGTGGCACATTGGAAACTTGGCGGTTACATATAATGTAACATTCCTCACTCCATTTCTTTGCCAATGGAAAACAAAAAAAAATCATTGAATTTTTCATACTTTTATTTAAATTGTGAAAGAAAAGAAAATCTATTTCCCATATGAATTGCAACTTAAAGAATTATTAAAGATTATAGCATATCGTCAACATAGATTATGTTGAGATGAATTGGTGGTGATAGAGATCCTTAGATTTTATATGATCAGGAAGTACTTGTTCCGGAAAATAATGCCCTGTGTTAAATATCCATTTATTTTATAAATTTATATTAGTACTACATCAGTTTGGATGAGAGGATCGTTTGTTTTTATTACTGTACGGATAAAAGAAATTAGGTTGCTGATATTTATATATGTGCAGTATTGTCTTTAATGCTGCTCTAGCAACTCTTCACAGATTTATCAATACTACTATTGTGAAATCTGTACCCAATTGAGTGAGAGACCAGCTTCATTCATCCCTGGTACAGTTAACAACATTAAAGTCATATCCAGTTTAAAACCATACTACCCATTAAAACTCTAACATATTTTGATGCATATCAGGAACTAAATGTAAGGGAATAGATATTCACTAAGATTTAGAATAAAATTTCTGTAATTTGAGAAATATGAACTCTCTCTAGTAAATTAGGATTACCAACCTTGACTACCTTAAAGACTCTTCAGAGGTTTTGGTAATAATCTTGTAGGGACCTTCAAAAACAGGATTCAAACTCCTTGTGATATGAAAAGATTTCTTTGAAAGCATATGATTCCTTAATAAAACTAAGTTCCCTACTTTGAACTGTTTATTTCTTCTTAAATCATAAATGTTTTTTGTTTGCTAAGGCAGAATGTCTTCTTTTTGCCTTAGCTAAATCAAGGATTCTTTGGAACCTATCCGTAATATTTGACGATTGCATTCCTTTCCCAGGAGATCCTTTACCTCCATATCTGGGCAAAAATCTTGTTCAAACATTATATGGAATGGAGTGAATCCAGTCGAGTTGTTATGAGTCATTATTATGCAACACAAAACTTCAGAAAGGTGTTTATCCCAATTTCCGAGAGACCTTCCAAATAAAGTTTTAAAGTATATACCTCTCACAGGGATTCGACAGGGCAGTTTTATGATGTCATTATTAATTAATATCTAAAGAAATAAAAGTCGACAGTTAAATGCAGTTTGATATATTCTTGTGAGTTATAATCAAAACTTTCTTGAATTTGAAAATTAAAATGTTTTTGAACCTTTCAAAAATAAAATTATTAGGTTATGTATTCAAGGAAGCAGGACAGTGAAAGAATGCCTATCTATAAGATTTCCTATGGCAAAAGAAACAAAGCTTATAATTCTTACATTTTAATGAAAGTTATCCAGTAAAGATAACTACTGAAATAAAACAAACATCAGAAGAGACAATCTATAATATTAACTTGGGTGAAAAGAACAATTAAGATTTTGGTCTCTGTAGATCTTAGTGTTTGGAAAATCTTACATAAGTAATAATATTAATTAGGATGGAAGTTGAAATTTGAAAAATACAAGTCTTAGTATGCATTCCATTCAGTACAAAGTTAGTCTGTGGAGACATTAAGTGATAAAACCTATACCTTCTGTACTTTTGATAATAGTGAACTGCTTGAATGCTGATTTTTTTTTTTCTAAATCCCCACAAAAAAAAATCTTCTTTTTCAAACAGGTTAATTATAATTTAAGTATTCCACGTGAGAGGTATTAGTTACAAACACATATACAGGTTGTTCCGTCACGTAATCAACAAACTTTGCCAGCACGTTGAGGTAATTATTATAAGCAAAAAATATAATATATACCCTGAGTTGAACTGACTTCTTTCCAAGATATGGACACTGCATTGTATGAAACTGCAGAATGAAGGCTATCTGTTTTAATAATCTATTAATTTATGAAACACTATTACATTTAAATCGTTACAGCTTTCACAGGTATTGTTCAAACTGTCCGACCTCTGTTCTGAAAACATGCTGAGTTGCATGCTTCCAGTGATTGCATCCACAGAACAACAGCAATGACATGGCAGATGCTAATAGCAGCATCAGTTATTGCCTGTAATAACTGTTCCCATGTTTCTGACTTGCCACTCATGAACACACTTGATTTCATAGAACCCCACAGATAGAACTCCAATGATGATAAGTCACGTGTCCAAGGCCATGGTACTGATCCATCCCGTCCTATCCATCCATATAGATAGATACTATTATTGAAGGCATACTATAGTGGTTGCGGTCGAAGAAGAACTTTATTGGGTGTTGGATTACTACAACATGTATTTTCAGCAACTTCTATTGCGAAGCATCTTAACTATTTTCTGCATTCTGCAAATTAAAGTAGATAAAATAACAAGATCTTCATGTTTTGTTTTTTTTTATTATTCTTTGAATCTTTAATATTCCTATGTACTGTTATTATTTTTATATTATTCATATTTTTTATAAATATCATCTATATCCAGAAGTGACTTTGGAACTAGGAAAACGAACTGCTGCTCCCGTCATTTTTTGCTCGTTGGCATTTCTCTTCACTGTCAAATGGGACAAATTTGTTGCAATAATCATTCTTCCTAGAAATTCAGAAATATATATTCCAGAATCCTGACTCTTTAAGATAGTGGAAAAGATTCTAAATTATACCTCTATCTTGGCTGTGCAGGCTCTGTCCTTATTATGTTGCCATATTTCTTTCTGCAGCAATGAGTTCCAGGATCAACTAAGTGATCAGCAGTTTTTACATATTTGGAAGTTCTTTTGCTGAGGCCATAGTTTATCATCTTTGCATCTTCAATACTAGATCATCTCGCAGTTAACACCCTTAGCTCTATCTTTTTCTGCAGCTGATTTGGCACATGGTTCTTTTCTCCTGTTTTTCTTGGGAAGTTATTTACTATTCTAGAGGCAGTGACCATTTCCATTCATCCTTTTAAAAAAAAATACCTCTAACTTCTACTTTTATTTAAAAAGCCCACGGTGATCTCACTTCTCATTCCCTGAAGATGGACTCCATGGCAACATCCGAAAGTTTGGACCATTCCAAAATTCTTACTTGGCTGGAAACCAAAGAAGAATTCTTTAATTATTTTATTTTTATGTTGCAACCACCTACATGTAAATTTGAATTTGCGATTGGGCTAACTTTACTAATAGATATAATCTTCAACTATTGATTTGCCCTACAGCATAAACATCATCAACCTGAATGTTACCAATATGGATCTACCTAATGCTTGTACTACTCAACAGATTTAGAAATGTTATATCTTCCACTAGTGTTTTCCCTTTATATACTAAATCAGGGTGGAGCATCAGTAGATGAAATGGAATGTCTTTCGCCAATTTTATCAATCGTCTAGCTCAGTGTTTCCCAACCGGTGGGTCGCGACCCACTAGTGGGTCGCGGAAGGGTTACAGGTTGGTCGCGACTTGATCCTAAAACTACCAGAAGCCATCGAATAAACCATCAGAAAACATCAGAAATTTCGAAAATCGATCATATGTATGGAAGGGATACGATACAAATATGGTTTTATTCTACATTCTTCTATTCCTATATATGTGGAGGTATTCTGATAAGGAAAGGTGGGTCGCCAGCTGAAAAACATAAGGAAAGGTGGGTCGCCAGCTGAAAAAGGTTGGGAACCACTGGTCTAGCTTAAGACCCCAAGCTTACGCTTGACAAATTCGGCAAACTGCTTGGAAAGATTCCTAGCATTTCTTCATATCTTCTTTTACCAGCTAGTTTGCTTGAAGAATCTGGTGATAAGATATACCAGACAATGGTTGAGATTCACTTTTATTAAACAGAATAATAGCATCAAAATACTTAATGTTTATGATCAAGTTGAAGATGTTTTGCTTGTTATTTTGTTCATCAAATAACAAACTGAAGCTATTTCACTTCAATTTATCTCTAACAACAAAGATTTAAACAATCTTTACCTCAGAGTAACTTTTGTTTACCTTGAACACCAACTTGAATAACCTGTAATTGCAATGGAGTAATTATGAATCCTGCGACATTTAACATTGTAATCTTTATAACTTTTTTTTTCTCTAGTTTCCGAGGTATGATTGGAGCATTTATTCCCAAAAAGTTTCATTATTTCATTTCCTAAAACAGTAAGAAAACAATGCTCCTTACAAATACAAATTCACTGACTGGCTGTACTATATGACCATTAATCACCAGACACCCTTAGCAGTGTACTAACCAGGATCTGATATGCTGTCAGTATGATTTAGGTCTACCTTTTGCTTTTAGGACCTTTTGATTTAGGTCCACTATCACAGCCTCTACCATTCAAGAAGACATTCCACCAATTTGCAGTAGCTTTCTGCAGGAATTTGGTTCCATTCCTCCTTCAAGATGTTGAACAGCTCCGGTGTTTTGTGAACGGTTTGGTCTGGCTTTCAACTTGATCATCCCAAAGGTTTTCAGTGGGGTTGAGGTCACGACTTTGGACCTGCCATTCAAGTTCATCCACTCCCATGGACAGGTGCATTGTCATGCTGAAAATGAAATGGGCCATTTCAAAATTATTGCCATTGTGTGGGTAATGCTGAATTGTCCAAAATTGCTTCATAGGCCTTGGCATTTCATACATACAGGCACTAAAACCAGTGGATCAAGACCATAACATGATTCATCTCCTCCAAACTTCACAGTGGGAACAATGCAATCCTGTAAGTAATATTTGCCACACCCACACACATCTATCGGATCGCCACAACTCTTAGCATGATTCGTCATTCTACAGCACCATTTATAATGAGGCCTTATGGTTGGACCTCAACGCACATTGCAGGCTTCGATGCTCTCGATCTGGCAATGTTTTCAGCTTATCGGGTCTGTGTTGGCGTGTTATAACTCTCTCACATTCTGTTTCACCACTACATCACCCACTGTTGCTTGGGGTATCTGGAACTTGCCTGGAATCTTATGAATAGAATGATCAAACCTGGAGGCATCAATAATCATGCCCTATTCAACATCACTATGCTCATGTCATGTGTTCACACTGATGGCTGTAGCTGCTATACATGTCAACTTGACGTTGAAAGTCCTTTTATAAAGGTATAACATGTACAGACGATCCCACTTATTTTCCAGGGGGGGAGGTGTCCTGGGGATTAATGACCATATAATGTACATCTGCAAATCTTGTGATCAAATTCGGGAATTGTCAGCTAGACTGGTTTCCTAACATCATATCTTCTTGCAGCTTCAGTATAGTTTTTATATACATATATCAACAATAGACTGTTTTATTTGCTTAGAAGACACTATTTGCACAACATTTGTCAATAGTCAAATTTAAGTCTATCTTTGATTTGGAAAAGGCTTATTACTGAACTTGGAAATTTGGAATTTTAATTATCTTCAATTACTATATAGGTCCTTTTTTGAGGGATTTCCTTACTCCGGGATGAGATATTATCTTGATATTTCGGCCCGGTGCCTCTGGCCTTCTTCGGGAGATGTATAAATATTAATTACATCAAGGTGAGCATACAACTAAGAACTTCCATCGTTGGTTTCTGGGGTTACTCATGGTTGTTTGGGGCACCTGGCTGAAATATCGAGATAATATCTCATCCCGGAGTGAGGAAATCCCTCAGAAAAGGACCTATACCTATCATGTCTCATTCCTCCTTCAGGACCAAACTATATCTTCAATTATTTTTAATTAGTTATGATGAAATGGATATTGGCCAATATTTATTCATCATTTTCTTGTTAATTGCTTATTTCAAGTTCAGAACATTGAACTCATATCCTCAAGAATTAGGAGTGTCTCAGGGTTGTTTCACACTTTTTGCTACAAAGATAAACAGAATCATTGCTTCCAAGATAAATAAAAATGGAAACACAAATTAAAAAGGCATATATATTAAAACTTGACAGTTTCAAGCCCATTACGGGCTCATCAAATTAATCTGATGATGAACCCATATTGGGCTCAAAACTTATGTTTTAATATACCGTATATGCTCCAATAAACGCCGAGGCTCTTATTGTCGCCGGTCTCTAATAAGCACCAGGCTGCAGAGGGGACACAGCCAAAAAGTAGCCGGGTCTTTGATGTTTGCCTATCGATACTAGCGTAAGCATCCGTATCTTTATAGTTGTGCGTAATACCTTACGGTAAATTGCCTTACAAAATGCCGCCAAAATGGTCATTTGACATTGTTTTTAAGATTCACGCGATGGAATCCGCAAAAGAAACTTCCGGTGAGGCGGCCGCCCACCATTGCGGATTCGGATGACGAATAGCAACGAAAGGTTCAGAAAGACATTGCCATTTATCTTTAACAGTCTTACGTAGCATGTGAAATTCAAATAAAGTAGCTGTTTGTAATATTAGCCGGTATTTATGTGTAAAAATATTGCGTTCTGAAAGTTTTTGTTAATAATGGCCGGTCTCTATTAAGCGCCGGGAGACAAGGCTAGTTTTACAAATAAACGCTTAGGCCTCTACGGAGCATGTACGGTATATGTTTTCTTTTTAATTTGTGTGTTTCCATTTCTTATCTTGTGACCATTTTGTGCACGTTAAACTTTTATTACAGAATCAGTGCTTGTTTATCTCCAGTCACAACTTATGTATTGCTGCATTGCATATGACTTTGCTCGACCAACTGCTCTTCAGATTCTTGATCTGGTCCGACATCAGGACCTCCAATTATGTCTGATGGATTTTTCTCTTAACCTGTTGAAAGCCTGTATAACAATCCATAAATTTACATTAGCAGGTTCTGTCCTCCAGGATACTTTACACATTATATCCCCTCAATGAATCCAGTTAATCATTGCGTATGTTCTACCCTACAAGGATTTCTTTTTTGCTAATCATACTTCCACTAAGTTTAGATATCAGGTTAAGATGTTAGTAGATACTTTTTCAACTTGCAATGGCTATTCTATTTCATTCTTCAGTTGCACATTGGAAATATTTAAAATCAAACCTTGATTTTTGACTTTACAGATATTATTTCAACTATTTTCCAGTGACTGCTTACAGATCACTTACATCGCTGATAGGTCTTACGAATCGTCTTATGTTATTTTGCATTTTTTATTGATTGCTTTTAATTTTCATAGCATTAAAATGAACATATAATCAAAAATGCCTCAATGTTCTTAGTTGCAACAACTCCGACTATAATGTTATAAGCTTATACGCTCTGTAAGTCTATCTTATTTTATTATCAATTCATAATTTACTGCATTACTTGCACCACCGTTTCCTGCTGGATACCAAGTTCCATTGGAATTCTTGAACTAATATATTCTTTTGCTAAGTCTGCTGACACATTTCCCCTCAACCAATTCCAGTACTTTCCTGTTTTATTTTATTCTACTATTTGTTCATGTTTAAGGCCTTTAGGCCTTTATCCCCTTTTTAAATATAACACATTAGTTTACATTTTTGGACAATGGATCTTTTATTTCATCTGTTTTAAAAGTTTATTCATCTATGTGGCCTTGTCATATTTTAAGATTTTTGTAAAGATCTTCTTGTAATTTTATCTTTATTCTTTACATTGCACTAATCACTCTTACTCTATTGTTTTTTTACTACTCTTTTGTATTATATCTTTGGTTTTCTTTACCTGCATTTTCTGTAGTCTTCTAGCTTTATAGTTTTAATTTCACCCATTTTTCTATGTAATTACTAGTTATTCTTTATTTTTATTTATATTTGTTATTTTTTTTAACCTTGGCATTGTTCTGTTTATAGTATGTTTTCCAATGCCTTTATTGTTATATCTTTCATGTCACAGCTTAACTAATGATGCTTTTGCACTAATAAATATAACAAACTAATGAACCAAGCATACATGGATTACGTTGATCTAGAGATTCAGCATTTGAAATTCTGTAACTTATCAAAAATCAATGGGAAGTAGTTCTTACAGGGCATTACAGCATATCTCCAACAATGTTTAGAGGTCCATACTGCACTATATAGAGAGCGCTGTTAGTGGATCTACATACTGTAATGGAAATAGTAATAATGTTTTTGGTGAATATGGATAGATATGTGCATACAGTGTGCCCTTAGATAACAAACAGATTTAAACTTAGAAATTATGCCTTAGAAATACATAATGATCTTAAAATGAAAAGTGTACATGTGATAGAAGTCAAGTGGTTTGCAAGATTTCAAGATGATGGAGAATTGACAGAAGATAATCCATGACCAGGAGGATTTGTCTCGGTTTGGAAAGATGAAAATATGGAGGAAAAAAAGATCATTCAATATGATTATTGAATCATCACTTGGATGATATTACAGAAAGTCATCATTGGAAAGAAAGCAGAAAGAAAATTTTCTGGAAAATTAAGACAAAAAAGATTTGTTCACAACTCATTCTCCATTTCTTGATTTGAAAGGAAAGAGAATAATGTGCTAAATTCATGTTTTCATTAGAGAGACTGTATATAATACAAATACACAACTAATCCCTTTTATCCGTTCTTAAAATACAAACTACATCTACTCATTTACAATATTTGACAGGCTCCTTTATTGTCCTGCTTCATCAGGCAGGAATCATTCAACACAACAATATATTTCAAATCCAACAATTTAAACAATAACCTAATACCTTTTAAATTCAAGCATTTAATACAATATATTTACCCCATAACAATAATAATTTATCAACACATAATTACTTAAATCTTTTCTCTTTATTTCTCATTATTTCTTTAAAAAATGGAAGAGTATTATTTCTGATTTGTATTCTTTTTATCTTTATTCATGCAGTTAATAGCAATTAATTTTTAATAGTATAGGGTAATGGAAGCATTGGTTCTTATATATAATAATACTTCTTTAGATAAAAAAGAAAATATATCAATAAAATTAAGGATTCCTCATGGGAAGGTCTTGTATCTGGTACTTTAAGTATATATGTCAACTAAATTAAAAAGGATAGCATATTGAATAAAAATAAATTTAAATATTCAAAATACACAAATGATATTTTGATTCTCTGGATTGGCAGTGAAAGGCAGTTTGCAATATCTGAATACAGTGGATAAACACTTAATTTCTCAAAAGCTTGCAAATAACATTAAATAACTAATAACAAACTGCAACTCAACGTCAATATTTCGTCCTTTTTAATTCTAGGACTTTAACGAGCCATTTTTTACAAAAATTTGAAGAAAAGAGAACTATTCCTCTCTTTCTTCTAAACTAAATAATAATATCACAACTCAAGAATTCAAAAAATTTACAATAATAGAATGTGACACTTAAACACGTTCAAATTATTAAAGCCAAATAACAATTGTTAGAAATTAATTCTTTTAAAACTTTAAATTTTAATATATTAAAATTTTAAAGTCCTTTGCTGATATAATCTTCCAATGTCCTTGTGTTTTAGAAAATTCCAAATAGTTTAATAAAAACTTCAAGATATAAACCTATTCTTTAAAAACTCTTTCCAATAACTTTTTATAAGATTTTAAGTTCTTCTTTTCTCTCCTTGCACACACTATCCCTGCAGGCGCGGAGATAATGAACTCGTACAATTGCCTACACTTTTCATAAATCCTCTTCTAATCTTGAAACCTCTGTTAAACAGTGGATAAACCTTTAACTTTCACAGTAGAAAAGTTCAACATATCGGAACTTGTTTCTCAATTTCCTTTCCTTCATTAATTATTATGAACACTATGAAAAAGACCATAAAAGAACCCATACCATAGATTTTAACTTCAGCTTTACCATATTAAGAGAAAAAGAGCTGCTATCAGAAACACCCTAAAAAGGATAACTGATTATATTAAAGATAGAAATAAATGGAAACAAAAAAATAGAAAAAAAAATTGGCATTAAATGAATACCCAAAACAGTTCGTTGAATGAGATTTTTTTTTTCTCTAAAGAGGTCAATAAGGAAAGAAACATAAATATTGAAAAGCTATTCAAACTACCTGCTAAAGCCAAATTAAATGAAGTTCAGAAAGCTTGTAGAGATAACTGAATAAATATTTTTACTACCAAAAGCAAGAAATATCAAATCTACACTATTGGAGTACGCTATCTATTAGAGTTCCTAAAATTAAAAATGAAGATTTGTTGAAAAGGGGTAATACATAAACTAAAATGTAGATCTTGTGATGAAGTGTCTTTTGGTAACAGATAGAACTCAAAGAGTGAATGTCAGAACATATTACATCTTATCAGAATAACTGCCTAAAACATTCAAAGGGCAGACCATTGTTTATTGAAGAACCATAAACCTAACTCAGTTGTTGAAATTGTTTCATATCAGTGATAGAATTAACAGATAACAGTGGAAGCATGTCTTATTAGGAATTACAATTATATGAATAAAGATAAAGGAATACATATCAGAAATAATACTCTTCAATTTTTTTAAAGAAATTATGAAAAATAGAGAGAAAAGGTTTAAGTAATATACATAAAGTAAGATTTATATTATTATGTCGATAAGTTATTATTGTTATGGGGTACAACATATTGTATTAAATGCTTGAATTTAAAAGGTATGTTTTCCCATGCCTTCATTGTTATATCTTTTATGTCACAACTTAACCAATGATGCTTTTGCACTAGTAAATACAACAAACTCTAATGAACCAAGCATATGTGAATTAACATTGATCTAGAGATTCAGCATTTGAAATTCTGTATTTATTAGTGGATTTATGAACTGTTATACATATAGCAATAATATTTATATTTTAAATTGTTGGATTTGAAATGATTCACTAACATCAATTGAGAAATGTATGTCGCCTGATGAAGCAGGACAATAAAGGAGCCTGTGAAATTTTGTAGATGTAGTTTTTATTTTAAGAAGAGGATGAAAGGAATGTGTTGTGTTTATATATAAACATACAATGTGTTGTTTGCTTTGTAAATTTCATTGAAATGGTTGAGCATGATCATCCATCTATAGAGAAATATGACTGGTGATGAATCGTGGTGTTTTCAGTGCGACCCAGAAACAAAACAGCATAGCATAGAATACAATCACTGTTGTTCAAGTCAGCAAAAATTTCGAATTCAGAAGTTTAAGGTCAAATCATTCCAACCTTCAATATTCATCCAATTGTACTTTGTTCCTGAGGGCCAGTACTATCTCTATATGATGCAATATCGCCAGCATGAAACTAATGAGAACCAAACAAACCTATTGACCTTTACTACTTGACAATACACTTGCATATTATGAGTTGAATGTGAAACCCTTTTAAAATCCACCATACTGATCAAATGCCTACCGAATTAGGCTCCAGCAACTTTTTTTTTTCTTCTTCTTCTTCAAAGTTGGAACCAAAATTGAGAGGACACCAGTTTGATTAATTGAATGATATCAAGCAGAGTGAGATCACCTTGCTCATAGCTACACCATAAGATGCTTTCAGCTGTATTGTATGAATAATATAAGCATTGCATTGAGTTAAGGAGAGGTTATATTGAAAATAAATCGATGATTTTTCTTCCTGTATTTGCAGTTTATTTTTATATTATTTTAGTCTCATTATTTAATGAGTTTACTATGTATATGTATACATGTAAATGAGTTGATAACCTACTTATGTTATTCTCAAGATTTGCTATATTATACTTTCTATAAAGAAGCTGAAATGAATGAGTTAAATAAATTAGATGGACATGTAGTAAGAAGGATTTGAAAAAAAAATCATAGATGAAAACCAAAATTTTAGTGGATTCTAAGAATGAGAGGAGGCTAAGAAACTGTCTGCATGGTAGATGGATAGATGAAATAAGTTTTGTTGGTTACAACTGAAAAAATATAGCTTTTGCCAAAAGAACTGAAAAATA
>JAFIDM010000003.1:41667239-41678807 GCA_023159025.1 Thereuonema tuberculata | reverse complement strand
TAAGAGATAGTTTAATTCTAATAACCTGGTATTTCATTTTTTTTTCTTGTGTAAATGATATCCGTGAAAAATTTTTAAAAAAATGTTAGATATTTTAATAAACACACTTTTCCAAAGAATATTAAGTTATGTAGAAATATAAGGAAAGTGTGAAGATAGAGCAACAGCAAGGAATTGGTAAGGTGGATCAATTCTATAAAGACTTAGAAAGAATAATTGAGAGTATTTACATACAAGAGGAATTCAAATTCAGTAATAAATTCACTTGCAGTGACTGTAATATGCATTTCTGAAGGTTTAAAGCATTTATGCGATGCAAGAAAATTAAGAATAAAGACACGTGTTTTGGAACAAGTATAAAAAATATTAATCCCAATAAAATGACGTTTCGAAACTCAACGATTAATGTTTCTTTATCAAATTGCTTGATTTGAGAAACATGAATCGTTGAGTTTCGAAACGTCATTTTATTGGGACTAATATTTTTTATACTTGTGCCGAGTTAGTTGATTATTTGTTACAATTTAACGTGCCGTTAACAATATTTCAACATCTGTTTTGGATTTGTTAACTTCCTTCAGCAAAGATAAGTGAAAGAGCATTGATTATGAATAAAGGGTAAGACCAAGTTGTTTACTAAATGACATCCTAGTACAACTGTTTCATGCTAATATGGCGATCATCAGCTAGGAGCAGTCATCACTAAACAACCAGGTCTCGGTACACGGGCCTAAATGAAATAACATCAGAATCAATGTGGAACCTGTAAAGCTAAAATAAACAGCATTGATTAAGTTTTGTCTGTTCTTGGAAGTTGTGCATATCACAAATCTTCACTGCTGTACGATAATAATCCTACAGCAGTTATCCAGAAGTTCATATCTTGGGATTAAAAATGTGTTAATGAGAGTATGCAATAATTTATTCTGTATTCAAACACAGTATATCTATCTTCTATTCAAATTAAGAAAGCTTGCAAATACTTAATTGCATATGATGTCACTGTGGTTTTAGTGTTCGTTAATTGTTGATTTTTTTTTTTCCCATTTCAAATGAAATGAATAGTAAAACATTAAACGACAACAGCGACTTCTTTGTATGTAATTGTGTAACGGAATATGTTGATTGTGGCAAATTAGAGATTAATTTTAGGGAAGTAATGAGCTAGAATATATGCCCAGTAGTTCGAGTAGGTATAGGCTTTCTCTTGGCTAAAAGAGCAGGTCACTCCTAGCAGGGAAGTTTTTTATGGTTTTTTTGTAATTGTTCTCTTTAGCTCCTAGAATTTGTCCAGTCCTTTCTTAAATGAAGATTTGATTGTTATCTAGATTAAAGGTAGGACTGATATCTCTTATCTCCATTTCAAAGAGTATATTAATAGTCAATAGGAGACTAGACCTCAAGCAAACCTTGAGCTTAATTTTGGGAGACGTTGAGCAAGTATTTTGTGTTTACAAGTTCGATGAATTTGTAATGCATTATTTTTTTATTTCATTTTTATTCATTAAAAAGATATTTAATAAAGCTAAGTAGGGGGGAGGGGGAAATGTGAAAAAAAAAATACCTAAATAAATATTGAAGGAGATATTTTTCATTGTTTCAAAGTCCTACACGCACACTTATCATAGGATAAAGAATGGTCAAAAACAGGACAACATACACACACAAAACCAACAATCTGGGGATGGATGTTGTACTGTTCTCAAGTGACACCCCTGCCCCCACCTTTTATTTAGCTTGCTTTGCTGGGAAAGTCAGGCTCATAAATTCAGTCAGTCTGTGTTTGTGTGTTCCTTAATAAGTTTTGAGCTGCTGAATGGATCTTCTTGAAATTTGGCCTACCTGTTTATGAGCAAGAGACAATCTTACTTTTGTATTTGAAAAATTTAAGTAAACATGTTGCTTCATGAGTAGACAGATTAGATATTCATCAATAAAATTGATGTTTAAAAAATCTATACATATATCTTTGGCATTAACTTTTCTTACCCACAGCTTTCAAATATCAAACAGATCTAACAAGGAGACGACACGGCCTGTATGTTTAGAATTCAAGTGCCCTTTTGTGAGATGAAAGTACACATCAAATACTTCAAAAATATATATACATGTGGGGGCCAACGCTCTTTAGATTTCAAGATATTCGGCATTATTTTCGTCGATTTTCAAGTACTGCCTTATTAACTCACTTATGTCAATAGAAAGCAAGCACTAGCATGGAGTAGTGGTTAGCGCAGTGGGTTTTAAATCGGAGGGTCCTTAGTTCGGTTCCGTCAAGTACCAACTATTTTTTTTTTTATTTATTTATTTTCATTTTATTTTTTATTTCATTTTTTTTTTTTACTTTCGTTTTTGTTTTTTCTCTATTTTTATTTTATTTTTATTTATTTTTTTTGCACCTTGTTTCTTTATGATAGCCTAATGTAAGTTTTTTCCGTTTATGTTATGAATATTATACAGAAAACCAATTTAAGATTAGAAGTAAATAAATAATCTTCTCGTTAACTTTGCTTTTTTAATTAATTAGTTAACTTAATTAACTGAACTTTTTTTCCTTATATGATGATGATACTCATTTACTGTTCGTATTTAAAATTATTTCAGTTGTGCCTTTATTTTAAGTTCTTATGTAAGAGTTTTAAATGTAATACTTCACTAATTGAATTTTAGTTTTTCTTTACTTTTAAAAAAAACAACAAAGTTAATATTCTCATTAATTTTGGTTTTTAATTAGAAGTACTTTAATTCAGAAAAATAAAGTAAAACATATACTGTACATTTAAAACTTAAGTTTTTTTTTTACATAAAAACTTAAAAGCACAACTGAAATAATTTTAAATACAAACAGTAAATGAATATCATCACCATATGAGAAAAAAAGTTTAGTTAATTAAGTTAACTGATTAATTAAAAACAAAGTTAACGAGAAGATTATTTATTTACTTCTAATCTTAAATTGGTTTTCTGTTTAATATTCATAATATAAACGGAAAAAACTTACATTAGGCTATCATAAAGAAAAAAGGTACAAAAAAAAGAGAAAAAACAAAAAAGAAAGTAAAAAAATAAAATGAAAATAAAAAAAAAAAAATACTTGGTATTTGACGGGAACCGATCTAAGGACTCTCCGATTTAAAATCCACTGCGCAAACCATTACTCTAAGCTCGCACTTGCTTTCTATTGACATAAGTGAGTTAATAAGGCAGTACTTGAAAATCGATGAAAATAATGCCAAATATCTCGAAATCTAAAGAGCGCTGGCACCAACATGTATATATATTTTTGAAGTATTTGATGTGTACTTTCATCTCACAAAAGGGCACTTGAATTCTAAACATACAGGCCGTGTCGTCTCCTTGTAAGATCTCCACCATTTTAAAAATGTATTCAATTACTACATTCTGAAACACAATAAAAGCTTTTATTATAAAAAAATTACATTGAATTGTTTAGTAAATAATTAAGTAGTTTTAATGTTATTCCTGCAGTTTAACAAGAAGGGTAATAAATCATTAATTGTAATATTATAAGAAATCCTAAAAACATTCACATTATATTCCTTTGTCATTAAAATCAATACATAATTTTCTTTCTTTCAAAAATGTTGCTCGTTAGTTTTAAAAAAAAATATTTCCCTACCTTTGCTTCTATCAAAAGCATCTTAAATTACATATTCATATTGCTTCTGTGATTTTTCATTTGTTAATATACTCTTGAGCTAAAATTTTTACTTCCCTTGAAAGTAAATTTTTATGTTAATTCTGATTTTTAACAATCCTGTTTGCAAACAGATTGAAAAAAAGAAAAAAGTCACAGATGTTGTGTATGCCATAAATATTGTCAATTTGTTTCGCTTCCTGTTATCAGTTTTATAAAATTGGCAAAAATATATATATATAATTAATGATTAAAAATTATTCATTGATTATAACAACAAAAGAGTGTAAATGAATGTTTATATTGTTTTTAATAATTCGATATTAAATTTTGATGGTAAGATTAAAATTACTAAGTCCTGTAGTGTATATAGATGTAATGTCTAAAAAGAATACTAATTCCTATGGTAATAAAAAAAATAAAAGCAATATTTCAGAATGTGGAAATTTGTGAAGTATGGTTTATTAAAAGAAAACACAAACTTTAACTCTTCAATTAAACATCTTTATCTCTTCAATATTTCAATTCTCTGAAAGAGAATTTTCTTCAGGAAACGTATAAATGATAAAAAATTAATCTTTCTTCCATTTCTAACAAAAACAAAGTATAACAATCAAGAAAAAGGATACAAAAACGTTACAAATAACTTCCTCCTTTTCATTATTACAGAAAATGTTATTAAATAACTTTACAATAATCGTGGATAAAACTAAATTTTTAGTTTTAATTTAATATTCTTATTATTGTTTATAACCTTTACAAATAACCCAAAAGAGATCGTGTTCAATTTTTAATGACTTGTCTCTGTTCATACATTTTGACATGTTAATAAATTCAGATCGCAAGATATAATGTTCCGTTGCATCTTTGGATTTGTAAATAACCTCTACAATGGGATCCAGATCATGTGACATTTTTATAACATGATCTGCCCAATCTGAAATTTCTAATTTATTAGAAATAATAAATATTTCAATATTTATATATTTCTTCAATATTTTGTTCAGAAAATTGAAATATTGAAGAGATAAAGATGTTTAATTGAAGAGTTAAAGTTTGTGTTTTCTTTTAATATCATAAAAGTAGGAGGATTGTGATGTTTAAAAGTATGGTTTAGTTTATTTCATAGTGATTTAGGTGTTGTATATCGTAAACCAGCTTGATAAAGCGGTATTTTTTTTTTCTAGATAGTTATATGAAATTTAGCATGACTGATAGAACTAGTTAGATTAAGAAGAGATGCCACTTACTTACCTGCATAAAACAATATTGTTATAGAACAGTAACAATCAAAACTAAAAGTTACAAAATTAACAAAGAAGCGAAATGAATGAAAATTCAAACAAAGGTAGAAATGTTCTTAATTCTCTGTCAAAATCACCTATTTTTACTTCTAACTTAATTCATAATTGCATTAAAAAGAAAACTAAAATTATGCAAATGAAAATGTATAATGAAAGCTCAAAACAAGACAGGGGAGAGAATCTGTAATTTGCTGTTTTCTTGAAGATTAATATTTTATTTCCACTGTCCTTTTGATGCCTCACCATCACTGTTATCATTTAATAAAAATAGCAGAATGAGACTCATGATTCATTTGTCTGTTATCAAGATTCTAAAATAGAAATGAAGGATGTTCTTCAGTTGTCATAACTTTATCTTTAACAGTGGATGACTTTCAGCTGGTAACTTTCAAATCAGTTAATTTTACTTTGAAAAAAAAGACATCCTTGCCATGCATCTTTCAATGTTCGGTGACTTGATGACAAAGTTTCTTGTTAAAAGAAATCTTATACCTGAGAGTTCACTGAATGTATTTAACATCGATGTTAAAACTGATGAAGGATATCCTATAGATTTTAGAATTTGTTCATAGAAATAGATCATTTCTTTCATGGTTTTTCTCCTTCCATTTAATGTCTTCCAACCACTGTCTCTCCAAATACATCCAGGAGATATTCTAAGAAGAGGTCATTTAAAGAGAAATGGGCTTTTTAAGTGGTGTCGTCACAACCTACATCACAGTTCAAACAGCCTGTTGCTATGGTCCATTGCTAGAGTTTTAGCATTGAAATTAATTACAACCTAGCGGGTGTTTTTCTTGGTTTTTCTTAAAGAAAAGAGCCCAAAAAATAATAGAAAATTATCAGAACGCATTGTTATGACTTCAAGAAAGCCCACCTTCGGGGGGTTTTTTTTCCCCTTATTTTTGTGAATTTTAGGGCAGATATTAAGACAAAAAAAAGATGTATTTATGCCTATTTTTGAGGTTCTGACTACTATAGATCACAGTGCACCAAATGTCGGGAGCTTCTGATTGGTTAACTCAAAAGCCTCTAATAGCAAAGGCGAAATACTGAAACTCATTTCAGATGTAGGATTATAGAAGAATAAATAATTTTATATTCACCAACAATTCTAAAATAATTTATTCTTCTATAATTCTACTTCTGAAATGAGTTTCAGTACGTCAGATCAGTCCTTTGGTTCACTCAAAAGCCGCTCTCCAATAGCAATCAGAAGCTCTCGACATCGGATACACTGTGATCTATGGCAGTCCGAGCCTCAAAAATAAGGGGGAAAAAACTCTAAATTTCTTGAAGTTTTAAAAATGCGTTCTGATAATTTTTTTTTTATTTGTTTGGGTCTTTTTTTTCAAAGAAAAACCAAGATATTTACACCGCTTGGTTGTAACTAATGCTAAAACCCTATCAGCGGACCCTAGCAACAGGCTGTTTGAACTGTGACATAGGTTGTGACGACCCACTTAAACAGTCCATATCTGATTTTAACAGTGTTAAATCTTATCTTCTATATCATCATTTAAATGGAAAACTCCCATCAGAAGTTGATTCTCTTTCCTCCGCTTCAAAAGGCTTGTTGATCAATTCCTATACATCTAGCTTTTTCTGTACATGAGTTATCTTTTCTATACATATATGATTTGTACACAAAAAGTGTTTAATTATTTCTTTTTCAGAATCTTCATAACTCATTAACATCAAATTTCAACTGGTTTCAGATTCTCACCTTTCCCTAATATGAAATGATGCAGAGATCTGTCCTATAACAGTTTTAGACAATCCATGCACAAAACTTTTTCTTTCCATTTTAAATCTTATGTAAAGGCAGGAGACTTTTGTAGTAGTTTGTATCAAAATTCTGTCTCCTTTTTTTTTTGAAGGGATACTTTTCTGTTGTCATCTTCAAATAAAAATATGAACTCTATCTGTTTCTTAAAATCATAAAATTAGCAGTTTGTTGTTTTAGCTGCTGCCTTGAATGGTAACTATTCCTACACTAGCTTAGAAATCTTGTTATAAATTTCATGTGTTTTAATGTGCTCTAACAAACAATAACAGGATTAAGGAAAATTTCACTTAACTAAGTTCAAACAATGATGAACCTGCTGAAGTCTACTCTTCACATATTTAACCTTTTTCTGGTTCCTCGTGTAAAGAGGCTCAGTTCTCCTTTGAAAAGAAAACTCAATATCTTTCTTGAAGATTTTCTTGTACTTGAATATTATTTGATAAAAAAAAAAAAAAATACAAGAAAAATTTAGCCCACTGCATTTTTTATTGTGATAACTGAAAGCTTTATCACAATAAAGCTTTATAAACAACAATAATATTATTATAACAACAACAACAATGCAATATTAATAACAGTTTGCCATGGAAGCCTATGGATTCCTGTTTAACGTTTGATAAAGAAAATATTGCATATTTAAATATTAGCAATTGAAGTGCAATTCTGTAACAATACAATTGAAAAATTACACTATTATTCACATAAAGCATTATTAATATTAATGTATAAGGTCAGTTATCATGAATATTTTACATATTTGATGTTCTTATTTTAAGGTTACTATTGTTATGATTTCCTATGTGTTATAGATATGCTTTTTGTTGTATTTTAATCTATTTTACATTTGAATTGTTAATATTTAAATATGTAGTTTCTTCATTATCAGTCATTGGCCGAAAGTAAAAAAAAACTACCTATTAGTTCTCCACATCAAAATAAAAATAAATAAAGATTTCTTTCAAAGTTTTGTTCCAAATAAAGAAATTTTCTAAAATAAAAAAAAGGATAAAAAAAAATGTGCAGTTTTAATCTTCAATGTTAATACTTTTCTTATAATTACTTATATATTTTCAAAAACAAATGATATAGGGATAAATTAAAATTTTAATTGCAGTCAGTCTCTGGTGTCAATAATGGCCAGCGTGCATAGTTTCATCATAAAATTGATATGATCATTAATTTTGTATAGAATTACACTAAATTTAATATTTACGGTTTTATTAATGGAAGATACAATTAAAAATTCTGAACGTTATACTTAAGTCAGCAACAGACGGATATATATTTCCTTAGGATTGCATAAGGAATACAACTGAAATACAAAAAGCAATACCAACATTGAAAAGTTGCTTATACCTTAATCTACTATATTTTAAATAAAAAAAAAATATGTTTCAAAAAAAAATATATGGATCTTGAAAGATATATTATTATTCTGCTTTACGTACTTTTTGTTTTCTTTTAAGATATACTGTAGGTTACTTTGCCTAAACATGATCATTACAAGAACAGAAAATAGGAAGATAATCTCAAAGATAAAACTCTTAACAAAAACATCTTTGAACATTAAATTAGCTTGGCTAAATATACATAATATTTGTTTGTTTCATACAAATATGTAAATATTGTCTTCAAAGATTTAATATGTTTAAATGTAAAAAATTAATTTTGCAATCCAAGGTTAGAATTTGTTCTGAATTCCCATAATTAGGCCAAGTTAAATGTTTTTCCTATCCTGTTCTTCTCCCTCCTCCCTTGGAAACAAATTTTGCAAATGAAATCCTAGAACTTCAGGCAAATTAGACTGAAAACATAGTGTAGAGTTAGTTACGTATTTTTCTTTGCAAATCAACAATACATTAGACAAAAGAAAAAAAGTATCAGATTTATTTTGTTTCCAGAATTCCTCATTAAATGTGGTTTCTTTAGATCCTGATCGTTAACAAAATTACATTATTTAAGGTAGGAATACCTTTGATACAGCAATTTTATTAGTTTGAGAAGTTACTTAATAAAAGTTTATACATAGATAGATATAAACTTTTGAGAGTTACTTCTGAAATTCTAATATATTTATAAGAAAAGGCAGGTTTTACCAATGTTTTCATGTGGCAATGCAATACGGTATTCAGTAAAACATTGCCACCTAAAACATTGGTAACTCCAGCCTTTGTATTCACCTGATTAAACTTCCATTCTCATTCAGTCCTCTTAGAAATGAGATATACCTGTTAGCCAATAAATAAAATTTTTAAAAAAACAAAAACAAAAAAAAAATGTTTTTTATTATTATTTTTTTTCCAATTTTTAGTGGATAATGGAAAAAAATAATATACATTTAACCTAAAGAGGGAAGAAAAAAAAAGCTCACATACACATTAACATTTAGTAATTTGCATTTTACCAATAAAAACTTACAATAACTTAAAAAAACAGATTAAATGAATGTCTTTTTCCATTAGAATTTCACTTATAAATCAAAATTTTAAAACTTTTAAAATGTATGAAACAAAAGGCTTTATTAATGGAGAGAGAAAATCGCCAACCGGACAATAAATATGCCTTCGCACATTGAGCCAACATCAACGGGAATTCTGTACAGCTGTTTCATCCTTATTAGGAATCATCAGCAGAATATACCCTTGGTGTTTGGCTCAGATGCGTGAAAGCTTTATCTAAAAGCATTCTCGATCCCGGGAATGGGCCGCCGAGATAAAAAACATTTATTGTCCGGTTGGCGATTTTCTCTCTCCATTTGTGAATAATTACGGACGTTAAACTTGCTTTCAAAAGGTTTTATTATTTATTCAGTTTATTTATAAAATTTAGCTATATAATAATATTTTCAAGTGCAGTTCTTTGAATGGTTTCAATTTCATTTGGCATTTATTCAAATATATGCACAGAATTTTATTGATGGTGTAATTAATTTTTGAAAATAAATTTATATCTTGTGTTGTTATTTGATTTATATTTAAATTTCTATTTTAATTTCTACATTAGTAGACTTAAGATTACATTATTAATTAGAGGTAATTTTTCATTTGATTGTTATTACTCCCTCTGTCTGCAAATAAGAGTCCCATTTCAAAAATTGTTTTTTTTTATTTATTAGGAATAGAAAAAACGGATAAAGTCTTCTTTGATAAATATATATTTATGCAATAACAATGCACCATTGTTATTTATTAATAATTCAAATGTGCCGTTTGAATTGTTATGCTTTAAAAAAATTCATTGAGGCCGTGGCATTGTACTGCTGATGCATGATTATGTAATAAAAACTTTTGTTTTTTTGCAATGCTGAGTAAAACTTTCATTTTGTTTGTTTGTTTGTTTGTTTGTTTTTAATGTCCTTCAATCCCTAACATTGATCCATAGTCTCGAATAACAGTGTTAAATTAAAATGGGACTCTTGTTTTTGGACAGAGGGAGTATTATTTTTTCAATATGAATTATCTTTTATAATTATCAAAATTTGCCGTTACTAAATTCTGACAATATATTATTGGAACTGCTTTCAGAAGCTTGAAATATACGCTAATAAATGTGAATGGACTAGCAAGTGACATCATATTACTCCTATTTACTATTCACTTTTGAACATGTTTGTTTGTTTTGTTTTTTTGATAAAATGTTGTCATTAAAAGCAATAAACAATGTCATGGACTAACAATAAATGGTTGTGAGAAAAACATAAGATATGAAGAAACTCATGACATGAACGTAACTGATGGAAACTTGCATAGCTTTCAAATCCCTAAAATTTTAAATATATAAATTTAAAACTTTAAATATAAATAAAGAAAATTAATGCTAAGGATAAGAAACTAATATTAGGATTTCAGTTAGGTAATGGCAACAAAAAGATTTGTTATACAAGCCCAACATTCTTTTCCATTCATCTTGGGGCAATTTTTAGATCTGTTTCATGTTGGAGATTTCATTATTATATCAAATAATGGATTTGTAATATAAACAAGAAGATTCGCTCTGTAATAATAAATGCTGTATATTTTCATTTACCATACTGTTAAATACATCAAAACAATTAGAATTGATTAGTAAATAAATAATCATATAATCCACTTTACCAAAAACTGTTCAATTTTATCTTGCTTATCCCTTATATCTGCTTTCTTCTGTACATTCAGTTCTTTGTAGGTAGATCATCATGTATGTATTTTCTTTTTATCACTTCATTGCTGTATAACCATGATTTCCTTGCTTGTTAATATGATAGAAATGCCAAGCATTCAGAATCCTTCTGGTAATCCACCCTAAATTCCAACATCAACAACCTTTGCCCCTGACTTAGATAAGGAGTCGTCTCTTAATCAAATCTTGTAATTGGCCGCCAGTGTTTATCAGTGACCCTACTTTAAGATAATTTATTTTTAAAGATCAATAAATACTTTTGTTTCCTTTTATTAACCTTTTTTTCTTTTCTTTCAGATACTTATCATGATGTGATATTGGATTCTTTGCACAAAATTCTGACAGATGAGTTGAAGCACTTCATCATTTTAAAATTTTATTTATTTATTTTTTCTAATTTTTGTTGCATTTTCACTTAAGGAAAAATCGTTATCTTCTATTTATCTTGCATAATATGTCATCAATTTATCGTTCTAATTTTCTTTTTTTTGACAATACAAATATTTATGTATTTATTTGTAAATATTTATTTCTGTGGATAAAAATTTGTTTTTCGTTCAGAATTAAAAATATCATTGTGCAGTTTTAAAAAACCATGTTCTTGAAATTCAGAAAATAATTATAAGAGCACTGTTGTATTATTAATTTTAAATGTTGTT
>JAFIDM010000003.1:41649104-41662239 GCA_023159025.1 Thereuonema tuberculata | reverse complement strand
AAAATAATTATAAGAGCACTGTTGTATTATTAATTTTAAATGTTGTTGTAATGTTTATTATAATTATAGTTATAATTTTTATTTGCTATTAGGAGAATGATGACATTTTTATTTTATTTATCAACAATTAGCAGTATTTTTAAGATTTATTTGTAGAAAAGGTTTATACCTGTTTTCTCTCTCTTAAAACATGAAAAATCTACTTTCAACTGACTTTAAATTAAACGCTCCCCCCCCCCCCCCCCCCCCAATTTTTTTTTTTCATTTTACTCCTTACATTGTTGTTGATTAATTCAGTAAAAGAAAATCTCAACATTATTTTGCATAGTGTTGTAATTTTTTTTTTTTTTTTTTGAAAATTTGGAATTGTGCGGATAGTGAAACATAATTGCAACAATTTTTTAAGTCTTTTAAGAAATGAGTTATGAAATTTAAGATCAATTGCTAATCATTCAATTATATTATAAACGTATATTTTGATTTGGCAGGCATTTTGTTATAAGCAGTGATTTAAACAAAACTTGGGATATGCAATAAAATGTCTAGCAGTGGAATATAAATGCTGAGTTTTTTTTTTTTTTTTTTATTTGATCAAATTGACGAGTTTCTTAGATAGAATGCTTTGAGATGTAATGAGGGGCTTAGTTGTTAGCCAGTATAAAATGTATTTGAGCTGTGAATTGTATCAATCCAGTTTGTCATTTTTTTTTATCGAGAATTGGCCAGCTACTGACCACGCACTAGCCCAACCCGACAACGTCATTAAGAGGCTAGAATAGTCAAAGGGGGACGAGATTCTCATCTCGACCTGAATAACCCTGAAATTGGAAGTTCCAGGGGAGAAACGGACGAAACACAGAAGAGGAAAGAAACATCCATGCCCGTGCTGGGATTCGAACCCAGATGTCTGGCATATAGGCCATATTACATTACAGCAAATGAGGAAGTTTCTTTAATGTATTATTGATATTTCTTGCCTGAGCAGCAATGGATATGTGTCGAATACAATTAATTAGTCCAATAATTTTAAATAGCTTTTATCTGATTGCAGTACCATATTTGTTTGTGTCAGGTAGGCAGAGGTGAACACACATACATCAGAGACATTTCTTCTGAAAAACAAAATAAAAATTTGGTGTGATATAGCAAATAAAAGTAGTATTGGGCTTTGGTTTGATGATGTAATAACTATTAGCGGATATCTTTATATGTATTACTCTTGAATATCTTTCTAAAGACTTCGTGCCTATTTGGGTGAGCTAGACATCTGCTTAAGATAGTATTCCTAAATACTAGACCACCAATTACACCCAGTATATCTCAGAGTTTTACCTTATCCGTGGTGAAATGAGAAAAATTAGAATATTTTACTGATCTTAGACTCAGTACAGTGTGACTCCAAATTCAAGAGGAAAATATAAAGGAACAATTAAAGCTTTTGTTGATAAATAAAAAAGAAAACTGCCGTTACTTAAAATTATAAAATTCTTATTACCAAGTCCTTGATTTGTCTTTGAACTTGAGAGCGATTGTATGATTTGTCTAAGAGGAATTTCCAATGGGTTGTTGCCTACAAAAGAGAAATTGATTCATGTCATGAGGGGTTCAAATGGATAAATTTTACCATATTTGTGTTTTAGTTTTAAGTTTGTATGTTTTGGATTGTTAAATCTGGGGTCAGTGAGGGAAAAATGCTCTTGCCATCAAATTAAAAAGGCTATTAAGGAAAAAAAAATACGTCTGAGTTATAATATCAGTCACTGTGAGTAAATCTGGAGCTGTTTTTGTTCAAATGCCTTTGACAGTAAAAAAAAATTTACTAGTATAGCAGGGTGTCCCCATGTAACCATATGTACGTAAATTCAACAATAATTACAAGGAAGGGTGGTGATCTGTCCACTGTCTACAAAGGGAGCCTACAGATTAAGAAAAAATAATATCCCGAGAATTTTAAGAGCAATCATATATATTATAGTGGCCTATATATTATAGTACATTCAAATGTTGCCAGGAAAGTGATTGAGTTAAGATGAATGCCAGTGTCATCATATTCATTTATAAGCAAATGCTATTTGCCTTAGATTACATTGTGATATCAAGCGGTGATTGAGATAATAGATATTCACAGTTTGTGATATTCTTCCATGCCTGTAACAACTAAGGCTGAATTTGAAATCTTTGACATCATTGACTGTGGGTTTCATGAAAAAATCTCAGCTTTGATATTTCCTAACTTTTGACAATGTTGCACTCATTCACCAAATGTATTTAAGCATTCTTTTAAATAATCTTAAAATGATTTAAATTAGATGTTTCATTTAATACTTCAGGAATTACACTCTGGCTGGTAGCATAATAAACACAAGCATGCAAGATGAATACACAAGGAAAGTTTTAAATTATTCTTGAGTATGAATTAGGAGTGTTTATAAGTTTGGACTTCGTGGATGTGAAGTTGCTTAATATATTTTCTGAAGCAAACCATTTTCATGATGAAAATTGTGAAATGAGCATTATGAACTTCTTTATGTTAAACACAACGAATTGTGAGGATAAAAATTTAACGTGTGTGACTATAGTTACGGATAAATTTAAAAAAGCTAACACACTTAAAACTTTTTTAATTTTTTTTATCTTCTTAAAAGCTAAAAAATCTTTAAAAAAACATGTAATAGAAGAAATCAGACCCAGGTTTCAACCTGCTAATAGGCTTTCATCGGTGAGTCTGACTGACGAAAGCCTGTCAACAAGTTGAAACCTAGGTCTGGTTTCTTCTATTATATGTTTTTTTTTAAATGATTTTTAAAAAAGTTTCAAGAAAGTGTGTTAGCTTTTTTAAATTCATCCGTAACAATGAATTGTACTTAGGAGATCCATCATCGTTTTAATTTTGATACTTGATTTTTATGTGTTTGAAGTAAAAAAATTTCATTCTGGTATGATTTCAGAAATTCAGTTTCTCCTTGCAGGTTCTTTTTATTATTATGATTTGAAAAATAAAGAATTACTTAAATATCTTACTGTACATTTATTTGAAGGTTCATTCATTAATATCCTCTAAAATAGAGCTTCTCGACCAGTGTGCCATTAGAATACCATTGGTGGGTCTCAAGAAAAGTGAGTGTGTTCATCCGAAATTAACATTCGGCTACTGCTCTTATTTAGGCAATAGATAATTTGGGAAAAAACAAAGTTATGTTCTTTTTAATTCTAACAATAAAGTATTGTTTCACTTTCAAATAAAAAAAAATTAGGTTACTTTTAAATGTTTAAAATAGGCCATTATATTCATTTGTAAATCAAAAGTATTTTTCAATCTATTATAGAATTGAATAAAAGCAATGAAAAAGTTTCGTGTGCTGCAGGATTTCTGCAGATATAAAAGTGCCGTGAAACAAAAAAAGGTTGAGAAGCCTTGCCCTATAATAGCAACAATTTAAAATTAGTTTCTGTATTGCATAATTTTGAATTAGCAATAATATAGTAATTTCAGTAGGTGCCGTTCATATTTTTTTTCTGTATTTCTTAATCATAAATGTTAATTTCTTGTATAATTAACAATTTCAAAATCAGAGCGACAGGTATTGAAACATAATAGAAGGGTTTGGGGAAAAAAACAAAACATCAAAGCCCTTAATGAATATCATTGGCAGTCCATTCATTGTGCTATTTGTCATGATATCTGAAAATTTTCACTTGAATTTTTTTTTTCTAGGAATCCAGTCGAGAGATTTTTCCAAAAAAAACAACTTGGGATAGGGTGTAGATTCTCAAACTTTTGGGTTTTCGTTCTTTTGATCATTGGAGATATTCATTTAAAGGTTTGAAAACGTGTTGATTCTGGTGACCTCCAATAAATGTAACTGAAATGCACTGTCTTTTTTTAGTAGTCAACTTACATTTGGTAACTCAGTATATACAGGATTACCGTTATATTTCTACACTTATTGCAACCTATCTTAAAAGTAATAGTTACCATTATTTTTCCCCAAACCCTTCAATTCAGAGTTCATTTGCATTAGCTATTAAGAGAAATGTTAGTATTGTTACTGATTTAGAATTGTTATTATTGTATTATTTAAATACAGTTTGTTAAGTAATAGGCCAGTAATGTTTTAGCGATTAAGCTCTAATAATAATTTTTATAATATTCATCAAAACAATATTTGTGCCTAAAAAATTTTTTTCCAAATAATGAATTTGTTTCTTGATCTAAATTATTTTTATCATAAGATTTCATTGTACAAGCTTTTCTGTTTCAGAAGGGTTTTTTTCATAATAGCTTTTCATTTCATGTAAAAATCAGTATACGATAAAGAATTTTTTTAAACTTTTTTTTGCATTTCTGAATATGTATTGTAGCTGGCTTTGTGTTTCATTTCTTTTGGCTCTAATACTTTTTTAAATAACATTGATATCTATCTTAAAATAAAGGAGTTGTAATACAGGAAGCTCTTTCAATGGTTTCCTTAGCGACAGTTTAATTTAAAACCACAGATATTGAAAATAAAATATTATAATCTTAATATAAACTATGTCCTTGAACATATGTACATGTGCAGTAATCAAAATTCAATCTTTTAGAGCAGGAGTGCACAATCTTATGAAGTCTGAGGGCCGATATTTTTGTAAATGTTCTGATGGAGGTCATCCAAGAGAATTTATATAAACTTCAAATAACAATATGACAGAGTGAAGCCCGTATTGCAATGCTTGCTTCCAAATGTTTGTCAGTAAGTCGTGATCATCCTTGGATTTCAATATCACCCAAGCTTGTCTCAGAGTGATGTGCTGATGCCGTCGCTTGTGAGGAAACATGAAAGAATATTGTATTGCACTTAATGCAGAGCAAGAAGAGTATAAAGGAGAGACGTCACTCTTTTAACTGATATTGATGACTTTAGTTGTGCTTCATATCAATATTCCAATAGTAAAGTCTGAGACAGTTGCTATTGCAAGTTATGACATTTTTCAACGTATCTGTTGTTTGATTTTATTTTAATTTGATACTACCAGGCTGCATCAAATATACCAGAGGGCCTCGGGTTGTGCACTCCCGATTTAGAGTATAAAATTTCAACCTGTAATCAAATGATTCCTCTAAGTGACTCACGTTTTGTGTGTGAGATTAGCAAACTGAGAAAGCCAAGCTAGTTGATGTCTGTAGGAATAACAGATTCACCTTGTCTCTGGGGGTTGGGTGCAGGGCTATCAATCTTATTGGCAAAATTCTTAGTTGCGAATAACTCAAGAAGTGATGAAAGACACACCTTTATAAAACGAATCGGACATCAAAATTAGGAGACTCTGAATATTTAAATTTTGAACATGGAATGTACAGAATATGTTACAAGATGTGTTACTTGTTGGGTTTGGCTCATACCATCAAAGTGCTTTCCCAAACAAACCATGAGCACGGGGAATGGGTGAGAGGGATGGGCAAAATAGGAATGTGCTGTGGAAAGCTAACTCGGGCCATGGGATGTAATTCGTGGTGCACTCCATTCTGATATAAGGATTGCAAAACTAAGAGCATGAGAAGGATTAAAAGGAAAGTTTTATTTGGGGATAATAATGCACTTGGGGATAAACTGAATTAAATAAAATTGAAATACATAACTGATCAATGAGTCAATTAAAATCAGTCCTGGACTTGCAAGTTTTTGGAGAGTACTCGTGGTTGAGATCAGAGAATGAGGACGATGGCGCAGATGAGGCTTCAATGATCGGAACTGTATGCAGCGTGGACCTGACTGATACCACATAGAGCATGAAACCGGCTCGTTTCTCTTTATAACTGCCATCCAAGTTCTGCCAACAATTTCCTTTTGGTGACACTGACCAGTAAATTTTGAAAAAGGTGGACAAGGTCCTCAGCGAACACAGTATCATATGAAATGTGAACCCAGCTTGCCTTCCTTGTTCCTTGCCTTCTCACCTTGTTGCCGACTTCTCTTTGTGGAAATCAGCAATCAAAGGCAGCAGCGTTAAAGACTAGAGGTACATCACTTCGGTGTGAATCCGCATCATCTTTCCCTTCCCTCACTTTTACTCTTCTCGCTCTGCTGTTTTTCCTGTTGTGCCAAAGTGTTATGTTCGTTGGAGAGGTGGTGAGACATTTCTTTCCCCACTGTCACTTCTGGCTCATCTCTGTTACCACATCACTCTTCAGGGTCTGATTGCCTTTGTGTACCATCATCCTGAAAAACTGTTTTGGGCCATTCCTGAAGTCATTAAACATTGCATATATTGGTTTCTCGGTTCCAAGTTGGCAGGGAACAACAACTCGATTGGACCACGAACCCTTCTGGCACAGAAGAATGCAAAAAATGAGAATAAGTAGAGAAATGAGTGAAATACAGATAAGAAATATAATATGTAACGAAGGAATGGGGAAAAGTAGTTATGACTAAGCGAAGTTCTGAGACATGAATGGCGTCAGTGACAAATGGTTTTATGAACTCTTTAAGAGCAGAAGAAAATTAAGAGTACAAGATGCGGGGAATTGCTTTTAGGAAATAAGGTGGAATTAGAAACCAAATTATATAATGTGCATTTTGGGAAATGATGATGATTAGCAAAGTAATAAAGGGTTTGCAGTAAAACTCCAGAACAGTGGTTGGTTTTTATTTACATTTTAATTTATGCAAAATTATAATTATACAGGCAGTCCCCGGGTTACGAACAGGCTCCCCATAAGAATAATTTATAATTAAATAATTACATCAATAATTCAGGAACTAGTTTCTTCCGCGCTTATAAACAAACTTGCCTGGCGTAAACGGTTCGTTGGCGCAGCATCTTTACACTAGTCTCTTGTTTATACGGCCTCTTATACACAGCATCACTTTCGTCTTAACTTGTTTTATCCGATTTTGTGAGTCTCTGTTTACTTTTATGACCATGCAGTAGTTTCTGTAACTTATTATTACAGTACATGGGCATTATTATTATCTCGAAAAAGTTTCAAACCATGGGTTTCCCCAGCTAAGACAATATGGCGGGTCAAGGACCAAAGCACGTATTGCCAAGTGTATAAAACAAAACAAAAAAAAAAAAGGTTGGAAGAATAGTTAGGGTTATGTGGTTGTGTCCATAAATTTCCGAACTATGCATGTTGTGTTGAGTATCACAGCCTTCTGGAGTTGTGCATAAGTGTTTTTATGAAGTCCTAGTGTGTTGAGGCTATGGTGCAATGTGTCAGGCACCAGACCAGTAGCGGACAGGATGATGGGTACAACACATACTCGGTCCTGTCTCCATTGCTTCTGGAGCTCGTGTGCTAGGTCTGTGTATTTACTTATCTTGTCAGCGTGAGTTTTCTGCATGTTCTTGCTGATGGGAACTGCAATATCAATGAGATAGGTCTGTTTGTTGACCTTATCAACAAGTGTAATGTCAGGTCTGTTGTGATGTATGGTTTTGTCTGTGTGAATGGGGCGGTCCCAGTATAGTTTATATGAGGGTGATTCTAATACGCTTTGTGGTATGTACTTGTAGTACGGGACCGTGCTCTTAATAAGTGAATGTTTGTGTGCTAGTTGTTGATGAACGATCGATGCTACCTGATTGTGTCGGTGGAGGTAGTCTGTTTGAGAGAGAGTAGTCTGTTTTATTATTATTATTATTATTATTATTATGTTTGTATGTTTCAAACCTTGGGTTTCCCCAGCAAAAACAATATGGCGGGTCAAGGACCAAAGCACATACTGCCAAGTGTAAAGATGTGTGCAAGAATGATTAGGGATTAGTGGTGTGTACTTGTAGTATGGGACCGTGTTCTCAATAAGTGAGTGTTTGTGTGCTAGCTGTTGATGAACGATCGACGCTACCTGATTGTGTCGGTGGAGGTAGTCTGTTTGGGACAGAAGGGGACAGCCTGATATTATGTGGTCGATCGTCTCATGTGTAGTATGGCATTTCCTGCATCTGTCGTCGTGTGTGTTTGCGTCGTGTAGAATGTGTTTCTTGTAGTTAAGTGTGGGTTTGACTTGGTCCTGTATCGCGATCATGAACCCTTCGGTCTTCCAAACAGCTCACCCCTCATCAGCCATCTGTTCGACGCTTCCATGTCGACATGAGGTTGGCTGAGTTCGTGGCGATGTCTGCCATGGAGTTCCTTACGAGCCCATTATTCACGCAGCTGCTGTGTGTGGGTGTCGGGAGTGGTGAGTGTTAGAGAAGGGTTTGCGAGGTCCAGGGGTGTGAGGTGTGTGTCAGCCTTGACAATGGCTGAGTGGAGTGAGGAGTGTTGTGCTCTTTGGTGGAAGTGTTCCCTAAGTGTGTATACTTGTTTTTCGTGTAGAATGATGAGATTGATGAGTCCTCGGCCTCCCTCCTTGCGGGGAAGAGTCATCCTTTCCATAGCGGACTTGGGATGGTGCATGTTATGTTTCGTGAATGTAGTGCGTATTGTACGTTGTAGTGCTTCAAGTTCAGTGTTTGTCCATGAAATTATGCTGAATGTTATTATTATTATTACTATTATTATTATTATTAAACATGCTTCTATTCTTGGGTTTCTCCAGCTAAGACAACATGGTGAGTCAAGGCCACAGCACATGTTGCTAAGTGTTTATTATTATTGTTATTATTACCATACATGCACTGTTCGTCTGGGATCCGAGTTGTATACAAATCCGACATATCTCATTCGTAACTCAGGGACTGTCTGTAGTAAATTATCTTGAAGATGAATTAGATATGGGTGCAACAAAAGAATGAATAAAATCTATAGTATAGTCAGCTATATATCGCAGAGTGGGAACCATGCAGCGCTGGGAGCTCCATTTTCAGGGGAATGCACTGGAGGTGAAGACTGGAATAATGGTGATCTCTTTTTAAGTTAGACTACAAATAAACATCATATGAGAATTCAAAGAAATTCAGCCCAGACATTTTAACGGGGAGTTTTAGGAATCATTTCTGAGGGATACGAGTAGTGGAGACCAAAATAAAGGTGTGTATGTTTTGGGTTTGGACCATAAAGAAGCTGTGTACCAAATGGGTGGAAAATCTGTGTAGCCATTGAACATACACAAACAGACAAGAGGACAAACAAATGTTATCAAGTGGAATAATAGACTTCTCATGCCCAGTCTATTAAATCGTATGTTTATACTTAGCATTCCGTTGACGGAAAACCATGTTTCCTAACATGAGTTAACTATAACTTTAAATCAGAAAATAAATTGATCAATAAAATCCCCAATGATATGGATTGCTAACTTAGATTCGTCTAATATAAAGAGATTAAAAGGATTCGAAGACATTTCATCATTTTTAATAATAAATATTCAATACCTGCATGATTACTTTTCCTTTATTATCATATGGAGAGGTTTAATGAATCATAGAAAGGAAACTTGTGTAATTGAAGATTCTGTGGAAAAGCTCAAGCAGATGATCACTAAACTGTAATGAGAATCATAGCAGAGGTACAATAGAAGCAAATAAATTATTGTGCAATGGTGGAAACGAGGGTTTTGGAGCCGAGCAGTGGAGCAATGGGTTTTTGTCTGGAGCTGGTGAGGAGCCGGAGCACACAAGTTTTTGACCGCTCCAGATTTTTTTATTAGTATAAACTTAAAAGTTTAATTTTTTTAAATATTTACATCAAATTTTGACAATGCAGCGAACATGACGTTTGCTAATCAAAAATAATTCAGCAACAGAGAAACCGTTTCTAATTCTGATAATATAAATAAAACCGAAATTATTTCACTGAAGGAAGAAACTGAGAAACATGATGGCCGAGAACTCGACATGGATGTCCCTGCACAATGGGTTGAGGATCCTAGTCTTACATTGCCAACATGGCTGCTTGAAGATAATTCAAAAGTCCAATTGATGAGATGTGGCATTCACACACTTCAGTTGGCAATCTAGGGTGAGTTGAAGAAAGAACCCACCAAGGAATTTTTAGGAAAAATACGACAAGTCGTCAAATTATGAATCCTAAACATTCGCAGTACTTCTTCTAAAATTACTTGAGCTAACCCAACCCTTGGATACTGTGACTGGTTTGGCTTCAACGTTTGCAATGATTGATCATCTACTTGTTTTTAAGCATTATTATGAAAACTAGCTACTGCTGGAGCCAGAGAATTGATATTAAAGAAAGTTGAATGGCACGAAACTAAGAATATAAGATCTCCTGGCAAAACCAAATTTTACCCTTCAAGCAGCTGACATAACTGGGAGTTTACGTGAAGGAGTGGCAAAAACTTACAAAATTTCTCCATGACAGTGGAGGACAAATTGGTACGGGCATATTGACCTCCATGCGAAAACGTGAAGAAACACTTTTCCAAAACACCCATTTCCTTGCTGGAGTTTATGTAGATCCCCGGTATAAGATTTTACCGAGTTCGTTGGAAACGATAAAAGTAAAGAACGACTTTTGGATATTGTCCGAAAAACTAAAGAGTTTTAAACGTTTTGATATGAGACGATGGTGAAAGTTTGGAATCTTCAATAATTGAATCCGACATCGAGTAGCTATTAAGGGTTTGAATTAATTAATTAAGCTATCAAGGGTTACCCGTACTGAATTCAAGCTGCCTGCCGAGTTGCATTGAGTATGCTCACTATACAAGTCACTGTTGAGTGACTATTTTCTGCCTGAATCGATTCAAATGTTTTCTAATATAAATTCTCTGTCCTTCTGAATTCGCTTATAAGAATGGAGCGTTGAACCAAAAGCCACACTTGCAAGAAAAGTATTTCTGTGGATATCACCCTTAAAATTGATATTAATTGAAGATGACTTACTGTATGATGATTAATAAAGTTTATTTAAAAAAAAAAAACGCTTGTTTTTGATATTTGATAATACTAATTACAAAATTTGTTTGGAGCTGAGCAAGTATTTTGATGTCGAGCGGAGCAATTACGAATTTTGTCTGTTCCTAAGCTCTGGTGGAAACTTCTCATTATGATTTTGTTAATTTCCATTTTTTCCATGGTTTTGTGTATTTCCTACAATCTTAATTTTTTTATACACTGTCCGGCAACTTTATTAAGTACCCCTACTTAGTAGTGTGTTGGGCCTCCTTTAGCCCTCAAAACAGCCTGAATTCGTTGAGGCATGGATTCCACAAGATGCTGAAAACGTTGTTGAGGTATTGTGTATCATGAGTACGTTATGCAGTTCCTGAAGATTTGATGGAGGTGTTCCAGCTCATCCCGCAAATTTTCAATCGGGCTGAGATCCGGGGACTAAGTGGGCCATTGCAGCATGTTCCTCAAACTATCCCATAGTGATGCAGGCTTTGTGCACCGGCGCATTATCCTACTGGAAGCAGCCATCTGCGTGAGAATAAATTGTTAACATGTACGGTTGCACTTGGTCAGCTACAATGTTAGGTACACTCTAGCATCCTGACGTGCCTCCAGAGGTATCAATGGACCCAACGTTTGCCAGGAAAACATCCCCACACCATGACACTGCCCCCACCGCACAGGCTTGAAGAGTTGTTGTGAGACACGACAGGTCCAGACATTCAAATGCCCATCAGGGATGTATCTAATAAATTGGCCGGATAGTGTATATGTGGAAAGAAAAAAAAATAACTGAAGATATCAGAAAGTAGATAACTTGAGGTTATTAAATGGAGATAATTGTAGCTAAATAAAATAGAAAAAAGTGAACAAATATTAATTTGTGAAATGAGGAAATGTTTGGCCCTAATACATAGTACAGTGATAAATATTAATTTCAGTGATAATTTACAGTGATAATGATTTAACTTAATTCCATATGAAGTAACACAATTGTCTTAATTGTAAAATAATTTGAAAGTTATTATTTGTTTCTCGCTATTGAGAAATGAGGATTAAAAAAAAAAAAAAAACATTAAAAGAGGAACAGAAAGAAAGCAGTCAATATTTCAATCAAAGTGCAAAAATATCGTTTATTTTTAATAATTGTAAATGGAATAAACAAAACCATTCTACAATGTGTTCTAATAGTCTTAATAAATAGCAGTATCAACTTTCAATCAAAAGTTACTAAGTTGGAAATTAATCGAGTTTAAAAAAATAAAAAAATTATTGAAAGATTATAAGTGGTGATTCAAATAGAAGTGACTTCTTTCTGTATACTGGAACTTGTAGTACTGTCTTTCAATAAAATCGTTTCATGTACGTAAGCCGGAACAAAAAAATTAAGTTCTGATTTTTTTTTCAGCATTTTAAAGTTATGGGGAACACTTCTCTAAAAAATGAAGAACTACATCGTCGAAATCAATGTGGAGCCTCCCAAACCTAAATAAACAATAAAAATCTCACTTTATTTATTCTTTTTATGCCTAAAAAAATTCATTGAGGCTGGAGGAATGCTGGCACATGAATTTTCTTACCAATATTTTTTAGTGAGTTTTTTATTGTTTATTTAGGCTTTGGAGGCTTCAGATTGATTTAGACGATTGTTCCTAATGCCTCTGTATCAATACCTCTATTTACTGGTGACTACTCCTAGCTGATGATCGCCAAAGAGCGTGAAACAGCTGTTCTAGGATGTTACTTAGGAAACACTTGGTCTCATCCATTGATGTTTAAGAAGAAATACATGTTCAACGGTTTTTCAAAAAACGAACACCCGAAGGGTGAATGGAAAGGAATATCTCAGAAACCACGTAAACTAGAAACGTTAAGTAAAAAATATTTATTTCATAGCATCATGTAGAACATACGTAATTTCACGAAGAAAAAAATGGGAATAAAGATGGGTTGAAATAGTCCAGGGGTTAGCAGTGCTGCTACAATTCAGAAGTACCTAAGTTCAAAACTGATAAACAGTAGGGAAAAAAAAAGGTAAGTGCTTATTTCATAGTGTTATCCATTAAGGTTTAGCTAGGATAAAACGTAAATAAATGTTGTATGTAGTTAAGTACATCAGTGGATAGAAATATTAATTTTCAGTCACAAGCTATAAGATCAAAACTTAGTAAAGAAAACATTGTTTTTTTTTTCTCAACTTAGTGAGGTTCAAATTGATAAATCGGAAATGGCTTCCTCCTGGGTTACAAAAACACAATAGATAGGAATATTGACAAAGGTTTACAAGTTCGTTACAGATTAACATAAAAAAGAACAAGAAAATGAAAAACAGCACCTGAACAAAAGAGGAAAT
>JAFIDM010000003.1:41612534-41624975 GCA_023159025.1 Thereuonema tuberculata | reverse complement strand
TTTTTCGCACTCTGTATAAGATTCGAACTCACAAACTTTAGATCTGAAGTCGGCATTGCTATCCACTGAACCACCACAACAGAGGGAAATTCAGTTTCTGTTTTATTCTATTTCAATCTGATTTAATAACAGTCAGAAACAAAGATTTTCTTTTTTCGCAGTGTGTATATGATTCGAACTCACAAACTTTCGATCTGAAGTCAGCATTGCTATCCACTGAACCACCACAACACAGGCAAATTCAGTTTCTGTTTTAATCTGATTTAATAGCCTCAGTTTTAATTATTCTATTTGAATTTAGCTTACCATGTTGAGAAAAGCAATAATTACTCAGCATGTGACTTAAAAAATTTATTTGTTTTTACTTCCTTTTTTTTACTCCCTCTCTTGGGTTTTGAACCTAGGACCCTCTGCTTGGAAGTCACAATCTCTAACCCATTCAGCGAAGTAAACTCAGATAGTACTACTTCTCAATTATTCGATTTGAATACACATAATTTATTTATTTTTAATCTGTGTGAAATTATAACTTAGAAACCTTTGGTTCTCACTCAGTACTTCTGTTCAGTGGACTAGTGCAACACAGACGATTTTATTTCCCATTTTCTTCTATTTGAACTTCGCTTGATAAAGCTGAAAAATAAAAAGCATTTCCAGTTTTTTCTTTTCATCTAGTATGGGAATCGAACTTCGGATTTTAACTCACTACTCCTGTCCACTGTACTATTGCCCCATGGATGACTTTTATTCCCATTTTATTCTATCTGAATCTCACTCAGTAATAATAAGAAATACCAATTATTTATATATAAAAGAGAGAAGATATACGGATTCGAACCGATAGCTGAAATGAGACGGTTGGATTTGTAGCATTTACTCCAATAGTTGAAATCCAATGAAAACAATGCCAAATATCTCGAACATGGAAGGAGGCGTTCGTTGAAGCCTGAAAATACTCTATTCCTACGTTGTTTGGACCTCTGAACACGATGGAAAAGTCCGTTTGCCGATCCGACCTTTCGTTCGGGAGTTTTTAAGGGGGAAGGGGGGGGGGGGCACAATAACAACAATGCCAAATATCTCGAATATATTAAATATATAATATTTTTAGCGACCGATTTGGGAGCTATTGTGATAGCGACCAGAATCGGTAGCTATTGCGTTTGTCCTGTCCATCCGTCCAACCCTAACGGAAGCTTGGATCGACAAACGGATTTCACCATCGTGTTCAGAGGCCCAAATACTAGTAATGGGGGTTTTCGGGGCCAACGCATTCCACCCCCATGTTCGAGATATTTGTGATTGTTTTCATTGGATTTCAACTATTGGCGTTAAATGCTAGAAATCCAATTGTCTCATTTCAGCTATAGTTTATGCTTATGGTCTCAGACTCATATACTGAAGGTTATCGGTTCGACTTCTCTTTTTTATTTTTATTTTCTCTTAATGTCCTCGTTTATTTATTTTTTTTTATTTTCTTAACTTTTTTTCCAAATTTTTTTATATTTTTCCTTACGTTAATGTACTTCATTTTTTTATTATTATTATTATTATTTTTTTTTTTTATTATGGGTCGCTCTTAAATTTATGCTTTATTGTCCTCCAAATGAGAGATGGCCGCACTGTTTTTGTGAAATCTGCGCATGTATGATCGATTAGTCTGGTCATGCACTTCCGTCTGATTTTATGACAGGACGCCGCACAGTGGAGCATTTGCATGATTTAACTGGCCAAAAGTCGAAAAATAAATTTGCCCGATCATCGGCCAAAACGGCACATTTCAGTAGGTAGAAGCCTATTGCATCACGTCATTGTAGTTTCAGATGGATGATGCATCTGTTGTCAATGCTACGTGAGTTTTAATTAGTCACAATAAAGCATTGAAGCGAGCAGCTTGTTTTTTATTGGTCTCAGAAGAAATGTTTAATGAATATTATTGACACTATATATTGCGCAACTGATTTCAAATTTTGCAGAGGGATTAAAAGGTACGTGATTTTATTTAAAATTATTAGCTTTAGAATATTTTATAAAATAAAAATTACAAAAATAAATAAATATTATTAAGTAATAAATTTGGCAGTTTTTTAAACATACCTTTAATTTCGGAAAGGTTTTTGAAAACTTGTCGGGGCTTGTCGGCCCATTGTATTTGTATTGACATTATCCTTGGATTATTAGTTAATTATTCCATGAAAAACATTATCCACATGTACCCACAATTTTGAGTAAACCGACCTGGAAAATAACTATATTGTCTAAAACGAAATGGGTTTTGTAGCGCACAGTACTATCAATTGATCGGTTATTGTGGAAATTAGGTCAATCAAAAAGAATTGACTTCAGTGTCATTATTTAATACAAACGTAGTGTAGATCAGGGGTTCAGAACCTGGGGGATCTTGAGCGGATGCATAAGACGTTCAAAGGATGAAGAAGATAATAGTGAAACTGATGGCAACGATTCCGAATAGAGGGCTCTGACTTTTTAAGCTATATTTAATTATTACATGGTTTATTAGAATGTTTTTATTATTGTTTTATATCACGTAGTTTATTAAGTTATTATAAGCCTTCAATTATATTACAGTATTTATAAGCAAACGTTTTCAATTATTATGTCCCTGCAATTTTTATACGTATTATGATTACATGTCATCTTGTTTTTTTGTATACATGGTTTATCGTTCATGGCGAAATGGCGAAATAAATCTTTTTTTATAATAAATTGTAATTTATTTTTTCAATACAAACAATATTGAAGCCCTTTATTAGCATCTAAAAGCCCTTTATTACAAACAATAATGGTTATGTAGTTTTGGCCAGCTGAGGAGGCCTTTTACTCCACTGTGCGCCGCCATTACGGTAATAGCTTGTTACTTTGCAAAAGAGCATTATATTTATAAATAATATATATTTATTTATTTATATAAATACGTATTGTTAGCAACTGGTATTGGAATAATGCTAAATAGTCGAGACAAGTTTTAATTTGGCGTTATCAACATGTCTTTCTCAGTGAAAACAGACTAAGTCATCCATTGTGACAGGAAAACATAATTGATCAGCTACCGGAAGGGCTGCGCAGTTCAAACTTCCGCCGGTCATCTTTCATTTTGAGGACAGTAGCACAATATTATATTCACTTGTTTTCATCCTGTAATTTATCTAGAAACCTCTAATTGAAAGTCTGACAGCCGCAACTTAAATTACTGTTCTATTCTATTTGAACCTCCTTTGGTAAAGCTGAGAAATTAAAAATATGCCCTTTTTCTGGCTTCTATATAGCAGGAGAAGCCTTATATCCCCACTCTTATCTGTCCGTCCCATCGTGAGAAATTCATATCTCAGGAACGAAATATGCTAGAGACATCATCTATATCTTGTTAAAAAGGTCTTGCCAAGACTAGATCATAGCCATTGAGAACTCGTTTCCATCTTGTGTTATTCTCAAGTTATAGGTCTCCTATAGAATGTGATCTTCATTTATATGTTTTATTAAAATCTGGTATATTATAAAGATTTGAAATTCTTCATTTTTTTATATTGACTTCAACTAGAATTAATGTCATGAATTGGGCTAAAATGCTAATATTTATAATGTCTTATTTCAGAAGGTAATTTATATGTATTTAAACATTTAGTAAAATACAAAATTAATTTTATAACAACTGAATTAATCAAAATATTGTACACTGGTATAGAACAGATTAACAGTATTATATAAAAGGAATGACCTTAAGGGAAAGACCAAAGTTTTTGTAAAATTTGCAGTATCTGCAGGAGAACTTGATATCTATTAACCAATTTGACTGCAGTTGAGCCTCCCTAATCCGGAATGCTTGGGACAGAGAATATTTTGGATTTTTATGGATTTTACAATATGGAATGATGCGAAACATATTTACTTTCATAAAAGTTACTTTTTATTTAACATAAAAAACAAACACAAATGAATCAAACAAAGATTATAAATATACACTCCCGTGCAACTAAATCGACTCACTCCTTCAGAGCGCACAAAAAGGCGTATATTTTTTAAATGGCTTAAGCGATTTTCAAAAAAAAATTTTTTTTGAAAGCCTAATGTTTTTACTTTACAATGACACCATTATCATTAAAATCTGTACAATATTTTCCAAATGAATGTGATCTGAACATAAGCGTAGCAGAATGCAGTCTGAACGGAAACCATGAGTTGCGCGCCGCACTCCCCTATAAAATCCCACGTGGACCGATATTTCTTATCAGTCGCTTATCAGACGTTCATCTGTACACATCTCTAAGTTTAATTCATTGTTTTCACAAACCCATGGATACTACGCCAGAAGACGCCACACAAGTTGTTGCTTTATTGCAAGCAGGCCAGAGTCAACGAGAAGTCGCTCGTCAACTAAACTTGAGCCAATCTGCTGTCTCAAGAGTATTCAGAAGGTTTCAGGAAACTGGTACCTTCACTCGGAGACCACATACTGGACGGCGCCGATTCACATCTGAGAGGGACGATCGCTTTATCATTTCAACTTCACTGCGAAATCGCCATCTCACGGGCGTCGATCTGCAACAGGAGCTGACACAAGTTCGTGGAGTAGCTGTTAGTGAATGGACAGTCAGAAGACACTTGAAGGAAGCCAACCTCACTCCAAATCGGTCCGCTAGAGGCCCAAAATTGACCGAAAGTCACCGCACAGCACGACTCGAATTTGCTCGGGAACAAGTCAATTAGAGCATCGAGCAATAGTGGTCCGTCCTATTCACTGATGACAGCAGAATGTGTCTCCATGGTAATGATAGGAGAGGCCGGGTCTACCAGCGTTCAGGACAGCGATTTTCACAGTGCTGTTTTGCTGAAACAGTCTGGTACGGCGGCGGTTCCTGCATGATGTGGGCTGGCATATCCCTTGAGGGAAAAACAGATCTTGTTTTCATACCTGGTGGAGGCCTGAGGGGGGGTCTGACTGCTAGACGATACATTGAGGACATTCTCCCGGATCATATTGTGCCCTACGCAGGATATATCGGGGAAGACTTCATGTTAATGCATGACAATGCCGGTGTCATTCAGCACTTACCACTCGACAATTCATGGAGGAGGTTGGTCTCGAGACGATGGAGTGGCCAGCCCTCAGTCCCGACATGAATCCGATTGAGCATTTGTGGGACGAGCTCAAACGGAGCGTCCGAGCCAGAAATCTGGCACCGTCTAATATCAACGAGCTCAAGATTGCGCTGGAGGAAGAGTGGAACGGAATCCCCCAAGACTTTGTCAAAACCTTAATAGAGTCTATGAGGAACCGCATTCAGGCCGTCATATAGGCAAGGGGAGGCAATACCAAGTATTGATTAATAAAAAGTTTCCTTATTTTGCTTGAATTTTTTGTTGTATTTTAATTTTAAGTATCTACAATTTTTTTTCCTAAGCATGCATTTTGCTTGCGTTTTCATTCAAAATGCATTATAAAACAAAATATTTTACAGATTTTAATGATAATGGTGTCATTGTAAAGTAAAAACATTAGGCTTTCAAAAAAAAATGTTTTTTGAAAATCGGAGAAGCCATTTAAAAAACATACGCCTTTTTGTGCGCTCTGAAGGAGTGAGTCGATTTAGTTGCACGGGAGTGTATTTATTTATCATCTTCGGAAGGAACATCAAAAGAGATTGATGGTTCGGGAACTGGATAAAGCAGGCATTTCGAAGAGGATGTTTTGCCACCGGGAAGTGGCGACAGACGGTCCCTGAATGATACATTGCAAGAAAAATTGTCTGCAGCCACCAGACGGATAATATGAATTGTCTTAAGTCTCCCTTGGATCCGTCCTTGATGGAAATGATAAGTCATCTTTAGCCAACCAGAGCAGCGCGTTATGTAGTTTATGACCTCTACCATACCCTACTCTACCTAAATTCCGAGAGAAAACCAAGAGAGAATGTGATCACACGATTATCGGTCATTACTTAATGGTCTGACACAAAACATTAAAGATTTTGCTAATGACAAAAAGGAATACCCATTGACAGAAAACCCCGAGAAATTCCTAGGCTTTATGATCCCAAGCAATTAGCATTAGTTTACCTTTCTAATGTTTCTTAGGTTCTCAATGTATCCCTCAGCTGAAGGAGAATGAATTGAACACACATGCATTTATCACATATGTAGGGCATCACCTTGGATTTCAAATTCTGGATTAGGGATGCTCAATTGTAATTTCATTACCTCTACAGCTTTTAAACTCTTAGTTTTACAAACGATGGGAGTTTACAAGTAAAACAATGGCTTTCCAACCAAAAAAAAGTCTAAATTCTGACATTTGTTAAATTTTGGGATGTAATGGGAGGGTTACAACCTGTATCTCAAAGTTAAATTCATCCTGATAAACGTATAATGTTTTATATTGTGCTTTGGTTTTCCTCCATTTTATATGTTTAGTATTAATGCTCTTTGTATACTGCCTGCTCAATTGAAAGTGGACACCTGTGGTATGGAACAGACGCTTTATTTACAGCGTGTCTAATAGCACGTACTGTGGCCGTTTGCCCTAAGCACAGCAACCATACACAGTGGCGAGGTCTCCACCAGTTTCTGATAGCAAGCAACTGGTATTTTTGCCCACTCCTCCTTCAAAGCCTGCAGAAGTTGGATGCGTGTTTGTGGTTGCATCGGTCGCGCACGAATCCGGCGCTCCAATTCGTCCCACAGATATTCAATAGGGTTGAGGTCCGGACTCTGGGCGGGCCACTGAAGTTCCTGAACATTATTCTCCGAAACTAAGCGCTGACAACACGGGCCTTATGGCACGAGGTATTGTCGTGCTGGAACACAAATGGCCCTTCACCGAACTGCAACCACAATGTAGGAAGCATGGAATTGTCTAGAACATCCAGATACTGTGTTGATGCCATGTTCCCCTCGATCACAAGCAACGGACCACATTCAAAACAGGAGAAACAAGACTACCATTTCCAAACATCACTTTTGGGATGACACACTCAGGTAGCAGCCGCTCTCCTCGCAAACGCCACACTCAGGTGCGCCCATCCGATCGATAGTATGTGAAATGTGATTCGTCGCTCCATATAATGCTCTTCCAGGGGTCCATCGACTAAGACGGTCGCTCTTTACACCTGGCCACATGACGCTGGGCATTTACAGGAGTGATGTTAGGCTTGTGATGTTATGCTTGACCGGTGTACTCTAAAGCATGGAGCTCCTGATAGGTGTTCCCGTTGCCTGCTGGAAGTCCCGCCGCACAGTTCTGCTGGAACAGCCCTGTTCTGCTGTACCAACTGGTTCAGGGCCCTCCGGTCTCTCGGTTAGTATGCAGGCTCGGCCACCTCCTTGATGTTGTGTTTCTACTCCTTCACGTTTTCACTTCATGATAAAAACACCCACGGTCGACTTTGGCAGGTTCAGTGTTGCTTCAGTGGCTAGCACACACTGGTCACTAATGTGGCAGCCTATGACTACTCACATTGAAAATCTCTCAGCTGCTTTGATGGTAGCTCAGCATGTGGTTAGAAACCAAATGACTCCAACTACACATGATCATGTTGTTTTATAACGAATATATTCAAATTATTGCGCAAATTGCATGGGTTGTTCCACTACAGCAGGTACCCATTTTCAATTGAGCAGTCAGTGTATTTTCTTGCCTATAATTGACACGGTGTCTTCCTTCTCGAGGGGAGTATCTTTAAGGCACACGGAAATCACAATGATATCTATTATGTACTAACAAACTTTTGTAAGGCAACAAATTATTATTATTATTATTATATTATTAGTCTACAGCTGTACAATTGCTAATTAATTAACATTCAGCCAAATTATTATCCATTAGTAAGTGTGGTAAAAAAAAAAAGTTAAAAAAACACCAATAATTTATCCCATAAACTACAGAAATTATTTTGGAATAGTAGTAACAACTATTTTTTCTACTGCATTTCATTTTTTTTTATTTAGATATTAGGATTGAGCGATGTCCCAAAAATTGACCATCTTGAGTCTTAAGATTAGTGATTCCCAACCTTTTTCTTTCTGAAATTCACACTAAGTTATATACTCGCCCTATGGGCTTCGTTTGTTTATCCCACAAGATCTCTCAGCATGTGTTTACACGTCATACTTGACATCAGTAGGGAAGTAAACCTCAAGTGGTCCATTGACGAGACTCGCTGCATCGATATTATCCAACTTTCCTCAGATGCCACGACAGATATTTTTATTGTAAACACCCGATAAGAAACAATGCTTTACATTGTTGGTGGGTGTTATTTTCCCAATTGCTGCAAACAAAATTAGAAAGGAGATCAGGCTAACTTGTGGATCAGTTGACTCCTTCCTTCGTTAAAACACCACAAAGCATAAGAATGAAAATTTTAATGATTAATACTAATGGTCTAAGGTAGGGTCAGTAAGCTTTCTGGGAGATAAACCCGATTGGAAATGTTTAAATAGGTGATTTCCCAACCCATGTGCCATGACATCAGTCTGGGGTGCCAGGAGACTTTGAAGGGAAAACTTTTTAAAGAGTCATTTCCCATTGTAGTTGTCTAAGTGCTCTTCTGTATTAATTCCCAAGGCTATTCAAAATTGTATTAATGTATTTTATTTCAGTGTTTGTTATTTAATAATAGTAATTAAGTATTTTTAAATAATGAATATAACATGTTTCTTTCTTGGGTTTGATCCCCAGAAGCGGAACAAATTTATCTCCCGATTAAATTAAAAATACAATACATTATAAAACATATAAATCGCAAAAAATTCAGCAACGCTGCCGTATGATTCTAATCTCATTCTTTGATTGCCTCAAACATAAAAAGGTTGGGAACCCCTGGATTAAATGTTTTTAAGTCTTGTGAGCAGTCGTGCACAGTAAAACCATAGATATAGAAAAGTAAAAAAAAAAAAAAAAGCATACTATTTTTTTTTAATTCTTTAATATTTTTCATTAATAGTATATGAGCTTCACTCCCAGTTCGTATGGCAATGGTCTTATCAATGAGAACCATGAAATTCTTTTGTGATTAAGCAAGGAAAGTGTTGGTTCAAAATGTGCACTTCCTGTAATCCAAATTGACTTTAAATATTGATCAGTTTGGAGTAAACAGATTTAGCAGATTTCATCTTTGAAAATGTCTTTTTCCGTAGATACGCTGTATGAAATGCTGAAATCAATCCATAGGCAAAAGAATTTAAAGTAGTATATCCTATATCTGGGAGGCTTTTATAAAAAGTCAGTTCCTTCCAGTTGAAGATCTAATGGAAGATCATCACAAAGTCAAATGGATTTTTAAAGATCCGTATCGTTTTTGAGTTTTCATTGAGGTTAGAAAATCGCTGTTCAAACTATGGCTTCAGATTCCTAAATGTCTTGAGCACATCTGAGTGGAAGTGAAGAGTTCACTTCTTGCTTAAACTTTTCACAGCAACGAAGAAAGATAAATTTATGTCCAAATGCTTTCACTGCAAGTTGTTGTATTCAGCTTCTGTATCTTCCAAAAATGCTCGAAACTGAGTGATTGAGTGCATGAGAAAAAAATTAATTACTACTTTATAAAGCTAAAATAGCAAAAAAAAAAAAAATATCGAGAGACCTGTAGATCTTGCAATGTTATGATCGTGTTATATTTTGATGAACTGATATCAAAATAGTAAATGTGTGGGGATTTTTTTTTTTCACGTGACACTAACATACTCAATGGAGTAGGTAGGCCACAGGATTTGGCCTGTGGGCCATAGCTTGCCGAATCCTAGTCTAAGATATGACTGCCAATCTACCTTTCAAATATTCACACACAAAATAATCGCCAATAGCTGATCCTTAATTGCCGATATCAATGTAAAAAGAAATGGAGGCCAACTACATCCCGTAAAAGCCTCCTAGGGCTAAGACGTTTTCCCTGTACTTTTCTTTGGATACCATGAAGCAGAATTTGTCAAATACTATATAATATTGTAACCAATGGCTAGAGTTTTGCTTAAATCTTCCTTTTATAAGGGGCATTCAAAAAGAAACAAGCCGGAGGCCTAGGAACAGAAACCAGTACCTGTATATCAGAAGTATTGGCCCTGGCTGTTGAGGCACTTGTCCCACTGCGACACAAGGCTGTGAATGGCTGTCTCATAAAATTTCCGGGGCTGCGTTGTGAACCAGTTCCACACGTACTGCTTGATGTCGTTGTCTGAGGTGCATCGTTTGCCCCTCAGAGCCTTTTTTAGGGGACCAAAAATGGCGTAATCGCAGGGAGAGAGGTCTGGACTGTATGGAGGATGATACCTCCCAGTTGAATTTCTGCAAAAGTGCTGTGATTGTTTTGGCCGTATGGGGCCTTGCATTGTCGTGGAGCAGAATGACCCCACGGGTGAACTTGCCTGGTCGTTTCGATTTGATCGCTTGGCGAAGGGTGGTCAAGGTGTGCGAGTAACCCTGGGCATTCACTGTTGTCCCGTGCTGCAGGAAGTCTATCAGAAGGGGACAGTCTTGGTCAAAGAAGAACATCAGCATAACGTTTCCTGCACTTGTGTGGATGGCCTTGGATTTTTTTGGTGGTGGTTACCCTGGATGCTTCCACTAGAGACTGTCGTTTCGATTCTGGTTCGAAGTGATGACACCAAGACTCATCTCCAGCCACCACTTGTGCCAGGAACTCATTCCCTTCCCTGGCATAGCACTGCAGATGATCATTACCAGTGGGCCATTCAACATGCTTTCTGTTGAGGTTGAAGACTATGGGGCACCCATTGGGCGCTCACTTTGCGCCAGATCAATCTTTTTGTAATGATGGTGTGAACACTGCCGATACTCAAGCCGACCTCGTTGGCTATGGCTTTCACTGTAACTCGGAGGTCCTAGGTAATGAGTCCATCAATCAGTTGGACGATGTCATCGGTAATGCGGTGTGGTGTTCCAAACCGTGCATCATTGGCTAACAACACCCATCTTTCCCTGAAGCGCTTGTGCCACGCCTTGAATCTTGCAAGGGATATGCAGTGTTCACCGTACACTTGTGACATTCTTCGATGAATGTCCGTTCCCCCTACTCCTTCCGCTGTCAGAAAACGAACAACACCTCTTTGCTCTTCTTTGGATGCCTCCATTGCACTGTTTCACTGCTTACAATGCGAATGACTGCATTGGACGATTGACGCATGCTTCTGCTAGCTTTCAGTCAAGTGACTTGCACCCGTGAACGGCGGGCTGTGAACTTCCGCACTCATCGTGTCGGAACCAATCTTGGTTACACATGCAACGATATTACCCTTCTGTCACTGGTTTGTCCATTCCACACTGCGGCTCGTTTCTTTTTGAACACCCCTCATAGCTTTCCAGTATACAGACTCAGTAAAATGCAATGCATTCTTACAGTTAAACATTTTTAACATCTCATTCCTTCCAGACTTGGTCCACTTCATTTGTATTTAGATTACATATCTTTAGCATAGATTTATCATGTAATTTTAATTCGTTAAAATTCGCTATATTTTGTTAAGTGAATTTTAAACAAAAAATTTATAAGCTTTACTGTCTTCAATTTTATTTCAGTATTCCGATACCTTCATATATCGGCATATTTTATGATGTTAATTTTTTTTCCTTAAAACGACAGTTTTCTAAATGCATACTTTCTGACAAAGCAAATGAATCTTGATTATTAAAGTATAATAAGTCTAATAATTCAATAAACAAGTACAAGGCATTTCTGAAACAATATCAGAAGTTTTAGAAAATTCTCAATGGCAACTCTAGTATTGCAAATCACAAAACTGTTGAGGTTTTTTTTTTTTTTTCCCTAGATAACTTACCGCAGTTTCAATAACTTTCCCATCACTGTATTAACAGCACACTTGGATCAGCTAAATTTCAATTCAGGACTCTGCTTCTCGGGTATTCTTGTGGAGGTTTACCACAATAAATTCACAACGGACACTGTTAGTCTCATTAATAAGCTAAACCTCACTTTAATTTTACAACTGAAATGTTGCTCAGTGTATGGTATGATGAACTATTATTTACTATGTTGCCGTTTTCAACTGAAATGTTGCTCAGTGTATGGTATATGAACTATCATTTACTATGTTGCCGTTTTCAACTGAAATGTTGCTCCGTGTATGGTATATGAACTATCATTTACTATGTTGCTGTTTCAACTGAAATGTTGTCAGTGTATGGTATGATGAACTACCATTTACGATGTTGCCGTTTTCGACTGAAATGTTGCTCAGTGTATGGTATATGAATTATCATTTACTATGTTGCTGTTTCAACTGAAATGTTGCTCAGTGTATGGTATGATGAACTATCATTTACTATGTTGCCGTTTCAACTGAAATGTTGCTCAGTGTATGGTATGATGAACTATCATTTACTATGTTGCCATTTTCGACTGAAATGTTGCTCAGTGTATGGTATGATGAACTGTCATTTACTATGTTGCT
>JAFIDM010000003.1:41550726-41612524 GCA_023159025.1 Thereuonema tuberculata | reverse complement strand
ATGTTGCTCAGTGTATGGTATGATGAACTGTCATTTACTATGTTGCTCAGTGTATGGTATGATGAATATCATTTACGATGTTGCCGATTTCGACTGAAATGTTGCTCAGTGTATGGTATATGTTGCCATTTTCACTTTTGTGGAAGTAATAACTATTCTACCTGCAGATTGTTACAGATCTACAATTTTCATGCAAAACAGATATTACCTCAACACTTACATGACACCCGTAACTTTAAAGAGAAAGGGGGAAAAAAAAAATATGTTTTTGAAAGATTTCCAGAGCAAAAACTAATTAATGTAAATGTAACAACATTTAATAAAATGGATTTATTACTGCTTTATAATTTGCATGAATTACTAATACATTCTATACAGCACCTTCAGAATATTCTTGGCAGCCACAAAATAGTGACCATCAAAACTGGTAATTATCTTACATGCATTTAGATCAAAGTCACAGAACTAGACTTGAATGTGAATATTTTCTTTTAACAAAAACTATTGTGCATTTCAAATACATTATTACTCTTTTACAGAAGTCAATATAACATATTTTCTGTACATGAAAATTTACTATAAAACTCAATAGAAATTTTCTGATACATGAAATTCCAATAGGAAGATGACAGATGCTTTGTGCAACCCAGTATGATGATGCGTTTATTACCAGTTATGAAGCCTCCTTCAGAGTAGAGAATACATAGATTTTTCGCTCAACAGAATTCAAAGGAAGCTCCATCAGCTCCAACACAAAACTCAAAAATTAATTTACAAACATTTTCTTCTAAAACTGACAAGCAAAAAAGAAAGATACCAATAAGATGTTTTAGTTCAACACTTATGTTACTACATAGAGAAGCCATTACATTAAAATTCAGTATAGAAAACAGTACATTTACACAGACCCAGGCCTAAAGTTGAAACTTCATTTGGACTTCTTGTAGAAATTTAATACAATATTCAACTTTATTAGGTTTTATTTTTTGCAAAGTGTTTCTGCTGCTTCTATATTTAAACTAAACTTACAGTACAGAAAAGAAAAAGGGAAAAAAAATTATTTACATCCTCCTAAATTTTTTTTCCACAACATTATTACTCGATTTCACATGCACTAGACTAAAAGAAATAAAAAAATTAAATAATTCTTCCGCTGAACAGGTATATTAAGGAACGGATTTATTATCTTTACTAAACCTACAGGATTCCGATTAATGGCTGAAAAATAATATTTGGTCCCCTACTATCAACAAAGAATCTCTACTAATATTTGTTTAAATTAAAAAAAAAACTAAAATCCCATTGATAAAAGAATACACTGCCGACTATGAAGTTCAGCATCATACGTCATACTACGTGAAGTCTAAAAATCCCTGTACATTAGCCATTCTTTGAGAAAAATAAATTATTAATTATTCAATGATGCTCTACTTCATGGCCGTCTAGTGTAATTACAATGCTCTAAAAAAATAAATATTTAAAATAAAATAAAAAGAGGTTTTTAGTTATTTAAAATTTAAGACGAATTTAATAAAAATCCTTTTAGACTCAACTCAACATTTCCCTAAAGTTAAAAACAACAACTTTCGTGCGCTCCAGATCTTAGTTTTAACATATCTAAAATTATACAAGATATAGGATCTTGTAATATAAATCTACACAATGTAAATCAAAGGGTTGGTAAATAAGAAGTCATTTTTTTTTTCAAAATGTCAATGAAATCCAAAGCATCAACAGCTGCAGCTGCCTCCCCAACCCCACAAAATAAATTGAACACCTTCTATCAGTTAATCAAAGCAAAAATGAATGTGCTAATGTTGTAGAAGGGTATCAGGAGCAGCAACAGAATAAATTCGTATCATTTAATTTTAAACCATATTCCACACTCATGTCTTCATTTTATCTTTATGGAGATAAACCAAAGTTTTCCTTCAGAATCCAACCCTATTTTTATTTTCGTTTTCAATTTCCACACTTCAAATAAATTATTAAATATTCGTAGCAGTGTAAGTAGCTGGAAATGGGCTACAAAAGTTGCCGTAATAGCTCTGATAAGGTTCTTTGAAATCTCCTACTGACATAACTATAAACGTTGATTATATTGAATCGGTTCATACATTTTCGAGTACTTTCACTAATTTTGGTAGTATAAAACAAGAGAAGTCCGTGTCTACAGCTTATTGAGAATTTTTAATATTAAACAGCATATTTCTAATGATATCATTTCCAAATGACCTTTAAATAATAGTCCAGCTTACCACTATTCCATTCCAACTATTACTTCTGCAAACCTGTCCACAAACAGGAGTTAATAATCAGATTAATATGTGAAGCCTGACAAGCTAATTCAACATCAAATGCAATTTCATATCATTTCAAGTGAATGTTTTAAAGATAAATAAATAAATAAATAACTACTTAAGCAAAATGGAAATCGTTGTGCAAAAGAATACTTAAAGAAATTTGGCCGATAAGCTCCACTTAACAGAGTTATAAGTTATGTAATTACAGTAAATTTGGCCTCTTTTTAAGTATCTTTATTTTTTTTTCAACAACAACAGTATAAACACCCAAATATACAATTTACTTAAAATAAAAGAACAGTTCTTAAATAAAAAAAGCTGAATTTAAGTAGCTACAATTTATAATGCGCCACAACACAATGAACAGGAATTCCTTAGGAAAATTATAATCTAAAAGAATTAGAATTATATATATTACATATGTGCCACATAACTCATGATATTCAAAATTCTTTAACTGATAAATTTTAATAAATTTAAAAAAAAACTTTCAGGAGGATGTAAAAAATGTATTTTTTTTTCCCCTAACAATCAAAAACGATGAAAAAATTTAGAAATCTTATTGATGAAACTATATGTGTCAGTCAAATCTGAGGGAAAAAAGATAAGTTAATAATAAATTTAAACAACTGAGTCTTCAATATTAATTGTTGGAAGCTCTTCTGAGAATGGTTTCATTCACACCAAATTTCTCTCATAAAAACAAAGCGAGAAACTGTAAATGCATTTAATAGATTTGTCCATGGTCAGTTTAAATATTTAATAAAATCAAAAACAAAAAAAAAAGATATTTAGTATCTTTAAAATTATTTATAAAAAAGAATAGACTGTAGAGTTAGAAAATTCAATATTTCAGAATAAAATAAAAGGTCACAAAGATATCAAAAGTTATTATATCAACCCATTTATGACACCACATATAAAACATGCAATGTGTAAGAAGTTTTTTTTTTTTTAAAACATTTCATATATTTGCACACATCAAAACATTTTTCTCAATCATACCAATCTTGAGAAGCTCTCTCTCTCTCTCTCTTGCTCATTTTTTTGCGTGAGAAACCATGACTAAACATAAGAAAAGTTTATGAAACAAATGTGCATTTCCTTTGGATAGTTTTATTTTTTTTTACAAAACATCAGTTATTTCAAACGATTTCAATATTAAAAATTTATTGACAGTTTGAGAAGATTTCAGGCTGAAAAATCAAGGATGACAAAGCAATGGCATCTTCCTAATACAAACTATTTATATATTAAAAAGAATATGGTAATAACTTGATTAAACGACAACATAAAATCAGCTGCATACTGGCCTGGCACAACCCATTCTTAGCATATATTACTTTGTTTGTTTTTTTGTTTTTTTTTTACCTAATATTGGATTTTGCTGAATTTCAGAATTAAAATATTTTTCTTTTGCTCCTCTGATCGGCACTGGACTTTCTTTGGTTGGGGAGAAAAGGTAAAAAGATACGAAATATTCACAATGTATTGCTATTTATCCCAACATGACAATGAATCAAAGTACTCCATATTTTTTTTTTTTTTTGTCTTTTTCTTTTGTTTTTGCACAATATATAAATATCTCGTAAAAGAATCCTATGATATGAGTTAACATTTTTTAAGAATCAACATCCAAATAACAATTTTACAGAAACAGATGCAAAAATATAAAATTATTCGGTAAAAAAAAAAAAAAAAATCTAAAGTAAAAAATGTCAAATTTAGCAAAATAATTGAGAAAAAAAAATTATATATATATATACTTATTAATCTTCTAAACCATTCTGTATGCTTCATTTTTTCGTGACTAGTAAAGGGGACATCTGTAATAAACTGGTATTACTCTCAATATATAGCATTTCTCAGCTTTTAAAAAATAAATTCAGCAAAATACACAACACTGCATCTTTATTATTTTTTTCTAACTTTTTAAGAAACATTTGGCACTTTATAACACAAACCACATAATAACAAAAAAAAAAAAAAAAAAAAAAAAACAAAAGAAACAAATGCCACAAGGTACTGCAAAGCTGGTCATTCAGGAAACCCATTCAAGCCTTTACACTTTTTTTTTTTTTCATTTTTTTTTTTACTATAAAAAAATAAAGTCTGAAATATAAATTAAAAAAAAAAATCACAATAAAAATTTATCAAGGTTTTCAATAATAAATATCTTGTGAACCGTTTTCAGCCAAACCAGATTTACAGTGCCCAGTTTTCTGAAGTGATTGCAAAAAAATTAATAAAACTAAGATACAGAGAATGATTTTTATTTTATTTATTTATTTTATTTTTTACAGTAAAACACTTATACTTTAACAACCAGATGTTACAACAATAATCAGCCACATGCATCATCATGACCCTGAAGAAAACTTGTGTTACACGAACAAGGAAACTTCACTGCTTGCTTTTTTTTTTTTTCCATTGTCCTTCACTGGCATGTAGCTTGATTTGTATCCCATTCTCAATGATAACAACAAATTTTCTACAAATACAGGAGCTGAGTTCCAACCACAATGGTGGCGGCTGCCATTTAACTTATTTACAATAGGCCAAAAGCAAGGTGAACAAATTAGGATTGGGAACACACAGCCTGCTACTCTGCAACTGGCATCGTAGCAACAGCAAACAAGGGCTGTAAACATGGCCCACAGCACAGCTACTACGTAGAATAAACTTCATTTAACTGTATATACAAAACTTCTAAAAATAATAAGCTCCACACACATTCAAAATTAAAATTTGTCATAAACAACAGAAACCAACTGCTCAGATAAAGATAAAATATTTTTACGTTCACTGTTAACTGTGACCTATGCGTCACACAACTGTATAGTTATTATTATTATTTTTTTTTAATCTTTTTTTTTTTTATGTGCTTTTAGCTGGCAAACAATGAACTCATAGTTCTCTCAATAATAAAATAAATCCTGATTAGGATGCTTTCAATAACACGAACAAAAAGAAAAAAAATTATAATAATAATAATAAAAAAACTGCATCTACACTGATACTGAAAATTAATAGTCATTGATGATAGAAACAGCTACAGCACTGTCATATTGGGAGGAACATACATGTACAGTGGGAAGAATAGAAATTAACAAAAAAGCACTTCGGCAAACATTCAAGATGTACTATACAAGACACTCTTGAAATTACTTCTGACATGACTACAACAAACTTGGCTATGGCCTGTTGGAATTAAGCATATCTAAATGCAGGTTTCCACCTCACACCCTCCGATTGATATCTGTGCAATGCAGGCAGAATGTGCATTAAATGGGTTGTGCTATTTTTAAACTGTGCTGACACTGGGAAAAGTGGCCGAGAGAGAGAAGGGGGGGGGGGAGATAAAATAAAAAACAAACAACTAAAAATCAATGGAAGAAAAAGATAACAATAATACTGATTCCAAATGGGCCGATTCTCATTATATATATATTTATTTTTTTATTCAGATTATCAAAGTAAAAAGTAAAGCCCATTTTACAGCACTGTAAACAATGCACGACTAGAAAAAAAAAAATGTACATGTGATTCCATGTATAAAATCCACATCTACTAATACAACATATCTACTTGTGTTGCACAGGTACCAAAGACAGCTAACATGGGAGGATCCTCAGCTGTCGCTATGGCAGTTGTCGTGTACTGAAGAGGGTGTTGCCACAGTTGTGTGCCAAGTGGGCTAGTAGCCACTGCAATTTGTGACCTGTGCAAGAGACAGTGTTTACTGCCCAAAACTTGGGTCACAACAGTTCATACTGGCGAAGATGCATCCGCTGAATTATATCCCTGCAGTCATTGAAAACTCGACGGATATTCTCTGTATCCACAGCACAAGTAAAGTGTGGGTAGCAATAGTGTTTGCCTTCTCCACTGGCCGTACTGATGCGCTGTGAAAAAATGCAATGCAAATTATTTTTCAACAAGATCACACTTGGCAGAACACCTTAAAAAATTAATTAGGAAAAAAATAAAATAAAATATAAAAGGAAGGCAAAGAATGCAATAGAATATCATTTAGAACAAGCCGAGTGTCTTTCCACCCCCTTTTTATTGGTAATCCAATAACAATACTGATAACTTGAATTGCTAAACTATATCGCTTTCATCAGCCTTTTTCTTAACGTTTGTTTCCAATGGCGACTCCAAATTTTCTAAAAAAAAAAAATCTGGAAGGCCATAGGAGCAGCAGTACGGTTACAAGGGAAACTACAATACTTTTCCTTAAGCTACACTTGCAAGAAAAGTACTACGTTTTAATTATAATGTTCCTTCATTTTATAACCGTCTGCCATTTCAGCATCATGGGGTCAAGTTCAACAAACTCCACCCACTTCATTTTACCTTGTCGCTACACCGCTTCTATCCTCTTGCTCTTCCTAGCTCTGTCTTTCGATTCTGAAAACTTGGTCTCCTTCTGCCTTCTATTCTATTCTACTGTACTGGTGACCTTTACTATTTTAGTTAACTATGCACTGCATGCTACATTAGCTTTGCCGAGGAAGGAAAGGCTGATGGAAAGGGATGCTTTTAACGTTTTCACTTTTCAGTAGAGTCATTGCTCAATTTTAATTTTACCTCTCTCTTTTCAATTATTTGACTATAACGCAATTCCTTTAAGGCATACTTTGTATTTAAGTAATATCCTGAATGTTATAGTTCCTTAAAATTGCCGACATTAATGATTTATACAGGGTGTATCTGAAATGTGCTGCCAAACTTAAAGGTTGTATTCAATCATGCAAAACAATGAATAAATGCCATATAAACCATGGATCTGGAAATGAGTTATTTCCAAGATTTGAACAATGAAACGATACAGAGATCATACACAGAGGCCTTTACATCGTATCGTAAAGTCATTAAATTGCTCCTCAGTAATCGTGACATGTAATGTTCAATACCCCCTCCCCCCACAAGTGGACCTACCTCATTTCAGCCTCACAGTACGATGGCTTCTGAATCAACTTTATCCTGAGCGTTGGATTGGAAGAGAGGACCAACAGCATGGCCTGCTCGTTCTCCCGATTTAAACCCTCTGGACTTTTTCATATGGGGTTATGTTAAAACATTAGTGTACACCGCACCGATTCCTGAAGCCCATGCACTGCATGATAGCATAGTGGATGGGTGCAACACAATTCGACGTGCACCTGGCATCTTCGACCATGTTCGATAGTCAATGGAACGATGTTGTGTTGCATGCATTGTGGCCGGTGGAGGACATTTCGAGCACTTTCTGTGAAACTGAGCGACTGTACAGCCAACACCTCTGTATTGTTGCATCGTTCATATCTTGGAAATAAAGCATTTCCAGACCCATGTTTATATGACATTTATTCGTTGTTTTGCATGACTGAATACCCTTTAAGTTTGGCAGCACATTTCAGATACACCCTGTATAAAGAAATTAATAGGGGCAAACTAAATATCTAAAAAGTATCTTTCTTACAAGGAAAGTAGGTTCAATTTTCTCTAAGTTTTATCCTATAAGTGAAAAGTTAAGAATAAGTATCTTTTGTTTCAAAAATTAATGGTAGCAGACTTACAGGGCAAAATGTAAATAATAAAACTGCACAGTTCCAAACTGTCTGCTAAGAATGACATATAAATACGTTGACAACAATCCTTTTCCAGAATGGAGTTAACTAAGAAGCACCTTCAGAAAATTGGTTGTAATCAATGAGGAGCATTTCCTCTGCCCAATTGTTATGAGATGAAGAAAAGTTGAAAGTAGATAGTATCCATTTCTGATTTTATATACTTTTATATGCTTTCAATAAACAAACTAATGAAATACTTGCAGAAAATATGCCATCTTTATGTAGCAGAAATGTATGTCTTTATAAATATGCATGCCATTAGTAATCTCTATTCTCTACAAAGCTGCTAAATCTTGAGCATACAGAATCAGAATGGAACAAGTTACTCAACCCAACTGATGTTTAAAAAGTCCTTTAATAAAACAGCCATTCTACATGAAACTGCTTACCCCTAGCACTGTTCTTTAGAGATAACGAGAATCATTTGCAATGACCATGGCACTTCAATTAAGTTAAAAGTATCCCACTACAGGCCTCAGTGGTCCTTCAGGTTGCAGGAGGTAAGCTCCTGGCTTTCCATGACCAGCATTGACCAAGTTGGATGGTCAGCCCGACACTTGCCTGCCTTTAATCCCTGGGAAGAATCCCGGTACCCATTCAACAGAGGGCTGGATAGACCTTTGGACCCGTTTGGAGGAGAATGGTGTGTGGAAAAATCCCCGCCCTCTTCTGAGGCCAGGGATCAAACTGTCACCTCCAACAAGCACTCATACCCATTCGGCTACTGGGCAAACATGGCACTTCAAAATTACTTTAAAGTAAAATTTTAGCCAAATAAATGAGTCATTAATAACTATAATGCCATGATGGTACTATAATAATCCCAAAAACTTGGACAAAGATAACATTTAACAACTTGGAATGTATGATAAAGAATAGCCTTGGTCTGCAAAATTGAAAGAACTAGCAAAAATTTACTTCAAATGACTGACTATGCTCCGCCTCTCCTTGCAATCTAGGATGGAAAAATATCCCCACTGTCTGTAATTGCATCCTCATTATACTGCTATGGTGTTGAAGGTGCTATGTACAGAACTGCATTCTGAAAGTGGCTCTAGAAGATCCTCTGCTCAATTTATACATAATACAAAGCAAATTTAGTTCATATTTTTTTCCAAAAACACCATTAATTTACAAATTAAAAGCAGGTATCAATATACCTTCCCTTTGTTAACACACAAAATCAGACAACTTCTTTGAGTGCTTCCTTTGTTATATTATAAAATCATTTTTTTTTTAAACAACTTAATAATTGCAATTTAAAAGATTAAAATGAAAAAGGATTTAAAAGAACTTTCTTAAATATAATTGAAAACTGTATGTAACCCTCCAGCAGAGTCACACTTGCCTAAAATGCAAGTCAAGTTATAGCACAGTGAGTGTACCAATCATTTTTAATACTGAAATTGAATAAAAATGTCTTACAAGTAATTTTTATACATCATCAAATGTTAATAAACATTTATACATCAACACTTCTACTAAATAATTGTATTTTTATATTATAAAATAGTTAACTTTAAAAATTGGAAGGAATTTTAGGAATTCATTCAAAAATGATATCAATTTTGTTCGAATTATATTTTTTTATAGTTTTAAAAAGCTATACATACAAGAAATCTGAATGGTGAAAACAGAATAAAATTTAAAAATGAAATTAAAAAATAGTAGTCAGAATAAATGTTAACACATTTTTGGTAATATTATGAAAGTATAGCTATAAAATGGTCAGGTTAGAATATAAAAAATCTGAAAGAAAGAATTATGATGCATGCAGTACACCAGTAACTTCTTTAGCAAAGTATGAGATAATTCAAAATGCAGATGTCTATAGTCCAAATAGAACTAGAAGTTGAAAAACGAAATTTAAGACAGAATTTTTGTGAATGGCTCTCTGCTCGAGGGTTAAAAATATTAAAATGCCAACATACCAAAAATTCATCCCTGATGAAATATTTAGCACGCACAAATTCAGCTTCATCTCCAGCCTCGTAAGTTGCTAGATTTTAAAAAAAACAAAATCAGTTAATTGCAAGAAAAAAAAAAGTTGATTTAAAAAATTCATAATTACTATTTCTTTTAAAATTTTATTCAAACTTTAACAAAGGTTTATTTTTAAAGATGGACATATAAAAAAAGAAATGTACAGCATTGAATTTCAATATAGAATATTAATATGTTAAATACATTGCTAATGTATTTACTTAGTGTCCCAGTTCAGTGTGGCCCTGGGGCTCGAGGGAGGTAAGGCGGTATTTCGTGACCCACGGGACTAAGTTGAGGTCAGCCCGATGCATGCCTGCTCGTCTTTTAACCCCCAGAAAAGAAACCCAGTAACCAGGTAGGTGGTTAGACCCTAACACCCGCTTGGAGGAGAATGGAGTGGAAAAATCCACACCCTCCACCGAGGCAGGGGATCGAACCTGCTGCCAAGTGCCCTTACCCACTCGGCCACTGGACCTGTTGATGTATTTACTTACAAATTCAACCAATCATCTGTAATGCAGCTTTAAGAAACTACATAAACATTCAACCAATTGAATAATAAATTTCATTTCATATATATATATTTGGTTTTGAGATGGAAGATCAATCATTCTTCCCCTCTCTTCTCTTCAAATCCACCAATTTCGAACTTCCTACAACGTTATTTCGCTGAAGCTATCGTTCCACTTTGTGAAAGTTTTTCATATATATATATTGTGACGGAACGGGTATTGGGTGGTGGTGGAGTTGCGGCCGGTACTACCTAAGCTCGCTAGTTTGCCCAATTCCCTGTCAAGCGCTGGTACCTGTAATGGGTCAGGGTAAAATTCTGAAATTTCTATTTATGATGGGTGCCAACCGGACTACTGCCGATAAAGAGTTCCAACTCCCTGATGCAACCTAGCGCTCCACAGCCTTAACAAATGCTCGCTTACCTAGCACAGTCATTTCTGGGCGTAGTGTCGGCGTTCCCAGTAAGTACGGCGAAACATAAGGTTGAACTCAACAAATCATAACATTCATTTACACATCTTATTAACACAGTTGTGGGACTTCCCGCCACCACATCTTTCAGGAGAATAATAACTCCGTAAAATATAGTTACAAAACTGAATGAATCACAATAACGACGCTCCTAGCTTAGAGACGGTCGCTGGATTAATGCGAAAGCTTCGGACGCACCTAACTCACGCTACACTATTTTCTTCTCGAATTGCCTTGTCTAGCTATCCTTTGGTCTAACACAAATCCTGTATTTTAAATACTAAAGTTGTAAGCACTTAATTCGTGGTATTTCACTAATTTGACATAACACTTTACTCGTGTTTCTGTGGCGAAGTGTATTTCCACATGCCTAATTCTGAGCACTAAAGTTATATCCTGAAGCACTAAGTTTAAATTACAGTTATTGTAACTAACTCTTGAAATTATTCAGCTAAGTCACTCTAAGTTCGAAATTCCCGCTGGATTCTACTTATCTGATAGTTGAAGACTTGCTTGATTATGACGGTTTAAATAAGGGCTATCCGGACTTTGCCCACCTAAGCTATGAAAACTATGTCTTAACACACAACCTAGGCTGCCATCAGTCAATGTCATGATGCCAGAGGTGTGAGAGCATAAGGTGTTGGAGCATAAAAAAAAAGCGATTATATCTCTGCTAAAGGTTACATGGCCAGCATGACATAATGTCATAACATGTGACATAAATCTAATCGATGAATCACAGTTGCTAAAAATAGATATTTCCTAATATGGAAACTGACGTTTTCTTAAGGCGTGAGCACAATGACTATGATGTAATCGTCAAATAAATCAATGAGGTTTGAGAATTCGAACATTTCCTTTTATGGAATAACTGATCTTTAGGATTTCCTGGAAACGGAGGTCAGGTGTTCGAATGAGTCATTGGCTGAAATTCCCGCCAAAACGCTAACTCAAAATTCTAAGCTGAAATTCTTATTCATTATTTAATTAATTATTTAATTAACTTTTAAAAACTAAAACTATGAAGCTTTCATATTTCACAATAAAACATAAGCTTAACTATCTTAATGCTAAATTATTGGAATAACAATGAAAAAAGAAAAAACATTTTTTTTTCATAAATTTGAATTTTAAAATTAATCACAATTTCTTTATGGGGAAATATGCGTGTCGTCATATCAATATATTTATATATAAAAAATTGTTATTTTATTTGCGAAAAAATTTCGAACTTTCCACGATATTTCGCGGAAGCAATTGTTTCGCTTTGTCAAGTTTTTCGCAAATATATTATTGTTATTTTATTTGCGAAAAACTTGACAAAGTGGAACGATAACTTCTGCGAAATATCGTTGTGGGAAGTTCGAAACTGGTGGATTTGAAAGAAGTGTATTTTTGTATTAACAAGGAAAACTGTTTATTTACTATCTTTTGCATTAAAAGGGAGGCTAAGTCAGAGAATATTCACAAGAAACTATTCTTCAAAGCCTGTAAGCCAAGTCAATTGTTCTACTGACCGAGAGATTTCATCCAATTTCAATAAATATTTCTTAAAGTGAACTTACCATCGTTAGGAGTATTATATCTTGAAAATTCTGGAAAATATTCTTCCAATTTGGATTTCCCTAGTTTGATTTTATCTGCTAGTAAGTCTTGTTTGTTCAGAAATAATATTACAGATATTGTCTTTAACCACCTGAAGATAAATAAAAAAAGTTATAAAATTTATAAGTAACAACAAATACACACATTTTTAATATCTGATTTTAAAACTCACATTTAATATTTCAATATTTTTTTTTTTTTTACAGTAGTATATTTTATCAAAGGTTGCTTGAAGTTTTTGACTTTTATCAAAGGTTGCTTGAAGTTTTTGACTTTTATCAAAGCACATAATCTAACGTTAGATATTAGATCTAACCACTGAGTGAGCAATATTGCCCAAAACACAATTATCGAGAACTTTCAAAACTGCCATGTTCAAGTGTAACGTAAGCACAGTTTTTGTCATTTCAGAACCCTCTCCCTCCCCTTTCAAACAAAAAAAAAGCAGATGCCCCCCCCCCCATACACACACTTGTGCCGACGTAAATTTGCCAAAGCATTAACAGTAAATACCACTGAACAATAAATTAAAACAATCAAAATTACATCAAAATTTTAACAAGTGCATGTTTGTCTGCCTTACATAAGCATTGCTCTGCTTCCCCCCCCCCCCCCAGTAAAACTAAACAAACCTTGAACGGTCATTATTATATTAATAATGTAATGTAGAAGATGGGTGGTACACCTAGCACCCGGACCTGAGGTCTATTATTATATTAATAATGTAAATGTAAGAAATCATTGAAAAGTTTAATATTTAACACCATAAGATTTCAAATTGTTATAATTTTGATCACTATTATTTATTAGATTGTAAAGAAAGTTCCTGAAAAATTCAAAGCATCTGCCACAAACAGATACATCCGTTTCACAACCCTGTAGCTAATCGTCCAGGTAGTTACCATTGGAGCTGATAATGTTGTTCCACTCCTCTATGAGTTGAAATTCTCCATTCTCCATACGAGTTCGGCCTTCGGGAGACGAAGAAGTCATCAAGGCAACGTTTCACATCTTCACCATTAGCTAAGTTCTTTCCAGCAAGAAAACTTGAAAAACCAGAGATGAAATTCGGATGAAGCAAGGTCTGAAGAATACGGTGGGTGAGACAGTATTTCCCATCTAAGCTCCTGTAATTTTTGTTGATAAGTTGTTTTGTAAGTGGAAGTGAGTTATCCTCCTGGAACACTATCTCGTGTCGATTAAGTAACGCTGGTAGTTTTCTTGCAGTGCATTATGGGAAATTTCCAACTGGTGGATGTACTTGTGATGTTTTGTTTAGTTTTAACAATTCATGGTGTATCACACAGCAACAATCCCACCAACAGCTCAGCATCACTTTCCTTCCCTTCAAGGGTGCCTTAGTGACCTTCAGTGCGGTTTTCCCATCTTTATCCAGGATCTTTTGTGCATAACATTCACCTAGATTATCCACATTTTTCACCATTATCAATCATGACCAACCCATGCAAAACACACAAAAAATAAATCACTCTGTCTTTCTTGTTCCTGCAGAGCAATGGCAATTCAGTAGATTGCAACTGATTCTCGTCACTTATTTGAGTACTTATTTCAGCAATTTATAAGTTTGAACGGCCTTAATCTGCAAATTCATCAAAATTACTTACTTTCCAACCATACTTCCTAATTAAATAAGCAGCACTGCTCAGGATAAGCAGTGCCTTGATTTAAATGCTACATTATTAAGTAAGAAAATATTTCTGTTTATGTTTTTAAAACAGAGAAAAAGAATGATGTGGTTCATATCCCCTGGAAAGATTAGAGTAAGTTCCTCAAATGTTAGATGTCTGGGTTTTGAAAGTTTGTTGATGTTATGCTCTTATCATTGATGTTATAAGGCAGTGTCCCAATTTCACAGGCAAAATCTATTATATGTGAGATGTTCTATAATAGCCTTTATTTGCTAATGATCGTTATCCATGTCACTTTCCTTGATTCAATTTAAAAACAAATAACTGATACAACTTAAATTTCAAAACTTACAAGGGAATGGTTAGGCTTGTCAGTCCGAAACATCCCTTGAAATTTTTATCATTTATTCAGGACCTTAAGTAGTTGACGTATACCAAATTTTAGCTGCTTATATGCACTGAAAGGGGGTTAAAAAAAATGCTAAAGTTACAAGAATACGTCATCACTCTTTGCAAGCCACGCATGACGTCACTATCTCTCGCTGGTTTGACGGCGCTCAAGGTCACACGGATGGCACGGCAGAGCAAAATACTTACTTTTAAAATTATACTGTTATAATTACTGTTTATAAAATAAAAGCAATAACTGCAAAGTGTGGCTACATTTGTATTTTAAAGAAATTTAATTCTACATAGAAAAAAAAAAAGAAAGAAAAATATTAAATTAAAGAATTGAACAGAAATATAACGCTAACTGTAAACTATTGGCATATTATTAATAAAATTACCAATAAAAATAATGACAATAAAATCGAATAATAACTTAAAGAATTTAACAAAAATAAAGGAATAGAAAATGTTTAAAAAAAAATGGAAAATAATTTCGTAAATTTAGAAAACATTTCAAAATCGTAAGATTGTGGAACTAAAATGTTTCTAAACATTGAAGTCAAGCAAATATCTAACTTACTACTACTATTAATAATGTAATGTTTTAATTAATAATGTAATTATTCGTTAGAATCCACCATACAGACTTAAAATTCTAATCATTTATTATAATAATAATGATTAAAATAAATGATTAGAAGAAGTTTGTGTTGTGGATTCTAAAAAAAAACTAAGTTTAACTATTTGTTTATATCTAAGTTTGTATCTTTTACAAAAATATCCAAAAATTACTTTGCACAAATTTGAATAAATCTATTTTGAATTTACTTTCTTCTGAAATGACTTGGTACTTTAAATCTAAAAAGACTAATTCTTAAAACTATTTTTCTGGCATGATATCTGGTGGCGTAAAACAAAGGCGAACGTCTGGGGAGAAATAACCATGGGAGATTAGAAGGGAATTTGAATTGGAATTATTGGATATTTTTTTATCTGTTACAAAAATATCCAATAATTATCTAAGCCCACAGGATTTTTATTTCTACTATTTTTGATTATTGTGTAATTTCAAATGTAGTTAGGGTTATAAAACCATTGAGTTACACTTGTTCATAGGACTAATATCCGAATTATTATTACAGTTACATGTAGTAATGCTTCCTAAACTTTACGAAGTATTTTCCATTTTTATTTAAAAACATTTTCTATTCTATTTATGAAGAATAGTAAATTATGTAACGAGACCGTTACATTGTATTTTATTCTTCTTTTTTCATATTCTACTTATGATTAACTCTTAATAATGGGCTATAAAATGACAATTGGACATTCTTTTTCAAAAATGTAAGCTTATTTTGTTTTTCAAATTCAAATTACTTTATTTTAAAATACAAATGATGCCACACTCTTCATTTGCTGATTTTAAAAGTTTTCAAATAATAATTATATTTTAAAATCCTGAGATCACTGCTCTTTATATTATATATTAGAATCCACAATCATATTTATTTTCATAAATGATTAGAAGAAGTTTGTGTTGTGGATTTTAACAAATAATTACATTATTATTAGTAGTAGTAAGTTCGTAAGATTGTGGGACTAAAAGTTTCTAAACATTGAAGTCAAGCAAATATCTATTTTGAAATGTTTTCTAAATTTACGAAATTATTTTAAATTTTTTTTTAAACATTTTCTATTCCTTTATTTTTGTTAAATTCTTTAAGTTATTATTCGATTTTATTGTCATTATTTTTATTGGTAATTTTATTTATAATATGCCAATAGTTTACAGTTAGCGTTATATAAATTTCTGTTTAATTCTTTAATTTAATATTTTTTTTTCTTTTTTTTTTTCTATGTAGAATTAAATTCTTTTAAAAATACAAATGTAGCCACACTTTGCAGTTATAATTACTGTTTATAAAATAAAAGCAATAACAGTATAATTTTAAAAGTAAGTATTTTGCTCTGCCGTGCCATCCGTGTGACCTTGAGCGCCGTCAAACCAGCGAGAGATAGTGACGTCATGCGTGGCTTGCAAAGAGTGATGACGTATTTCTTGTAACTTTAGCATTTTTTTTTAACCCCCTTTCAGTGCATATAAGCAGCTAAAATTTGGTATACGTCAACTACTTAAGGTCCTGAATAAATGATAAAAATTTCAAGGGATGTTTCGGACTGACAAGCCTAACCATTCCCTTGTTAGAACAACAAGATATTGTTTGAAACCATAGCAGCAGCAATAATAATAAAATTTAAATGCAATGAAGTATTTGTTTGGATATCACCTCTCCGTAAAACATTATAGTAATCTACTATCTTGACAAATAAATACTAACTGGTTTAAAAACAATTATTTCTATAATAGCAACACTCCACAATTAACATTAAAACAAAAAGTACTGGAATCTGACCTATTGTGGCTTGTGATTTAGAAAATTCTATTTTTCCTATTAAATTCTATTAAATTAGGTTTAGAAATGAAGTAATTACACATCTCCAAGCACAGGTTTTTAGGCTTCTGATACTTGTATCAGAAGTGCATTTTACTGAAATCCTGGTGCGTTTTGTGCATCTGTCTGTGGACAAGTATCATTAAAATATCATTAAGCACAACAAACGCAACAATTGCACCTTTTGCATTTGCAACAATCACAGAAATTAAAGCAATAAATTACGTATCAGAAGCCGTTGCAAAGCATTGTGATTGGTTTACTAATCACTATCCCTACCTTGTTTGTTTTAGGAACCATCCTTAAGGTTGCAGAGAAAATAAAAATAAAAAAAAAAGAATTTCTGAAATATATCTTGAAAAAAAATAAATAAATAAAATGTTACCTATTATTCCAAATGCTTTTAAACAAATCAAGAGATTCCCGTAGCCTATTCTGACTGGAGTCCTCACGAAGAACCATATTATAACTGCTGCAGGCAGTAACAAAAATTATAGCTGTTACATCATTGAAACATTGTATCCATTTCCGGCGTTCATCACGCTGACCACCAACATCAAACATGCTAGAAACAAAAAAAAAGAAGAGAAATGGGGGTTTAAGAAATAATGACATAAAAGTAGAGATACAAAATACACCATAATTCTAATATTTTTTGTTTATCAATACATAAAAGGCTATCTAAAGCATATTTTGAAAACTTAACTTTCATAAAAATTCCATTAGAAAATATGCAGTGCCTGCCTTCATTCTGCATAAGAATCAAGTATCACTTTAACTAGGTATGCTTTCATGCTATTTCTAAATATATATGCTATTTCTAAATATATAACAAACTAACAAGAAGTTCCCAAAATAACTTAAAACCTAATTTCCTTAAAATGTTATTCTTAAATAATCCTTATATATTACTTCTCAAAGGTGTTTTTGTGTCGGTACGCCATATCTCCGTTAATACTTCATCAAAATCAATGATTGAGACATCATTTTGAAGATTACGTTCACTACTAATGACGAAAAATAAACAGTGTTGAAAAGTAATGTTTTCGTTAAAAAAAAAAACAACAACTGTATTTTAAAAACCTTTTCCTAAAAATGGAGAAGGCGCCATCTATTGACAATGTGTGTAACTAACATGCACAACAGCTGTTGTAGTTGTTTATTACAGGTTTTGGAGGTGTTTTTTGTTGCGAATTATTCGCATGGGTCAACTAGTAATAATACTGTAAAAGCACTTATTTTCGGGAGGCGTTAATTTTCACGAATTTCGCGAGCCCATCGTAATTGCGAAAATTTAAGCCTCGCGAATTACTTTTTTTCGGTTCTGTTCATATAAAATTCCCGAAATTTTTAGCTCGCGAAATCACAGATATCTTTATTTTCGTGAAAATTATGGCTCGCGACAATAAGTGCTTTTACAGTAATTAAAAAAAAAAATTGTATCGCAACAGGCTATGCACACCCTGGGCTGTGGGGGAGGTTTAGGCTCCCAGCGATTCTTGACCAACAGGACTAGTTGAAGTCGGATGGTCAGCCTGACGCCTGCCAGCCTTTAACCCCAGTACCCACTTGACAGATGGCTGGGTGAACCTTAGGCTCTGTCTGGAGGAGAAATAACTGTGGTTCAATCCCCAACAATCCCTGGGAATTGAACCAAGTGCTCCTCCAGTCTGTAGTCCAGAGCACAAATGACTGGACCTTCCCCCCCCCCATAATAATAATGATTAAGTAATGAAAATGACACAAAAGATGGAGGTCGGGGGGGAAGCCTTTACATTACATGCTGTATATATACAGTACAAATTTTACATTTTTCTGATAAAAGTAATTAAATCTGCATTTTACTTAACACTACTTAAATGATTAGAACTCATTGTTTAAGATAGAAATCCATTGTTTCATATGTTTTTCTATGGAAATTGCTTCACGAATTTCTCAGCAAGAACCCACTTGGAAAAACTTTCAAATGTAAAAGTTAAATTATCTTAAATAGACATATCAAGTTTCAAGTTGTTTGCTCATGATAATCATATTCGTAAAACAATATAAATACTTACTGGAAGTTTACTTTGTCTACGTGAAATCTAGTTTCAAAGATTCCAGATGTCAGAACTCGGCAATATAAAATATCCTAGAAAAAAATAAAATAAAATAAAAAGCAGGAAAGGAATTAGAAAGAAAACTAAACTTTACAAACTGATGTAAAAATGAAATCATTTAAAGGTTAAATATTAAAATTTTTAACTTTCAAATAAAAATACCTGTTCTGATGGAATATAATCTGGTTGCTTGATTATGTGCACCCTATCCAGAAAGCTGTCAAAGTAACAACAAATGTTTAATTACAGATAATATAATAAAAATTAAAGAAAAAAAAATAGTCATTATTTATTTAGGCAAAAAACAAACAAACATTTGAGGGTTGATCAGAAAAAGGCTTACAACTGCTGGAAATTAAATGCTTGACTTTGCTTGCCATAATGACGGTGGTTGCTGAAATATCCAACAGACGGCTGAGCTGCTCAGTGCCATGTGGTCTTTCTTGCGTGTCGAAGCAGCACACTGTCATTTCAAAATGGTAATCCTCTTTGATAACTGGTCTCCTATTGAAGTTTGTACACTTATAAGCTTTCTTTGGGCACTCGAAGGGTTCTGGTTTTCCGTGACAATGTCAAAAAATGTCCAATGTTTCTCATGTTGCACAGAAAACAGAATTTGCTGCACAGTTTCCACTGGGAAATTTTGGGACATCCACCGTACAGTTCGGAGATGGCTCCCAGTGATTTCCATTTGTTCCCTCTTAAAAAGAATACATTTCAGGTCGACATTTTACATGCTATGAATAAGCCCAAGGTTATGGAAAAAACTGTCTACAACAGCGGCGCCAAGACTTTCATGCAGCTGAAATGGACAAGCTGATCAAACATTGAGACAAATGCCTCAATTGTCAAGGAATTTTTGTAGAAATATGGTGTATCTGTGCCACTTCATTTTCTTCCAAAATAGGTTTGCTTTTCGTACACAAGCTTACGTTTTTTTCCGATCGACCCTCGTAAAATAAAATAATAAAAAAAATATCTAATTAATTAGTAAACAATTTTATTTTACTTAAAGAGAATCCTGTTTCTAACTTATACTCAAACTCAAAGTTATGTACACTGCCTCACAAAACTGTTTTACTTAGTTCCTAATTTGTGGACCTCTTGCTCTGAGACCAATCAACACTGATCCACCAAACTATCAGGTTGCGTCCAACAAATTTCTGTGTCTAGAATGAAGGATTCAAATAACAATCCCCTGATCAACTTACACATCAATTGTATTTATTGAAGCCACTGTCACGTTCAATGAAGCGCTCCAATATTGGTAAACTTTATCATGCTAAAAATGCATCCTGTCACTTGAAAAACAATGAACTGATCAATGGCACTGCTTGTATTCAGAATATTTTCCAGTAACAGGTTTTCAGAGATTAGGAGAAACCTCTCTTTATCATTATAGCCTGCTGGATCCTTGACATCGAGTGATTCTTTTCTTTAGTTTTACTCTAATTCTCCATCTATTACTGAAAATGAGATGCATTCAAAAAGGTGTTTTTTTTTTTTTCAGTAGTCTTGGCCAAATGGTCTCTCCCAGATGCAAACTATAAACAGTGACACTGATGATTATGCATAATCATGAATCCCTGGACTGGCAGTCAACTTTGAAGGCCGATACAGAAATGTATTCTTGAACTGTTGCTTGGGAATATCACCATTTAATGTCTGGTTAAAGTTTATGGTTGCCAACCATTCTTTCACTTATATGCTTCCGATAAACAGGACAACCTATATTCGCAAAGAGACCGATAAAATCAAGAGTGCTCTGCATTGGTCTAGCTACTAGAACATCCTGCTACTCTTGGAACACAAACTACACTGACACCTCCTTAGATACTACTATCAACGGTATCTTAAAAGCGTAAGTCCACCAAGATCATGCCTCTTGTTCATGTCAAACAGCAAGTCTGAACAGACAATATTTAACTTACCTCCAGTTAGCATACGGATTATACAAATGCAACTTGGAATAGTGGAATAACAATTGTGAAGTAACTAGAGAGTGCATAACATGTTGAGGTTTGAATGGAATATAATAAGATTCTATGTCAAGCTTTAATTGTATGTATTAATCTGGATTATTCAACTTAATACTATCTGATTCATCTTATAATATACTAACCGTCTGCAACAATCAAAGAGTTCTTTATGCATACATAATTTGATTAATTAGTGAAATGAATCAAATTAGAGAACTAATTCTCTTGCTCCATTATACTATTTTGTACAAATATCAGCAATCTTTTCCTAATAAAATATTACACTATATGCTTATTAATCATAACTAATAAGGTCCTATTGCTAAGCCTTGGCTAGCTTAATCGTGAATCTCCCAAATTACACTACAACAACAACTTATTGTGCACTCTTTTTTTTTTTTTTTGATACTACGAGTAGAATCAGTTCTTAATATTCACTCCGTTCTGTTTACTATTTAGTTTGATTTAGCTCCAGTCATATCTTCAATGAACAAAGAAAGTATTTCTTGTGATATAAATACTGTCCCATAAAAGAAAAGGTTAAACTTTTTTTTAAAAAACTTACTTATTGTTATCATGTAAAAGGCTTGAGAAAGAGGAGACGTTGCATATCTCCTTGAAAATTCGTTTTTTCTAGTAATAAATGTGGTATTATGACATTTACTTCTGATAATGTGGATGATGTTTAATAATACGTACTTACAACTTCTATTATTTACTGAAGGTCAGTAAAATTTGCACTTCCTTTCCAATTAATGTTTGTTTCTTTAACTTTCCTTTATTGTAGGGTACTATAGATCTGTGTTGCTTGTATTCTGTTGCCAGTTACAGGTCAAGTAAACCAACAGTAGTCTGGTAATAATCTCATATTAAGATTCCAATAATGCTGGATGAGTCATCTATTCTTGATTCTTTTCACTTCTTCATTCAACCTAATATTTCTTTTCCATTGTTAAATGCACTATATATTAACAAGTAACTTTATCCTTGTATCATATGCAGAGATAAGTTGTCGATTTTAATCAGTAGCTCCAAAAGTGTTCATTTACATGCCAAATATTTTTTTTTTTAAAGGATTTCTCATCTATTAATCAAATTAACAATAAATTTTAAGCATATTTTGTGAAAAAAACAAAGGAAATCAGTTTTAAAAAATGCAATTTTTTTTTAAAAATCTGACTAGCAAATAATCCTGATCATGCGATCCTGAGATAATTTTCTCATCACCCATAACCCCGACTGCTTTCTGACAATCTGAGAGAGCGTCTCGGAGATATCATGTTTGATCGTAAGTTACGTAACTTCCGATTGGTCCATGTAGATAACAATGAAAATGTGAGCACCTCGGAGATCTGTGATGTCTCAGAACATTCGGTTGATTTACGTAGAAAAAACTGAAAATGTGAGCATCTACCATCTTATTTGTATTTCTGTGTCTTATTGGTTTCGGAGGAAATAGGTCCAGAAAAAAAATCCAACTTTTCTTTTAATACTATAGATAATTAAAAAGGTATTTTTTTCAGAAGACTTGTTATTGTGGAAGTTAAAAAGTTATTTTATGTTAAAGAACATCCCTGAATTGAATAGAAAGAATGAATTAGAGATGCAGGCAACATATACCTCATCACTGAAGAAGCTGGTATCATCTTTACTTAGAAAAGTGAAACTTATCCCTAATAGCACAGATTGGAAATAAGTGTTAGTTATATACAGAGAACACCATCATGATTTTGGCCAGAGACACTTTCAAGAGGTTTAGTGAAAGTGGAAATATCTAATTTGTATTCTAGACCTAAGCCCAGATGTAATAAGTCGAAATTTCATTTGTAATGCTATATACAGCAGTCTCATCGTCAAGTAGCATTTCACACAGTACGATATTAAAGATATATGAGCATCAAGAGCTATGTCTAACACTAACATTTTACAATGCAATCACCACTGTAAATAAGCTTGAATGTTCATACTGAAAATCCCTTCTTCTCACTATCTCTCTACAGCTCATCATTGTTCTGAATACCTTCATTTTTTTCACTGAAGTAATCTATTTAATATTTTCGTTAAGGAAAAAATAATAAGTCATTACAAAAAACAAAGCACTTATGAAAGGGAACGAATGATATTTCCATTTTATAGTAAATAAAAGAATTTATTTTCAGTATTACAACTTTTTTAAGCTTTAACAATTAACAAAGACCCTGATGTTCATCCAAGCAACTTGAATCAGTATTTGATGGGTGGGTAAAAAGAAAGAATGAAAAGTTATAATAATTTATTATGTAAAATACCCAACAATTTAAAATTCAAAATCAGTTATACTTACTACTTTGCACAGTCAATGAGCTGATACTCATTGGATCTTTCATAGCAAGCTTGAACACCCTTGTCTTTCCACAGCATTTCTGTATGCTCATAAAATTCCTAATAAAGAGAGAAGAACAACTAAAGATCAAGAACTGAAAAGGAAGAAAATCAGTCACCGAAAAACCTTATAACAATATTGGTTAAAAAATCTCAATCGAAAATGAACTGAAACTACAGACGGCCTTATTTCTATTATTCTCTAATATATGAGGAATGGATTTGAAGCAGTGGCAAGACCATAGTTTATCTCCAAGAATAATTTATTGCTGTAAAAGGAAGCAAATATTTTAAACTGTATCCAATTTTATTCAAAAGTGAATTATCCCGCTGTCTTTAGTACTAATTATTGTATAACTAATAACTTAATCAAAAAAAAAAATTAAGTTCACTTGGTTTTCTGCAAAAGACTAAAAATTTATTGTCAACCGTCAAAATTATTCATAGTAAACAAAAGTTCAGAAATTCTCATAACTACCCATAAAAAGTTATCATTTTTTTTGTCAATTTTTTACTTCTCATTTCTTTTTGATGCTGAAATTTTAGGTTCATCGACATGAATTAATAAACTGTTAATGCATAAAAAGTGGGCAACTTCCATGAACAGCAATTAACTTGTCTTAAATCTTAACTGTATACTTCAGAAAACAAATTCAAATAAAATCTCAAAATGATAAACATGAAGAAATTTGCTCATTTGCTGCAACAACTCAAAAATTTAATTTTCCAGAAACGAGTTTGAAAGTTTTGAAAGTCAATGAAATGTACTAATGTAATACTGTTACGCAATTTGCTCTCTCGTGGCAAGTTTAGAAGCTTAGCTGTGACACTCAACCAGTAAAAAGAATTCTAAAAACCCATTCAAACAAACGGAAATGATCATTTTTGCATTGTTGCAGCAAACGAGCGATATTTTCTTAATATAATTCTCTTACAATTTAGAATAAAGATAATAATATTCCTTTCATTATTTTATGTCGGGATAAAAATGCTTCCTATCCGATATAATTACATCAACTATCAGAATTATTAACTGCACACATTGACCAAAAACTTAAAAACCTTTAATACTAACCAGGGACTTTATTAACCCTTGACTTGTGAGTTTCAGACACACAGACCAAATGATGCTTTTGAAATTTCACACTGCTGCCTTTTATTCAAGCTAGTGTCCCCACCTCCTGTCTATCTTACATACTAGTGTCCTTATTTCTTGTCAAAACTTGTATATCTCCAGCAGTTCACGATTGAAATGTGTCGCATTTATAATTATCAGGTGTGGTCTCTGTCTGACCTACCTCACAAGTAACGTATGTTGGATGAGGTGAAAATCTTCAAATAGTATTCAACCGAGTGATTCAGTTCAGGTAGTATGTTTACAAAGCAGTTAAAGAAAAGGATTATAACAGAACAATAGCTACAAATAATTATTTTTTTTATTTGTGCACATCATAAAGTGTATGCATTTTTTTTTGTTTTTTTTTTAAGAACTGTGAAAATGCGAAAATCAAAATTATTTTAATCTTTATTGTTTTCAATAGGTTAATTATACTCTTTAGTTGCCAAATATGTAGTAAATGGTTAAATGCTTGTATAATTCATGCTAATAAAATAACTTAAATCAAAACGTATAATTTTCTTTTCATTTTTTGCAGTGAATAATATGAAGGCATATAGGGCCTATATATCATCAGTTTTGGCAATATTTACCATTGTACCACATACTAAAGACTATTAAATATTATTCTGCATCATTAAACCATTGTATTAGTTTTTTTGTTTGTTTGGGTTTTTTTTTTTTTGGGGGGGGGGGTGTTTCCAGAAGAAAATATTCAGAGTCTTACAGACCTCACCTCACAAATTACGTCCGAATTTAAACACCTCACAAGTTAAGGGTTAATACTTTTATTAATACCAAATAGGGACTTCTTTTATTAAGAAAGTCAACACATACTTGATGAAGCATTGATTCTAAGAAAGTCCAAGGTTCTTCAGATCCAAAGATAGCCATTCTCGCTGCAAAATATCCTGCAACATCTGGGATTGTTGATGGAAGGGAACTTATGTCTTACAGTCCTTATAAGCTGGATGCAGCACATTGTGAGGTTCTCTACAAACACTCCACCTTCCGTTGGTACAAAACAAAAGACTCTTCAGACCACGTCTTTCACTGTTGCAAGGTCCAATCATGGCATTCTTGACACCATTGTATACTTATTCTGTTTTTCGCTAGACGAGTGGTTTCTGAAAGGACAATCAACTTGCAAGACTCAATTTCTTTCCACTCAGTTCAGGTCAAAGTGGATAGATTTGACCTTCACTGAAACCAGATGTCAGATGTGACTCGCTCAGAATGTAAGCATGTCTGTCCAGCCACATTTGTGTTATTAGGATATGGAAGACTTGTCTTTCAGCCACCAAAAACCTCTTCAAGATGGTCGCTTTTGAGATATTCGTTATTTCTTTTGCTTTGTTAATTCTAGCCTTTGCTAAATGAGCATCAATGATTAAGCCTTCTTCAAATTCTGACAGATTTTTCATTTTTGTTATTTTTACAGAAACAATAACAACCAAGTAAGTGATATACTATTTATAAGACTCAGCAAAACACATCAGACGTCCCCATAACAGTAACAATCTGCATATATTCTTGTTTCTTACCATGGACTGTCTGACTTAAAGGTTTGTGATTTTTGGCCAGTGTGTTTATTATGTATGACATACATTGATATATCAATAATCAAAAGATTCCATGACTTCTATACATAACACTCTTGTCTAGTGGTAATGAAGCTCTTCGGCAAAATAATATAAGCAGTAGTTATAGTATTGTAGTTGGCTAAGAATGCATTAAAGTGTTCTTACTTTCTATTAAACTTCCTAACAAAAAGAATAGTATTATGCAAAACTCACTGTTACTGTTGAGAATTTAACGGAATGAAAGTACAGTGGAGCACCGTTTATACGTTTTTCAAGGGACTGAGGAAAAAAAAAAACGTATAAACGGAATTCACAAAAGTTACGAACAATTTCATAATAACCAATAAAAAATCAGAGGTAAATTAAAATACTACGTGAAAATGAAATACAAGAGGTATGTAATACAAAACTTTTTATTCCAGATTTAATGTACCAACAAGTACACTATTCGTATTCATTCAGCATTATTTTGTTATTTTAGGTTGTAGGGCTTGTTTGGAATGCACAGAAAAAAAGTTCATTGTGCACAGTTAAAAGTGCCATCTTAACTTTATCATTTAAATAATTTCTATGAGGTATTCTTGCATGGTGTTAAAACTCGCCAAAGCTTGTCGAAAACTTGGCAGAGGTTTTTTCAGTGCAATTTTCTAAGACTGCATGCCTTTTCTAAGACTGGACAATCGGCCAGGTGGGAATCTGAGGTTGAAATGCGCATTTTCTCTCTTTTTGAGTTCTTGAAAAAACGTATAAATGAAATTATTTAACGTTAATATGCATTGGATTTTGCTGGGACCATTCAAAAAAACATATAAACGAGAAACGTATAAACGGTGCTCCACTGTATTTATGAAAGTCATGTAGGTTGATCATTCAATTTCCAAGAACCTATCTTATACATAAAAGCATCTCAACAGTTTTGAGATTCTTCCACTCAGGTCTCTCTATCCATCGAGCCCTTATAGTAACTGTAATAAAATTTGTGCCAGACAAACATAATAACAGGAATATAAGGCTTCTTCCTCTGTATAAAAGCAGTACTGCATTCGTATCAAAGTGCATCTTTCTTTTATTTTATGTCTTCAGTGTATTATCCACTGAGCAACAGATCCGATTCAGCAGCCCAACGCAAAATTAAGAAATGGGAAACAAAGTGACTTTCAAAATGCAGAACGTTAAAAAGGAAATAAAATACTCCCTCCGTCCGAAAATATGGTGTACATTTTAAAACACATTGAAAATTATTGAAGCAATCAAACAACTTGGTAATCTAGCAACGCAGTTAAAATAATTTTGTATTTTGAATTTTATAAATAAATATTGTCAATAAACTTAACCTACTTAACTGAAATTGCAATTTCTTCTAAATGTATACCATATATTCGGACAAAAATAATTTTCAAATTTAAACCATATTTTGGATGGAGGGAGTACTATTAATAATATTTGAAACTGCTTTACCCAAAATGAGTGAAAAGAATGTAAATCAAGAGGCAACAGCACTGCATCACATATAAATGATTAAAACGTAGGACCCTACACTTGCCACAATATTGTCACTTTAACATGTCAACTACTGAAAATATTATAAAAATTATTTAAAAAAAAAAAATTTGTAAGGAGGAGTTTTGTTTTTTCCGTTTATGATTATTTCATTATTCTTACGCTATTATTTTGAGACTTGAAAATTCTGCTGGACATTTTTAATGTGAATTTAATAATACGTTTCTCCAGTACCAAAATGTGCGTATCAACTCATTCAAACCCCCCCCTCCCATTTTCTCATATTCAAAAATCTGGAAACATCTGGAAACCCCCGACTCCCTCAGGCATCAACATCTTTTGTGAGTGTCCCTAATATGGAAATTCTAAAATACCAGTTGTAGTAGTAAATGTCATAAGTTACGTTGCAAGCTTGATCAGTAAGATAATTAACATCAATAATGTTAGCATAACAAGAGTCATGTAAAACTTTGATAACTAGCAAAATTTCAGCTGATGGTCAAATGAAGATATAATGATCAAAAAGAGGCCAGCTTTTAAACAATTGTGCCTGTTGGAATATTTTTGGACTGTTATACATTTGATTCACTGGAAATGAAGATATTCTGCAGCAAAACCGAACAGTAAAGGTGCTGCCATCAATGTTTCATGTCTTCGTATAAAATGTATATACAAACACCAAGCTATTACAAGTGACAATTCCAAAGTGATTTAGTAGTGGTATCACACCAACAATCAGGGAAAGTTTGTTCCATCGAGGTTTTATTCCTGACTTTAAAAACTACATCATACTCCACCCCCAAGTTCGAGAATGTTGTGGTAGAATGTTGTAGTTAACATTCATTTTTATACCTAACATTTCATTTCTTTCACAATCAAATAGAATTAAGTTTATTCCATTTATAGAGCATGTACAGGAAGGGCCATCATAAGTTATGATAGGATATTTTATATGGAGCACTACAAAGTATTGTAATCAATTCAAAAATTTATGAACTCGAGAAGATGCATTAAGTAACGACAAAATGACGACATCATCATCCATACTGGTGTCCAGCCCTCAGTCACCTAATTTCTCAGTTGGTTAACGACTTAACCGTCATTTTCCACGCACAGTTAGATTTACCACCATGTGCATGTCAGCTCGTCCTCCAGAGCATTTCAGGAGTGATTGTCATGAACACAAGACGAATCTCTCCTTGTAAGTACTTGAGAAAGTTTTCCTTGATTTTCATAAATGGTTCTATTTTGGATGCAAAACATAGTTACCAGTGAAATTATCATTAGCCATTTTTTTTCCAAGATGTCTGTGACTAGTGCATCATTCTTTGACTTGTAGTATCACTAACTGCTCCCAGAACTCAACAGTTTATTTTCTTAATATCACTGTCGTTCAATACGATGGGACTTCAGCACATTACAAGACTCCCGTTTGAGAATGACTGAGGTTCCCAGTTTCCAGTGTGGATTAGACAAGGTGCACCTCTAAAGTGGCCCCCATGAAGTTCTGACCTGACAACACAGGACTACTGGCTGTGGTCCTATGTCAAGAAAAAGATTAGTGGGATTCGAATGAACTCTGCTGCAAATTTACAAGGAGAGATTCATTGTGTTTTCATGATGATCACTGCTGAAATGTTCTGGAAAGCAAGCAGATGTACATGGTGGTGAATCCACCTTGTCTGGAAAATGACGAAGTTAGGTGACTGAAGGCTGCAATGACACCAATATGGACATTAGTATTGCCTTACTTAATGCATCTTCCCGAGTTTCATAAAATTTTTGAAATGATTTTCACATTTCATTATTTTGTAGAGAACCATAAAAAATATCTGATCTAGATTTATGGCCCACTCTGTACATAGTAAATTCTAACACTATCTATTTTCAATTTGTTTTTCCACTAAGCATGGAAACTCTTCAGAATATTTTCACTTAAAAACATTTTTTATTGAGGATTTTCAATTTAATTAATAAATTGTCCAATTATTAATTTCTTGCATTCCAATCACAAAATATCCCCCTCCCTTCCCAAAAAAAATCATATGTCCAAAGATTAGAATAGCTAATGTATTACTGTGATTCGCATTAATCCTCAGAAGTATTCTAAGTACGGTAAAACCCCGCTAATCCGGCATCCGATAATCCGGCATCGGTCTAAGGGTTTTTTTTTACACTGAATAATCCTTCCAGGCGCGGAACGTATGTACTTAACTTAATATATAATGTCCTAGTACTGTACTATATTACTTAATATAAGAAATAAAGTAACTATACTGTACTGTATGTACTGTATTAAAATATAATACTACATAAAAATGTATTTTGTTGTTTTGTTTTTAACATTTTCCATCACTACCGAAATCAGAGAAATCACAATAGAACACGGAAAAATGGCCTGATACATGTTAATAGCCCTTTTGACTCTCTATTTTAGCGATATTTCCGCTATCCTTGCAATAACGTCTATTTTTAGACGGCGGTCAGTAATCCGGCACTGCTGAAGTCCCGAAAGTACCGGATTAGCAGGGTTTTACTATAAATAGTAAAATACTACAAGCTGTTTCTATTTTTTTTATTACATCTGTTTAGGAACTGCTATCTTCTACACTGACTTTCCTCTCCATCTTTGATATTAGTTTTCTTTGAAATTCAACCCTAAAATACATTAAATCTCAACCTCATTCATTAAAATGTTCAAGATTATGTTTCTAAATTGAAATTCAAAATGCATCATAAATTTAACAAATCCAAAAATGATTCATTCCTCATCCTAGAATGATAAACAATTACGATAAAATTAGATTCTGGAAAAAAACAAAAACGTAACAACATACCGATGGAAAGTTAAAATCTGATGCACTTGCGACATCCTGAATATAGTCCATTCTTGCTTGGTTTTCAGGATGCTCTAGTTGGATGGGTGGTGTTAGTGTGCTCATGGCACCTGTAATTGTCTAAAACAAGATAAAACAATACAATTAGTAGCCAAACAGAACCATTTCACAAGATTCAAAACTTGAAAAATGCGAATGAAAAAAAAACAACAAACTTCAATAGCATTTTCAAAGAGAGTGTTGCACTTACCAGGATTGCATCTTTGATATTCTTTTTAATATCATCGATTTTCTGCTTTTTTTCACTGAAACAGAATAAATTTAAAATTAAAAAAAAAGAAAAAAAAAGAAGAAGAAAATTGTAAATACCTATCTTTAACATTATGCATATCTTATGTCAATCTTTTATTTCATGATGATACAGATCACGATATTCATATTGGATTGTATCCAATCTCAAATAAGTTTTATACATTCTTTTTTTTTTTTGCCAGAATTCACAAAGAATGTAAGCAAATGGAAACTACGGTTTATATTGTTTTACGTTGGAAACAGAAACACAATTTTTTTTTCAAATTTTAAAAATATGAGGGTTTTAAGCTGTACTAGCCTAACCCTCAAAAAGAAAATTATTGGGGAAATGCTTTGAAACTTTTGGTGGTCGTATACAAAAAAACAATGTACACTTTGGTGCTGTAATTTATGTAGTAAGGAAAAGTAGCTATATAAATTACAGCAGCAAAGTGTATATTATGATCTCACATTTAAGCAAGGAATTTATAGTCAAACAAGTTGGATTAAGATGCCAACTTGGCAAATAAGTATGCATCAAAAATAAATTTAATCTCAATATAACCAACAGAACCCATTATCAAGGTGAAGAATGATAACATCTGATTCTTGATCCTCCCCTACCCCTTTTTTTTAATCCTAGTCTGTTAAAAGGGACTAGGAATATTTTCTTGGCAGAATGGAACAAATCATAAAAGAATCCGTCATTCTAATTGCAAACATGAGAATACTAGATAACGACGCTCATCATTTCGTTTCCTGGATGTAAGTGAAAAACCACGGTAAAAGGGAGAGCAACTGTTCAGTCCACCTTCTATAGGAATTCAGCAAATGTATGCAATAGACAAAGGAATGATATATAATACTGACGACACTGATCTGGAAAATCTTTTTTTCAAAATGTAGACCAAATAAAATCATTAATGCATGAAGTAATGACACCAATATAAAAGGTATAGTACACACTCTAGTAATTAAAGACCTTACAAAGATTCAATATTAATGACAGTTCATAAATGTCAACACCAAAAAAATCTTATTAATTTCCTTCAATGATAAAAAGGCTTGGCATCAAGACTTAATATTTTTAATGAAAAGCATCCCTTGAATATCCTGTGTGCAAAATGATTATTCCTTGCAGAAATTACTAAGTAAAAAAAGAAGAAACGACCAAAATGTGATGGGTGTGCATGGAGAATTTTTATCTTTAACTTTGTGAACATTTAATTTTTGGCATTTATATTGTTTCCCACATAGTTCTGATAGCATTTCTAAAACAGTAAGTAATGATGATGCAACTGACAAAAAGAAAAAGTCTCTCTAATGACTATCTCCACAAACAATATGACAATGAAGTATTTCAAGAAGCATTGTGGATCAGAAGCAAAAAACAGAAAACAAGAATTGCAAACTATATAGACTTAGTCTGCTTTGCTAATGATGCAAATTGTAACGGTTCAACTTTACTGAAGATGGAATAATGTGGGTAATAAAATGGTAGGAAAAAAAAAAAAAACAGAAAAATCTGTACCAATAACAGACCCGACATGTAAATGCTCTTAAAAACAAAAGGGGGTGGGGGGTGGGAAAGAACATGATACTGATAACCGACCTAACACAGAAGCTGGAAAATTTAGAACAATGACAAATCAATCCAAACTTTCTCACTGAAAAATCACTTTAGCATATCTCAAAAACAGTTTCATTCAGTGGTCAAGAACTAGACAATGAATCTGATTATCAAACTAACTTATTCAATGTGATAAGATTTAGTTTGAATCTTTATGTGGGAGTGTACAATCTAGTAAACAAGAATGTACAAGAATGTATTGGGTTGTCTGGAAAGTTCCGAGCGTTTTTTGACAGGTGAATGTTTGCGAGTTCCATATGCAGCTTTACTGTGGTATGTTGGCATCCTGTGCAAGGTGGCACATGACTGTGTCTCTGAAGTGAAGGTTGGTCGCAATCAGTAGAAGATGCATGGTAAGATGAGCAAAAGTTGCATTTTTGACATGCGATGCTATTCTTCTATAGAAAGGGGGGAAAACACCTCACAGATGTGTAAAAGCATTTGTGAAGTGTAAGAAGAAGGTGCAGTTGGCGAATCAATGGTTTGGAGGTGGTTAACGAAATTCAAAGCTTAGATTTTAGCAGACTACGACGATCACAGTTACATCTAGAGGTCAATCCAAAATTAACGACCCAGGAGTCTATATATTCTGAAAATTCCCAGAAGTGCTCATCATTAACATTTGATGAAGCTTGGGTACACTTCTCATTATGATGTTTGGGTCCTACACAACCTGTCTGAGAAAAACTGCATCAACCGGTATTCCATTTGCAACGTACTCCTAAAACGCAACAAAACTGACCCATTTTTGAACCAAATGGTGACTGGAGATGAAAAATGATTTGTCTGTGACAATGTAGTGCAAAAACGATCCTGGTGTCAGGCTAACGAACCACCAAAACATACATCAAGGCGGAATATTCCTGCAAAGGAGGTCTCTGTGTCTGGTGGAATTTCAAAGGCATTCTACTCCCACACAATCAGATGATCAACTGAATGTGTACTGCAGCCAGTTGGAGAAATTGTACCAAAACATTCAATAGAAGAGGGCAGAACCAGCAAACAGAAAGGGTGTTGTGTTCCTGCAAGACAGTAGGAGGCCTCATTTGTCTTTGGTCACCTGCAAAAAGCTGCACGAGATGCGCTGGGATATTTTACCACACTCATCATATTCACAGGACATTGCACCATCCAACTTCCATTTGTTTCAGTCCCTGCAGAATGCTTTGAACAGAAAATCATTCAGCGATTTCAACACTGTCAAAAAGCACTTAGAAGACTTTTTTGCATCCAAGCCAGCCCAGTTCTATGTGAACAGAATTTTATAATTGCCAGAAAGATGAACTAAAGTCATGGAAAAAAATGGAGGATACTTCGATGAATAAATATTGTTTCTTAAACGCATATTGGTTTCATTTCCACCTGTCGAAAATGCTCAGAACCTTCCAGACAATACAATGCTAATGTACAAGAAAATATTAAATTGGAGGTATGTTACCTCAGCAACTTCAGTCTTGAAATTTTCCAGTAAACCAATAATTCTAAATAATTTATAGAATTAAGCATGCAGATCTCTTCAAACTACTACTATTCAAAAGGTAGATGCACACAAACCTTCTTCCAGAATTATTTTGGGAACAGACAAAATAATAGCTGCATACTGAGAAGCAAGGTCAGCACTCAATTATCTTGAAATACAACCCATAAAATTACAGAATTTTATGGGGGGGGGGGGGGGGAGTGCTGATCACAGTGATGATGATTTAAGTTAAAAATTTGGATTCGATTCTGAAGAATGTGGATAAAATCAGTAAAAACAACTAACTTTACTAAGTTGCAATGAATTTTACAATTGCAAACTGGATGTTCTTTTTCTCAAAAACTTATGCCTGGACAATAGTTTTCTTAGAATCTCGAGGCTTTTCAGGTAATAAAAACAAAAAAACAAAACAAAAACTGATATGTCTTAGAGCACTCAACTCTTAAGAGTGCTGCAGATTGTGAATAATGCCATTTGAACAAAACAAGCTGAAGTAAATCTGGAAGTGGATGACCTTGTGTAACGATTCCTGATGAAAAGAACAAAATCGCAAAACAAAACAAGAAGTTCCTGAAAGAACTTGAAGCCTACTTTCTTTAAAATCTTTTTCTTTCTTTTTTAAAGTCATGAAAATAATGCAAACGAAACATCTACTTTTTTGTTTTAAATTATAATATGGGCTGAATGTACAAGCAGTAGAGATTTATTTCTAAAGAAAATAACAGCAGCATTGATCTGCAAATACTTTACATGTCTGAATCCAATTAATTTTAATGACACTATAGGTCGCACAAGTGAATTAACACCTTTTTTATGTTTTTTTTAAAGACATCAATAGAAATCCACTGTTTCAATTTTAGTGCTCTTCCAAGTGAAGCTGTGGTCACCCCTTGTCACACAAATCCCTTGATAAGAGCCATAAGCAATTAATTTAAAAGTTGGATCATCCCTTGTCCTTAAATCTGCTACGCCAAGTTCAAAAAGGTAGAGATTCAATGATTCAAAAGTTATTTAGGGCTGGGGAAGCAGAAGGCACACATATAGAATGACCGACTGTTTTGATAAGCCTCACTTTCCTGGGAAAATAGAGTAACAAAAACTAATCTTCAATAGATAACAGATAATCGTAAAATGCCGTTTCAGCATAGCCAAGTGCAGCGGACGTGCACGAGACAGATGTGTCAGAACCTGGGTTCGAATCCCAATGCATTGGCATGGATGTTTGAAAAATTTCCTTTCCTGTGTTTGCCTGCTTCTTTATCTTTCTCTCAGATCTGAATCATTCTTTAATGATTTCCTGAGGAAGGCAACGGGAAACCACCTCAGTATCTTTCCCTTGAATTTTTATGGACTCTTCTAGGGGTTTGCCATATTGGAAACACTAGGGATTCATAGAACATGGAGCTTCAGACACGAAGATTACACTTCGGTACAAACTGTTAAATCCAACCAATAGTAAAATAGTAGGAAACTGACTAGTTGTTGTAACGAAAGCCAAAAAACGCAATGAGAAAAATCTTAGAATCTTGTTAAACAATCTTGAACATCGAAGTTTCTGATGAAAATTGAGTCTGTTGCATATATCTACTGGCATTCTGGATATTTTCAGGGATGAAACTTCCAGTTCTTAATGGTCTTTGTTAAAGATGTTTGTGAAGAACAAGAATACCCCCCTACTAGTCTAAGGATAACAATATGAAACCTAAAACAAATAATGATCACGACAACTGAAGTAAATGAAAGATGTCAGTAACGACTCATGAAGTAAATGTGTAAATATATTTTTTACAACAAATTAAAAAAAAAAAAAGGCAATATGAAAATAATTATTAAGTCAATTTGGCTAGGGAAAAAAAAATAAACTTAACAACAACAAAGGATTTTTATTCTTACAAATTAGAGATGGAGAATAAGTTGAAAGAACTACTGAAAACATCTGTTGAAATGCATAAGAACACATCATAGTGCAATGGTAAGGGGGAAACATAATAGTGAACTATGAAAACTTAACAGAATAATAACCAAGAAGGAAAAAACCAAAAAGTTAATATAGTTAGTTCCTGATATTTTCTCAGAGAAAAAGCAAAAAAAAAAAAAATTAACAGGCTGAAAACTGGCCTGGATCTCCTGTACAAATTTTTTAAAGACATTTTTTTATTTTCAAGAAAGTGTGATAGCATTTATATACATCCTGTTCCTTATTATATGCTTATAAAAACATAAGTTAGTGATGTATAAAGTATGACGCCTTTATATTAATTGATAGCATGTACATTGTCACTTTTCTATTTGCAGAAATTTTTTGGAGCATTAAAAGTAAATAGAGAATTCTCAAGAAAAAGGGTGTTAAAGAAAAGAGAAAATTTAAAATAATTAAGTGAAATATCATTTTCTATATTGAGACCATAGGTAAAGAACAAAGTTGTATAAGTGCCATTGTAAATAAATCAGTAACACCTTTTAAAAATGAATTTATTCTTCCCCATTACTTAAAATAAGGAATACCATCATTAATGAGACCCACACTGTATTTTTTTATCAGCTTATTTCAAATGATAGTTCAGTGCAGTTATGCAATTTTGAGGCCAAACTTGGACATTGCAAATATCTAAACTTCCTTTGGAGGGGTTGTTTAGTGTGGTCCCCTGAACCCAAAACTCCGCCCCTCCCCATAAATCTGAGGTCAGCTTTGGGAGAAATCAGCCATTTTAGAAAATGGCTGCCAATGCACGTCATACTTTTCAAGCTACAGCAAACAAAATGGTTAACGCAATTTAAAACCCAAAAAGGTTCTCACAACTTTTTACGTAACTGTAATGGTTAGGCAGATAAATTAAAGCAAAGTATGAATTCAGTTGAAATATCGCGTACTAACTTTTGTTTTTCTCAAATAGTGGATTAACAGTTAATTTAAATGAAAAAACACCAAGACAAGAAAATGTTGAGAATTAAACTGGCTACAAAGCACTTTATGATCAATTGTTCCATATCTTTAAAGTGTAAGCAGATAAACTTGACAAAAGTAAGATTAAACAACTCGTGCCTGTGGAAGTGGTGCGCTGTGGAGCTTATACGTTTCTTTATCAAGGTGGAGCACAGTGGGGACTGGCCACTTCATCTGTACAGTGTTCAATGTATGCTGCTGTACTTCCACGCAGCAGGACATCTCAATTATGCAAAATCAGCAAAAATAAATGACAAATTTTGGCGCATTGAGGAGCTGGATATCATGACTGTCAACTCATAACACGTCAAGGTCACCAAATCCATTTTTCAAGTTATTAGATCAGAACATTTTTGGTGTCTTGTTGTTTGTTCCGGGTATGAGTAACTCAATATCTCCTTCAGGAAGAGCAGCAACCAGGACTAACAGGTTTGTGTCTTCTCCCACGATGACCGAAGAGCCTTCACCCCAGACACCTTCATTGCAGTCTGGCAATGAGACTATCGACGTCAGCATGTGCCTGATGAACTTTGCATCCCACTGTTTAGTTAGAAGAGCAATTGATCTCAGTTTCTTTGTGGTGCTGGCAAGAAACCTTTGCTGTGATAATTGCAAAAGTTGTATCTGAGACCAGTACATCAGTTGATGGCATTTTAGTTACAGCTTCCCTTCGACAGTGTTCTTCGTCCTTGGTGCTGCATACTGCACAACCATCGACGATGATGTGTCCAAGTTCATAGTGGCTATCAGACATAAGAAATATACTGCTGACAAATTTCTCCATAAGTTGCAGGGCGTAGTCATACTACACAATGTAAAAGGTATCCACCATCCATTATGTAAGTAACATTGGAGGGGACTTGTGCAATCAGTGGTGCTATGGTTTCTAAAACTGGTGTAAATGATGACTTTGCTTCCTTCCAAATGTAGATGTCGTCGAAAAGGGCGTGCAGCAAGCTCATACTTTAAGTAGTCAGCCAGTTCACCATCACTTCTCACAACACAGACAATACGATGAAAGAGTTGGTTTGGGTTTATCACAATGGCATTGTCCTTAATCTTCACTGTTTTAGTAACTGTTGCTAATCATCTTACGGCTGTTTTGCGTTGAAAGTGAAGTTGGCTAAACACTGCCTTCGATTTTCTTAATACAATTCAGTCCAACTTCTACTGCCTGGTCACAGTTTACAGAATCTTTCCTTGAATACCAGAAGAAATTGATGACAGTTCAGTGGAGAGGTGCTCAAAGGGATTGTGGAGATGCAACCATTCCAAAAAATTGCTAAAATGAGCTGTGTTTTTAACTATTCTCGTATCCCTTAGTTCCATACGCTGCTCTGATGTACTGGAATACACTCCAATGAACTCCTCTACTGCTTCAATTACTCTCAAACAAATTGATATTGAATTAACCCAACAGGAGATAGTTGAATCTGAGATGTCAAGACCGTGAATGAGTCCTCCACGAGACTTGAAGGAATGCATCAAGACTTGCTCATATACCTGTTTTGTAGACGTTCCTGTTGTAAAGTATCCTAATTGAGCAAACTTTTCAAACTCGTCTGGTGGGAGGATACCTTCAGGGTTTGTCATTTGTTGCAAGTAAACATGAACTGAATTTGCTTAATTGAGATGTTCTGCTATATGGAAGTACAGCAGCATACATCAAACACAGTACAGTGACCAGACCCCACTGCTCTCCGCCCTGATAAAGAAACGTATAAGCTCCTCGTGCACCACTTCCATAGGCACATGGCATAAAATCTCACTTTAGTCAAGGTTATCTGCTGACACATTAAAGATACAAAACATTTGATCACAAAGTGCTTTGTAGTCAGTTTAATTCTCAACATTTTCCCGTATTGGTGTTTTTCATTTAAATTAACCATTATCTATCTGATAAAACAATAGTATGTGAAATTTCAACTGAATTCATACTTTGCTTAAGTTTATCTGTCTAACCATTATAGTTATGTAAAAACTTGTAAGAACCTTTTTTGTAGCAAATTTTATCCTCTACATTTTGTTCTTTTTGGGTTTTGAATTGTGTTCGATATAGCTTGAAAACTACTGCAAGTATGTGCATTGGTGGCCATTTTCTAAAATGACAGGTTTCTCCCAAAGACAAACTCAGATTCATGGGGGGGGGGGGGGTTGGATTCAGGAGATCCCACTAAACAACCCTCCAAAGGAAATTTAGATATTTTCAAGGTCCGGATCAAAATATAACTACACTGGACTAATAATGCTACAATTCTAAAGTTAGTATGTTTGGTATTAAATATGCAATTTGAACATTACAATAAGACTCCATCACAAAGTAAATAAATAAATAAATAAATAAACAAACATGAATATCAGTTAAATTAGATCATTATCATCAGGATAGTATCGTTAAGTATCATCACTGCAACAGATTATGAAACATTCAGACAACAGACTCAATATGCAGTAACTGCTAATGGGAAAAGGTTAAGGAAAAATGTTTTTGAAATGTCTTGCATCGTATCGAGAATGCCAAATTATGGGTTTTAATCAATAGTGACAATTAAAGAGCATTTCTCATCTCAACTTTTTCCCTTTAAAAGCAGTGAAACTGAAAATTATCTTCAATGTTAGGGCATATGGAGTAAACAGTGTAAACATTTGAAAGAAAATAATAAACTTAACTCCATGACAATCTTCAAAAATGTACAAAGACAGATTTTCTTTTTTGTTGAATACAGAAGATTTTAAGAATTAAAAAAATATATATATATATATATATATATATTTTTTGGCTTGAAAAAGAAGTTGACATATACACTTCGAAAACTTGCCTTAACAAGGAAATATTCTGAAGTACAAAAACTAAAATTTAGTCTTTGATATTTTTTCATTTAAAATCTGATAAAGCAGATATACAAAAAGATGTATTTGTTGAACAAGTTCAAGGAGCTGTGTTAAAGAATTAAGAAAAGAACAGATTTGCTGTACAGTATCCCAGAGCATTCTGGACTGACTGATTAATTTACAACTTCGTTTCTGAGTTGCATAATTTTATCATTATCTAGTTTTCATCATTTAATGTTGCTGGTTAGTATTATGATTGTTGTGGTTTCCTCTTTAAAATTACTGAAGTGCAATGCTGTCTTAATTAGTAAATTTGTAAACTAAATAAAATAAACTAAATAAAGTTGACACCTCTTCCAGGATGTTTCCATTAAAGAAAGAAAGAAAGAAAGAAAGAAAGAAAGAAAGAAAGCTGTTGTGACGCTGTTTATTATTTCTGTACACTTATTACATGCTATCGTTGTACTGATATTACCTGGTAAATTTTGTTGCCATTAAAAACGTTAAAAATGAGTTTCAAGGTAAGAATATTATTTAACTCCTTTCCATTTAAAATTTTAAAATGCATATAAGGAAATAAAATGTGTTACTAATTAAAATTTATTCTATATTCAAGATCCCCCATTTGTACCCAGAAAAGCCCACAACATGATTCAAAACATTAACTTCTTTATTTTGGTATCTTTATCCAAAACTGTTTCCTTCTGAAGCCTTGGTATAACTATTACCCCAGGCGATATTCTTTACGATTTAAAATTCCCAGTAATCAAGCCATAAGAATCCTGCATTTGCTATGCACTAAGCTTACAACAATCTAGGAATTAATACTGCCATTAGAATAGGAATTTTAATAAAATTTAGCAACTCTAAAAGTGACATCGTGAGATATTATTTTCACCAAAAACAGAGTGATATTAGTGATTGTGATAAAAGACATCAGTTTATTAATTGCAATAAAATAAAATAAATGAATACACTGATAAATAAAATCATTGTTAGACAAGCATGAGTTACAGCAGTGTGCAGAAAGATAATAAAGAAGTGTATACTGTGTGAGACACTTCATGAGAGAGAAATCAATGTGTAGCTTTACTTTAAAAAGAAGGTAGAATAGGGAAATAATGTCTAAGAAAATGGTAGGAACAAAGAATGATTTGTGATGGTCACTGAGATGACGACGAATGTTAACAAGAAAATTTGATGGTGTGCAATGTTAACTGAAGACATGATGACACTATAAGAGATGTAAAAACAATAGATTTCCTCAGGAAAAACTACAAAACTGATAGAACTGAATGTAACAACAACAAAAATAGTACAGGAATGAAGAATTACAGGAAGATCTGAAGAAACATCTAATTTCATAGGAAAGTATGCTGAATGTTGTAGGAGCATAAAAAATAATAAACGTAATCATTGAAAGAATATTAAAAAAAAAAAAAATTAATAAACATAATTAGTGTGCAGCTAATAACAATAAAGATGGAAATAAAACGCTTGCAAACATAGGTTAGCTTCCATGCCTTGAGCTTATCATTGAAGGGAATCTGGGATAGCTGTTTTACACTTGTTAGAGCTCATCAGTCAGATTTATCCTTGATGATAAGCTCAAGGCATGAAAGCAAACAGAAGTGCAAGCTTTTTATTTCTATCTTTAATATTAAAAAAAAAAAGCCTCCACCAAAATTTGAACACTTGAAAATACTGTATGTCCTTCAAAATAGTTTTATCGTATAATAAAAACAGAATGCTAAGAATCAATGTTGCAGAAAATCTGACAATCTGAGTTGATCAAGTGCTAGAGTAATGGTAAGCAAAACACACCAGGAAAACTTAAAATATTCCGAGACCAGGAGCGATACAAACTATCAACAGGGAAATAAAGATTACTGTGAGGCCAGAGCAGAAGATAAAGGAAATGATGGACCAACCATAGAGTTGAGGCAGGAAATCATGAACTGAGAGGCAAAGTTATAATGAAAGAATGAGACAACAGCAAGTGCAGCAAATATGGTAGAATGTTCAAATAATGAGTAGAAATGGCAAGAAGCCAAAGGAATCTTGTTTAATCAACAAGCAAACCAAGCAATTGTAACAGATGAGTAAAATAATTGGTTTACTGGCTCAGATAATGGTTGATAGCAAAGTTTAATAACTGATGTCTAGATCATGAAATTGGCAAATTACACAATGCATATCTTTTTGTTGGACAACAATGCCAACAGCAAGGGAGGTTTTGATTTACGGGTGAAAGCATTGGATATAAAAATGCTATCTCATAATGAGAAAGAACTAACAGAAAGGAATTAACATTAATCTGGGAGTAACTTTTTAATGCTTTATATCTCTGTGACATAAAACGTCAGCAGTTATGAGCTGATAGCCAAGGGAAAGATTTACAGAAATGTATTCTGATTTTAGTTTAATGGAATCAGTTCAGTTCAGGGACTTTACGGATAAGATAATGTTTTTGCCTGTGAAGAAACTAAACATCCCAAAGACCCTTTACATTTTGAACCAATCCTTGTAAATCAGAATCAGTTTCAATACAATGGAGCATTTAGATATATCGCAATCAGCAATTTTCTCTCTTAAGCTCTGGAAAATGAAAGTTTTAAGTGACTAAAGATAACTTCTTATACAAACCTACTCTTTCTACTCAAAAAGCTACTTACAATTAAAGCATAATTTGTGATATTAGAAGAACCATTACTAATATATGCAGAATAGATGCATAAAAAAAATACTAAAAGAAAACGACAACTATCTGAATTAAGAATACAGTCGAACCTGTTTATCTCAAATACCTCTATATTTCGAAATTTCTGAAATCCCTACATTTACAATCTAAATTCAATGTATTTTCCATGTTTATCTCAAAAAAAAATTTCCTTCAAAACCTCTGTATCTCAAATTTCAGATAGTGTAAATTACAAAAATCGATGCCCAAAGACCACCCTTCTTCAACAACACGTTAAATCTCAGGAAAATGTTGGCCATGAGGGATTCGCAGCTCTTGCTAACCTTAGAAGGCTAATAGAAACAAAGAAAGTTAGACGTCAAAAGTCATTGAAAGACTATTTTTATTGTTAAAGGTGCATATTTATGTTTAAAAAATGTTATGGATATATGTATAATTAATCTGCGATCATACCACTGTATTTTCCTACAACAAAAGCAATTAAGACTTTTTTTTAATTGACTGAATTTAAAACCTCTACAACTCGAAACCTCTTATCTCGATTTTTTTCCCTTTCCCAAGAGATTCGAGATAGACAGATTCGATTGTATAAACAAATGAGAAGCAAATTCATCGTCTACCAACAACAGGAATTCTTCTTTAAATTACTACGAATTATGAAGACAAATAAGGGAGCTATCAGTCAAAAGATAATAGTACAAACTAGGATTATTTGAATTATTTTTACAAACACACATAGCTGTAAGCCAAGTTTCTTCTGTAAAAAGTGTTTTTATTTTTTTATCACAATGATATTAAGTTATTCAAAAAGCTTGAATTATGAGAATTCAGCAAATTAAAGATGTATGCTCAGTGTATAAGGTGACTGACATTTATTTATTTTCTTTTTTATGTTGAGCAATTACTTTTTAAAAATTCACATTTCATCGGCACTGGACACAAGTTTTCAGAAATGTGTATACACAACCTCAGACACTCCTGAGCACCAACAAAATGCAGGGAGGGGCAAAATAGTTTCTAATAAGAATAAAACAAAAGAAGCGATGTTAAAAGCATATGCATGTTAAATCATTAATATCACAGTCTGGACTGTCTACAACAGTAAATTTCATAAGTTTTTTGTTTGGTTTTTAATTTTTTATTTTTTTGCAAATGGAAAGGAAAAATTATTTACATATCTTGAACTTTTATAAGATACTTTCAAAGTATCTGCTTTCCTTAAGCAAAATAATTATTTTGATGAAAGTAAAGGACCTTTACATATGAATGAAAGTGTGAGAATAATTGTAAGTGTTGCGTATTTTGAAAACCAAGAACTGTAATGTAAGGTCCATACAAAAATTTGAAATCGTTTAATCATGCTAATGCAATTTTGTGTTGTGTTGAGTGACAACAACAATCGGTCGGGGTTTCTGATTCTTGTTGCTGATCAACAGAAAAGTAATAACCGAAATGGATATGAATATTCTCAACTAATGGATTGAAACTTTGGCAATGGTCCCTCAGGCTATCAATTACGTGAGCCTAACTACTGATAATTTTTGCAAAATACTGAAAGATAAAAGAAGAAGGAATTCATGTATAGCTGTCTCATTGCCAACATGGAGATTTAATATAAATATGATGGTTAATAATCGTTCCCCAAAATAGCAGGTTTTCTGTACAAAACTGTCCAATATCTGTTTGGATACATTCAAGTATCCATTTTTTGGTATTAAGATAAACTAACTATAGATTCTTTCAGCTGTAAATATGTAACGTAACACTATTTACTACAACATCTCTGTATGTGTTCAACCATTGAATTTAATCAAGGTGTCTTTTTTTTTTTTTTCCTCCACCTGAAACTTCGAAGAACTGAATGTAATTTCATAATAATGTAATTTTAAATTTTCCACTTCAATGATCCACAAGTACCTTCTTTGTATAAATAATTTCTTCTTCTTTTTTTTGTCATGGTCCTTCTACTTGAGTTTGAAAATGCTGCATTACTCGAGCATTTTCATTCACACAACTGACTTCATTTACCAGGCAAACTATAATGTGTAATCTGCATTAGGTTTTGAATGCCGTGTTGGAACAGCAACAGCCATTCGCCATATCTTTGGATGCACTCTTGTACGCTGGTGTCAGAAATATAAGATATTCTATGTGTAGCTTTTACCAGAGTTTAATTGTTCATTGCTGTGCACAACTTGTTCAATATGCAAACATTTATGTATGAAATGAAGATCTGTTATCTGCTGTATGATAAAATATCATATGAAGATGTGTTTAAGAGATGGTTGGATAGTGAAGGGTAACTGAAAAAATGCCATTTTTTTTCCCTATTTCTACACAAAAAGTAGAAGCATCTTCAAAGACGTAGCCTATTCAATGAATCTCCATCATCCAACTGACAAGGCGATTGAAATGTCCACAGTTCCTAGGTCTAGCGATGACACCCTGGTTTTTAAAGCTATCATAATAGACTGAAAATTTTTGGAGGATTTGAGGGTTTTACAAATGAAGCACTTTTACTGCTCATATAGAAGAATCCTTAGATGCAGATTCCTCTATCAAATCAAGAAATGGTATCTTCACTAGAACACCTGGATGAAGTTAGCACCAGGGAGTACTAACTAAAGGATTTTGCGACTGTTCAGAGCCTTCTTGCTATCTCATGATGAAATTCTTTAGTACAGGTACACCACCAATTTTCCAGTTCTCTTGGTTCCAAAGCCTTCCCAATTTAACTGTTTTGAGGATCAGCTGTGGCCACATAGTAATAAATTCTGACCACACCTTCAACTTGCTAATTATACACCACCTGTATCTCTGCAGCACTGTGGACTGCTAGAAACTTAAATTAAACAAATATTAAATGTAAATTATGTAATTAAAAGAAATATTCTTTATATCATAACAGGCGATGAACCAATACCGTAGATGTCACATAGCTTATGTACCGAAACCACAGTCTAGTTGTTTTCAACAGTTCAACACACTCTTGGATCAATATATAATAGTGGCAGATGCCGGAATTTCAAGTTCCCTCTCATAATTTTGTCCACACTAAAAGAGGTGCCAGAAAATTGGTGGTGTGCCTGTATCTTTAAAATGTTGTGGAAAGAGACATATCTTTTGTTCTTCAGAAATTGCTAGACGTATAGCTCATCTGTGAGATGTTAGATAAATTATAACTGTTTCTAAAAGATACAGTATAAATAGATAATCTATGCTATCATCTCAAACAATGCAAAAACCAATCAGAAAAGTGATATATGCTAACTCTAATGCAAATAAGGAAAGGATAAAAAATTTGCATAAAACATCAGAGATTATTGACACATTTCTTTGGAATTTGATAAGATTCATGTCAGTGATGTGTTAATATGTTCTACGGCGAATAATTTGAAGCTTTAAAAGTCTACAGTAGCCAATGTTTATCAACAATGGAAGATTGAGGGGGTAATGCCGAAAGGGAAAACAATTTAAAAAATTAAAAGCTAACTCTTGAATGGGTTGGTTAAATTTTCTCTGAAGATTTCCTTAGGAAACATGATTAAGAGTTCCAGATGTCATCAGGATTTCCTGTATGTGAATGCAGTCTTGACTCACAGCAGAGCTATAGCTTAACATAGCAATAACGAGTGAAAGTCAAGCAACAGGTGCACACAACAGATAACTTTAGATTTCAATCATGTTGGAGAACAATACTTAAAATTGTCCACAATGAAAGTATAATGGTAAACAGCTAGGATTGTCAGCCATAAAACCATTTCTTCGAAGCTGCAAATCGCAATTTCAGATAACTCTGTGACGTCTCCATTCTAGAAGTTTTACAGTAGTTGGCCAGCACAAGAAAAAGCTTTGTCCCAAAATGTCTGCATTGGAAGCACTTAATGAAAGATTTGGCTTTGGACATCTAGAATTCTAATTTGAATCAACTATAATACCTCTGGGACAAGCCAGAGTATCAGGTAAGGATTTGCTTCTCTACCAGTGTTGTATATTAAAAGAACTAGCATGTTTTTTTTTTTCTATTATGAATAGGTAGAAAGTGTTCCACAAGGGATTATGCTACAATCAAGAACACCTATCAAATTATGAATTTCCCTTGGTAAAAATCCACTTTCTTCAAATTACTTATGTCCAAAATATTTGTAAGAGAGCAATGCAAAGGTAGCACTGAATGAAAGAGCAAGAAGAGTTTAAAATAATAGATGAATTCATCTCAATTTAAAACTCCATTTGAGATTAATGGCTGCCACATGCTAGGATAAACCTTCTTACAGTTAAGATAGGAAAGTGCAGGTGAACTACAATTAGAGTAGGTGCTGCAATTTCAGGGGTTAATCACCAAGGCTCCATGGATTGAATATAGAAGATTTTACATCTGCAAGGCCCAAGACATTCGAATCTTAAACTTGTCGTAGAAAATACACAAAAGATCTTCACAATATTTAAATACTGACGCTGCATTTGTAGTATTGTAAAAACATCTTTATGCTTTCATAGATGTACATCTTTAGACCACTGTCAAGTACTTCAAAATGACACTGACAATTAGGCCCCCTTAACAATGAGTAGTGTTTATTAAAAGTTGTCGTGGGGTAAAGTACCCCTCCATTTTAGACTAGTCCGTTTAGAAACATCATCTCCGCAAGATCTATTTATTCATTGAATTTAATATCTCTAGCCCTTGTAATTTCTCCTTTAAAATTAGTTCTGGAGAAGAAGTAGGAGTGTAAGATATCTCATTCTGAACACAAGCCTACAAAGAGAGAGACAAGCTTAAAACTTTGGGTAAAAAGACAATTCATGTTAGGGAATTAAAGTAGATGCTTCTGACATCAAAACGTTTGCTACATCTAGGTAGAAGAAACAGATAAGATCATTATTAATGAATGCTACTTCATTAAGGAGTATTCTTATTAAGTTCAAAAATCTTTATGACAAGTAGAATTCGTTATGTTAAATAGACGAGGATTTCTTAATTCAGCCTTTACTAGATGACCCAAGAAGAGACAGATCTGAGCTAACAATTGATTCTGCAGAAGCGAATGCCTCATCCTATATATTTATTTTGGTTTTGGAAGCAATTTATAAAAGTTTTGCTGTATTCTACTGTCTCTCTCTTAGAACAATGAGAATTTCCTTTGGTAATCTCAATCATGAGCTAGTATGCAGACAAGAATTATCAAAGTCAATGAAGTTAAAATTTAAAAGATACAGTAGAACCCCTGTATTTGCGGTTTCAGTTATCTGTGGTTTATCATGCCTAAAATTAAAAACAAAAAAACTAAAAAAATTAAAGAAATAAATGGTTCATACGTTTCAAAACATGTGCCAAGCAAGAACATGGTAAAATCAAACAGCCCAAAGGTGCCCAGCATTTGACTCTTTTGTAACCTGTATCCATGCAGAAATAGCCTCCATTCTGCTTCTAGAGTTTTCGCTGTTCGCGTTAGTTGCCACATTATTGTAGTATTTGTGTTCAAAAAGCCCTTATTTACCATAATAATGGCACCAAAGCGAAAGAGTAGTGAGATTGGCCTAAGAAAAGTTGTGATATCCTTTCCAATTAGTAAGGAAGTGAAAACTCTGAATATGATTTGAATAGGAAAAAAAAAAAAACGTACACTTTATTATTACGTTATATTTAATGTTGGTAATGTTTTATCGTGCATAATTTATCAATTAAACTTTACCTAATTTATATATGTTATACGAATATCATGTTTTATATAGGCGTTCACTATTATCAGCGGTTCCACATAATTGGGGTCGGTCTTGGAACCTATCCCCAGCAGATATGGGGTCCTATTGTATTTAAAAACCTCATATAATGAGTCAGAATGCAATTGCGTCAAGATAACGACAGCTTTATGTACTTTCATGTCTCACAATGAAGTCTTCACTCTGTTTCAATTCCAGTAATTACTCACAAGGACAAGAAGCAGAACAAGGACCTCTTAACAAAAAACTATGTCAAGTTATAAAGTATAAGAAGAATTAAGCCTGACTAGAATTATAGATGTCGAGACCCAGCCTGGGAGAGATATGGGACTCAGAATTGAAGTTGTGTCCATAGTAATAAAAAAAAAAAAGCCTTGCAATAATGCAAAATTATAGTTAGAAAAACTGCTCTATGTTATCTATCTGTTCTAGGTTGATCAGTTAAAGAGATAAATTATAATTATGTATTTGCATTCTTATATTTCATTATTTGTGAGTGGCTTAATCATCACAACAATTTAATATATTGAAATTATATTAAATTTCAATATAAGGCATTACGATAACTTCAGTTATTTACAAGTTTTCGCATATTTTTCGTTAAGGGATGCTCACTTCAAACACGTTCCAGTATTCTTTTACAAAGTCGATTATTCAATGGTAGTAATTAACTGGCAAGTTAAGTACTGTTTTGAAGGTATTATGGATGAATGTCAGACAGACCTCCCTAGCTTTTACTAATAGTCTCATTACAATTGCTTGTTTACTTCTTGATACTATTCATATCGATTGTAACTATAGTCTGTTTTTCCGATAAATATTGCATATCGTTTAGATCCTTCATTGATTTTCAATTTCTACAGTTTCCTCACCTGAGCATCTCCACATCTATAATTTGGGACATTATTTTCTTCTAATCCTCTACTGATTGCTTTAGATCTTGTCACGAGGCCTTTTTATACCAATATCCTTATCATAAGAGTTCGATACTTTTCCACTATTCAGCAAAAGTCTTTTTGTGGTTTTATAAATGGCTGCCTGGTCTTTAACAGTAATGGCTTGAATAAAATCAGTAAAACATTTTGCCATCTGACTTTCGCCAACATCAGATACATACTACAGGATTTATTTAAGATTTACCTTGATCAGTTCCACATTTTCAGCATTCTGTCTTAGCAGAAGCCAAGCAAATATAGATGTCTCTTAGATAAATTCATTCATACTACATAATGACTACTTTTAAACCAATCGGTTATCTGCCAAAATATCAATTATCGCCAGCTATAAATGTTGAACTATCACATGTCCAACACTGGAACAGGTCGACAGATTTTTTTCTATACTTCTATGTCATTAATCAAATTTGCAAAGAGATCTTAGATCTTGTACATTGTATCAACATGCACATAACATATCATATAATACATAGCTTTGAACCTGCACCCAAAAGCGTGTCATGAATTTAGGTAATAGGCTTTAGATAGGGATTAAGAAATCTCTAATCAACAAGATTACAATATTTTTTTTTTCTCTTTAATAATTAGAAGACAATAACACAGCATTGACGCATTTATTTTTGAGTAAAACATTTTTTAAAAGAGCTATTATTATATATAATAGACTGACACTGAAGAACACATTACGTATGTGACTGTATTTAGAAAATGTTTCCTTAATTTCTTTTCAGATTAAAACTAACACAATTAACCTAAAAATAAACTTTAAGTATCTCAGAACTTATATATTTTTTTAATTAAAGAATTAAATGTTTGTAAATGAACTATATTGGAAGAACTATATTACTGTCATAAGAAGCCATTTTCCACAGAGACCATTTTGATAGCAGATAAATAATAAATTTGAAGATTATGGAGTATGACCCAAAATTCATTATGAAAACTTGTTAATTATGTATGCAATTAATCCGTTTCTTGCCATACATGATTTCACCAAACTGAATCAAAATACAAGTAAACTTAAAGACAGACTGTTGAATTTAACCAATAATTGCTTAAGCCATGATACTGTGTTCTCAACTGTGCTTTATTTTGCAAACAAGTGATTTGTCAGTGTATAAATATACTTGCAAGGCAGATTGAACAATAATATTGTAAATCAATGGCTAAGAAAATTCAGTAAGTTATAATTTTCCAGTGTCTGGCTACATTTATCCAGAGTTAATGAAATTCCAACTTCACATTAACCAATATTTTTTTATTGGTTTAACAATCAGCAGCAGTGTGTGTGTATTTAAAACATTTTAATGCAACTTGTTTCAAGTCAACAAGTGGCTGAGTGGTTGCAAAAAGACAGAGTCATTTGCTTTTTTTTGTGTGTATGAATGATAATATCAAGTGCAAAAATTTTTGGAGAATAGGTAATTTCAAAGGATATGCAGCTCCTTAGACCTTCTCAACTATCTTCGAAGCAACTGTAAGCATTAACTGTTATTTGTTTGTTTTGCTACAGTATAGTGAAATGAATGAATGCTTAAATGAAGTAATGTGGCTAGCACTTCCAGTATTTCATAAACTGTACTCAAGTTTGTCTTGTATTATGTATTACACACTAACTTTATAAAATGTATTATGAAGTGAAGATATGGTTGTGTTTAAAATATAATCCAGCCTTCAGCAAGGAAACACTAATTTATAAATAAAGATTTCACCAAGGAAACGAGTGTAGAAATGTGTGTCTGTTACTTATGACAGCAGCATTTAAAGAAGAAATTATTTCAAACAAAATATTTCTAACTACTTTAATTTTTGAAAGAACAGAATAACAAAACCGTATTTTGCATAAACTTGAAGTACCAAGTTTGTTTACAGTACAACATCAAATCCAAAAAACTAAAATATTTTTCTTTCTATTATAATAGCTATTAACACAAGCCAGTTCAGTCCTTCAAAGTCAAGAATTGATGATGTTTTGACTGATTTTCAATATAATGCAGAACACAGTGCCATTCAGAATGGGGGGAGGGGGAACAAATAAAGAACTATAAAGAGTAGGATAAAATGGTAATTGTATCAAACTTTGTTTAAAAATTAATTTATTTGTAATGTTAGAACACAGAAAATATCATAAGTAATCTGAAAATAAAAAATCTTATAATGGATGAAGATTCAATTAAATGATTTAAATAATGTATGTATAAAAACAAAAAAAAATTATGAAAAATTATATCCATGACGTAACTTGTTAAAATAATGTGTATTTTCAATGTTATAAATATATATGCCTACATATCCCAACTTCTGAATATTTTTAGGTAAACAAAATATGAAATGTGCTATTCGGATGTTAATTCTGAAACACCAGCAATTAAATGAAAATATCCTAGTCCAATTCAATGTTTTAACTTCTTTTATGTTCCTTCTAAACAATTGTACACAATATTTATGGTTGAAAGGTTGACTACATAAAGTACTAGCTCAACAAAAAGTTAGTTAGTTATCCACTAATTATAGTAATTATTATTATTATTTAATTAAAACACATTTTGTGACATCACTTTAAGCCATAATATCGTTCCAGGTCAATAAGCAATTCTTTGGTTACTTATGTTGCAACAGATTATAGTTAATAAACAAATAAATATACTTTAATATATTTTATAATCACAAATTAATTTAAAAAAAATTAATTTGTCGCCAAGAAAAAGAAATAAAACACTGAAATACACAACCCACAGTTGAGTAGTTTCTCTTTAAGTGTATATTTAAACCTACAAACACAGGCATACTAAGAAATTTAGGCTAGATATTGATAATGGCAATACTACCACACCCAGAATACCTTATCAAATCAGCCCTTTGATCAGGAAAAATCTCGACTACGATGCCTTTAAATACTACATTTTGCCTAAAAATTAGGTTAAATCTAAAACTAAAGACGAATTACTTGATATTACGTGAATCTTATTTATTATTTAATGTCTAAATCCCATCAGTACTATTCTACATAGATCTACTTTAAACTTTACACTGTTTACATAACAGAAATAGTAACTTTCATGTTTATCAGGCTTTGTATTGGAAAATAGGGTAATAACACTGCTGTAAAAATAGCTAAAATCAATGAATGCAATTTGTGGAGAAACTTCCAATTCAAAGTAGAAGTTCTACATTCAATTAATAATAAATGTACATTAAAAATGAACGCAAGTATGGTATATATATATATTTCTAAACCTATGAAACTTTATTAATTTTTTTTATTTTTATTTGAAACAATAGGCTAAGTATCTATCCACACCGAATTTAACCTCCCACCTTGGAAGTTTGTTTACATTATTTAATATATAAAAAAATGAAAAGGGGAAATAAATAAATAAATATGTAAGCCTTTCTGCGTTTACTAAAATGGGAATGGGGATAATTTAAACAGAATCCTTTCTAGAAATCGTTAATGTAATAACATTCAATACATCAAATGTGGGTGTTGTATTTTGACCTCGAGAAAGTCCTGAAGTTCAAGACTCAATACGAAAGCCGAATTCAAATATCTTTGGTTTTTAATTGCCGTACCGTTGGGCCTGGAATATATTGTGACTATATTTCAAATATTACTGACAAAGTACACGTACTACTCAAGAAAGCCTTAATATTTTGGCGAGGGGAAGGAACAAGACAATAAGCCTACTGTACTGTACAGGTAAGGAAAGCAACACTTACTCTTCACTAAAACTATTAGCGTGAAGTATCCGCATTTGCTTCACAATAGTGCTTTTTCCAGATTCTCCAGCACCTTTTAAAAATAAATTAAAAACCGGATTAGTGGGTTTTTAAACGGGAATGTTGGAAGTTTATGTTCAAACTATGGCCGACTGATTTAATACAAAATGGGAAGATGAAAATCCAGCGAGCAACTAACCTAATAATAACAATCTATGGGTGGCTCGATAGATCTGTTTATCCTTTTGGAGTTGCTTTTCGATTTTCTTGTTTGCCTCTTTTCGTCGTTTGTCCTCCTCGGCGTCAGTCTTGGAACCGTTATTTCCGAAACAACCCATGACATTAGGCCTATTGCACAGGGTGAATATGGTGGCAAACTCTAAGCTGCGCTCCCCACGCAGCCCGATTGAATCAGCAATATTCCCAATGATGACGCACGCCTAGCGAATCCGAGCGAGACATGGGAAAGACAAGCTCATTTTACGCTCGTGACCCTTCCCAAATATCCGCAAGTCGATCCATGGAAATGCTATTTCGCGACAGAAAGCAGTTGCAAAACTGAAATCGTATACATAATCATTTCCCTGCCTCAGAGCGAGCGAGAGATGGGAGTGAATCCGAGGTGCATTATGGGAAAACACGTGACGAAAATCCCGACAACGATTGGCTGACGTCAAGATATCCAGGCTCGATTTATAGATCTGTAATTTACTTTCTATTTTTAGCTTTTGTCATCGCTTGCATAGACTGCAACCTTTGAGGAAATTAATAGTGATCTGTTTTTAGTAGCAATCAATGTCATTCAAGATAGTTTCTTCCTAGATGTTTTCGTGGGTGGATTTACGCTTCATTCATTAATTCCTGTACATTTCTGGACAATATGGGATTTCAATAGTTAACATAAAATTCTGAGACATCTTGAATCGGATCGGGAAGTCAACCGAATAATAATATGAAGATGGAATTTCATGTTTCTAACTTATCTATTTACTTTAAAGACAATACAACTATCTGGCCGATACCGATTAGAATTAATTAGATAAATATTATCGTAGATCAGGTTTAGGAAAAAAAAAAAATCAGTTTTTAATTGTCTTGACTTTAACAATTCACAATAAAAATAAAGTATAGATTTATTAGTATTTTTCTTTTAATTGAAAAAAAAAAAAAAAAAAAAATGGGAATAAAATTAAATTTTCGGTTGTTCTATCAGTAATGAAAACTAAAATCAAAATACAGCATTTAAAACGAAAACATTATCTAATTTTTTATCTAAATGGTGAGGAATCTGTCTTGGAGTTAAAGCGGTCGGAGCGTAATGCTAGCCATTTCAATTCCTCCTATTAACCTTACACTTTAAGGCACCTTACCTGCTTCACTCGCAGTGACCCTTCTTGGAATGTAAAACAGACACATTTATTTTGTTTTCTTTTAATGGCAGTAATAACATACATACCAGGAATGTAGGATGTCTCTAACAAAGAATGTCAACTAGATTTTAAAATCGCGCGACACGATAATAGCAATTAAAGGTGGAAAATAAGTGGCTTAAAATGGAGTAGCAAGGCTTGGAGCAATGAACTCTTAGCGGTTATGAATGTATTAAATGCGACGATCGATTTTCATTACGTTCTTTTATACCTTCAATTCCATATTGCTTAAAGTGATTTCACTTTTTAAAATGAAAAAAAATTAAGATTAAAAAAAATGTTTCCTCGGAGCATTTTTTTTAAAATTCCTATCGTGCTGAAATAAACTAAGAGACAGTATTATAAAAGCGCAATTTTAGTTACTACTTTAATACAGAATAATACTGAAGGTTCGATGTGAAAAACTGTACTTGAATCATTTCATACAATTAGAACTCATATCATCAGAAACCACATTTTTCAACGATATTTAAATCTTCAAGGTTTTACCTGAAGAGGATTTATTAAAATAAGTTCTCCCTCCCATGTTAACATATCAATCGGGTAAATGCTTCTCATTGATATATTTATCATATATTTCATTTAATCAAAATAGATACGAATCACATGCAGTTAAAAAAAAATGTTTAGCTTTTCCTCAAGATACCACAGTATTGCAGGAAAGTTTTCCTTCCTTGTCATGACTGCTTGTGTTTCCTAGTGTTATTCGTACTCTTTTTTTAATTTCTTTTATTCTTAACAAAAATTCAAATACTTTGATAAAAGATACTTTATTAAAATCGTATTTCTATGGAAATAAAATTTATTTACATTTTTTGTTTTCTTTTTAATATGTATGCAAAGGTGAAGCATACATTTTAAAAGACAGTACCAATTTACATTGATTTATTTATTTATTATTTTTTTTTTTTTTTTTTACATTTGAGGATGTTTTGGTTTTATTCATTACTAAGCAAAAGATCTATTTCTGAAATTTTATTTAGAGAATACAACTGAACAAACACTTCATTAAATTTTATTCCTATAGTCAAAGTAAAGTTTGTATTTCTTTAATAAAAACTAGTGATAATATATACGCCCCGTCAACAATGACGGGATAACAATGTGACGGCTTTTAGTTGAGATAAGAGTATTTACGCTCTTCATTTGTAATTTCTTCATTCATGTCGAGATATGTCTCTAACGACTCTTCAGTGGTCGCTGGAAAAAAATGAACATTGGAATTTAAATTTTATTCTAGTAGGTTAAAATTAATGAGTTGTTTTCTTGTTTTCTCTGGCTCTTCTCTCATTGCGTCACACACATACAAAGAGAGTGATATGAACAATAATTTGAATGTAGTCCCCGTGGCCTAATGGATAAGACGTCTGACTTCGGATCAAAAGGTTGTAGGTTCGATTCCCGCCGCGAACGTTTCATTGTAGTAATTTTTTCACAGGAAAGTAACAATTGCGCCGGACAGACAGACAGAGAAATAAAAGATTTTAGTAATATAGATTGTATTTAAATTATAAAAATTTTTCTAAAATTAACAAAGGATTTATTGTAACATTTAACATTTCAAAAGATTTATTTCAATTCTGTAAATTTAGAAAATATACTTTAAAGGAATCAATTTTAATGTTTTAATATATATATTATATTATAATATATATACCGGGTATTAAAATATATATTAAAACATATTAAAATTGATTCCTTTAAAGTATATTTTCTAATTTTACAGAATTGAAATAAATCTTTTGAAATGTTAAATGTTACATATATTGTAATTTTTCTGAGCTATGCAATATATCTGAATTTATAATAAAAAACTTCTTTCATTATTTTTTTCTTTTTTTAAATAAGATGCTTTACTTTGCTTTTAAGCAAGAATCTAAAGAAAGATCCTTTTAAAGTAGTTTTTATTAATACTTTAAAGTATTATGAATAATGTATACTCCTTTAAGGTTGGTAGGTTTTTTTTACATCTCAGAACTTTTTTGATTATAAAATTACACACACATTCTGTATGATGAATTAATATAAATCTAAAACTAACTTCAAAATTTACATTTAATTTAACATTATTTTACTTTTGAGTACTAGGCTGTTCGTTAACCTTACTAAAGTCTGAGAGTAAGAAAAAAAAAGATAGCTCTATCAGTTCAAAAAGGTAAATGACTTACTTCGGCTTCATGTTCGTGATTTATTTTCAAATGCGAATAATAAATGTAGCCGAAGCAGGTTACAAGGCTTTTTTTTTTTTAGTCTTGTGTTAAATGATAATCATTAAATATGAACAAAATCTTAGTATTGCAACTGGGCAAACATCGCGTGCCTAAGCATTATGTTAAATTGAGACTTCCTCTGAAGTTGGAGCAATTTCGACACCAACGTTAAATCAGTAAATCTCGCCAGAAATTTCTTTTTTTCCCCCTTAATATTCACTTTACTGAGAAAAATAAAGAGAATAGTTCTTAAGCTTCGTAATTAATCAACCTCTAAGTTCTAAGTGCTCTCTTGTAGAAAGGAATGCATGCGTTTCGTGCATTAAAAGTGTTTTTTTTTTTAGTTTTCTCAAAATAATAACATCTTAATTCAATATTTATATGTTCTAGATTGGGCAACTTCGTCGCTGAGTTGGAAATGTTAAAACTGATTTTTATTATTGCTATTAACGAATAATTTTATTTCTTTATTTTCTGAATCAGTTATTGGAATACTTACGACTACGAATAGGTGTTTCTTGTAAATAGTTTTTGTGTGACTGAAATGGAGGAAGAAATTGATATTCATAAGTTTGTGTATGAGAAACAACTATTTTAAAGACTTGCGGTTTTTTTTTGTTTTGTTTTTTCTGAGAGGACTTTATTTCAAGAAAAAAACGAAACCTAAACATTTGAAGTACTAAATTCTCAGAAAAGTAATAATTTAAGAGGTAGACAAAACAAAGTTAGTGATGCCGATTCATTAAGAGCACTGGACTTAAATATCTAATTCTACTACAATAGCATTTTATTATATTATTATTATTATTATTACTACTTCATTTGCCTTATTTTTTTATAGTAATAATTAAGTAGTTCTGGTCAAAGATTGTGCCAACTTAATTGGAATAGTAATGAGAAAAGTTTTAAAAAATCATTCTGGAAAAAAAAAAAAAAACTTATCAAAAAGGTGCAAGGATAAGAGTAAAAAAAAGTTAATTATCTGACAAGATATTATTTATTTTATTTTACAGAATATCTTTTTTCAATTCTTTTAATTTCCATAGTTCCAAATTCTCATCGTTTCCGGATCCGGATTGCTGTTAATTTGCTGGGTTCCCTTCAACTGCCATAATTAATAATATTTTAGTATTTTAATCAATATTTTAGTCAATGGACCTCATACGCATCAATTAAGAATATTTCACTTCAGATAACTCTATCCTGAATTCTCTCAGGTTGGAAGGTAATTTCTTGCAGAAAAACAAAAACAAAAACAAAACAAAAAAGCAAAGGAAAGAAAGTGAAAAAAAAAAGTCACATGATTCTCACTCGTGACGAAATAAATTGCAAACTATCAATCTAAATTACCCCAAAATATTTGTCTTTTAATCTCAACGACTGACACCAGTAAATTGACTGTTTAAAGTTGTTGTTGTTGGGTTATTTTTTCCGGATTGAAGAAAGACAATATAAACATCGTTCCAGTGCTTGAAACCTCTGGGATATTTAAGGTAACTTGACAGTCCACTGGTGGCTTGAATGATAATCTGATCTAGTTATCATCATGACATTATTCCTGAGTGAGGCGACAAATAATAACCTTCATTTTGAGGAAATTATATCAATAGCTATTTGGCAAAATGCTCATGGACAAAACGCCAGGCTTCATTTTTAAATCTCTAATACTACTTCAATATGTGCTTCAGTCTTTAAAATACAAGCAATTTCTCGACGCTGGCAGCCAATAACAGCCTTCCACCACAAACCGCTAATTAGTGCTCCAATTCCATTTACTAATTTGCATACATTCATAATGAAAACAATAAATATATATATATATATTTGACACGTTCTCCAAAAGAGACTAAGAAAACATTATTAAATAACTTTAATTAAAACGAAGGTTTCTCGAGTGTCTTCTTTTAATTCAGCAGAATGTTGTAAATAAAAAACAAATTAATGCAAGCATTCTCTAATTTAATCTATCTTGTCTTAGTTGCTGGAACACGTAATGAATTAATTTTTAGATGAGAGCTGACATTTTGGAGAATTCTTGAAAGTAGTTCTTTTGTGTTATGTAACTGCAATTACACGACTTTAATCTCTTAATTGGTATTGATTGTCCTAAACGTATTATTAATATTATCTAATTTCATGCGTTGAGTTTTGAAACTTACGAATACGCGAAAGACAAAAGATCCAAAAACTTCATACAATTCTTATGATTCAATTCTTATATAAATTTGCAACTTTAACAATGTAATGGCGACAAACAACAATGACAACAAAATATGTGAAAATACGTCATGATTACAATATTTTAAAATAAATTCAATGAAAATATTTTTATTTGTTGAAATAATAAACGAAGTATAATTCATTGTTGAAATTAATAATTTCTAAAATATTTATACTTAAAATTTATGAAAAGCATAATAACGAATTATTATTACTAAAACACCTGTATTATTGATTACCGATTTTTTTCTAATAAATTATAAATTGAAATCTAAGTGAAACAGCTTCAACAGACGTCAAGATTAGAGGAATTACTAATAATTTATTGTCAAAGCGAACAGACGGCTAACTGGAAAATCAATATTTGGGGATCTGACTAAGTGCTTGTATCTCTACTCAGAGGTCGAGATCGTAGGTAACTGGGGCGAAAAATGGCTATTTTAAAATAATAGGGAAATGGACCTTCTCTTATCAGTGTACTCGAATTCAAAATAGAAATGGATGCAATAGATAACAGCTGGAAACGTGAAAAATGAGACAGGTTTAGGTGTAGTTACAAAATTGCGGATGCTTCCAGACTGCCGATTGGCGAACTTCTGCCGATTCCGAGCGGTGGCGCTGATCGATGATGCGGCTCTTAGCAGTGGTCTGAGCTTGGGAGGTTCGCAGCACGACTGCAGCATGGATGACGGTGGGCAGGACGCGCTTCAGAGGGTGCCGGAAGAACTCTATCGCAAGCTCATTGAGGATCTCAAACAATATCTTCCTATTTCGCTGAAGGTGAGTCCCATTAACTTTCTCGTACAGCGGGTCAATTTTTAAGGGGTCGGGGGGCCATTTTCCCCTACCTGCAGAGGCCAATGCTGACATCGCATTCTGCAGACCAACGTTGTTTCCCATGCTTTTGCTGGTCTGGGAAGGGCCGTTGTAGTCGAGGCCTCGAGCAGCATTGGAGGCTGACTGCGGCACTGCGATGATTTAAGGATCGCCTGTCGGTCTGGAAAAATGGGGAAAAGGGACGTTGGAGAAGAGGAGGGACGGAAATCCAAGTAAAAATGCGGCGCTAAGGGGAGAAATTTGCACTTTTCTATTCAAACGCAGTTACCTCGGTCGGTGATGCGTTTCGTCACATAACGAAACCGGCGTCATGAGACTGATGGGCGTTGACTGAAGGTAGTGCATTTAACAGACTACGCCTACAAAATCTCTTGTTTGTTGGATTTTTTTCCATATTATATTCAATGCAGAATCTCACCTCAGAATGCGGGGTTCTCCTTTCCCATCCTCGTTTCTGTAACAAAAAATGTTCTTTCTCTGAAATCTGGTAGCTACATTAAGACCTGCTAAGATAAGCCAGTATCAAGAAATCATTTAGGAATATTATGAAAAATCTCGAATTATAAAGTACTGCTAAGGTGTATGTTTAATTTTTATGGAATTAGGCTTTTCTTATTCTTGGTGTTCATGAAATTAGATGAGAAATTAAACATTCAGTCGAGGTATCATCAAAAGCTCACCCTTGAAAGCTAAAGATGGGCTTCCCTGCATGCAACGAGATATTGAGATTTCGGTGTTAAATTGAGCTTGTCTTACATGAGACAAAGACCTGATACCGCGTTGGGTTTAATATCAGCTATTTCTATTTGAAATACTAACGATAAAAATAATATTACCATTCATACAATAAGCCTAAAATAAAATCGCATCATCGTAAATAATAAAATAAAATTATAATAATAATTTCAGAAATGTTTTTAAAAACGAAGTTAATTTCTTGCTTTATACATTTAAATTAAATTCTTATATTTCAAAATTAATAAATTAATAAATAAAAAATAAAGTATAAAAGTTTAAAAAATTCCAACTATATTATTAGAATTATATTTATACAAAAATGGAAAAAAAAAATAAAAATGAAAGATAATAAATTTAAAAACAAAAAATGATGTTAATTAAATTATCATTTTTTTATGTTTAATTGACAGCTTATAATTATTTTTTTTTTATTATTTTACTTCTTGAAATTTGCTAGAAATAATTGTAACTGATTATTAAATTTTTAATTTTTTTTTTTAAATTTAGGCCTATCGAATTCTTTCAAAAAAATGAAAATTTCCTAAAATGAAATTATAAACATAATATATAATTAGCCTAATATTTTTTCGTGAATTAGAAATAAAAATTAATATCATTAAAATTTGGTTTACTTAACAATAAAATATAAAGTATGCTTCTATGTTAGCACAGAAAAAGGAATAATTAAAAATAAAAAAAATAAAAATAAATTCATTTAAGTACAACATGTACTTAATATACTTTTTAGCTTTTAATATTAGCTTTTTTATATTATCTGTCTTTTGTCCAATTTTTATTTATTCAAAAGTAAGTCAATCTATTTTTTCTGGAATTAATTTAAAATTATTTTAAATTATTTATAGTTAAAAATGTTAAGACACTGGAAATTCAGTATAATTAAAAAAAATTAAAATTATTACTTTTTTTAATATAAGATTTTATTTTCTTAAACTTTTAAAATAAAAAAAAAATTATGTAAACTATTTAGATATTATAACTTTGAATAACTCTCTCTCTGTTCAATTGGATAAGTAAGATAAACAGATAAAATGAATTTATTTATTTATTTACTTACTCTTTAATTGCTAGTGTTATATTTTATTGTCTCCATGCAAGCACAAGCCGGACAAATCCGTGTTAACATTTGATTTCATTTCATTAATTTAATTGTTCTCTTTCTGTCTTAGCGTAGCCAACTGAATTATTCCTAAATAAACTCCCAAATTAAGTTAATAACATCAAATATTAAAGCATTTACTAAATTGAAGGAGAAAGTTGACTTGTAAACGAAATTACACTTAAATTTCAATTACTTTTAGGTAATTGTTTTTTTTTTTTATATTAGATTTCAAAAAATTGATTTAAATAAAAAAAATTTTGTTTGTTACATTACAGCGTTATTTTGTCAAAATCGAATTTAAAATGGAATTAAATAATGAAGTCAATCTATTTCTTGTCCCCAATAGCAAATTGGACTGGAGTTGAAAAATTAAGAAAAAAATTGAAAAAAAAATAAAAAAAAAAAATAAAAGTGAAATTTTGAAAAAAAAATTGAAAGTAAAATTTTGAAAAAAATTGAAAGTGAAATTTTGAAAAAAATTGAAAGTGAAATTTTGAAAAA
>JAFIDM010000003.1:41522839-41550716 GCA_023159025.1 Thereuonema tuberculata | reverse complement strand
ATTGAAAGTGAAATTTTGAAAAAAATTGAAAGTGAAATTTTGAAAAACAAAATTGAAAGTGGGGTTGTGTGAAATTTTGATTGGGATTGTAAGTTATTCTTTTTCTTTCAGGAAACAAACATTGGATGTTTGTTTCCTGATTATCTACAGATTAAGAAACAAATCGTCCTACAATGATTCCTTCACTTATTTTCTAAATAAATATTTTAAAGAAATCAAAATAAACTTTGAATTTTTTGAGATTGTTTTTTCCCCAAGAAATGTTAATTTTGAATTTGAGAAATATTTAAAAAAAAAAAAACACTCATTTGCAGTATTTTGATTTTATATGCAAAGAATTTTCTTGTGGGAATTGAAGAAAGTACAACACGACTTTTTATTTTTCTTAATAATGTAGAAAATTTTTGTACAGGATCTACCATTATTTGGGATACGTTTTTATTCAAGAAAAACGTTCAGTACTAGTTACAAAAAGCAGAAGTTGATGGGTGGTGGGAATTAAATCATCTAAAAAAAACATTTAATGAGATCTCAATTTTGATTTGTTTATCACATTGATTTTACTCCTATCTTCCTGGTAAAGTTTTTCAGATATTAGAAAAAAAAATGCTTTTTTTTTCCTCTGAGATTTCAGCAACCAGGGGAGAAAAGTGGATTTTATTTCAGGGGAGCTTTCTAACTTTCAACAGCCATAAAAAAAAAAAAAATCAAAAACATTAAAATTTGTGGGTTAACTGAACATGGGCTTATCAAACTTTGATCATTGTTAATTGTGTGAAATATCACATTGTTATTCTATGGAACGACAAATAAACCAACTTTGTAAAATATATAAAAATTAAACCGTTTTTAGTTGTTTGGAGCAAAATTAAAAAAAATAAAAAAAATCCGACAAACTTTGAAAGGCGAAAAAATGAATCTTTCAATAGTTTTAAACTTGTTATTCGTTTTTCTTTTTTTAAATTATAACACTTAGCAGTCATTATTAATCTAAACTTCTAAATATTTACAAATTTAAAGAACAAGGTTTGTGTAATAAAAACGATAATTATTTTTTAAACGAAGCCTTCAAGATTTTATTAGATATAGAATTTGATGCTTTGCTTGTCTCCAATATAGAATATAATTTAAACTTATTATTGGATAATGAAATGAAGGTAGTATCATAAACACGAGAGGTGCAGCAACAAACTTCTGAAGCATAAGTTATTGTCAAATCAGATGTTATTTAGGAATTGCGAGGTAAAATGCTTAGGCAAGGTTAGTTTTTTCTTTCTTTAAAACAATAATAAAAGAAAAAAGAGCAAAGTGGAAGCTGAACTTGGAGATGTAAACTGAAATGACAGCGATTTCTTCACGCTTTGTTACAGGGGATCAATCTCCTATAATCCCTGCTGAAGTCTTGTAAACATCTATGGAAATCCAGAAACAGTTCCTTGACAAATCATGTGAGCATCAAGATGTCGTCAAACAAGAGGTTATCAATGTCCTCAGAGCCTATTTTTAGCAACGCGAAGAACATCTTAGCAACAATCACTGACTTGTTTTGTATCTACTAAAAATCTTGGTGTAGAAAAGAAAAAAAAATGAGGGAGAGGATAATACAACTGTATTTAAGATTTGTTTAAATGATTTGAGCCCGTAAATTAAAGCCCAACTTTGCTGAGTCAACATTAGGAACACTGTTAAATGTTTTTTCAAATAAATTTTAATTATTTTTTTCAATACTTTTAATTAAAAATATATTTGAATTAGTTTAAAAGATTAATAGCGAGAGCATATTCCTTTATTTGAAGAGGTCTTAAATATCTGTTCTTTATTTTTCAAAAAATAAAATGTATTCGATTTCGTTGTGTCAGAGAAGTAGGCTATACTGAGGTATTTTTGCGTAGTTGTTTTGAATGATAATAATCATCCAAATTATTACACACTTATTGAACTTCGATAAGCCTAACGATATTATACAGCGTAAGATGATATAATCTTACAATTTATCTTAAGCTTAACTTGACCTGAGCTTTCTATAGTGTATTGATTGAATTAAAAAATGATTCAGTGTTCTTCAGAAAAGGCAGCGATTTAATGTAAATTTATTAAAGTATTTGTGCAATGTATTTAGGATTTCGGATATACATTAGGATCGTTTTAAGAAATTAAGAAAAGAAAGAAAGGAACCAGGTTCACTTCGATTTTAGCGGTACCTTTCGATAATCAAAAACAATTCCAAAAGTTTAATTTTGATTGAAATAAAACAAACAATATTTAAAAACCACACAGAATACAGGAAATTGAAAGAAATCTTTAGATTAAGAAGAGATTATTCATTTTTTTTTTCTATTTCTCGGAAACATATATATATAAAAACAGATAGAAAATAAAATAAAAACATGTAAAAACATGCACGAACATATATAAGTTAACATTCTGAATTACTGAACAAATATATTGAATTCTAAATTTATTACTAAATAATTGTAAAGTTCAGTTTAATTATAATCACAATTTCAAAGAAAAGATAATTATGGATCTTTTTTCGGTGGGTGACACATTTATAACCCTTTTAAACCTGAGAATTTAAATGAAATTCGAAAATTTTTAATTTATAAATGGATTGAGTTCCTTAGTGATGATATAAGGTACAAAAAAATAAAGTATGAAAACTGCAAGCAAAGATTAAAAAAAATAATTTTACAAATTATTTCACGGAGAGTATGGTAGAGCTTAAAGTAATTGGAAAAAGATGTCCAATACCGTATATTATTTATCTGAAATATTTCTATTACCATTGCCTTTTCTCTTTAAGAATCGGCAATGGGAAACTGTTAATAATGAAAATGAAATTGAAAAAGCTTAAGAACAATTCCGAATTACGGTCGAGTTGAATTAAGTAATCCACCTGTGTTGTGACCTTTAATCGCAGAGGCGGGCTTTGGCTATGTTTCAATTAAAACATCGATAGAAAAGATTAATGTTTGAGAGAGATTAACATGTCCTATGGATTGCTCAGCTATTTCGTAAATAAAGTTAGCTGATAAAATTCTATTCATCCTGGAGCAAGACTGAATATCCGCGTTAAGCAACACAATTTCCAAAACAATTGGATGAATAAAATTCATCTGAAGGAAAAGAAATTGTGTTTCGTAATATTTCATCCGCTTACAACAATCAAGATTAACCCTTAAGATAATATAGGATTTCAATGCTTTTAAAAAATATTGAGAAATTAAAATTTTATTTTTTTTCTTTCATTATTTATAACTTAAAATTTGAGGTCATTAAAAATTAAAAGCGTTAGGTTTAACTTTCTTAGATGTACACCTGCTGGAAAACAGAACGTCAACTCTTTTGAAATTCTAGGAATAATTTATGATGAAATTTGAAGAGAATCTCTTTAAAGAGTCTATTTAAAAAGTTTGAACATCATATTCTTCAACTTCAAAGAGTTTTCAGTCAATTTATTAAGCAATATACCACTAAATCGAACTCGACTGTACTTTATGCATCTATCCAATATTACAAAAAAAAATGAAAGAACATCAATTATGTTATTAATTTTCCGCCACTGCAATCATTTCCCTCCTACATTCTATCTCAAAATTCACTTTTCAGATTAGCAACCGTCTACCTTTAGGAGCGATATAATTTTTTTTTCCATTAACTGGAGAAACCACATTCGAAATTTTTTTATTAAAAATAAAATAAAATGCAATTAAATAAAAAGGTTACTTTATTGAATTTCTTAATGGAAGCGCAAATCTTTACAATCCAGCTAATAATTGTCTGTGATTTATTTGTGATAGCTAAAGCATACTTTAAATAAAAAGTAATCTTGTTCGAGAGTTGCATCAGCAACTTTGTAAGGTTTCAATAAATTTAATGTAGTAGCTGGAAGACTTGAGCTTTGCTAAGTAAAATAAAACGAAAATAAAGTACGAACACTGTAGATAATCAACTCGTTATTTAACCCCCCTTTCGGAGAAATGGACAGCTCCATTAAATGAATACACGCGAAGTTGAAAGGAAAAAGTTTTAAAAATTATTATTAAGTAAAATTATTATTTTATTACATGTAAAAACTCACAGAACACGAATTTAAGAATAAAATAAAACGAAAATAAGTAAGAACACTGTAGACATTAACCTGGTACTTAGGTCCCAGGTCAATCATTTATCTCTTAAATGAGTTTTCCCTAAGTCGACACCTAGCTAAATCGCTTTCTCGTATCCGAAAACGGTTGATTCATACAATTTCATTAAAATCCTTAGATCCCGTTTTCAAGATGAAATTTACAAGAATTGCTCGTTTTATAGTATTTGATTGATTTGTTGGATTTTTCTGGAACAATCTTGGAAGTACGAAGTTGTTCAAATACGGAACCCGAATTTTAAAAAAAAATCAACTAACTTTGTATGATTATTTTGGAAAAACATAGGCTATATTTAATGCATATTACTAGAAAACCTGCTAAATTTTCGTGATATCAGTCTGCAGTTTAATAATGATAATTTCACGCTAATTCTTATTATGTATAATTCTAAATAAAGTTTTAAATTAACTTTAAAATTACTTTTTGAGTCTTCAACTTTAAAAATTTCAAGCATAATAATATTCTCGATGTATATTATCAATATAATACGACAATGTTATCACAATAACATGTTCACTGACCGTCTTTCCGTGGTATATCAAGAAGGAAAACTTCGTAGCCCACATAGAAGCCAACCCCTACAATATGTCATGGCTATCCTAGAGTTGAAAGCTACTATAATATCACTGTACGATTTGACTGGATTTTATTCTAACTTACATAAGAAGTCCGTCCACATTATACAAATAACAATAAATGATGTGTTTTTTTTTTTTCTCTTTGAATTCGACAAAACTGGCAATTAATGATGACGTCATTTGTGACTAATCCCTTCAAGGCATGTTTTCTCACGATTTTCAACTTTCTGAACCTTAAACTGTTCTAACTGCAGTCATAAATCTATCGCGACTACGTCGTTCCGTCGATCTTAAAGACGTCAGCAGGCTGTTGGCTATCATCTTAAGATGTCATAGCTTTCAACTCTTACCGAACTTTGTAAATGTACTGATGAGACCAATTGACAGCAAATTTGTCTTACTTGCCGTTTTTATTCGGTCTATCAACGAATCGGAAAAGCTGTCGTTCCAATTTCTCGGATAACTTGCATATCCATAAATACGGTATTAGTTTATGAATTAAAAAGCATTGTTTGCGTAAAATGGCTAAAATATCAATGTAAAGATTTTCATTTTCAATGTAAAGCAAGATTTTAAGAGGATAATTTAGCAATGAACTTAAAAACAAAATAAATTTACTTTCAAAAATTAAAAATTCATATAATTTATAGAAATTATTTAAATTTCAAATTATAATTTAAAAATTTATAGAAATTATATAAAAAAAATATTTAAGAAAAATGTTACAAAATATTTAAATTTAATATAATAAACAGGAAAACTTAAATTAGAAATAAATTATGTATAATTATTATTATTATAAATATGAATTAGGTTCAAATAAGAAATAATGTGTTTAAAAATTTTCGTTGTAAATCAGTCCTAAAGCATTTTCCCAATGCTTTTAGCTTTTAGAAATTTATAATCATCTTAGAAAATTTTTAATCTTAACAGTTATAAATTGCTGGTTAAGCTAATCTAAAAAATTAAAAAAAAAGAAAACTAAAAAGTTAAGAGAAACGCCTTACAAAAGGCAATTAAGTAGTGAACTATTCCTCCAATGTTTATAAAATGAATACAAATATAAATTCGTCATTTCATTAAACATTATACTTTACCTAGATATGATATTGTATTTAGTGTTTTAATTATCATTATTACAAAAGTGAAAATGCATTCATTCAACTACAAAAAAAAAAAAAAAAAAAGAAAGAAAAGAAACTCTACTTCATTGTATATTTATAATTCTGAATGAATGTTAAATATTTTAATTATAGATCATGTTATTATTACTATTTCGGAACGACTGTTTCGGGATTATTAACCATCGTCAGCCGGAGCCACAAAAAGCAGCACTTGAACCACAATCCAGTGGGCTTAAACATAAAATAAGAAATTCATATGAACAACATAACTTATATACATTATCAAAATATATTTTAATTGCCCAGCTGCAAAGTTTCGTCTTTGAAGGAAAGGGGTTTTAATCTGAAGTTCAATAAATAATTAAAGAAACACAGAGAATTTTATAATTATAACATTATTATTGGACTTCAACTATCACGCTAGTTTATGACATGCAACGTATTAAATTTTTCAAATCTAGATCAATTTCTCATCACTGGGACCTCGGATGATATCTCAAATCATCGGTTTTCCTTGAATTTGACTTTTTATTGTTTTCTTTGCTTTTCTTGTGCCTCAGAAAAATTCCTTTGATCTCCGAGATATCCAGGCTACGATGAGTTGCGGTAAAAATTTAATTAAGAATTTTTAATATTCCATTGATGCGCAAGAGGAGCCACTGTCTTGTTCAATTATCAACATCAGTATCAGTTTCTTTTGTGGTAGAGCACCTATTCTGTTTCTCAAAGAAAATGAATATCATTCATTGTATTACTATCCATTATCAAGATGAAAGTAGATTTCGATACAACGCCGATATTCATTTGTGTCAATATCTTATTTATCGATTCAATCATTAAATTGGTACCATTTATTTTTCTGTAGTTTCTTCTTGTTTTTCAGTCAATTTTGTAGGTTGTACAGTTAAAATTTGAATCAAAGAGACTTAAGTTTACGTTTCTTGTCCAAATAATAAAAGAGTCTAATAAAAAATAGCAAATAAAGAGAGAAAGAAAAAAAGGCCTATTTACTTAAGTTTCGCATCGACATCATCCTTAAATGTTTGAAGAAAAGAATCCTCACAATCTAAGCAAACTATTATAGAATTCGTTCATAATTTTTTTTTTCTGCAGTACGTCATCCGATAAAACAAAAGGGCCGAAAACTTAAGCTTAAGGCAGTGGTTCTCAACCTTTTTTTATCGTAAACCTAGACCAGCAATGGTAGGTGAACCGCTACCCATGAAAAAGATTTTTTAAAAAATACTGACAATCGACTAATACTATTACAATGCCTTGACGTAACTTTGCCACTAAGCACAAAAAATTGTATATTACTTCCGAAATAATCCAACATTTTTCAAGATACAATGAAATATTCAAAACATTAAGAAAAAAAAATCTATTAAAAAAAGCCAATAGTAGGATTTGTCTAAAACCTTGTATTTTCTAATTTTAGCTTATTTCTTTTTTTACATTTTGCATATCTTCTCGTGACTATCTCAGACCTCCCCGCGACCCTAACTTTGGTCACGATCTGTCACATCCATCCATTTTATAAAAGAAAGCATTGTTTGTTTTTGTTTCTGCCCGCTATTCCTCCGAAACCATAAGACACAGAAATATAAATAAGGTGTCAAATGTTATGTACAATATTGAGGATGCGTACATTTCATTTTTCATCGACGTTCTGGAACATTCTACAGCAAAAGAAGATATTTCAACACGGTCTTCTGTCTACAAATATTCGTTGTCAGAAACAACAGTATATAGAAATAGTCTCAGCCTGTATATCTCCACAAAGGAACAACGTCCACGAATCGTAGCAGTGATTCTACTAAAGAAAACGGCTATTATGTTTTAATTTAAAAGTGCTACTTTTACAAGAAGTTACCAAACATTAGTTTCTACGAATAAAAGAAGAAATAGATGTATTCAATGTCATTTATGCAGTTATAAGAATAGCAATAACACATACGTAACTTAATAAATACGATTATAACTGGTTATGTAAGCTTATGTTATGTAAGCTGGTTATGTGTCTGTAATAACATAATTTCCTCATTGTTCTGTTGTTTGTTTCTTATTTGACAGAGTAGGCAAACTTTCAAAGTTGCAATGAAAATTAGCAAATCGTGACGGCTTCTTCGCACTTGTTTATTTTATAATAAGTTACGTTCTTAGGGGATTCCTAAATAATCAACTTTCTACGATCTTGAGCTTTGGAACATTATACGTACAATTCCAACAAGTTTTCTATGTATTTCCTTTTTTGTTCGGCTTTGCAAGTTCATAACTTAATTTCCTATGCAGTTATAGCTTAGTCAAGATTTCTTTCTACCTTAAAATTTAGAGGTTTTTCACATTGCCTTCCTGTTTTAACTAATGGCAAATGTGATTTTATAACATCATAAAAGAACGAATGGAGTTTGGGGGACAACATTCAACCGCTTTCCCCACAACAGTTATGTAATAGTTTTACATGTTTTTCAGTGCCGTGAAATACTCAGGAGAAATAATTCTCGAACCCATTTTTAAGAATATGAAATTACTTTGAATTGTTAAGATGTATCATATTTTAAATTATATCAAAGAAAGACATAAAAGAGATAGCATTAGTTGAATGTTTTAACGAGTCATTAAAGGCAATATCAATACAATGTTTAGTTTAAAAGGAATGTGAATTCCTTAATAAGCAATGTCCGAATTCCAGCACTGTCAGCTATAGATTGTTAGGGTTTTTCTAACGCTATGCCTTAAAATACGATCAAGGTCCCGGAAAACTAATTTTAATAATATCGTGGCGAGTTTTGTTGTCAGTTTGTTGATCATTTGTCTTCAGTGCCATGATTTCCATTCTCATATATTCAAAATCTCGGAAAAATAGCAAATCAATTCCAATCTACGTGGCACGAACCAATTTTTTGTTTTTAATTTATAGTTGAATAAATTACTTCTGGAATTGTCTTTTTTTTTTTCCCTCTCCTAATGTTACTCAAACACGAATCGAGATAAATCAATAAATTCAGAAAATAACTCTGCGAAAAACCTACTCTTAAATCTTTGCCAAACTTAATTTAGGCTTCGATTAAAATCTGAAAAAATGGATAGGCATCAGAAGGAAAATCGAAATCCTTACCAAAATACAATATTCAATAACAAGTAATGCAGGTCTAATCTACAAAAGAGATATTTATGTGTGTAAACGTTCAGGCTGTCAATTTTTTTTTTCTGTTTAGAAATAACTGAACATGTGTATGGAAGGAGTTCCGAAAAAATGATAAGAGACACTTCAACGGACAATTGAATTGGTTTTATTTCATTTGGACGTTAAGTCTTTATCGTTATTTAAGTCATTAATCCACCGCAACAATAAATCATTCTTTCAATCATTTCTCGTAATAAAATAAAAGGAACTTCCGTTAATTTTTGATTTTGAATTGACTAAAGAGAAGGATTTATTAATTTATTCATTTGTTGTCTGTTTATTTAATTCTTATTTATATTATTGGTTTTATTTATGGTTTTGTGTTGTATTAAAGTCAAAGGGCAGCAACAAAATTTCTTCGTTTTCTTACCTATTTATCGCATTATTCATAATAAAGATGTATAAAGCTATTCAAAAAACCAATCGATATTAGTTAACTAACTTTGTAATAAGTAATAAACAAACACGTTTATTTAAATTTATATTTTCTATATTTTTTTGTAGTCTGCTGATGAAAACCGATACAGGTTTTCGAAACTTGTAACTTGTTTTATTTTTATTTTATCTTTTAATCTTTTTATAATGTTTTGTGCAAACGGTCGCTTCATATTTATTTACATCAGTTCATCTTTTTCCATAGTTATTTTTCGAAAACTGTTGCTTTTTCTTTTCATTTGGAACCTTTTTATAAAAAAAAATTCTAACAGGAAAAGAACGACGACAGCAAAAAAGTTTTTAAAAAAATAACGTATAATTAATAATAAACATACAACCATATAATTTACAATTTGCAATAATAGCATTATAATTAACATGTTGATAATAACGTACAAAGTATCAAATCCAAAACTACGTTCTGCTGCTGAATGGTAAAGAAATTATATAACAAAAATATAGATATATAATTTTTTTCTGCTTTCTTAATATGATCGTAATTCTGGAAAGCTCTTGAATTAAGTCTATTGTTTTACGTTTACAATGTCATTCATTTAATTCTCTTAGATGATTATTTGTTTCTTGATATAAAACTATGATTTGCATATTTAGGATTTTGATCGAATTGAATGCAATGGCCTTTTCAATCTCAGATAAAACGAGATAAAAACGAGATAAAACGAGATATAAGCTTTAATCGTGATGAGCAGCATTAAAATACATAGTAATTTTCAATTTGATCAAATTCGAAGATCAAAATTGAACAAGAAGAACTTAAAACCTACTTTCCTTCAAATGTTATTTCTTATTTTTTTTTTTTTTTTAAAGAGAGAACGATTAAAACAAAAGAAACAAAATTTCTTTTCCAATTCTAATATATACCGAATATAAACAGTATAAATTTTCCAATTTCAGAAAAAAAAAGAATTAAATCCACATTATTTACTTAATTTGCCTAATTTAAGTAAATAATAAATTGCCTAATTTATCGGGTTACTTGTAATCACCAAACCACGCGCAATGGAGTAAGAATTTCATATTCATTGCTTAAGATTTGAGATATTAACAGAAATAATAGGAATCCATTGTTTAGATTCTAATGCTTTTCTATGGGGATTTCTGACGCCTTCTCTTTGCTAATTTCTCGACAATGTCCCCTTTGAAAAAGATTTCAAATATAAAAGTTACATCCTCCTCCAATATGCATATCACGTTTCAAGAAGAACCATCCAGCAGTTCAGAAGTTATTGAAGGGGAGTGACACACACACTGACTTGATGAGCCTCATTTTTCTGATATTTTCTTACATGAAACTTATAGAAAAAATAAAAAGACATTAAATATGTCCCCAGATCACGCTTTAGAAATAAAACGATTTTTTTATAATTTATTATTAATTAAAATAAGAGACAATCACACAATAAAATTAATTAAAAATACATTACATGTCCGGAGCTTTCGAAGTCTCCAACAGACTTCATTGTCAACCTAATGAAGTCTGTCAGAGACTTCGAAAGCTCCGGAAATGTAAAGTATTTTTTAATGATTACAATTTTTAAATAATTTTATTGTGTGTTTCTCTCTTATTTTAATTAATGAAACTTTTTAAACACACGTTAAATAATCCTACTAATTTATTATTTATAAATAAGTGAATACCTATCCACAACTGAAACATAGAACTTTACATGTAAGTTAAGGTGTACGTTTGTTTATTTTTTCGTATCTGTCGAGGTCACGTGATTTTTATGGTTCATAATTTATGATTTCACTGTAATGCCGTGTTTATTATTTTCCTACATATTGTTTGTTTATTATTTGCAAGGAATTGAATCGTTTATTTAGTTGTTTATTTATCTGTGATAGCCATGATTAGTGCTTTTCATGTAACGATAAAACAGGTAGCGCGTGTAATTTATTTATAAATTATGAAAATCGGCTTGGGAAGTTTTGAATCCATTCGAAGCAGCCAAACTACATAAATTCAAGTTAAGAGAAATTTAGTTTAACACCACCAACCCATTAAATGATTTAAAATCTACAACAGCGGCAAAATAAAGCAGCAGGCCTTATTTCCAAGTGCATTAAAGGCTTGAATTACTGCCAGAAACAAGGCATTTTTTTTTTACTCCTTAGTGTATAATTTCAAGTAAAATGAAAGTTTGTGGAAAGTACATGAACACGAAACAAAATGTGTAAGTTACAACGACAACGTTATTAGTGCTACAGTACAACTTTTCTCGTAGCTGCTCTCATATTAAAAACATGAAACTGGTTAAAGTTTGCTACTGATACCCGTTATCATTTGCAATCAAAGAACTTGCCACAGCCATTTTTATTATCTTTTTTGTTTCATCATACGTAAATCAGAAAAAAAAAATTCTAAAAGACAATAGTAAAATATTTTTCGTTATTGAAAAGTGCAGTTATAAAATAAGAACTCGTTATCGATTTTTTTTTTTTTTTTTTACTACAATTTAGTTCTTGGTTTACAACTTCACGTATTGTTCACATATTTGGTCGAAATAGTTCCCAGTCAAAACGAACGTTCTGTTTGAAAATCTTTTTGGAAATTTTGTCTAGGGCTTCGGGTTCAACGCCCACCATTCGATTCCAAAATAAATTATTACTTAAAAAAATTATTAATTAAAAATATAAAAAAAATCATGCGGTAATATGTAATATCAATATATTCACATCAATATTTTCGTAAAGTTATATCTATAGTAAAATATAAACATATACTTTTATATTTTTATTATAAACTACCTTTGGTCAGATCCTGGCTGCACTACTGAATCTTAAGCCTTTTTTTTATAAAAAAGGAAAAGATATGTATGAAATATTAACAGTCTTGCAGGAAAACAATATCTTTTAAGGATATAATTCAACATTGCGCTGTATTAATTACTTCTTATAATTTATCCGAAAAATACAGCTTCAAAATAAGCTATGGAGCTAATACAGATGATTTATCTCGTTGGAAAATACAAGAATTCATATCTTGGACTAATAAGATCGGCATTTATGTAATCATTGAAATAAAGTTAGTGATACTTCAGTTCAAAAATTGATAAAGATGATACAACTCACTTCAATATTTCAATGCAATTTTTTTTCTGTTATTAATCATGTGACTTCAAGTTGACATTGATAATAAATCATTGAATACATCCGGAATTACGTCACAAATAGAACAAATATGATAAATACGCAATCACTCATATCTAATTAAAATTCAGAGTGATAATCTAAGTATTTAGAAAATTTGTATTACGATGCGCCATTACGAAACTATCAACATGAAATTTTCCATACTTTGTAAAGGTCTGGCTTGGTAACAAGTGTTTTAGTCGACAAATGCTTGAGATCTGATGTACGGTATGCTAGTAACTGGAAAACGAAAGGGCAGATTTTTGTTATTCTGTGGTGCACGTCGGAATATCCCTGAATAGCAACCGCATTAACAAAAGTGAAGAAAACAGAACAAACAAAACAAATTTCAAAAATAACAAACGAATTATTTTGTGTCGAATTATTTTCCCCCGCAAAAAATGTTAACTTAGCATGTTATAATGGAGGGTAGGTGCTGCCACTGGCGAGAAAAGCAGACGCGTCTAGATTCAGTGTTTATATAATGATAAAAACAGCACATTAAAACTGGTAGTATTTGCCTAACCAAGTAGCTGCCCAAGGATATATTGTAGTTTTCTAATTTTGAATTGCATTTCCGATTTTTTTTTTAACTAGCAATATTGATAATACAATATGACAATGTCGGCTTGAAATACAAATTCAGATCAATTATCTTGTGAAATAATCTTTAATTGATTATGAAAATCTAATCAACTGTAATTAAACTGAAATTGTGATAAATATTAATAACGTATTGTTTAGAGACAGTCTAAACTTCTCTGTCAACTTAACTAGATCTATAAATATTTTAATTATATTTTTATCTCCTTCCATTATATTATATTATATTATATTATATTATATTATATTATATTATATTATATTATATTATATTATATTAATGTCTAACAGATGGATGTTGACGATCCCGTATTTTCGTGATTTCACGTAATTTACGCGAGAATAGCCTCTATCCATGTCTTCTCAGAAAATATTGAAATATTTAAATGAATGATAATACGGGGAAATGCATGAGACTTTTACTACATTTTAATATAGTTTTAATAAATTGAAAACAGTCAATAAACAAACAATAAATTCATTATGTAGCATTTTCCTAGTGACAGACATTAAAAATACTAAATTCCTTGAGACCTGCTGAAGAGGCTAATGACGAGATCTCGTGTTTTTCGTAATTCTCGCGCAAACGTGATCGTCAACATCCGTTAGACATTATATATCGCTATAAATTGAAAAAAAAAAAAACCTTATTAAATAAAAAAAAATGACTGATAGTGTTATATACGTCACGCCTCCATTATAAATAAATAAATAAATAAATAAATAAATAAATAAATAAATAAATAAAATAGGCTCAACTAATAATGTATAACAATAATCAGTACGGCAGGGGAGGCTTAAGAGCCGGGCGACCTGGTAGGGCGCCCAAAGTGGACACCAAACTGAGGTCTAAGTGGAAAATAATTTTATGTTATTTGTAATTTTTTTCCTTTTATAATTTTGATTTTTGTTTACATCTACATATTTGTTTTATTCAGCAATATTAATTACAATCAAGTAGCATAAAAAAAACAAGGGATCTGTTCCACACTGTGTGTTCGTGTATTGTACTGAATAAATGGATAGATTTTATAATATTGATAAGTGTGTTGTTTATTTAAATTTTTCTTTTAAAGTAAATGTTAAATGATAGTTATAGAAATCAGGCATGATGACTTAAGGAAAGAATTAAAACACGAGACAATTATCGCAGAAATATAACTAAGAAAAAATGAAACTGTGGTGAATCCAACGGAAACAGAAGCGGTATTACGTAAAACTATATTTTAAATAAGATTTCAAACATAAATTGTTCAAAAATATATTTATAAAATTGGAGGGGGGTGCGCCAAAAAGCCATCTCGTCCGAGTGAAAAATTTATCTTATCAATTTACCTAAAGTAGTAAATGAGCTGATTTTTCCAAAAAAAAAAAAAAAATACCCCCCAGGTATTTAGTAAGTTAAAATCTAATGTTTAATCTACCTTTCATGACTATTATTTATTATAACGTTGAAATTCTATTTAAAAAGATGTATTTTTAAACAGTTTATTCAGATTGTTCACTCTCTCCTTTATTTCAAGGAAGGAATTTGCAATCTTTGTGTGGTGCCGCTAAGAAATAGTGTGGTGTAGAAATCTGGCCACTGGTTCGGAAAGGAAGGTTTAGACTGAGTCTATCTGGATCTGAACTCAACTGTTTATTTTCGGGAGAGCATGGGTTGAAATACCCTACGTACAATGGCTGCCATTGGTTGGTGTGCTTTACAATTCATTGGAGGATTTAAAAGACATGTGATTGATAACTGAATTTAACTGTAGAATTTGAATTCAAGGGAATTATGGGAGCACAGCAACCCTAAGAATTTAAAAATAAATAAACAGAATTTGACCGTTAACGAAAAAATTTGAAACATACAGTAGATTGAATAATGATCGATCAGAACAGTAAAATATAAGATTAAATAGGATAAAATAGAATGTAATAAATAAAACTATGATACAATTTATAAAAATCATCACAATGTAGTCCCATTTCAAAGCTTACAAAGATGATGATATCTGTGGATTTATATTATGTAAATGTTTCATTTGCACTTTAATAATGTTAGGTTTTTTTTTTTCTTAATTACACGAGGAAGTTTTAAATTTGCTTTTCGCCAATCGTACGAGAAGAAATTTTAGAACTACTGGAAAACGGAGGGATACGTGACCCGTGTGCAAACGAACAATGAACACAATCTGCATTTTTGATGATTAATTACATATTTAAACACGTTAAGCAATACAATTATATTGTTCTCTTCTAATTAAGAATAATAGCAATTAGTAAATGTCTTAAAATAGAATTCGTAATCTTTCTTTCAACCAATTTTAAACAAGTTGGAAGGCTTTTAATACAGGGAAAAAAGTATGAGAAACAAGTCTTCACATAAATTTATTAGCTAATTACGTTGCGATATTTACAGCAACAAATTGGTGGTAGCCTTTTCAGCTCTTATAATTAGGCCTAAAATATTTCTGCAATTAGTGAATGGAAAAAAACCGGCAAAAGAAAAAAAGTATTTTAACGAATTTTCCAAAATTAGTGCATTAATATTTTATTTTAATCTCCTACATTCATTTTCTTGTACAACCTAATGTATTTGTGTTGAAAATTCTTGTTCTGTTTTGTGCACAAATAATCAAATCGTCAACATCTAAGTTTATGTTTAGCTTTTGCCGCTAATGACGTCTGAATTATTTTTAATTTTCTGTGTTCTTCACTGGAATTACAAAAATTAAGAAGCGAAAAGGGCAGACAAGATAACAATCGTTTAATTAGTGAACAAAGCAGTCAATCGAATCTATTGAAGTTTTCAAAAATAATAATTTGTCATCGTCTCAACTCAGTTAAATAAATAAGAGATAATTTGAAACATTATTATGCTCTTTGTTAGTTTCTCTATTTTTAAACGTCTGCGAAGGAAAATACACGGGACAAAAGCAAGACTGATATCCATAGCAACAAAATTCGACGTTGGGGGACACTGTCGAATACGAAAAAGTAGCCAATAACTTTGACCTATCCATTATAAATGTGTTCGATCAAATTCTTTGTTGAAAATTTGGGTCATCTCTTCCAAAACAGCCGCCTTTTCATTGCTTATTTCTTTCTCTTTGTTTGTTTCAATTGGTATTGTTTGGGAAATGTTAATTTTAGAAGTGGAAAGGCTTATCGCGTTTCCCAACAACGCCTAATGCCTTCTAATTAATTCATAATTAATTGATTTCAAGTCGAACGTCAACTGTGACAAAATAAGGAAGGTGTTTGTTATCAGCTAAAACAAATTGTTACTTTATCATGGAATTTTGATTTCTTGATAAAAGATTGGATATCATTTATTGCGAAGTGCAAAGTCATGCTAAAAATATAGTAATATATTATTAATAGCTAAGTAATTATAGATTGTTTCAAATAAGTAAAAATTGTAAGAGAGTTTTATAAGAAAAAACAGAATAAGTTAGAATACGTTGAATTGTCTACATGCAGAAGAACTTTCTAGATTTGTCACTTCAGCAACAATGGTAACAACCTTTTAATAACAATGCGAATGTTGTCAGTTACGGTAACAATGGAGCAATTTTTATGTGTCGTAATCTGTGAGATTTAAGAATTAACACAACGGTGTTACTGATACTTGCATTATCAGATTGGTTGTAACACTTGGAGAAAAAAACCTATAGACTACAGGTGGTCTCAGACTTCGAACGGGTTCGGTGCTGATAGCTTGGTCATAAGTCGAAAATGCGCAAAAAAAAAAAACAAAAAAAAACTTTATATAAAACTGTACTGTAACACCTCGCAATAAAGGCTACTCGTTTAACAGTGATTCGTTATAACGGCGCCACTTTTAAATTATGCGCCCTTGCTATTTTGGCTATTTTTAAAATTTAAATTTCAATGTTCACTTTTTTCGCCTACTACAAGCTCAGGCCAGACGAGCATTTAATGCAGAAGCTCATCCTCAGCGATGAATTGAAGAGTCGTTAGATATATTTCTCGAATGAATGAAGAAATTAAAAAATAACATTTCAACACAGAAAAAACTTCTACTTAAAATACTCTCTCTCTGTTTTACAGATCTAGCGTTACTGCGAACTTAATATACAGTATAATACAGTCAAACTTGGATAATTCGAGCTTGTTTAATTCGAAATTCTGGATAATTCGAATTTTTTGCTTGGTCCCTAGAATTCTATATTAAAATAATGTTAAAAAATCGTTTATAATTCGAATTTTATTTTGGATAATTCGAATTTTTCGTACGATTGTCCTTAAAGTATCACGGTAAAAATTGTTCCCGAGACTTTTCTCAGCTAAGATACATTATTTATTTTAACGGATTTTCTAAGGAAAACAAAAGCGAGGGTTGGAATATTTTTGTATCAATTGATAGGTTGGAATCATATGCTATGACTCAAAGATTGCATTCAATGAAACAATTAAAAATATCTACTTTTTTTTTTAAAGTGATGAATAATTAAGCTAGTAAAAAAAGTTTGATTTAATGAAAAAAATGTAGCAGTACCCGGTATTCTTAGAAAAAGCTTATGTGTATCTTTGATCGTGGAGTTAATCTTTTTTATTTATCTCTTCTGTTTGAGAGAATATATGTAATTCGAAGTTTTGGATATTTCGAACTTTTTCTCTGGTCCCTTCAACTTCGAATTATCCAAGTTTGACTGTAGTAATAAGCTGCTTTGTCGCAATATTCCTACGAATATGGAAAAAAAGGCCGTAATTCGGGCGAGGATCCGCTTCCTAACCCGTCGTTATTGCGAGATGCTACTGTATATATAAAACTCACGAAAGGAACAAGCACATATTAAATTTATTTTGAATAAATATGTACAATAAATATTATTATGTAGATGTAAAATAAATATAAATGAGTGAATATTTTCAAACGAACACCACGTGCTTCGACTGCCTTGTACCAAACACGGCTGTTGCCACGAGAACAGAGAGCGGGAAAATCCCTGCCGGGAAATTGACTTCACCAACAGCATCTAGTTCTAGTAGACGTCGCCTAACAGTTGTCAAAACGTGGAGGGGGGACGAACATTGGCGCTACAACAACGGTCTGTAAATACATGTGTACATATTATGCTTATATATGGCTTACATATAGAGTGGCGTAGCAAGGGGGGGCTAGAGGGGGGAGGACCCCCGCCTGAGAGGGCCCACCAGCCAGCCTAGGGCCCCCATCCACCCAAGTATCCCGACCAGCCTCTTTACAAGTTTTTTTTTTTTTTTTGTTGAATTGGAGATTCCGGTTTGTTTGTTTTTTTCCCGGGCCCCCAAAGGCGTTGCTACGCCACTGCACATATATATTCTAGATACTCCAAGTTCTCTATACAAAAAAAAAAAAATTCGATTTTGAAAATGCTCGATTCTTTTGATATTTTGAAAGTTTTGGTCGTTTCGTAAGTACGAAAGTCGGGGACCACCTGTATAGGAAAAAAGTAGTGATCAGGTGACCAGTAGCGTATTTGTTTTGCGGAGGGATCAGTAATTTTTTTTTTTTTTCAGAAGTCTGTGTATGAGTATTTTTTAAATTTTTTTAACCCTCTAAAATTATTTTATCACAAACCAATTTTTTTTTAATATATCGATATTAAAATACAAAGAGAAAATAAATTTCTGAGACACGTGGAATCAAGTCTGATATCTAGGAGGCATCACCTCACATCTGACTTTGAAGATAATAATTACATATATAAAATAACTATTTATATTAATTTCTCAAATTAAACATTTGATAGGTATTATTTATATTAAGCATATAATTCACACGAGTTTCATTTATAAAAAGCGTAGAAATGAATCAATTATTATAACATTAATATATAACAATAAAAATAAGCATAAAAAAACGCACATATTTACAGGATTTACTGAGCTATTTTTGGAAATTTCGTACCGGGAACCCAAGACAGACTGTTTTGAGGTTCCTATCTCTCGTCAGTTGGATTCGCCCAGTACTCTTAGCTCAGTGGAATCCAAAGAAAGATAAACAAAACACAAGATTAACAATACAATGGCCCTTGAGATAAAAAACATCAAAAAACAAATTAAGAATAAAAAGGGCAATAAATTAATCTTCGCTAGCAGATCGCTTAGCTTGTGAAAGATTAATTTGTAACATAGACATACACATAATGGCAAAATTTAACGTGCGTGGTACAAATATAACAATAAAAATAAACATAAAAACGCACACATTTAAAGGATTCCCCGAACCATTTTTACTGAACTATAGTTCAATGAATCCTTTAAATGTATGTGTTTTTATGCCTATTTTTATTGTTATATTTGTACAATCCACGTTAAATTTTGCCAACATTAATGTATGTTTGCATTTATACGAATTAAAATGTTTAACAAAGATTCAGAACTCGATTTCATACACTCTGTTTATGATTTAATCCCTATCAAAAATAGAAAAGTTATATATTTGTAATTAATACACATAACGGAGTGACGCAAACCCGTCTGGAACAGAAAACGATGATCGGACATTTTAGAAGATCAGTCTACTCATAAAAATCAATGCACCAGGGCACCGCACTTTTTTGGCATTTGCCCAGTATGTCAATGGCTAGTCCGAGCCTGCGCTGACCTACGGAAAGAACTGAATCCTCTCCTTATTTGGCACTTTTAGATTTTTTTTGTGAAGTTGCTTTATTTAGTGTTTTAGATTCAGGAGGAATAAAATAAAAACAACACTTACTTTTCACCTGACTGGTACAAAAAATAAAGATTTCGTTAAGAGTATGGGCTAGGGTTATAGGTCTCTCAGTAGATCATTTATTAATTTCGTATTCAATACAGATTTCTAAATTATAAATAGAAAAGGGTTTTCTTTATTGCAAATAAGGAAATATTGCAAACTTGGATTTTAAATGGGGGATAGAAGGGCTACTATAACCATCCCCAAACATAAAAAATTCCAGCATTTCTTTTCTTCGGATGTAATGGCGCTCTTACAACTCCCATCAACCTACCCCAGGCACATTGAGACACATTCAAAACCACGATAGCTACCACAATAAAACCTTTACAGTGGTAGGGCTATTAAGAGCTTAAATAGCAAGTATGAAAGCCCAAGATTCATTATTTCATCTGAGTTATTTGAAGATCTGCTATAAATTTATCTCTACAGCACGTTGGAAACTTTCTTGATAGCAAAAGAAAGATGTTTCTCTGCTTCGCTTCATGATAGAAGTGAAATTAACGACAGTAAAAAAACAAAACAAAATTGAGATAATAAACATGTGTGAGAAATGAGATTTATTGTAGCACTTTTAAAAAAGTCTGCTTTCTTAGGAGATTCATTACCTTATAAAATTATGTGTGGCCCTTAATTATTTATGAAGCAATGAATAGATCATCTTGAAACTTGTTATGAATATTTACGAACAAGAGATTTCCTATCTGAAGTTTTTCCGTGCGCGTTTTTATTGAGAAATTTAGCTATGAATGTGACAAAAATCTCCATTGAAAAACAACGAATTTGTTAGATTTGATACGAATTTCTATGACTATCGAACAATGCATATTAAGGCACTGTTTAATCCACTATCATTTACGCGTCGTTGATGGATCAATGTTACGTAATTTGATTTTACAATTTTAAGTGTTAATTCTCATTAAACATTAAAAATATGAAGGTCATGTTTATATTTGGCAGATGGTATGTTTTATAAATACGAAAACATACTGTCTGTTTTTGTTTACGAGAACCTGCAGCGCTTTTGCGCATGCGTCAGGTCTCCTTCGATTTCATCAAAATAGGGGTGAGGAGAAATAAAGAGGGGATGTTTACTTTTTATTAGTGTTATTTAAACGAAATAGAAAGCAAAGAACTGATAGAAAGATTCTAATCAGTAAGCATCCGAAAATATACGTGCAAATAAAAAAAAAGTGTCTTAGGAAAGTGCCCATCTCAGCGTATCACTCCTCTGTGGAGAAGAATTCTCCGCGAGTGGCGGGTCTGGCTTTCAAAACGAACAGTACTTTTCCTCTGTCTATTTTTAGGCTAAAAATAAAATTAAAAAACATTTCAAAGAAAATAAGTCTTTTTTTTCAGAAATTTCTTGTTTAGTTATTACGTTGTTTTTTTGTTTTTTTTTATTTGCGCTATAACACAGAATTCTATTTTTTAATAATTAACAAAAAATATGTAAGAGTCATTTCAATAATCAGCTAATGTATATTTCATGGAAATCTATAAAAAGGATAATGAATTCATCGTTAGCGATAAACGCATTACGTTCAATCGAATTTCACTTAACGTACGATTAGTTTATACAGATGAAATACGTGTGTTTATTTCACCATCTGCTTTGTTATCAAGTGAAATTTATTATTCTATTTTGATAACAAGTATAAATGTATTTTTAAACAGTCGTTTCCATCAATGAGGCTATCCAGTCAATCACAATATAATTATAAGATACTTGTCGGCCGAACTGGAGTGATTTTTTTCTCCCCAAGTTATCAACACAGCTGTTAATATCCACGATAAATGATCTATAATTAGAAACTGAATAATAATTTCAACAGTGTTTTGAAATTGCTCAAAAAATAATAAAATTATCGCTTTGTTTACAGTGATTACCGTGATTATAATTTATTAATTTTTTTTGTACCTTATTTACTAAGAGGTGATAGAATTGATTATTTTTAAATCATCTCTACTTCTATATATCGAAAGCAATCTGAAATCGTTATTTAATTGAATTGTTATGTATTTTCTAACATGGTTCGTAATACTCACAAGTCAGATATTTATGACAATAAATTTGTCATAAATAATGTATAGATTTGAATGTATGTATAGATTAATATATAGATTTTCTCCACATTTGATCAACAACAAAAAATGCTCAAATTATTATTATATTATAAAAACGTTATTCTGTCTATCATTCTGTCATAAGACTAAGTTTTTCCAATTTTGTGACCAAACTATAAGAGATAGATTGGTCATGCAAATAGATAAAATGTAGATTTTTTTAAGACAAACAAAATGCTACAAAAATCTTTCGAAAAAAGTTTTTGGTTTCCAAGATGTCGCCTTTTAAGGGGTCAAATTTTGACTTTTTCTCAATTTAAACGAAAAGTATAAAAGTTGGAAGAAAACATTATATTGAGAAAATGTTGGTATTTCAAAGTTCTATCAAACGATATATCAGTCATTCACAAACGTTTCTGCGTTTGCAAGAGACATGCAAAAATGTGTGTGGCGCCAACCCGCAATACACCTAAGTTAAGCGGAGAAGGCCACAACGGGCTGGGAAGTCGTATATTCTCCGATCTCAATATTAATTTGCTAAATAAATGAAGTTTTTTTTTTTTTTTTTTTAATGCTGTATAAGCAAGGGTTCCGGAGCGAAGCGACGGAACCTGGCTAGTTTTATATATTTAATATATAAGTAGATCTATCTATTAATGCAGCTGTAGCAAATCAAAAAATAATAAATAAAAAATTTCCTACACAGCACAAATAAGTCATTTTATTCTTGAAACCTAATAAAATAATAATTATATAAAAACATAGAAAATATGAGAAATTAAACTAACTTGTAAGAACTACTGTTGTAAAATAGAAGCACTTCACGACGTTGAAATATTGCAGAATTTGGATAATAATAGAGTTAATATATCAATTTTTCAGTCTTTTTTCTAAAACAGAATATAGTTTAATACAAAAAAGTTATAAAGAAAATATCAATAAATAATGCGGAGGTTCTTTCAGAATTCTAATAAAAGTAGATATTAATTGTTGATTCAACTAACACAAACCTACAATCGTCTTCAGTTCATCGTCAAGATAAATAATGGCACTGATATATGCATTCTTTGTTAAGTCATCGTAACAATTAGTTTTAATTAATAAGAATCTAATACAAATAAAACACGTGTCATTATCATTGTTAACAACCTAACAATTGCCCACGTTCTTAACTTTAAGTGGTTCTAGTCTGCTGTGTTTCGTTTCAGGCTACATATTACCGTCGATTACTGAATTTGAATTGTAAACGGCAACGGTATTATTTCTGTTTTTTGGGCTGATTGATAAATACTGCATTTTTGTTAGTGTAATATTACAGTAATTACTTTTATAAGAAACTCGTGTAAAAGCCAAACTAACATGGTTATGAGATAATCAAAATTTACTGGAACGCCATCTTTTATCAAGACCAGGAATCACAGCGGCATAAACCGCGCATGTGTAAAGCGGAAGGTTTAAACTGGTTGGGTGTCTTTTTCAATTTGTGATATAAAATTGGAAGGGGGCTTGCCAAAAATAAGCAATAAATAAACACCGAAAGAGAATTTTAGTTTTAAAATTAAAAAGGAAGCATTTCCTTCGCTTTGTTTTAAGAAAATTTTCAAATACTCTCAATTCCATTATCTTCATTTTTGACAAGACTCTGGTTGTAGGCTAATATAGAAAACTCACCAAAAGATATCACATGAGGATATTAAAATTCAATGTCGACCATCCATGAATTTAGAAATATTAAAAAAAAAAAAAAAAATCGAAAATGAAACTAAAGCCCAAAATACCTATTTTGGGAGATTACTTAGGCAGTAGATTTTTTTCCCTTGATAGTTTGACAAAAAAAATCAGAATAAAAGGTAAAATTTACTTAAATTATTTACATTATTGAATTTTATCTGATTGTAATCAGAATAAGAGAAAGAAAAAGAATGATGCTGTTGAATCTTTTCTTTAATTTATTTAGGCCTATTTAGTTAAAAAAACAAAATTGCAATGGATTTTGGATTTAAATCTACAATCTATTCAAGTAAAACAAATACTGCAAGAGAAGCATGACTGGCGATATTTTAGCAACGTTTGGGGGCACTTAAATACAAAAACTGTTCTTCAATGCTTGGGCGTGACTTGGTATGGGTTATTATTATCTTCCACTTTGCTTACATTAATTTATTTCATATTCTAGCTTAGGTCCTGTAATGTTCGAACTGTTAAAGAGAGCACAATATAAGAGATTACTGTTATAAATGCAGCCTTTTTCAAATTTCTGTAGACTGCTCTATTTTAATTAGGCTAAATTGATATTTAAAAAATTCAGTTTTATGGTAATTCAAATAGAAAGAGGACGTATAACTGTTATTATAAACCCCATCTTACGAATGGACTACGTTCCAACAGCTAGGTCGTAAGTAGAGAAAGCTCAAAACTGTTATGTATATTTATACAGGGCGATTCCAAAAGGAGGGTCAAAAATTGAGCCGTAGATTCTACTCATGAAAACAAACAAAAAAGTTCCTATAAACATGGGTCTGGAAATGAAGTAGTTTTCGAGAAAAACGTCTTGTATCATTATTCAATGGTTTTTGTTTCTTGTTTTGTGTTGTTGGCACAGTATGATGCGAGAAAACACATTGCAAGTATTCTTAAAATGAAACACAAGTAAGCAAAATAGGGAACGAATGATTTAATAAACGGTGTTGCAAACCAAAAACAAACAATTAATGGATCCAGAAATGAGTAGTTTTTGCGCAAAACGTAGTTTGCAGTAAACATTGCATTTTTATAAGAGTCAACACAAATAATGGAAACGACTTGGAATTCATCATAGTAAATGCCAACAAAATAAAACAAGAAACAAACACACCTACATTGAATAATGATACACGTTTTTCTCGTGAAAACTATTCATTTCCGGATCCATATTTACAGGTTGTTTTCATGAGTAGAATATACGGCTCAATTTGTGACCCACCTTTTGGAATCACCCTGTTTATGAGACTCACATAACTCATGAAATGAACAAATAGCTATTATATTTATTTTGAATAAATAAAATACAATAAATAATATGTATGTAGCTGTAAAATAGATTGAGTAAATATTATCAAACGAACACACTTATCATAGCTTTTGCTAATAGAACAATGAGTGAGAAAGTAGTTCCGAAAATGTGGAGAACGAACGACATTGGGGCTACGACATCGGTCTATAAATACAAAAAGTATACATAAACATAATAGGTACACAGCGTGTTGTAGATATGTCAATGTTTTTCTATAGAAAGAATATTGGAAATCAGTTGTTTTGAACATGTTCGATTTTCTTTTTTATTATGAACAGTTAGGTCGCAAGACCGGGAGTACATGTCAATGGAACTTTGGACAGAAATATAACAAAACAGGCTGAAAACGCCACCTACAAATCTAGACAAAAATTCAAGTGACTGAACATTGAGGCTATACTTAAAAGTAGGCATAACAAACACAATTGACATGTCAAGTAAATTATTGTAGTAACAAACATGATAAACCTCTAAATACGACGTGAAAAATCTCTCTATTACAAATCGTAAACGTCTAGTTTTCCCTCTGCCCGCGGAACGATCTTTTTCTTTGTTAGCAACCAAAAATTCCAGATTTGGAGCAAACCTTATGTTGTCAATACAGCAAATTACGTATAAGGGCGCTGTGTACATCACACTCCCATAATGCAAGACGAGAATGGAGAAAGTTCGGTTTACAACATTAATCATTAAATATCAAATCAAAAATTAATCAAATCAAATCAAATTCTATAAAGAGAGCAATTCTTGTAAATTTTATCTTGAAAACTGGCCTAAGGATTTGGATGAAATTGGGTGAATCTACCGTTTTCGGGTGCGAGAAAGCGATTTAGCTAGGTCTTGTCTTCGAGAAAACTCATTTAGGAGGTAAATCATTGACCTGCGACCCTGAGTACCAGGTTAATGTCTACAATGTTCTTATTTTATTCTTAATAAATTCGTGTTCTGTGCATTTTTACGTGTAATAAAAAATCATTTATTTTTACCTGTAATAAAATAATTTTACTTAATAATTTTTAAAACTTTTTCCTTTCAACGTCGGGGGTATTCACTGCGGAGCTGTCCATTTCCCTGAAAGGGATTTAAATAACCAGGTAGTCTTCTTACTTTATTTTCGTTTTATTTTGTCTTCCAGGTACTCAAGCTCTAATAGGCGCAAAAACTGTAAAATTTAATTTCTTGAAACATCACGAACAATTTTGAGAAGGAAATTAAAAATTTTACAACATTATAATCGCGCTATTGAAATACCGTAATGCATTTCTTTTTACTTGTTAATAATAAGCTCAATTTTAAGATCAACTTGAAAGCTCTGAAATTGTACGACTGATTAAGCCACAAATGATTCCAAACCATTACATCAGTTCCCTGCAAATCTCAATTGTAAGTTGATTAAACTGTTTTGTTCCTCTTCTATTAGAAATTCAATTTTCGACTAATTGGTGTCGAGAAATTAAGTAATCAAGAAATCAACGAAACAAATGAAAATATTCAAAACAGAACTTAAAGCTCCATGAAAAGATCTTCGCTGTAAATTTCTATGAGAAATATAAATAAAATAAATTAAGTAAATTATAATTAAATAAAAAAAAAAAAATAAATAAATAAATAAAGTTGGCCAATGCACCAACGACAATCTAAATTATATTCGGCCAAACCAAAGAACGACCGTGGACACCAGATGGCGCAATAGTAGAATTTGAATCGATTGTATATGTCAGTGTTTATGGCGGGAAAATGAACACAAGGCCTTTTCGAAATAAGAAGTAACGTTAGCAATAACTCCTGTTGTCTTGCTTCCAACGGTTTTCTCTGTCGGAGAGTCGCCATTTTAAATCTTCTCTCTCGACACAGATTCAGTCCTGGAATGATTAAGAGATCATGGGTGTAGTTCAAGGTCAGAGTCGTCCTTTGGTTTGGGGAACTGTAATTTACTTTTAATATCGTACTTTAAACACTAGGACCTGCAAACAATCTAAACGACCAAAGAAATTCTAAATCATTGTATGATCCTTTTATCTCCCCTAGGCCTTTTCATTTACAACATACGCAGATCTCTAATCGATTATATAAATTTTATGTAAGGCAATTTTATAAAACTGGATTTTATAAAACGATTAGGACCAATTAGGATTCCGTTGTGTATGTGTGTGTAACGCCCTCTACACCCCAAAATGGGAGTTGGAACCCCATCAGCCTTTCTCCGTCGGACTTCCCATGGCCTGGATATATGTGGACAAAAATGACATCTATCTAATGTACTATGCTGAAAACGAATATGATACCCTCCATTCAATGTGGCCATTTCTGGCTCAAGATGGCCACTTTCTCAAGAGCCGCTCGAATGGTGCAAAATGGAGGTCTAGATTAAATGAACTCAATGCGGGCATCACTTGAAATTGTACTTATCCTTTAATTACAACGGATTGAAAAAATGAGTTTTGCGTCCCTATCAATAGTAGTGTCACCAGTGGTGTAGTATTAAAAAAAATGGCACAGGGCGCTTTTATTATTACTATTATGGGGGACCATTATTATGTTTTAAAAAAATGAAAAAATAAAGAGGCACGGCGCTCCTAGGTTAAAGAAAAAGTACCAGGGCGACGTCTTGGCACGACTACACCCCAGACTGTCACTTTCAACAAAGCTGGTGTTTGATAGATTGCAAATTGTACTGGGTTGCTTTGTTCTGTATTTACTACAAAGCTGTTAATTACTTTAATTTTTATTATTTTCTTTCCTCAAATTAATTTATACACTTACCTAATAAATAAATAAATAAATAAATAAATAAATAAATAAATAAATAAATAAA
>JAFIDM010000003.1:41512376-41522829 GCA_023159025.1 Thereuonema tuberculata | reverse complement strand
AAATAAATAAATAAATAAATAAATAAATAAATAAATAAATAAATAAAATAAATAAGATTCCTTGACGAAACCCCAAATCTTCAGCTTGAATTTAACGTATTAAGTACGATAAAAATCAATGTAGTTCTCTTTGCAATCTGTCTTGATCTCAGAAGATACGTTGACGATAAGAATCGTTGTGACGTTCAAAGAAAGCACGAAATTCAACCACAATTGACAAGACGCAGATAATGTAAAAAAACAAGACATATCGACTCGGTCTTTTTATTTTAAACTCGCGCAAAGTTAAAAGCCTCACGAGAAGGTTCTTAGCGAGAAAGACGAGATGATGGTTCAAGGACCCTTTCACTTCGATGCACGATTATTATTATTTTATTACTTTGTAGCATTTTTCTCAAAAGTGCTGCTTCAAACAGCAACTAAATTGTCTGAAAGGAGAAGTACGTGTTTTTTCCTCGCAGTGCTATACTTGTTTACCATTTGCCCGCCAGCGTTGGCAACTGAAATAAAAAAAAATAAAAAAAGCAGGGAGAGAGAATGAGGTTATGCTTGACCGTGTATGAAATTATGCAAATAAAAGGTAAGAGACAAGCTTTTTTCCGTGATCTAAAAATATCTACTTTTATCATAAAGAAAACATTTATTTTAATTAGCCTGTCTGCTGTCTTTTGAACACACGGCTTTTCAGTTACTTTGAATGCAACAGAGTGCTTCTGAAGCTGCTAACATAGTTATTAAAAAGTTTTTCAGATAATTGGATTATCAGGTTTTTTGATTTTTTTTTTTCGTTCTATAAAAGTTTTTTTTTGTTTTGTTGTTTTCAGTTTCCAATTTGGAAAGTAAGGATTTGTTTTTTATTTTAAAAATTTCCTTAAGCTTCTATATTAATGAACCACCTAAGATATAAATCTGTATCCGACAGAGAAAACTAATAATAACCAAATGTTGTTGCTATAAATAAATATATAAATAAATATATTATAAATTAAATTTCCGTTGGTGCCGCTGATGAAGCAATGATAAAATGGTCGTATCTTCGCATAAACAGTGGTATGGCTTTTGTATTTTTTTTTTCAAAATTCTACATCACTGTCCGGCTTTATATATATATATAAACTTGGAGAATTTTGGTAAAAAAAAATTCAAAGCCATACCACTGTTTATGCGAAGAGACGGCCATTTTATCATTGCGTCATCAGCGGCACCAACGGAAATTTATCTAACTAAAATTTAGAAACAATTTAGACAATATTCGAAGACTTTGCTCTTTTTTATTCATTTATTTAAGAAATTATTTATACATCTTAAAATATTAGTTGGTAATATTAATTTTTACATGTAAAAATCTATTATAAGTATTCCGAGGAATGAAAGAAGGCCGATAAAAGGTCCACAAGGTAGATGGGTGGATGAAATTAAAAGTTTTGTTGGTTTCACTGGAAGAGAAAAGCATTCGACCGAAAGAATGAGAAAAAACTTTGGAGAAACTTTCAACCTGCAGTGGATTGAAAATGGTTGAAATCATCATCATAATATTTGTATACACACACACACACACACACACACACGTGTCCATGAACAGGGCCGTCACGTGGTTTGTTGGCGCCCGGGGCAAGATTTCGTCAGGCGCCCCCTGAATCTCCAATTCAACAATGAAAAGAAAAAAAAAACGGAATCTCCTGTTGCCGTTGCCGCGGCGCCCTGGGCAAGATTTCGTCAGGCGCCCCCTCAATCTCCAATTCAAAACCAAAAAAAAACCCGGAATCTCCTTTTGCCGTTGCCGCGGCGCCCCCCTAGCCGCGGCGCCCAGGGCGATCGCCCCGGTCGCCCCGCCCACGCGATGGCCCTGTCCATGAAGAATAATCAATATTCTGGGATCGGTCAAAGTTTATATGAACTTGTGTCCTATTCCGAACGGTTACCAAGATAGTATGATAACATTATCTATTATGAAAGATAATTGCAAGATACATAATTATGTTCGGAATGAGACACATGTTCATATCAACTTCTTAGAATGATGCTCTAACCTTCCATTCCCCCTGGATCCTCTAGATATAGCTTATGATATTAGACTCCATATGTCGCAATTCTGTTTTGACTTCGTTTATTTTGGTTATTTCTCACATTTATATATGTGTGCGCGCGCTGACAATTTGCGGTCTTTTACAACAAATCTTTTTTGTAAAGATTTTGCAGTTTTTTTACTGAACGGAGATCTTTCTATGTTACCGGGAAGTTTTCTTCTTTTTTCTTTTCTTTAAAGAAAAAAGAAAAAAAAAAATAGACATAGTTTAGACATAGGTCTAGTAAAGTTTCACATATAAATTCTTCCGAGATAACTAGAAACATCGAAGCAATCGGTGTGCCATATTATATTAATCTATCGGAAAGTTTAAAAACAAGGTAGCGATAGCAATTAGTAAACCAATCACAATGCTTCGCAACGGCTTTTGATACGTGAATGAAGAAAATTATTCGAAAGTTATAAGCTAACAAGCTGTTTTAATTGAAAATTTTACAATTCAAAATCCACCTCAATAGTCTCATGAACACTGAAGAAGGATGAATCAAGTACAGATTGAGTCAGTTAGAATAGACTCCGTCGAGAGACACAAAAAAAAGTGCCACAAAAGCAGATATAATTATTAGGCTTTTATATAACTTCCTCCCGTCATATTTTTGTTTCAGTCTTTTCGAGGTAACTTGGGCATCCAAGAAATTTGAGTACCAAGTTACTTTTCTGTGTTATTGAGAAGTTTTAAAAAATAATGTGTAGAATGTATTTAAACAAGTACTTCAGGATCCATAGATTCTTTTGCGTCAGATAGATGTCTCCTTAAAAATATGAATGTCTTGAAATTTTGTGTAGATAGATAATATAGTCATTATAAATCCTAATATCTCATGCAAACAAATTAACTCTTTAACTTAGAAATTCTGGATTTGTTGGGTTCTGCTACTTCCAGTTGTGTACTTTTTATTTAATATCTGCTTAATATTTCTCTATTAATATTGCATTTTCCATGACTTTAGTATTGCGTAGAATTCCAAAATCAATGCATCATTTTCATTATATTTTACTAAATTGATCTCCACTGTTCAAATTGCAAGTTTCTATTTTATTACTGGTACAAATACCCACTGATTAGTTTTCAACAATATAGGCATATTTACTTTTAATAATATATTCATTCGAATATTGATGATTTTTCTCCGTTTTCTTTCTCGTTTAGAAGCTATTATCTTTTAAGCGAGTCCTCCTATATCTTTCCTTGTATCCTCTTTCTAGTCTTCATTCTTTTTTCCCATCTTTACTTTCCGGATTTTACTTCTTGAAGGAAGTCTGACCTTCCATTTGATTTGATGATTGAAGTGTAATCAATTTCATGAAATCGTTTTGACTAAACATTGCTATAATCAACTCGGTTCAATTCTGCAAGTTATTTAGGTATTTAGGTAATTCGATCGTCGTCCAATACACGGAATATTCTGTCATAACTGTGTTAACTCATCCTCCAATGCTTCAATTGATTCTACTTCTCTATTCTTAATTTGTGGTGATGATTGTCTTATCTTACTGTCTTCTGTAGATTTTCTTGGTCCTTTGTTTCTTGAATTACTGCTGTCATCAGCGCATTGTTTCTTCATTTCTTCTCTTTTTGGTAAAGGAATTAAATTGTTTCTAAATATTATTTGTACTTGATCTTAAAGTCTTTGCCTTGTTATATCTCTATTTTGTGGATGTGTTTCTTTGAACTTCTGTTTTTAATCCATTATTTCTGCTTCTAAATTAATTTTTTTCACAATAGCAGTGCCGTGTTATTATCTGAGTCCTTTCTTGTGCTTCCTTATTACTTCTGCTTCAGTGGTCATTATCTTATTGACATGAGGAACACTTCCACCAGCAAAATGAGTTTCACGATATAGTGTGCACTGTCTTCATGTAGACGCAGTAACTTTCTCATGTTGCCGGGCTGGTGACCTCCTAGCCCTCAGCCTTCCATTATCGTCTCGCTTACTGTCATTCCCAGTACTAGCTCTAAAGGGGGCTTGGCGATCCTTAGGCAGTGGTTCTTTTCAGATGCTTCTTCTGTGATTCCATTCCAAAAGAGCTACTTTGTGTTTTATACCTTCACGAGGTTTCAGGTGCAGGTCTATGATCTAGCATAGAAAAACAGCAGCTTTCGGCACAGCAGCCATGACCTGAGATACAGATTCTGCTAAAGAAATTTAGATGACCATTTTCTCCCACTAAAGTTAGAGTGAAACCATTTCTATATGTTCATTCATCAATGGACAGCTATTGCCAACTAGGGGATGGGGGAGAGGAGACATTTATCTTGCGACCATTCGGGATACTATTATAATTATTGTTATTAGTAACTACGTTTATTGTACTCTATTTGTAAAATTGGTTATTTGAAATATCAATACTAATAAGTTTTTGTGTTCCCTCTAATTACAGTAGATTTCTTGATTGTCCCGTTCTTTAAACATTAGCATTTTCTAACTTTTGCTAACTTCTTTAACGAAATCAACCATATACTGTTACTTTCTCAAAAATATAAAGAAATTGCATTTGCATTAAACACGACGAACACTAGGAAAAGCAATATATTGACGACAGAAGATTCATTTTTGATATTTTTAAAATAATTAATAGAATCCATCAAAATTAAAGTCCCAAATCAAAATAAATCAAAATTTAAATCAAAATTTCACGAATAATTATTCAGCTATTGCTTGCTCTGAAGGACCCATTTTTATTCAGATGTTATGGCATATACAATTCCTTTCTTTTAATATTGTCAAACGTAATCCTTTTCAGTCTCATTTGTATTTTATATAGTGATGTGTCTTGTTCTTTCATTTATAGGAATTACAATTTGTATTTTTCACAATCTCCATTCGCTCTATATTCTACCTCTAAGATTTTGCAGGAAATCACAGTTCTGGTATTCTGCCGCCGAAGCAAATAGATCCAATTTCGAAACTTAGGTTTCAGTTGTTAGAAGTCATTTGTAAGCTCACAAAAAAGATTTTTTTTGATTTGTTAAAGCAGCTATTGTTCATTTGGTGCTGATACTTGAAACTTGTTCTCCGACAATCGTAATAAATTCAACTCAACACAACAAGATGGCGGAGCGTCGTACGCTCGCAACTCAGTTATTTTCGAATCAACACCCAAAAAAATATTTACGAGGCCGATAAGCATACGATAGTGAATGTATATGGAAAACTTGGAAGAGCAACCCATCAGCAGAAAACCAAAAAAGAATGTAGTAAAAATGGAAGTGCACTTACTGGAATAAATGCGAGAAGGGAAAGTTAGGTGAAAAAATCCGCGCTATTAAGAGAATCGCTGAACTGAAATCTGTTTTGGATAAAAAAGAAGGTTCATCGCGGAATTTTGAAAAAACCAAACAAAAGCTATTCCATTTCAAGATAGAGTGAGTTCATTAAGACCTGTACTTTTTTTTAATCGTAGAGTAGCGAAAACGTTTTCTCAATAAAATTCTACTTGATATGTACATCAATCCAAATTTGCGTCAATTCGTGCTTGCTTACGAATCTTTATTTATCTCCACTGAATATCACCGCTTTTCTTTAGGCCTAATTAATACAAATCTCAGGACTACTTTTTTTCACCACTCCTTAAAGTAGGAGAGGAGGGGAAGTTATAACGATTTTATTTACTTATAAATCTAAACTAAATAACCAAATAAATAACTTACAGTATCTCTAAACTACATCAAAAAAACATTTCAAGGACAATAACTAAACGTCAGTGCTGAAATAAATAAGTAAATAAATAAATAAATGGGACTGATTTAAATAATTGTAAAAATCTTATTTAATAATATTCACTTGAAATAAATATTTGTGTTCACTAAACATATAAAAATAAATATACAGGTGTCCCAAAATAATTCGAGAAGTTAGGATTAGAGCACTGTCGAAAACCGGAAATCGTTGAAATGCGGAATCCGTCTTTTTTTTTAGCTCGCAAATTCATTTTGACCACCGAAAAAACGTAAACAACGCACTATACTGGTATATATAGCTACAGTACGACTTCTATCAACGCTCTCTTATAGAGACTGAACATGGCGCCGAGTCAACTGAGGTGAAAAAGCAGAGGGTCATCGCAGAAACGCGTAGAAAATAGTGGTAACTTGACGAAATAGGTCGAAACTGCAGATCACGCGTCGAATATATGGATTCCGGTTATAATTGAAAAGGGTCGAAAAGCGGGTGGCGCCTGTATCAAGGCGAACAAAAATCATATTAAGAAATAAACCTTTAAAAAAAATATTCTGCTTCAAAGAAATGTAAATATATATATACATATTTAAAATAAAATTTATACAGTAGGACCTCTATTTAACGAACCTCTATTTTGCGAATTTCTCTATTTTACGAACTTTTCTTTGGAACCAAGAACATTTTGAAAATTTCTTCGTAAAATAACCTCCAAATAGCGAAGTGCATTTTCTATTTAACGAACTTTTTCGTGGTATCTATTTTTTTTTTTTTCTCCTTGAAATGTTTTTATTATCAACATTCCCTTAGAGGAAATGAAAGAAATTTGGATACAGCTGAAGGAAAAAGAAGAAATTAACGATGATGTGCTGATTGATGATTATCTTTCACTTGATTTTGAAGATGAGACCTCGGAAACACTAACTGAATCGGATATTTTGGACGTGTGAAAAATAAAAACAATACAGCAACGAATTGCGATGAAGATGAAGATGATGAAAATGAAATGATCATGATGCAGAAATAAAAAAAAAAAAACCTTCGTATGATGAAATTCTAAAATCATTTGAAACAATCCGACGCGGATTACAATTTGAAAAAAATACTGAAGAGGTTTTTAGTGCATTGCATAGATGCGAGACATACTACGAGGGAAAACACTTTTTCAAAAAAAAAAAAAAAACAACTTCAGACAAAATTAACAGACTTTATTAGTAAAATTAAGTACGCATGTGGTATTGTATGCTTCATGTCATTAAAATTATTCCTTTTTTTAATAATATTTATTGTTTATGTATTTTCAATCTGTTTTACGTAGTTTAAAGTAATTTTAAAAGGAGAATCTCTATTTAACGAACTTTCCATATAACGAACTTTTTTTCGGGATTTAGCGACTTCGTTAAATAGAGGTCCGACTGAATTTTTTTTGTGCTTGTGTCTAGATAGAGAATATTAAAGTAAAATTCTTTTGTAACCATTAAAATCTTCTTAGAATTGTCCCTGTAATAATAACGTGTGATGAACACAATCCTCAGTGCTGTAATCTAAACATTTTAATATGACTCCTATAATCTGTTAATTGGCGAATTCTTAATTGTTTTTATGCTTCTTATGTCTCATCTTCATCTCTCAGTTTCTTCCTCTTGAACTCTTTGGACTTTTTCTCATCAAGATTTTATTAAATATTATTTTTATAATGTCGCATGTATTATATTTAATTGATTTATTTTTTGTCTTTGATTGTTGTTCTTTTATGGAAACTGTAACTGGACTCAAGACCGTTAATATCTTCCTAACTAAAATGATGCTCTAGGTCACAATGTCCTAACGGCAAATTGCGAGCTACCAGACAATCAAGACTCACTGTGTATGGTTGAAAACTAACATAAAAGCATTACTTATCCTTGTTTCCTTTCTTGACTTTGCAGGTATGCTATAGTATGTGGCTTGCAGCGGATAGTAAGCTTGACAACATGAAATTCTATATACGATCGGGTCCCTGGGACTCTAGTCTGGTTGTTGTCACGCCATGTGAAAGATCAGGAAGGGTAAGTCGGAACCCACAATAAATAACTCACTTTGAAAGCAATTTAAATACAATAAATTTCAATAATATTTCCAATTATTTCCAAAATATTTCTCTCTATATTTTGAATATCTTTGAATTTCATTGTAGTACATATTGTTTGTTTGTTGCCATGTACTGACTTAGTGTTATTTCCAGGGAACGGGTATGGACGTTATGGTATACTGCCGTTTTCTTGAATTTTGTCTGTTTTAAATTTTAACTTTTATAGGTCAATTTTACTTGTAGCTCAGTAATTTTAATAATAAAAGACAAATTCTAAAACTTGCTTTTCTATTTATAATGAAGGGACCTTTTTTTTTAAGATAATAACAATTGTTCTTTGACGAAACAATATTATTAAATTTATTTCTCATTAATTTGAATAGAATCTGAACTAATAATCTTGATTTTTTTTGATAATTTTAAATTAGTTATTAAGAGAGATAATGGAATACCCTCCAACTTATATAGTTCTTTTGCAGTTTATTTAATTTTTAATCTATTTTTTTATATAAAATATCTTGAGTTCTGTTTTATTATTGCAGAATGACTTTCTCTTCGATGTACCAATTCACACAAAAACACGACAAAAACGTAGTGAAAATCTTACAAAATCGAATTTTGGGAAGATTGTTGTCAAAATGCTGTTAAATTTTCCATCTATTAATTCATTTTCCCCCTAGTTCAATAATTCTAAATGAAAATGGAACAAAAAATTTAACGTCAGAATTTCAGTTGTCTTATTTGCATCTTCTAAGATAATTTGATTAAATTTAACATTCAAAGGGTTACCGTCAAGAAATAAAGAAGAAAGAAAATTGTCCTGGTTGGTAAACTATAAATTTTTAATCTCACATATCAAAGGTTAATTTTGCCTTTTAATCTTTCCTATTTTGTTTTAAGATTTAGATAAGTCTAATTTTCTTGTTATTTAAAATCTTCTCTAAGTTAAATTTTTTTTTAAATACTTAATAGCAAAAGATAGGTTTAAAGATTTGTATTTTTTTTTAATGATTAATTTCTAATTAAATTAATCCAGCTGAATCTAGTTTTTACAGCTTGTTTCACATTAAGAAAATAGTGTCCGTCGCGGTTCAATCCCCTGGCCGGGCGGGCCTGATTGAGCAGCAGTGTTTCTGGTCTTTTTCTGCAGGTTTGGTCGGATTCTCCAGTGACCTCCTGCATATTAAAGCCAGAGTTGTGGGTAAACAAATGCCTAGTCTTATTTGTATTTGAAGAACGTTGGCCAATTAAAAAAAAAAAAAAACTTTTGTGGAAAGAAAAGACTTTACCAATAATCTAGGCATTATTTCTTTTATTTAGAGGAAGAAAAAAAAAATATTAAGAAGCCTTTTTGAAATATCGCAGGGTATTCCATTCACGTCATAAATTGAAACTTTTCCATAGTGGTGGACAAAAACAGAAATGCAACCAGTAACTACTATTACATCACTAATTTCCAGAACTTATTCTAATTTTCTTTTCTTTTTTCCTTTCTTTTTTTTTTTTTTATTTTTGTGTATGTGCATTCAGCTTTTTCATTATTTTCTTTTTAATTAAGTTTTAATTTTTATTTATTAACGAAATTACTGGGGTCGAGGGTAGCAGTTTTGGGCGTATCCTTCCCACCCTCCCCATGCATTTGACTGGAAACAGAAACCGAAGAGTTTGGGGCCTAGATTATTTTGTTTAATTATGCTTAGCTGTTTATTCTCATCTATTCTACATAACTTTTCAAAGAGGATATTAACTTACTTGAAAAAAAAAGAATATTCTTGAATGTATTTTTAATGATTGTTAAGTTCCACTCTCCAACTAGATTGATTTTGTATAATTATATTGCAATATTTATTTTAGTTACCCAAATTAAGGGATAGTGAAGTAAGCTAACTTTACATTAGTATCATAATGTTAATGGTAATTAAACTTAATAAGTAGATTCAATTAAAAGAATTTTGTAATTAAGAAAATGGAATAACTTTTCGAATGCAGACGATTTGTCAACTGAGTACTGGATTTTGAAGAAGTCTGAATTTAATTCTGATTATGTACAGTCATTTGAAAACGTCAATATACAGACATTGGATGGTAAATATAGTCAACTTTAAAACATACCAATTTCAGATTTGTAAAGATATTTATAAAATATTATGGACTCCTTATGTCAAACTGGTTTGAAAGCAAACAAAAAAAAAATGATAAAAACTGATTTTGAAAATTATTTAATTTAAATAAAGGTAGACACATTCTAACAATTGGCAAGATAAATGATTTTGAGAAACACAGTGGAGATGTTAGGTTCAGTTTTTTAAGAATTGGCAACCATTACAAAAAAGAAGAATCTTAAAAACATTAAGTGCTTTTATTTTTTTTTTCGTATTGGTGTACATTTCTTTCTCTGTATATTGTTACTATGCTACAGGGAGCGTCTTTTTTCTTCGTGAGCCCGGAATTTTAAGAAGTGTGTAAAAATATACCTACAAGATATTCGGTAAAGGATAAAGAAACAGGAAAAAAAAAATTGGGAAGCTGCAGCGGATCTGGGGCCGTCCAACCATTGTGGGGATATCAAAGTTTTCAAAATCGGAAAAAGGAAACATAACGACAGACATTACGGAA
>JAFIDM010000003.1:41469865-41512366 GCA_023159025.1 Thereuonema tuberculata | reverse complement strand
CTTCTTAAGATTAGATAAGCCTCTCTTAAAAAGATCAATGTAAACATACACGAATCAATACTTTATTTACGGATTGTGAATAGGACGTACTTTCATGACAAAAAAGAAAATGTAAAAATAATTCTTACAAAAAAATGCAACTGAAGTTGCTTTCTTATAACTTTTGTATTTCTTAAAGTGTAGTTTTATATTAATTTCTTGGAGAAAAACAAGCTTTAGTTAAAAAAAAAAAATACATATAGTCTTCGACACTTTACGTAATGATGTATTCTGGTCAAACTTCGTATCAGCAAGGTTGATTGATTCCAATGCCAGTATAATGAATAAGTTTTCAATGACTAACTCTACCTCAATCAGTTACTACTAATGCATCGATAATCAATCAATATCCATTTTAAGAAATGTGTGCAGTAACCAGGTGATAGGAGGCTTGCAAAAGATCAAAAATCAATTTTATCTTTCTCGTTTGAAAGTTTGCCAGTGATCACGTGATAGAGATTTCATATCAAAAGTATTCATAATTGATGAAATGTTAGTTTTTCTTGATGTTATCAATCGAAAGCAATGACGTCATATTCAAATACGACTTAATAAAGTTAGTAAATTAATTGCGTTCATCTAAAAAGATTTTAGAAATAAAACTGAAGCAAATTTAGACAGATAAGAGTCACGGAGAGATTTCGTAAGAGATTAACTAACTCAGCTGTTTCCACTAAAACTTTTACTCAAACCGTGACAGTTTCCACTTTCAAATTCACTGAAGATTCGTCGATTTATGTAAAACTTTGTGTAAAACGTATACAATTCTGTTAAGTTATAAACTCTGTTAAGTTTCAATTAGGTTACTTGATTGAGGTTACCTCTGAAGTGGTTCTCACACTCCCGACTAGCTACAGACTTTGTAATTGTGTTTTGCGGTGCATTATTTACTTCTATTTTAAAAGTTACTGTCCTGTTTCATGATTCAGACCAGGAAAAGGTGTCAAAATGTAATTAAGATTAAAAGATGCAACTATGAGGGAAAAAAACACTTAATTTAATAATCATCTCAGAAAATGATTTAGGCCTAATATATTACAACTTCTTTTTTTTTTTTTTTACCGAATTTTATTATAAATAATTCTCTTTCTGTTATTTCAGCTATTAGATGGTTTAATTTTGCTTTGCTAGTTGCGGCCCGCGATAAATCTCCTAGAGCAACTGCAGCCTGAGATAAGACTGAAACACCTAATTATGGAGCTTGAAAGGAGTTTTAGACTAAGATATAGATCTTTATTACAGCTGTTCGACAAGTTCAAATCTCACTTGGCCCTTCTAGTCTACAAATAGAAGCCTGTGTTACTGAATGAAGTTAGAAAAAAAATAAAATAGATATTTTGCGGGTCAGATAAATTGATGTTGCAAAAATTAAAAGTGATATAATAGCTTGTCTCCTTTTATCTGCTTGGTATTTATCATCAGCTGAAGACTCATAAAACCTGAGAGAAAGATAAACTGAAATAAGGAACTTACGTTTGTCTCGGTCGTGCTCCGAGACCGATGTTCATTTGTTTAGATTAGGTTTCAAATATCAGTGAAAATGGAGTAGATGATCTTACACACACACTTAATTTCCATGAATTAAACTTTTCTAATTTTGCGATTTTGATATTTAGTTGTCAGTATTAGTGAGGTGATAAATTCAACAATCAAAGAAATGTCGTCTTCCTGTTTTCCTATGTCCTTAAGCAAAAGGACAAGTTTCATTGATGATTTCACTGACTTGACGAAGGTCACAATTTTGGTTATCGGCTGTAACTCAAAATTACGTTCTTCGTCAAGTCAGCCTCTTCGTATTAAGAAAATAATAACATTTAGTAATGTTTACAATAAGGTATATAACTTTCTATACTTAGATAAATCTGTTACCAACTACCGTATATTTCTAAAAAAATTATGCAAGACAGCTTATTGCAAGCTCTATGTTACCTGGTATCTGCTCTTAACTTAGCTTAGAGATGAATATATTTCACCTTAGATGATACAATTAGTCCTAATAAATAAGTAACTTTAATAAGGAGCAAGTATATTATTTATTATGTTAATGTAGTTCTTATTAGATTCACTATTTTAAAATAATGTTTAAAAAAAAAAAAAAAAAAAAACCACCAAACGGGACTGACAATTTTCGCGCTCTTTTAGGGGTAACTTAATTTAGGTGATACTTATGTTTAAAAAAAAATGAAATGAGAAAGTCATTAACTTACTTCTATAAAAATTAATACCGGAATTTTTCGGCACAGCCGATTATGTGCGGATCTTGTTTCAGAGACCTGATCATCGCAGCGTCACGCTGTTTACCATGAACCCTCTGGAATTGGAAACCGTTCTTCTAAAGACCCACTACATAGACTGGACCAAACCAATCATTTTCTCTGGTTAGTAGGGACGCACCTCGAATCTTTATTCCTATTTTCTTCTTCTCATCTTTTGTTTTAGACTTATGTTTAGAAGGTATTAGATGTGGATTGATCTAAAAAAATAAATCAAAAATGGTTCAACTTGAAGAGAATGATAAGATAAAAATAACACAGATCTGTAAAATTATGTCTTGCACTGACATTTAACTAATGTTGTACGTTTTACAAGATATTTTGGACATCAAGCTAAGTTTCTAGCAGAAAATATTTAATTTGGTCGCTAAACGTGAATTTTCATTTCTTTTTTTGCATTACGGTGCATTGCTGATAATTAAGCCAAATTTTTTTTGGATTCTTGGTCTTGTTTCTTTAATTTTCTTATAGGATTTTCTTGTGTCCTATAAATTATTATATTTGATTGTGATGTTTTAACCATAGCTAGAGGATGAATATAAATGACCAAAACCATTCACCCAATGTTATTCATTGAGATTCTGATAATTACTGAAATACTTTTTTATTTCCACAGATACTTTATGATGTTTCCAAACCAAATAAGATGACTAAATGCTCAAGGAAACTAGATACGAATTATGAGATTTCAGGTCTTTTTTTTATTTTATTAACGCATAAATCGAGAAGAACCCTGTACAATTATCTAAACTCCGATTTATGATTTATGATACAGTGGTAAAGAAAGATAATATGAAACATAAAGGCGCGAAATGCCACGATAGATTACATGAATGGTTAATATTAAATAATGATGTTAACATAGAATCCTCATTACATTCCGAATGATTTTCTGTAAACCATTATGACCTATTAAAATCTTAAAGTAGGATTTTATCGCAAAAGTATCCCTTTTCAGACGCTTTTGGTTTTCACAGCTGCTTCAGTGCTTGGCTGTGCTTTTTAGTTAGCTTATAATTACAAGGAAAACATTACAATAACTCTTATATTTTTATGGAATTTCTGAAATTGGTTCAGGAAATTTTCTTGCTGTATCCATAGTATCTTGTAAAGTTATTGAATATTTACGAACTACTCTTTTAAAAAGATGGACAGTTTTCATCAACTTACGAATAAAAAAAAATAGTAATAATATATGTAAGAAACCAATCCCTTTAAAATGGATAATCCACATCTGACCTTAATTCCATTTTGTACATCTTATAACATTAAGTTTACACTATCCCTATTTAAAATATATGTATATGTGTGTGTATGTACATATAAAAATCACTTAGTACTTCAAAATTTATTTTATATTTAATTACTAATAGATAATATATATTTTTTTTGTCAAATTCTGATATAGTTAAATATGGACTGCTATTTATATGCAATTATTTTTATGTAATTGAAAAGAATTCTTACAAATTTTAAATGACTAATGAATTATTAATGCAGATAATGTAAAGTTGATGTTATACGATATAATGTAAAATTAATGCTTTACATTAAGTACACTGATGTCGAAAAGTTAAGTTACAAACTAAGAATCACGATTATGTAAAACCTAAAACTAATTTTACTACAAACTTCATTGGTATCATCAACAATATTAAAAAAACTGGATAAACAAAATGAGTTTCCTATGATTTTCTAGTAGGTGTCATCCTCCATAACTGTACAAAATCTAATTAAACCATCTACTGAAAACGATTTAGCGGCTATCAATTCTTCAGAAAGCTCTTTTAACTAATTCTACTGGGTTGAGATTCGGCGATCTTGTAGGCCAAATCCTTTTTTCACAATGCCATCTTGTCAAATTGCTTGAATTCTATTAACTATCTTCTGTCGAATATTTTATCAGAATTTCCTTTGTTGATTAATAATGTAAAATAAGCAACAAAGTAAAAATAACGGCACTTACTAATTCTTAAAATTGTTCTTTTAAGATATGAAGTTGAAGAATCAAATATTTTGATTGAATGATCATAAAAGTATGAATTGCAAAGAGATATGTTTATATACACATGAAGAAAACATAGATATTCTTATAAACCGCATTTACCTTCAATTGACGTTGATTTATAAGCGTAATACAGTTTTATGGCATCAAGTGTATTAGAATAAAAAATCTGTCTAAGCCTATTTCGCACTCGTCTTGTATTTTGATCATTTCCTTATCTCAAATCGAAGCAAACATTTCAGTTAAGTATTTAGGATTGTAAAATATCTGAATCCATTCAATTATATCCAGTTTGAATATTAAAAATACTAAATATTCCAATAAATTGCAATGAGTAATTTTAGTTTGCTTTTTAGCCATTTTAACTTTGCTGCCTTCCATCATCATCTTTTAACAACAATCACAATACGATCCTTTCCACGCACAGAACGTGAAGTTATTCACATTGTTTACATTAATTCTATTACAAGACATTTTAAAAAAAAAATTATTTCTTTAGGGCATAAAACGTAATAGAAGTTTCCAACATTTCTCATTCATTATCTCTAGTGATGGAAATTACTCGATTCATCAGTAAACAGTACAGAGATACCGTTATCATTGTTTGCTCCAACAATCACCACAATGAAGTATTCTTTCAGGTGAAGAATAACGAACACTGACAGTAAGGCACAGATATTTTATTGCACTGTAGTTACTTTCACCCTTTCTTGCATAATTAAGAACTGAATGCTGATTGTCAGGCTGATTGTCTGTTGATGTAACGACACAATATATCAACCATTTATTGAACCTCAGCACTATTTCAGTCTGCTGGTATCGTCTCTGAAAGTTCGTAATCCATCTTTTAGAAATAAAGAAATCACTGATGGTTTTAATCTGCGAGTTTGTCTCTTAATTTTCTTTTTGCTTGTAAATTCAATTTGACAGAAGCTGACAGCTTTAATTTGCTCTAGATTCGGCTGGAAAGCAGGAAGGCAATCAAGAATATGTATTTCTTTGTCATTCCTGAAAGGTTTATGATGAATGACTTTTTGAAAATCGAATCAAATATTCATTTTAAGCAGAAATATTAGCGTTGGCCTTTTCACGTTAAATTGAAATATCTAACCGAAAACATGTTTATAGAAAACCTTAATCTGCAAAATCACATTTTTGAAATTAATATTGCTGATATTGTTCAGCCATCTTAAGTTAATGAAATTGATAGACTTGATTCGAACGATATACAGTTATAGTTTGACATAAAGTAATGTTTTAACGTTATAATATATGATCTAGTAATCGATGTCTTTACAAATTTATATAAATCCTACTTTACAAAGTCTACATAAGGTGTAATTGCCTATTCTGTACATAAACAACACCTGCAACTTAACTTTTAGTCATCAGTATAGAATTTCATATTTTTTAACTTTGGCTAAACTTTCTTTCAATTTATAATATAACTTAATATAACTTAAAACTATATATAAAAAGAAACCTTTTAAAATACATTGGATGCATCGGTAATTCTCCTGATTACAACAGCAGCTGGCATGTTTAAACTGTACAGTCGGTGCCGGAAAATAGTGGACGGACATCATAGGTAACGTAAAATCAAAAAGGTTTCTTACGAACAGAAATTGAAGAGGGTTCTAAGCGTCTAATGGATAACAAATTAAAGTGTACATTTCATTTAAAACTCCGCTAACTTTCTTTGCCATTGATTTTGGCAAGTACAAACCTCTACGTACAACAAACCTTTTGTCAGAAGAGGATACTCGCTTTCTTTAGTCAAGAGAACAAAGGTCTGCGATTTATTATTAAATATTCGATAGATAAAATTGAATTAGTTTTCAACATTGGTTATAATGGATTAGGCAGGGTAATCGTAAAAGCTGGTTAAGCTATTAATTGACCTTTAATTCAGCAATAAATGCGCCAACATGAAATTTTGACATTTTTGCTTTGTTACTGGAGGAGGGAACCATCATGATGATTTCTTGATGTGACAAAATAATTCCAAGGCTGTAATACTATCTGTTCAGTATTATTTCACTGTTTTCCCTCTGGGAAATCATAGCCTGTCCATTCTTTCAAGTTGTTGATTCCGTCCGTTAATTTCAGCAGTAATTTACTTGAAATGTCATTACTAGACAAAGTTGGGTGATGTTAGGTCCGAGGATCCTGGTGGCCAAAGTCTGCTGACATATTCTGCTGCTACATAAAATCTGTGGACGTTTGATTATATCTGTATAAACCACTGCCACATCCTTCATCCTGCTGGTCCACAAAGGAACCAAAGATTCAGAACTATATTAATTGAGACGTGTTATGCCATGATGTTCATTACTGCCATCTAGCGATCGAAAACGACACTAATGATATCAAACATTTCAAATCAAAGGCTTTTATTGGGAATTATCTGCAAATTAATAGATTATTCAACTTTATGATAACCCTGTATTTTTATGTAGAGTAGCTCGGGGATAAAAAATAAATAAAATAAAAGCTTACTCGTTGATGTAAATCAGCAGAATTACCTCTGCTTTCGTGATAATTCATATTTTTTTTTTTTTTTGCGCATTTAAGTCCTTATATGTTGACGAATTAATTTTGTAGGCCTGTATAAGGATCAGGGCTACTCAAGTTTGACCTCTGGTAGGTTACCTCTGTCTATTGGTTTAACTATTAAATTCGTAAAACGAATATAACGATTGACTCGCAGCGAATTGCCGAATTTATTGAATAATTATTTCATCAACACTACCTAATTCTTCAATATTAACTACGATTTTTTTAAAGTTTTTAATTTATTAAATTTGGCTTTAGCTGAATGGAGCTTCTCTTTTTATTATTTTTTTTAAAACTACATTAATGCTCTTTTAATGTCAAAAATACTGGTAGCATTTGAAAGCAAATGCTTTATACCTAAATGAATTAAGTGTTATTAATAAAATTTACCTATGTTTATTATAATTTATAATAATTCTTCCATTTTAACCTAATCCTATTGTTATCGCATGCGAATTTGAGAAATGTAAACATTTACAGCTGCTAAAGATGATGAAAGAGGAAGTACTGATTTTGAAATAATCATTCACACGTACAATTAAAGTTTTAAGAATTCCAAGACAAAATATGCATCAAAACTTTTCTTTTCCTTTCATATTTGATTTGGCAGCTGGAGATGTTTTTAAGCACTGCTGGACTTGAAAACTAATTTTAGTAAATCGTTTTTCATAACTTAAAGTTACAATATACATCTTAAAACTCATATTTCCTCAAATTGAAAATGTAAATGTTTCGCTGATTATACATTATCTCATATTCTAATGGTATTTCTCTAATGACAGATGTCAAAGTGTCGAGAAACATTGTCGTATTCCGTATTTTTTTTTTGGTTTTCTATATTTAAACTTAAAATATAGCGCCGTTCCTCGAATGTGGGAACAGATACGTAAACGTAGCGCAATTGTTACAATGTGGAGGAAACTCAAATGTTTGTAAACTTGCTTTATTTCAATCAAAGTGCTGGCTCATATGTCTCGCTGGACTAAATTTGTCATCTCCATTACGAAAATTTGGTATTTTTAATACATTTTCCTAATGACCTTTTTCTAAAACTTAATGGAAGAACGAATGTCAACACTGCCTAGACATTTATAAATTTGTCTGCATTTTTAAAAAAAAATATTTTTAGTGCATTTTTGTTTTCGTTATCATCGACCTGGCAAACATTAACAGCTATTTCAATGAATATCTCAATCTTTTGGAGATCAAATTGCAGAGAACTTGAACTTCACTTGCAGACATTTTGAAAGAAATGCTGCTGTTAATATAAAACTGCAATTATTCCTTTCACAGAAAAAAAGTCCTTCAATTTTGATCTTAGTCCATTAAATGCGATTTCATGTCCAGCAGTGACTTATTATTAATGTTACTATTATTATTATTAGTTTGTATCTCAATCCTTTGGCTGCAAAGTTAGTAATTATTCCTCCTTTGCTTCTTTAGGTGTTCCTCAGGACTTCTTGGCCATATTGAAGAAGATATGTGAGACGAGAGGAATATTCAAAATCCTATCAATGTGTGGAATCTACACCTTAAATAACGCTGAAGATCTTATTATACAGTAAGTAATGCTTGTAAATACAGGCTTGTATCGCATACTTTAGTATGTATATTTTGTCTATGCCTTGTGGTTACCTAGTTGTCCTGTTCTTTCTTCTTTATGTTTCATGATGGTGGTATTTTTTTATGGATAGAATTGTTAACTCTAATCAGAAATTAAGACCTTCGAAGTCAGGGTGGTCTGGTTATACCCATAGACATTGGGTAGCTCGGGTACCTCGGGATCGCCATTGCCCGTACCCACATGTATGGGTCCCTGAGGGTACATTCTAACATCAGCTGTTTTAATGTATTTTTTTGTTAGCCTTCGCGGGACTGAAATTTAAACATATGGTTATCAAAAAATCCATATCTTAGTAAATCCCAGAAATTATATTTTATTAATGCTAATTTATATAAGAAACCCATTTTATAGGCAAGTATAGTCCTAAGTAACTATTATATTGCAGAATAGGCATAGTATTGAAAACAAAACAAGAATACCATTGAAAGAATACTATCTTTCTGTTCTTAGATCTTGAAATGTAAGTTCGTGAGGTTCCTTCAGTAGTTAAGTTACTATATTTAATGAAAAGAATTCAGAAGTTTTCTTTGGGAGCCATGTTTATCTTGAAGAAATGAGTTGTAAATAATTGACATTCATAACTGAAGGGATAAAGAATATTGTAATAATAGTCGAATTACTATTTATTAGAGAATAAAACAGTTTGCTATTTTTAGGTACCTTAAACATACGTGTGAGTAAAGGAATGAAATTTTAATATCTTAACAATTAATTTTCTCAATAAAACCGATTCGTTAGTTAGGTGTACTGTGAAATGAATGTGACTGCTAAAGAGGAGTTACCATATGAAGCAGACAGCTTTTAAATCACGGCTAAATATATCAAAAATGAAAGCCTTATGTATTGAATAGCCCTTCGATGTTAAAATGAGATATTGATCCTATCATTTTCCATAACACACCATGTTGTAGCATTTAAATCTTTAGGCCTAACTTGCTTAGGATCTTACTACAATTAATTAATTTGGTTTGGATCATCATTGAAATGTAGTTAAGGTCACTTAGCGATTGGGTAATTTGCAAAAGCTTCTTACGCTTTAATATAGGCCCTATTTATAATTATAAAGTTTTGGATATAGGAATTAGGATTTCTCATTCAATAGTGTTTAACTTTTCAATGAACTTTAAACATTCCTGATTTGCCATTTGTCTTACGCTTGCATTTATTAATGCCTTTACTAACTGTCCCCTATATACACGATTTGCCAGCTTATCGTGTACATATGAAGCAAGTGTAACAAATAAATTGACCATTCAATGTATATATGGTAATAAAATCAGGCTATATTTTTTTCTGTAACATTAGTTTTTCTTTAACACTAGTTATAATGCTGTATTTCTATAAGGAAGAGTCTATGAATTTCCAACTTAATCTTATAAAACTATTTCTTCCAAATTAATTGGCCAGAAATATTTTAAAATACTAAGGATTTTAAGAAGATGAAACCAATACATTTTCATATCAAATTTGGAGGTTTGTTTCTTGAAGCCACTATTTTGAAGACATGGAATAATACTCACCATATCATCAATATTATATCATAAAATATACAAATACATACTTTGAAGAAAAACAAGACTCCTATTGCATCTACGATAATCAATATTTCGTCCTGTTTATTTCAAGGACTTCTTCTGGATATAAATAAATAAAAACAAAAATAAGGAATAAAAGAGAAAACCTTCTCTTTTCTCTACATAATAACTTAATATAAAACAAAAAACTTCAATAAATATGAAATTAACAATAAAAATAAAGAAACACAAGTAAATATTATTAACAAATTCGTTTGAATAATCATGGGTTATCTATCATTATTATACAATCCTTTGTTCAATTAAAGTCCAAAATTTCTTTAAATCTATTATTTTTTGTTAAAGATTTTCTGAAAATGTTGAGAGACACTTCATTGACTTTAAGGGATTGTCTTTGTTGAAACATATACAACTGTTAATTAAGCATGACTCTATTGCAAATCTTTTGTATTCATCTTTTGTATTCATCAATAATATTTATGTCCGGATCAGGGCAATGATTCTTAAGTAGGCAATGATCAGCCCATTCTGAAATTTTTCTTTGCCTTTTTCAAATGCTTTAAAGTGCTCTTTAACCCGTTCTTTAGCCATCCTTCCTGTGCTTCCTATATAGACATTTCTACAATCTTTACATTTTAGAGCGTATACTACTCCCATTCTGTTTAACTGCATATCTTTTTTTCTTATTCTTTCTTTCTTGAAAAGAATATTATCTTTGTAATAGATTAAACTGATCTCATTAATTTTACAAACATCTTTGACCTGTCTATTAACCTTTAATCCTATAGGTAAAGTAATACATTTTTGGAAACTTTTCTTCACCTTTAAAGGATTTAATTGTGTCTCAAATCTCTTTTTTCTGAAAAATTCGTTGAATGTTGTTTCAATGAATACTTTAGGGTACTCATTCATTATTAATACTTCCTTTAATTTATTGACTTTATTCTTCCAAGAATCTTTATTATCTGTATAATTGATAATTCTTCTTAGATGTCCTTTAATTATCTCCTTCTTTGTAGATATCATATGGTTAATAGAGTCTTGTTTTTCTTCAAAGTATGTATTTGTACATGGAATAATACTTTCATGAATTGCTTTGTCAGATGATATTCACAATCTGGTCAACTAATTCCAGTCAAACTTGGAAACAATGGAGTTGTTATTTAATAAAATGTTAGTACACTAACTCTTAATGTTATAAAATACTGAAAATAATTCGTAGAATGCAGGGATGTATTTATAAAATAAATTGTAAACCTCATTATTCTTTTGAATCTTTTAACGGGAGCCTTTTTTTTTTTTTTTTGTATTTTTCTTTAATGAAGTTTACTGAAACTTTTATGTTCGGATGCTTTGTCGTTAAGAGACATAACAATTCAGAAATGTAAAACTTAATTCTGAATTTTTTTCAGGTTCCTTTTTTTAAAATGCATATAATGAAAGGGACCTATTCTATTTATCTTAATTGTTTCATTTTTTTGTGAATTTACAAAACCTTGGACATTTGTTATAAAGATTTATACAAACCCTAGTTGTGGAATGGCCGGACAGCTTATTTCTTGCACTACATATGTTATGTTCTCGGTTTTCTTAGTCTGATTTTTATGCTTGTCATTTCGTTTATATGAAACCTAGTTTAATCTTACTTTACCCCCATAAAACACTTGAAGCATATCTCTACTATTTATGTGTTGTATAACCTTGAAGGCACAGCAATGTTAGAGACAAGTCAAAGTAGTTACAGTAGCATTGCTGGAGGAAAAGAGTCATTGTCTTACCGATATTTTCTGTTCGAATGCGTACCCCCATTAACATGCCATAAACGATTCTGTGGTCCACGTCGAGAAGTGACCGTGCACGTGATGTGATAACTAAACAGCGGGCGATGGAAGGATGCAGTTATTCATGAGAAACTTTAGCTTTTTTTTTTGTCCTTATAAAAAAGAAAAATACTAAGTTGCTTCTATTCTGGAATATCACAACTCCCTTCAATAATCATCAGGAAAATCATGATGCTAAAATTTTATAAGCATTCGAATAAATTACATTTTCTTCATTATAAAAATGTAAATACATAAAAAGACTTTTTTTCGATGAGATGGATTTATTTTTTATTAAAAATAGTTTATAGTGTGTATTTTTTTCAATAAACAGATAGGGTGAATCAGTTAGACCCGGTCAATTTTCCATACACTAGCAACAATCAAACGACCCGGTCAATTTCGGCAAGGATGTGTTGATTCTCTTCGGTAGTGATCTGGTATATGACGCTTTCGCAGCATGTTTTGTTGCAACAGAACCAGTGCCTTCAAATTTCTTCTTGATTGCAGTCATTGTTTCACGTTTCAGAGATAAACCATATTCCTCATCAAATAAACGTCTTGCTGCAGAGATCGTAAAAACTTATTTGTACGACCCTTTGACTCGTAAAAATAAACTTAATGACAGGTACACATTGCTTTAACGTCAACCGGAACGCACCACTTTCCCTGGCTACCATTGTGAATTATCGCACGGTCACTAATTCAGGTTCAATGTCACTACATGCTCGTACTGAGGTCAGGTGCTTGCCCACTGTTGTACACAGGTGAAGCATTCCGGTGCCCGCCTTGAGTTAGGATACTGTTATTCTTGTGAAAATATATAATCTGCTCTCAAAAATGGCTCCCAGGAAGAAGTTACCTGGTTGACTGGATCCAACTGATACACCCTGTATATGTGTAAAGAAAGAGAAAATTATTATATTTTTTTTTAAATTTTCAACAAAAAAAAAACCCGGCAAATTTAAAAAGGATAGTTCAATTAGTTCTATTAATCATTATATAAAAAACTCGCGAGATTAATTTTGCATTAAAATATTTTTTAGTTTCTTTATTTGATAGATTACTTTTCTGACATGATCTTTTATACTCCGAGAAATCTTTTTTTGAAGGTACAACGAAACGGCTAAAAAGGTAAAAAATCTTTTAAAATATTTGAAAGTGGATGAATCCAAAACCTCAAAATGCAGCATAAAATGGTAAGATCGAACTTTCTTCAAAGCTGACTTTCCGTTGTTTGTTTGTTTGAAAGGGACCTTGTAACAATTTTTCTTAAAGGGCATTTTCTTATTATATTCACCAAAGTTGAAGGCAGGAAAAACCACGGTAAGGAAATTGAGGAAATACTATAAATCTAAATTCAATCTTACAATTACTTGCAGCAGTAATGTATGTTAAATCATTTTAGAATTGCAGATTGAATTTGTATTTTACAACAAAAGTCGAAGGGTTTACAGAAGAATAAATGAAAAACTTCATGAATGTAAATAATTCAGTCGTCTCTGACATTAACAATTGATAGAATTTACAAGAAGAAATTAATACTGCTGCTGCCATCACAAGTTTTTGTTTTAGAATATTTTTAATTATATTGATAACAGCTCGCCATTTTCAATGAAACTGGGATTCTGCATATCTAAAAATACTCCATTATTGTTATAATCTTCCGTTTTTCTAAGTTTGGACATTGTTATTTTAAAACCTGGTCAAAAGATAAAGATATCTCTCTTTTATTTAATATTTGTTAGACAATGGTAAGTTTTATGTTAAGTTTTATATTATTTCTTACTATATTGTTATTGTTCTTGTTTACGATGTAACATTTTGTTGTTCAGAAGTGATGTTTTTTATTTAATTATTATTGTGGTTTCCAAATAAACGTTATAATTTATTTTTATTGATTAAATCTTAATTAGGCTTCCAGATGAGGCATACGTGGCTCCGCTCAAAGTAGAGGATGCTCAGAAAGTCAACGTCCATTGGAAGTTCGGTTCCGAGAAGATGCTCTCCACCATTCAGATGGCCATTCGCAACTTCCGTAGCGTGGGAATCTTCTTGCGGGAGACGAACGAGCTCGTCGCCTGGATGATCGAGACTTTATCGGGCAGCATGGGTTACTTGCACACGCTTGAGTCCCACCGGCGCCGGGGTTACGCCTCGCTGGTGGTCGCTTGTCTAGCCAAACAGATAGCGGCCAGCGGTCGGGTACCGTACTGTGTCATCGAGTACACGAATAGTGCCAGTCTCCGGGTAATGGAAGGTTTGGGCTTCCGCAAGGCGTGCAACGTGTTCTGGGTTAACTACCTGCCTGAGCATGATGACGTCGAGTCGGCCTCTTCGGCGTTGCACGATATCCCGCCGCCTTTCGACGAGGGGATCCTGTGAATGACACAGCGCCAGCAGAATAAGAAGAACCCTTTCCCTCAGGCAGTTGCTTCCGGTCGCGAATAACTTCTCTGCAGTGCACAGCAAATGGCTCTCGACATTTATCACAAAATCATTGAATAATCTCATCGGACTTCAAAGATTGCATTAGTGACGTCAAACTTGCCGTTCTCGTTAGAAAGTAAACCCTGTCAAATTCGTACTACTATAAAGTGATAAAAATAGAGCGGTTAGATTAAGCCCTCTCTGAAAAGTAGATATTTTTAAAAGCAATATTTTAAAACATCTTTTAACACCTTTATGCGATTTGCAACAGATCTTAATTAATTCGACAAAAAATTATAACAATAACACAAATAAGAAATGCTAAAGTTATATATCTATAACAAAACAATTCAATATTAAAATAAATCGTATAATGTGAAAAATAAACTAAAAAGAAATTTAACGAAAGTGGCGAAGCGAATAAAAAAAAAAAGATTTGGATAGGACTACCCAAATGTATTGTTAATATTCTTAAACTTCTTGTCAAGACTTTTTTATATTTATATTGAATATTTAAAAATATATTCAATTCTACAATTAGTGTCAATAATACAAGCACCGTTAATAATTAGAATTAATTAATAAATTAATTTTTGTAAGATTCATATTTAAAATCAGCTCCAATTTTATTTCTGACATTAAAAATATAGTAAATGATGTATTTATTATTGTAATTATTTTTGTAGTTAAGTTTCTTTTATTTTGAAACCTTTTCACCCTCAATTATCAGATATAAGTTTCAAATATATTATATCGTTATTAAAACGTCTTTAATTCAATTATGAAAAATAACTTTTTTTAATCTATTTAGTTAAATAACGAACAATTTGAGACTTATGAAACAGGTATTTTTTAAACTTTTTTAAAATTAGTTATACAATTATGTAATAGTTAATAAACTATTAAAATAAAACATTCTCGTTTATCAATGTAATTTTTAGTTTAGAAAAAAAGAATTCTGTTTGATTCGGAGAGAGAATATTTAAAAATCTTTCCGAATATTATTGAAATTTATTAATTTGTGAAGCTGTTGGCAAGAGCGCTTTGAAAATGAATCGAAATTGAAACACCGATTTATCATACTGCAATCGAAGTTCAAGGATATTAGCTGTTATATATGCTAATATATATGTATATATATATTTTTTTTTTTTCATTTATAAAATAAAAAAATAAATAAATTAACAATTCTATGAAATTCGAAAAGGAAAAAAAAGCTCTGAAAATTTCAAATAGAATTAAAATAGTAAGCAGTGCACTCTGGTGGATAAAAGAATAAATATAATTTCACATTTCGAAACCTTATAATTCAGTGATGGAAGGTCATTAACGTAAGAAAATATTAAGACGATTTTACAGATTTCTCTCCGAAATTAATTAAATAATAATAATAAGTTTTAAAAAGTCCCTATCCACACTAAAAATCTCTTTGCTATCAGTAAGACTTGGCCTGAATATGATGAAATTCGAAAATGTCTTATTCAATTCTTATTATAACTAACATAAAGTATTTGACTAAAGTTACTGCTATTATTAGTGTTACAAAATTCGACTTTTCAGGACAACAATTAATAGAATATGGCAATATTACTAAACGTTGTCCAAAGAATTCTGTACATCAAAATTTCTACGAAAGAAAGGAATTTATTGTGAAATGCAAAGAAGCTTCGAGAACATATGCTTTATCATAAGCTTAAATAAACGTGATAACTAAATCAAAATAATGAAATGAAGAATTTATTTCATTAATAGAATTTTCGAAGTACAATCTTTGTACTTTACATTTGAAGGAATAATATGGAATAACGTTTGCTTCGCCACTACTATAATCAGCAAAATAAAGGGGAAATAAATAAGTTTAACTAACTAAAATTATAAAGCTTTCGTAAGTTAGAATCTCAAAATATAGAAGTCGTTTCCAATATTGTGGTACTCGCAGATAACAAGAAATATATATCTTTGTAGTTAGTTTCCAGAAAGTTCCATGTATTAATTTCAGTTTTATAATGGAATAAGATGAAAGACTTTCCACATTGATGGGTTTTCTTTAAATGTTAGCAGATCAATGGAAATGTTTAAGCCGTTACATGAATTTCCAACTAATAGAAAAAAAAAAGAGATATGCTGGTCATATCTTTAGAAGAATAACGTTGGACGCAATCACGAAATGGACAATTATATAAATGGTTAGTTGATCTAACCATTTGATTATAGATTCAGATTTATATATAATAAGAAATAAGATCTGCTCAGCATTGTATTTCATCACATAAGAAAAGTAATTTAATGATTTTTTTTTATTATTATTATTACAGCCATTATTGATACTGTCTATTTCAGTATGTTGAGCTGGTATGCCTATAAAAACTGCTGTATTTTTCCCATTAAGTACTCGGGTATTTAGTTTAAAATGGATTTACATGTAAGCTTATTTCTCTGGTGAAAATCAATTTCGTTCAATTAGAATTCTTGTAAGCCTCTCCTATCAACTCACCATTTACAGTTGACCTACCAAATTAGTATTTCCTTTTTGAAATAACATTTATTTGAAAGTAACTGTAAACTGTATGCGATTAAACTAAGAAAAAGGATATTAACTTTTATTTTTTGATTGTGTAGATTGCAGTACCTGACGTCATTGATTATAATAGCGAATTTTCCAAATTTTGTTCAAGAGTCCGGAAGTGATGAATGCAATGTAGATAGTTCTAAAATTAAAACAATAATTGAGAGTAGACATTTAAGGATTTTTTTTTTTTTTTTGAACCAAATATCCTGAAAGGGTGTGAACTTAACTTCATCTAACTAATCATTAGGACGTGAAGCTGAATTTGAGGCTGTTCTTCCGGCATTGCCTGTAATAAACCTGTACTTTTTCTGAAGTTCTGGAAAGAACACAGAATTAGGAATTGTGTCTTAATTTAATGTGGTACTGCGATCTATACTACTATTATTTTTTTTTTTTGAAGAAATTTCATTGGTCGAAAATTAAATTAAATTATTGTAAGTGTCGAAATATTAAGTCTTTACATTTAAGTAAATCCAAAGCAGGTACTTGAAGTATTATCTAAAAATCTTTACAAAATGGAACAGATAGGTATCACAATCTTGAAACAGTACGGGGGAAAAAAAAATGCCTAAATGACAAACTACAGAGCAGAGGAAAACATGTAAATAAAGGCATAATGATGTCTTTTTTTCAATTTCAGAATAGACCGAATACACTTTAATCGGCCAGATATAGATTGTTCTGCTTGCAGATCGCACATTGTGGCTATTCGAAACAAAATTTATAAAACCTGCATCAATCAAAATAACTGTAAAGCTTTTGACTTTCAACCATTGTATCGTAACAAGGCAAGTGTGACGTCATTCTTAATAGAATTAGTCGCTGTAGGAATCAAATAGATTTCTGTCTTTGAAGCCAAAACCAAAACAACCTTTATGCAATTCTTTCTTAAGAATATAATATTTCACACTATAGATTTGAAAGATCAGTATTAAATGTTAACCTTTTAAATGCAAAGGGAAAAAAAAAATATATTGAAATCAAATGATGCATTGGGGGAATGATTTCTATCTTAGCAAAGTACGATCATTTAATATTCCTTATTTTTTTAAAAGAAAATATGCGTCTTTAAAAAAGTACAAAAATGCAATATTTACATTTGTCTTTAACATTTCTAGTGGTCTCTATGTAATAAATGCATTTTAATACTTTTATAAGATTATGTAATTTGCTGTTATCCTGTTAAAAAAAAAGAAACACACAGAGAAGGAAGAAGGCACCGGTTAATGTAGTCCCCGCAAGTGAATACTAATTTGTATATTTCCGCAATGCACGAGCTGTTAAAAGCCTCTGCGTTGTATTTCGGACTTCCTTCACAGATTGGTTCAAGATCATATTGATGGAGATGGAGGGTCCTGAATCAGTTCGCGCCCTTTTTTTTTTTCTCTCTATCTACACTCTGATCTGCAATTAAATATTTATTATTTTTTGCAGAATGTAAATTGTGGAAATAAGAATATGGTAATTGGACATAAAAAAAAGATATAGATATGAAAGGTCCTAGAAATGTCCTTAGATTCACATGTGGTAATTACCATTCACAATTATGAATTCACTGTGTAGACCTAATCCTCTGATACATTTAAATATTAGTTGTACGTGGAGAATGCTTTGAACAGATCGAATTTAAGTTGAATATTTAGTTTCGACAAAATTTTTTAACGAAAAAAATGTTGTTTTTTTTTTTTTTTTTAAATCATGGTTATATTTGCAGCTGTTATTAACACCTATATTTTTGTTTGAGACTTTCTACCAGCAGAAATGTTCATATATAATAGGAATAGTTATTTCTGTTGGTAAATGTTTTTCTTATTCCATAGTATTCATAGGGTTGCCATTTTTCGGTTGGATCTTGAATAGGATACTTTTTTTTGGGGGGAAACATAACGTTTTAGCTACATCATAAAATTTGATTGGGAATTTTATCTTGAAAAATTTAACTAATATATTTTCCAAATAATTGGTATCTTCAACGACCATCACTCCATCAACTTGTGCCGACAACACTGTTGCGCATGCGTGTTGCGTTCAGGACGTTGCAATGTTTAATTTAGCTCTTGAGAGCTTGTAATTAAAAATGGTGGATTTACCAATGAGGTAAGTACAAATATTCGTTTTCTAGGCGATTTTTTTTTTTTTTTTTTTTTATAAATTTACATCACTTGGGATATTCGCTGTAAAATAATCCAGTCTCCGAATCAAACCCTGAACTGTGGCAACCCTGAATGTTAATGCTTTCACTATCATTAATTCCGACTATGGTGGGAAAATCGTAGGATCAATTCCCGGTGGGGGACTATTCTAGATCAATTCCCTTCCAAGTCGGTTCGGAGGTTTACCCAGCTTCTTATTATATGTACACAGGCCTTTATTCAATAATAAATCTGTAAATGAATGGTCAAAACAATGAAATACTGATCATCTTTACAATTCTTTTTTACATTCGTACTAATTATTAAAAAAAAATCAAATTAGCCACAAAATTTAAAGTTAAAATGGAACGAATCATCCACACTATAATGAACAATGGAATCATCGTATAGATGAATTATAAATTGATTTTATAAAAGAACAGTTGTAGATATAACTATTAAAAATTTTCCAAAAACATTTTTAATTACTTTTCCAGCTTATTTATTAATTATTTATCTAAGCACTCTGTACGTATTTTACCAGAAATTTTTGAATGGGAACTTTTAAAATATTTTTTTAAATTGATCTGTTTTTTTCTTGTTTATTGGATGAAATTATTTATTTATTTATTTGCACCTAAGCTAATATTGGACCCGAAAGCCGATGTAGTCTTATTGACGATAATAATTATTTAAATAATCTGTATAGAAATAAACGTTCAAAGGGTCTTTCAAAGCCTGATATTTATGTTGAAATTTAATAGTCGGGAAAAAAAAATCTTTGTTTTATACAATAGGAAAAACATATTGAAGTCTTCAATTTAGGTGCTACGAATTTCTTGTCTAGAATATTCCATCAGTTTTTACCATTCTTCCACTCCATCATTTGATCGAATGTCCATCGTATTATTCACTTGTCTTAACTTGTTTATGCTAATCAATTTAAACTATTGGTTGTAGACCAAACGCGTACAATAACCAGAGCATACAGCAGAGTTAAAGACTTATTGTAGTTTAAAATAATAAGGGGATATATACATAATTAAGATAGGTTAGGCCAAGGCTGAGTGGGTCTCTATTTTTGTTCAAAGGAATGGTTAGGACTTTATCTAAAGTAGAACCTAATGAAAACAATGGAGGATATAAACGGTACTTTTTTAAATTAATGTAGAAAATACTGAAGAAATAATTACTAAGAAAAAAATGCCTGAGCGAGGACTCGGATTGTACATATTACGAGTGAGTCGTTTGTGTTTTATATAAAAACCCTTTTACTTAAAAACTGCCCAACAATTGTAGTGTAATTTCACTGTTTTTAAAAAAGTATGGATCATGATTTTTACACAACATCTCGTCATCTCTCTTCATCAAGAATTTTTAAAAATTTTTTACATATTTGTATATAGTTGAAACCCAGCAATTGTTTTAGCTTCCAGAATGTTCTTCCCACTCTACAATCATTCGTCTCATTGTAAAATTTCAGTTTTTAAGGAAGGAAACGATTTTTAGTTCGGACGCAATTTCTAGGTTGGGGGAAAAAAAAAATTATATTAGAATTCCCTGCCACTCGAGGAAAGACTCACTTAGCCCAGGTCTACTGCGTACACTGTAATTTAATTGTATATAGTTACCTTACCGTTTGTATTTCAGACAAAGAGATTTAATATTTTAGGAATGGAAAATGAGACAGCTAGCAAATCCTCTCTACAAGGATAAATTTTATATTTTGTGGATGCTTAGTGATCTGAGTGGTTCTCAACAATAAAAGAAAATATATAATAGATGGATCTGGTTTTGACACTTTACACGACAGAGAGACAGGGATATTAGATGATTGGAATACCTAAGAATTGCTTTGCAAATGTCGTTTTCTTTTTGAGATTCCTTAATTTAGCCAGGATCCTCAAATAACAAAAGCCATAGGATAGTCTATGTACGATTTTGAAATTGAGATAGGTCTAGTGTTCATAAATAGTCCCATTACAAAAATCGCCTTATTTTTAAACTCTATTTCCAAATAGGAAGTTAGTCAACTTAATTTTGTGTCGTTTTATTATTATTATTACAGCTTGATATTTATAAAGTTATTCTTTAAATAAAACCATCTAAAATTTACTATTATTTGTACAAAAATCTGTACATTATAAAACTACTTCTAATAAATGACAATTACAATTTTTTTAAACTTTTTATTTTATCTATAACGTTTTTCGTTCTTTCTTAATTTCAAAGTAAAAAAAGATTTATCTTTGATTTATTAAAAAAAAAACTATATAAAAAGCGCCCTCTGCAAGCACTTTTTGAAACTAAAAACAATTGTTGTTGTGATATATCATATGATTTTTGTTATGCTTATGTAAGATGAATTGATTTTTTTATTTGCTTTTATAAATTCTGATATTATTCAAAATATATACTTAATTAATTTACCTGTTAAAATTGTAGATCAGAGCCAACTGAATAAAACCTGTTTTTGGATTGAGAGCAAAGACATAGAAGTGCAATGACAATAGAATTAAAACACCAGATTGTATTATTTATTTTTTTGCAGATGCTTGTATTTTTTTCCGAAACTATATCAGATTTTTTTTTTGTTTCACCTTAACCTCTTTTTTTTATGAGGTAAACCTTGTCTAATCCGCAAATCTGCTTCGGAAAATTTAGATTTAAAGTCTTTCTTATTTTTGCAATGTTGTGTCAGAAACTACGTCATATAGAGATAGTCTGTGTTTTCTTCACGTACATAAATAAGTTTATTGCATCAATTGAGCGATATAAATAAAATGTTACAGTACATTTCAGAATGACACAGCATATTTAGATAAGATAAGAAAGGTTTTTTTTTTATAACAACCCTGAAAATAACTTTGCTAACGTATGTCATTGCCTTTATGACGAAAGAATTAGGTTCTGGATGATACGATAAGCCTATTCTGCTTTTTATTGGTTCATTACCATGTAAATGTTTGAAATATATAAATTGATCAGGTAATCTCTCGCTACTTACTGAGATTGGCTTTACTATGGAAAATAACGATTTTAGAGCTGTCGTCCAATTCATCACTACCTAAATAATTTCCTTTTTTTTTTCCCTTCACCTTTTAACCGTTTGCAAAATACTGTAAGAAAATTAAAAAATAGGAAACATTTCAGTACACAGTGATGAATTGCCAAAATCATTTTTATTAAATGTATTAACTACTTACTTAATTTACAGACGTATTATATATTTTTAAAAATATACCGTCTTAAACGGTAATTTGTCAACAATCGTTCATCTTCCGGAATCAATTATTGTTTGTTTACACAGAAAATACATTTTGATTTCTTCCACTTATTGATCAGAAATCTTTTAGAGATATTTGGATTTGTTTTTGTTTTTTTTATATTTACAAAATTACCAAGTTTTAATAAAATTTCTTCATAAATTCTTCTATGTACTTCTTTGAGACGTAAAGCCAAATTTTAAATTAAAATTTAAAATCTCTGTTTTGCCTATTAAAATAAATTTTAAAGAAAGCAATCCTATAATTTTCCCCGGTTTTCGTAATGTAAGCTTGAAGCCAGAAAAACAAGAAGTGAGAAGCTTCTTCTGTTGTAAACTGCAAAACAAGATTCATTAGCTGTTGAGCTTTGTGATTAGGCCTAACGTCGTCCTTGCCACTCTCACAGTCAGTATCGTACTGAAATTCGGTTGGTAATTCATAAACAAAACTAAATAGAGCTTAAAGATTACTGAGACAGTTACAGTGATTTAAAGATTGCTTCCTAGTTTTTGAAATTTGTTTCTATCGTATATAAAGCTAAAATTAGCCTTTTAAATAACTTCTTGGTGTGTTAAACAACTATTATTTTAAATGGAAGTAAATGCATTTACAAAGAATAACAAATCTAGCAATGGGACTATTTGAACTTTGAGCACAGTTGGCCTACAATTATATTATTCTGTCTTTAACCCATTCAAAGCATAGACCTTATTACTGAAAATTAATTTACGCAACTTATAATTAAAAACTATGAAACATAACCGCATTGAAATGTAATGGGCATTTTTTTAAGCCACTTTATTTCATTTTTTTAAAAATAAAAATTAAATTTCCCTTAGATAGAGTACAAATTTGAAAAACGAGTTCTTATCATTCATCCAATATTAACGTTTTGCAAAATATATTTCAGTTTAGTACTTAAATATCCAATTATTAATTGCATTAATTTTTACATTTATAACGAATTTCATTCGGCCATTTTTAGAGGCAAGAATCCAGCAAAAATCCAGCAAAATTAAAACCAAATTCGCTTTGGAAGATAATTTTAGAATATAATTCTTATTAATTTATGTAGATATTTGTTTTAGAACTGCTATTATTTATTATAGAACTTGGTAGGCATGAAAATGAATAAAACCAAAAGTTTATCCTTGGGAAAGTTTTTAATGGACATAAGTGAAAGTGGATATATTTTTTTTTTTAATTACAATAAAATATATTCCAACAATTTAACCGAATTTTTTTCAACGTGTTTTCCCAAACTCCTGAAAAAAATTGTACAAGCAAAAATCATCTTCTGCAAAATTATATCAATCTTACTATTAGATATTAATTCTTGTAACATATAAAGTTATATATATCAAATATGCTCAGTAGAAAAACTTAATAATGATTGGGTATTAAAAATTAAAATCGTAAAAGTGAGCCAATTTTCAGCTACTCTAAGTAGTTTTGTAGATAATCTACTAATATTAAAAGTATTCAATTCTAAAATATATATATAGCTTGCCAATTAATTATCTAAGCATAATTGGAATTTCCAAAAAGCTTTCTATCTTATAACTCAAACTTCCTGCACAATTGCATTTTTTACAATTTATTGAAATGGTAACCTTTAGCAATATGCGAGTTAAAAATTTTTCCTAAGATTTCTCAATAAACTTTTAATGCCTTCACCACTAAGCATTGCGAACATAACACCTTTAATTGTAAAAAAATCATTTTCATTTTGTTAGAATATGTTTGTACCAAAACAAATTATTGTTCAGCCAAGGGCTATTAGTTTGTAAATTTATTTACTGAAATTGTTTATTCAATTCAACGTAAAAAAAAAAAGTGGACTTCCATTGGCGACAGTTACATGTAATGAAGTATTCTTCGTTCTAATGAAGCAACAATTAACATTTTAATGTAATTACATATAAAAAAAATTGCGTTGTCTTTTCCTAAATTCTGTGAATGAATAAAATTTGGACTAGTTCCTGTTTAATATGGATTTTACTTTGAGTTAACATGTTAGTACAATCTTTTAATGTAAGCTTATTTATCCAGTATTACGTTTTCGACGTTTTCTTCATAATACCGCAAATGATACACTGGAAAAATAAGTATTGTAGCATAAAATCAAGCATTAAATTAACTGATGTAGACTTAATTCTTTTAGTTTTATATAACTTTGAAATCAGTGAAATATAACATTCAGCCGATTTGTGTTTTATTGTATTTAGATTGGAATAGTTAAAAAACAATTAAGATTATCTTTTTCATTTTAGAGAAGAACCACACATTGGCTAAGCATCTTGTTCATAATAAAGCTTGTATTAAGAAAAAAACGATAACTTTGTATCCGTTTCTTTAAGAAGTAACCATAAACAAAGACATTTACCAAACAAGATACACATTAAAGCAAATTTTTAAGGAATTTGTGTCTCTTCATTTTCAAGCCATTTGATATACATGATAGAACAAAACTATCTATAAAGTGCATCTGTCGTTTTTGTGTAATAAGACCTATTAATACGTACTCATCGTTATGTAATACTAATTGTACCCGGCATGCGTTGCAATGCCACTCAAAGAAAGAAAGTGCTTGTGTTTTAATTCTGTTTATTGAAGTGCTTTTGGATACACAATATTTCTTGTTTTTCCGTCTGGTGCATACACGAATAAATCAGGTTTTCCGGCGCATGAGCAGACCACATAAGCTATCCGTGTGTTAAGCATGGATTTTCCAAATTTAGTCCACACACTTGTAGCGATTGTCCCTGTGCTTTGTTGATAGTCATTGCAAATGCGAGTCGCACCGGAAACTGCAAACGTTGAAACCGGAAATACACTCATTTGTTGAAACGACTCGCGCACCAGATATTGTAAAATGGTTCTACTAATTCAGAAACCTTCGCGGGCGTGCGCACAACATCTCACCAAAGTTTCATCGCAATCTGATGAATGGTATAGGAACACATACGGGACAAACAAACAAAGAAACATTCATTTTTTTATATTTAGAAGAAGATATATAACAAAATAAGATACCCAATTTTTACTTTGTTTTAAGTAGGAGTTATGTGTCTTACTTTATTTATAGTATATAATGACGTGAGTCAAAGTATTACTAGTACTTATTTATTCAAAAACATTTATCACTTAAATACGAGAATGTTTTTCTAGTTCTGTATACGGAAGCTGCGAAAATTTCACTCACATGTTTATAGATTCACCCAATATTTCTATCTAAAGATTATTGTTTATGTATCAAGAAACTAAAGTCCCCGCGCTGAATAAAGATCCTCCCAGAATGCAAAGCAAGTTATAGATTGTCCTTTCCTGGGCGACCGCTAACATTGAAACAGAAGAGAAGCGACCTCTTCTCTTTCAATGTTAGCGGTCGGCCAGGAAAGCTCAATCTATAAGCTGCGTTGCATTCTGGGAGGATCTTTATTCAGCGCGGGGACTTGAGCTATTCCTGATCACTATCTCATAGTTTGAAGCGTAGTGGCTTTGGCACCGTCCATATCTTAACATTTTATTTGAACGAATAGAACGAGCAGAACACTAGGCTTGTTTGTAGGAAGGTTTAACCTGCATATGATGAAACATGGAAAAAGAGGAATATGAAAATGAACAGTTTTTGAGCATTCACGCTGTCATCGACGGGGAATCTGGGACAGTTGTTTCGTTCCTTATTAGAACTCATCAGTCAGATTTACCCATTATATCATACTGTACGTATGTACAGTGTATTTAAAGGAACATAAAACAATATTTTTTTTTTTTTTAAATTTAAAAAGTGAGAATATTCAGAATTTGCAGGACTTGGATTCTATTATCAATTGCAAATAAAATATCATAGAGAAAATGATTTTTTTTTTTTTGCTTTTAACATTTATTTGATGAAAATAAATTCTAATTGCTGTATTACCGTAAGATATAAAACTTTGTTTGTTTTTATTATATTTTTATTATAATTTAATAACTTATTTATTTATTTTCCTTTTATAGTTATTTTAGCCTATAAACAGTACCATCTCTCCTTGTCCCATTCTCCCTTACGCCGAACACTCCGAATGCAACAAAACCTGTCCACACCAGAGAAGCTAATCCCTTTTGAGCAAATCATTTTACCGAGAAGTCGTGGAAAGCTGTTCGGCTCATTTGATTCGTGCGTAAAATCTACATCTATTGAATGTTCAGATGTAATGTTCAGATATGGACGCGGCCTTAAATTTGTAATTAACTGGGAAATGTTGACATGCTGACATCACTAATCATTTTCAACATGGTTGATAACTTTTTTCCAAGGGAAAATTTGACGAAAGTTTTTCTCACGATTCCAATTTTCTACTTTCTTACTTCACTAATCGAACAGAAGATGGACATTTATACAACTTCGTCCCTTCACTCTCTCCTCTATTACAATGTTTCTCAACTTTGACTACCCGCGGCTCACCAAAAAAAAACCTTCTGATTCCCTGCCGGACCATCCGCCAAAAATAGCGAATTTGTGTATACAGCAAAGATATATAAGGATGGGCTTTCGTCGTCGACTTCAAACGGTAGAAGGAGAATATGCAGTTGTTGTTTTCTGCGAGACGAAAAGCTTGGTTAGTTGTTATAGATTCATATTTTATTTAGTTACTTGTTTACTATATTTAACCCGAACACTTTGAGAAACACTGCTCTATTACATCGTTAGTCAATGTCGCATTCACAAAACGCCAACAACCAATCAAATCCGTTATCAACATATTGCTAAGTTAAATAAATACTACTTCTACTCTCATAACATTAAAAAAAATATATTTTTAATGCAAACGAATTTTCGAAAGCATATTCCTTGCTTTCTTTTTCAAGTTTGTTTGATAACAATGTGTTGTCAGGTGAACATACATTGCATATACATAGTTATCAACAATCACAATACTGCAATAACATCTACATTCTTACATTAATATTACAATAATTGATAATTTACAATTCATTGAATTCATGAATTATTACAGATTTTTTGTTTCCTTTGAAGCATTTATTTACCATTTCATTAGCTAAATTTACAAATATACTCTCTACTTCTAAGCCATTACTTTTATTGAAATTTAAGTTATTTATTGTAGTGTAAAAATGTAATGTAATTTAATGTAAGAATGTAGATGTTATTGCAGTATTGTGATTGTTGATAACTATGTATACGCAATGTAAGTTCACCTGACAACATATTGTTATCAAACAAACTTGAAAAAGAAAGCAAGGAATATGCTTTCGAAAATTCGTTTGCATTAAAAATATATATATTTTTTTAATGTTATGAGAGTGGAAGTGGTATTTATTTAAATTATGATAAGCAGAAGTAGAGATTTAAAGAAGACTTATGGATTAGTAACATATTGCTAAGTTGCACTTACGACTATGTTATTCTCCTCCTCTAATTTCGTAAAAGGTTGTAATGCACAAAATTTAATGCAAAATGACGCAATACATCTTCAACTAGCACAACATTACAAAAGTTATACAACCCCAACAGAAGTGCAAGTCATTAAACAATTAAAAGATCATAATTTAATTTTTTTTTTTTATTGATATAGAATAGATCCTGATTTAATGAAGGGCAAGCCATGATAATATTGAAAATGTGCAGCAAAGAAAGTTACTCATTAGAGTGAGGAAATCTTAAGTGAGGGGAACACGATGAAGCAAAAAGCCTTGTTGTCCATCCAACAAGTCGCATGAGACCTTGTCGACGAGTTTTCCTCGGACCGTTGCTTGCCATACACGTCGTTCGGCCAGTTCTATTTTGGCATTTGGTCGGGCGAAAAATAACCAATCACAGTGAAGCTTTGGAACATGCCAGTCGTGACGTCACGCCCATTCGTAGAAATGGCTCCACTTCAGCTCGACGGAGAGCTATTACAAAATTATTATCACAATATTGAGATTATATTTCCAAAATAATTAAAGTTTATACTTAAATGCATTAATTTTATGCATCAGAATTTATCAGACAGTTTTTAAAAACTAGATTTTTTTCATAATTTCACAGCATCGGCTGTGTTCGCATGGAATTCTGGGATAGCCGATCGCTCGCTAGTTAAAGAATTGAAGAATTAATCCCAATAAATCTAAGAAATTCGAAAAGAAAATATCTCAGGATGGATTTGCAAAATTTCTGTTATTTCTGAATCTGAATTTTGACATATTAAAGGCTTCAATAATTATCAAATTCAAAATTTTAAAATTATTTTCGTGTTTGAGTCACAGACTCAATAAAAAGGCACAATATCATTCAATATCGTTCGAAATTCCTTCTTCAAAATGTTTTCTAAAGTATTTTGATGCATAAGATTACTATATTCAGTGTAAAGATTGTTTTCTGTTGAATGATGTCATCAGTGACGTATTTCAAGTCTGTGCTTTTCAATTCTGTGGTTGGATTTCCGAAAGACGTGTTGAATGTCCTGTCGTGTTCTACCTTGGCAGTCTCATCTAACGTTTCCGCCAGACATGCGCCGCACGAACATGTTGGATGGTGTTTGCCTAGCTTTAGCCCATTTATCCGGTAGTAGCTAACACCTGAGTACTATAGGAGTATTAGGGTCAACATCCTTAAAAAGAAATGTAACGGAACATGTGATGAAAACTTCAAATTAAAATCAAAATGTTTAAGTAATACTTTTCTTTATTTATTATTCGACGATCGTACTATTTGTCATACAGGATAATACTGTTCTACTTTAATAGACTGTAATGTTAATATGCTATTTTAAATATATATATACAGAGTATAGAAGTGAATTTTCCGATCAGTTTTACAAAAGCAATACAAACATTTTCAAATAAAAAAAAAAAAAAAAAATTTGAAAGACATACAAAAGAAATGCGAAATTCTTCTAGATTTTTTTTTAAAAAAAATTATACAATTTTCAATTTCCTTGTTTTTCACCCGATATTATTCGAAACAACTTTTCTGTTTGATCTGTTCACTATCATCGAACTCGACAGCAAATAAAAAAACACCATTAATTCCAGTAAATAAAACTGCATGAATCTAGGAAAGAAGTAAACATACAAAATCGGCTGTAGCATCTATTGACCGGCCGAGTCTTGTAAATACAGACATAAATATTGGAAAATAACCAAGTTGTATAGATTTTCGGCAGCCCCCAAAAATCTATTTTTACCGTCACATTAATTATTTAGTTCATTGCAGTCTTTAACGTAACTTGGCCAATATTCGATTTCCTCTTGAAAAGTAGGCTAAACTTTTCTAAACAAGCTAGGTCAAAAACTCAGCATCACTATATCTTGCCCCTTCCCCGCCAATCCAATAAGTTCTGCACCAGTAAATTAATAATAAAAACAACAGACGATCGACTTTTACAGTTGAATTTGTTTTCCGTGTGTGACTCTTTATCAAGAAATTTGCGCGTGAGATGATAACTGACAAAAATATCACTGACGACAATGAATTTCCAAAGTTCAACAATGCATTATAAATCCATTTTGTAATATATTGTAAATTTGCACGCGTATTTATTTGAATAGTAATTAGAAAATGTGAAGGAAGTTTTATGAGTTTAATAATTTGCAATACGGAGAAGTGTATGAAAATAGGATTAAAAGGAAATATGTTAAGATATTTGGCAAACTTTTTAAATAATCGCTGTATTAAAATATTAGTTAATGGCCAGCAATCAAGTAGTGCTAAAATAGAGAATGGAACCCCTCAAAGTGCAGTTAAAAGTGCAACTTTATTTAATATTGCAGTTTGTGGTATTGAAAGCAATCTACCTCCAAATGTTAAACGTATTACTTATGCAGATGATGTGACACTCTTCACTTCTCATAAAAACCCAGATGAAGCTAATAACGTAATGCAAATTACGTTTTGAATCAAATTTTAAGATGGTTTGAAAAATGGTCATTAAATATCTCTGTTGAAAAATCAGAAAATGCTTTCTTCACAAGGAAAAATAAGTTTGCCGACTATATCCCCCACTTAATAATAAATAATAAAAATCTTCAGTACAATCACTGCCCTAATTGCTAGGGATAAACCTAGATAAAAAACTAAGATGGAAAAACCACATTGAAAAGACGGTTGAGGAGAGTAGCAAACGTTTAAATGCCATCAAAATAATAACTAGTAGACAATAGGAAGCTCATACAATAACCTTGAGAACGTTTTATTTTACTTTTGTAAGAACTACATTAACTTATTGCAGTGAGGTTTGGGGAGCCGCTGCAAAAACTCATATTAATAAATTACAATTAATCCAATCAGCAGCCTTAAGAATCTGTTTAGGTTGTCCAAAAACTACTCCTATTTCAGCTACGGAAATTGAATTAGCTATAGAACCCATTGACTTACTCCTTGAGAAACAGGCACGGGAGAAATATCTAAAAATTTTATCACTCCCTAAGAATCATCCATTACATACATTAATAGAAACAACAATACCGCAATCGCGTATAAAAAAGGTTCGATTGCTCTCTACTATTATGCCTTCTAATATTCCAGAGGAGATACCAATTTGCGGAATACCTCCATGGAAGAAAGTTGATATTGAAATACAAGTAAATCTTCCTACCAATATAATAAGAACAAACTTTGAATTAATATACAATAAGTACTCACAATCTGTAAAAATTTATTCAGATGGATCTGTTGACCTTGAACATAATAAGTTGGGAGCAGGGTATTATAAGTACTTTACCAAGGAAGAGTACTATGTCGCAGCTAATGCAGCTTCTAGTACAGATGCAGAGCTATTAGCAATAAATGCTGCTTTAGTAAACTGTTTACATCTTCAAGAAGAAAAATTCTGTATAATCACAGATTCGAAAAGTGCCTTATATATTATAAAAAATCAAGAACAAGACAATTACTGCTTCAGAATTAAAGAAATAGTAACTCTGCTGAATGATCTTATTAATAATGGGAAACAAGTACAGTTCCAGTGGGTCCCCTCTCATTGTGGAATTGATGGTAATGAAATAGCAGATAGAATAGTCAAACAAGCGGCAAATATGAGCCTTACCTTTCTTCCACAATATTCTCTTAAGAAATATATAAGCACTGCTAGAATAATTATAACAGAAAAATGGATTCATTGTTGGACAAGAGAAACAAAAGGAAGGAATCTATATTCTATACAAAAAGAACCAAATGATCTTGAAATATATCGAGATATCACTAGATCCACTGCCACATTTGCAGCAAGAGCAAGAATAGGACATATAGTGACCCAAGCCTATCTCTATCGATTCAGCCTAAGTGAGTCTCCCCTCTGCCTGTGTTGCAGAATGGAAGAAGAAACCTTAGAATATATCCTGCTGAAGTGTACCACACCATGCTCCTCAAGACTGGCCCTTTTATCAATATTAGGAAGCCCTTTTAAATTACAAGATGTCCTATGAAATAAACGTTTTTGGATTCTAGCAGTAATGACATATTATGGACATCGGACTATAGGAGCCAACAACTCTGGACGTCCGTAAGTAAGTAAGTAAGTAAGTAAGTAAGTAAGCAATACGGAGACTTTTCCTCTTCAGTTGTTTTGACGATTAAAAGAAAAAAAAAATCCACATTTAAGGAACGAAACTTTTCTTTTCGTACAGAACTTGTTTCGTCATCGATTAACTAAACGCACTTTCCAATGTTTACTGGCGGCGCCACCCGTATCTGGAGTCGTCGGCAAATTCTGTCCTTAGAAACTTATGTTTAAAAAAAAAGCCAATTTCTCAGTTCAATTTTACCTTTATTTCTTAAATATCATCAGTAAATAAATTATATACCTTTATTCTATAAATATGCTATTTATTTTAACGATTATTTTTTCTTTTTAACAAAGCAATAACTTATTAAGATACTAATAAATAACACTTAAGTTTATTTGTTTATTATGAGCTTTCTTTGTAATTCCGTCTGATCTTTTGTTAAAATTAAATTATTTTGTAATTAAGACATTAAAAATTATCTGGGATAATAATAATATCCTTCATTTTTTTAATATTTTAAAAGTTTTAAAATATTTTGCAGAACTGTTAAAATATTAATTAAAATTACAGACAAATAAGACTTTATTTAGATTTTATTGTGTTTAATGAATCGTTGTTTCCATCTGATCTGCGTTACCTTGCCTAAAAATAAATTATTTATTTTGATAAACTATTGCTTTGTTGAAAAGAAAAAAAAAATAGTTAAAATAGATAGCATATTTTTAGAATAAAAACATATAATTTATTTATTTATGATATTTAAGAAATAGAGGTAAAATTGGACTGAGAAGTTGGTGTTTTAAACATTCTATGGACAGAATTCTCCGACGACTCCGTAGACGGGTGGCTCCCTCTATAAACACGATTTGGGCATCCACCTATTCTTTTGAATAATTTTATTATCGTTGAGAGAGATTCTTAATTTTCCCATCAATAATTTAGTCATTTTTTTTTAATCCTAACATTGTGATGTATTCTATTTTTGTTAAGACCTGTTCTATAAAATCGTTGTTGTTGTGACTTATTCCCAGATCCATTTTTTGAATCATTAGTCACAGAGTTGCATTTTATGATATGGTAATTAATGCTGCTGTCGTATGGATAACTGGATGCACTTGAAAGGTGACTGGTGATTTTGCCTCCTATGAAGAAAAACACTGAAGAACAAACATCCAAGCTCCATGTAGGATTCGAACCCAGCTTCTGACGTATCAGTCTCATGGAAGGCCGTTGCCTTGACCACAAGGCTCTGCCTGAATGGGTTGTGAGTTTGATTAAAATTACTGTAATAATAGCTTTTTTTTTCAACTGGATAATGGTGCAGCTGAATCCTGGTACCTGTTCATTGAAAAATATGTAAAAGGAATTGAAAATGGAGAGAAAAATCGCCAACCGGACAATAAATATGCCTTCGCACATTGAGCCAACATCAACGGGAATTCTGTACAATTGTTTCATCCTTATTAGGGAATCATCAGCAGAATATACCCTTGATGTTTGGCTCAGTTGCGCGAAAGCTTTACCTAAAAGCATTCTCGATCCCGGGAATGGGCCGCCGAGATAAAAAACAATAAAATCAAAAATGATCCTGAAAGATCCAATGTGTTAACCCCTTGTCCTCTCACTGAAAGGCACTAAGAAAATTAATTACAAAAAGGCAACATGATAAAATCAATAGAAAGCAAGTTTAACGTCCGTAATTATTCGCGATTTTCTCTCCATTTATGAATAATTACGGACGTTAAACTTGCTTTCTAGGAATTGAAAATATTAAGGACTTTTTAAAAGATTATTTTTCTAAGGTTTAACCAAAGGTTAGCTAATTTCTACTTTTAATTAAGTATACACCACTACAAGTCAATGTACGGGTCCTTTGAATCATGAGGGGTAAGTCTCCCATCATCCTGCGATCAATAAGTGAAGGTTGGATGGCTACTCCAATGCCCACCAGCCTTTAAAGCCATGTCACTTAGGGTTATATGATTACAAGGTAAGGCTCCCATCATCTTCCGATCAATATGTGGAGGTCGGATGGCCACTTCAATGCCTACCAACCTTTAAACACATTTCACATACGGTTAACTGGTTAAATAGGTAAGGCTCCCTCAATCAATATGTGGAGGTCAGATGGCCACCCAATGCCCATCAGCCTTTCAGGTCATTTCACATACGGTTACATAGGTAAGGTTCCCATCATCCTGCGATCTATAAGTGGAGGTTGGATGGTCACCCCAACGCCCACCAACCTTTAAATCCATTTCACATAGGGTTACATGAAGCCGAGGACCTGTCTGGAGCAAGATCTCCTTTCCCTTAGGATACTAAACTAGTTTCTACTAAGAAATGTTGCTCCTGTTTGACTTGCCCTAAAAAATTCTATTATGAGTGAATGATAGTTTATATTATTCTTTAAAAAGACTAAGTTGTAATGCATGTTTAGGGAGAATCAATATCATAATGTATTATATGTGTAAAAATTCCCAAGAGTTACTATTTTTTTTCCAAGAAAAGTAATAGAAAATATAATCCAAGTGTTCCAAAACAAAGTACTATGAAGAATTGTACTGTGTTATGTTTGCAATGATCATATCTACTGTTAACGAAAAAGTGGACAGTAGAAAACGAAATACACCAAGAAGCGCCAAGAGACTTCATAATCAACATAATGTTAAGGTATTACAGTACCTTAACAGGTACTAGTTTGAAGGCTTGCAAGAGCTAAGTCACGTGACTTTAAGTTATGCGAATAGTATCAAGTATCACAATCAGAGCTCTTCAATGCAAGATTTATCATTACAATTCTTGCTTATTATTACAGGAAAATTACTTGCTAGTCTTAATTAACTAGTTGTAATTTATTTTGCCATATAGTACTACTAAAAAACAACAACAAAGAACAATAATATCTAGTGGAGCATGATGTAGCCTCTACATTCCAAATCTCTTTTAAAGTGGGAAGAAATATAATAACTATTTTGAAAAACAGTAATTAAAAAGTACAGTTGGATCTCTATTTAACGAAGTCGCTAAATCCCGAAAAAAAGTTCGTTATATGGAAAATTCGTTAAATAGAGATTCACCTTTTAAAATTTCTTTAAACTACATAAAACAGACTTAAAATACATAAACAATAAATATTATTAAAAAAGTAATAATTTTAATGACATTACCATACATTACCATATGCATACTTAGATTTTACTAATAAAGTCTGTTAATTTTGTGTGTGTTTTTTTTTTTGAAAAAGTGTTTTCGCTCATAGTACGTCTGGCATCTTTGCAATGCACTAAAACCCCTTCAGTATTTTCTTCAAATTGTAATCCGCAACGGATTGTTTCAAATGATTTTAGCATTTCGTCATACGAAGGTTTTTTTTTTTTTTATTTCTGCATCATAATCATTTCCATTTTCATCATCTTCATCTTCATCTTAATTCATAGCTGTGTTGTTTTTATTTTTCACATTGTCCAAAATATCCGATTCAGTTAGTGTTTCCGAGGTCTCAACTTCAGAATCAAGTGAAAGATAATCATCAATCAGCAACATCGTTAATTTCTTCTTTTTCCCTCAGCTGTATCCACATTTTTTTTCATTTCCTCTATGGGAATATTAATAATAAAAACATTTCAAGGAGAAAAAAAAAATAGATACCATGAAAAAGTTCGTTAAATAGAAAATGCACTTCGCTATTTGGAGGTTATTTTACGAAGAAATTAGCAAAATGTTCCTGGTTCCAAAGAAAAGTTCGCAAAATAGAGGTTCGTTAAATAGAGGTCTGACTGTACTTATTACCATAAAAAAATAATGATGCAATTCGTACGAAAAATTGTCATCAAACAATTTCATTAATGATTGTGTTAATATAAAAGAATGGCAGGATAAAATAGAAAGCAAAGAATTATTATCTAATCAAATAGGTAAATGACAATACCGAGCCTACATTACAAGATGGCCCAAAACAAGCATACTGAAACACAAACGTCATGGTTTCAGTTCTGCCAGTGAAGTTACAGAGTTTGACTTCTGCAAATGACATGTTCCAAGTGGACACCCTCCCTGACAACACCGTGTTCGTAGCGGCTCACTTAATTTTGTAGCATATCCCAAAGAAGTGGCTGCTGCATTTCGCGGAGGAAACGAAGAACCTCCTCTGGCAATATCGGTGGGATGTGCACGGAAGACACATTCCTTAAGCATTCCCCAAATGAATGCATAGGGAGGAGTAAGGTCTGGCGAATGTGACGGATATGGAAAGTCTGTGAACCGAGAGATGACATTTCCATGAAAGGTGTTGATGAGAAAGTCTCTTCACATCTGTGCTGTGTGGCAGGTTGCGCCATCTTGTTGGAATTATTGATCTGCAAAGCGAATAGCGGCATACGGCATGAAGGTCATTGAAGTAGGCATGTGTTCATGTAGCGAAGTTGGTTTTGAATCACCGGAACCCAATCTTCCTCAATGAAGTAGGGACAAATGACGCCATACCCTGATACTGCACATCAAGTGGTTATTTTCTCCGAATGCAGTGGACATTCCTGCACGATATTGTGACGGGCAAAGCCTAAGAACCGGTTCGATCGTTGATTAATGTAACCTGTAACATGAATATGCACCTTATCAGAGAACCAAATGTTATTCACGAACTTCGGGATTTCGTAGGCCATGGAGAGAACATGGGCACGTACAGTTTCAGGGACTCCTTATCGCCCTCCCTGAGCCAATGTGCAGTGTGGATGGTGTAGTAGAAAGCTCTGAAACCCTTCAGGTTTCTTTGTAAGGATGTTCGTGACATGCCAAGCTTCAAGACATTGACTACGCCGTGGCGACTGCAACACTTGATCCAGTACATGCTCTTGATTGTCACTAGTTGTTCAGCTCTGGGACGCCCTGTACATCCTCGGCACTATAGGTTTCTTCTAAACTTGTTAATCACTGCTAGAATGATGCTCCTAGCTGGGTGCAGGTTGGCAGAACTGCTAAGCAAACATCACCTTCACTTGCTGTATAATAGGACCATTATTATGGCCTAATCCGTATGAGCGATTATATTGCTCCACAATAAACACCTTTTCCTCTGTTGTCAGCACCATTATCACATGTCCAGTAACATGGCATATTGTTGTATCGCCATGGCAATGGAATGTTCCACGGCATATTGTGTTTGCGCGGAGTCATGGTTCTGTGCATTCCACTCGAGGGGTGAGGCACAGTGTTTCAGTGCTGTTTGTTATGGGCCATCCTGTACTTTTAAAAACAAATCTTGAAACTATTATTTAACTTTAACTATTAATAATTTTACTGTATTACCTAATTTACTTAAAACAACTGTTATCAGTTTTTAATATAACCATATTTTTAATTACTTAGTGCTAGCTCCATAAATAAAGATTTTTGTAAATACACTATTGTCATTACAGTCATGAATGAAATCACCTGACAATACATTCTCCTGTAGTAACTAAGGCACCTAAGAAGTTTTGAGATTCAATTTGACTACAAATAGGTTAATAACATTGTGTGAGAAAAATGAATTAGCTCCAATATAACTCGTACCTTCCACAAAAATAGGTTGATAACCTGTGGCACCTGCTAGAGATGTGATGGCCAATTTGATTTTAAAAAATTAGCAATTCAAAAATCTTACAGTGGGTCGTTGCAAACCATTAGCACTACAGCAGTAAGCTACAGAAGGACATCGATTAGTCTGAAATCATCAAGATAAACTTAGTTCCCAAATTTAGTTTTCTAAAGCACTCATACTCATTTTCAATTCACAGATGGATGATTTAATCTGTAACGGACACAGAGTAATGTTTCTGTATCAATGTTTGCCAGGAAATACACTGTTAATAAATATAGAAAATATATTCCCACAACAGTAGCCTGAATCTCTCCAAAACTTAATAAAAACCTACGTATAGGACAGTAATACAAAATCCCAAGTAAAACCAAAAAACAACAACAATAATGCAAAGGACTTGTAGTCAGTCAACTATCACGATACCTGCTGATGCACTTTACCAAAGTTGTTAAATGTCAAGGCATGTATCTGATAGACATTCCACAAAAGGAGAAACTTGCCCTGAAGTTGTATATTGCTTCCTTACCATGATTATTTCCACATCAAAACCTATATTTAAGATTTTGATTGCAGATTAAATGCAAATTTTCAGCACTGAAAAACAATTCCAGGTCCAGTGAAATAAAGGTAACATCTTGGCTGTGACCTTGCATTTTTGTTGGGCTAAAATCAATTGCCAAAGTGAATCAAGACTTCATGTCAGAATTTTCATGACTAGTGAAAACATTAATAGCTGAAGAGAATAATAAGCCTCTACATTATAATTTTTTTGTTTGTAATTGATTCACAGAAACAATTATAATTATATAAAATAAGACATTCAGTCGACACTATTTCCAATAAATACCTTCTTTAACACAATGTTTCATTTCTTTTTAGAAGAAACTTCATGAGGTTACATGAGGACAGGAAAACCTCTTCCTCATCTAGAATTCGTTAACAATCCATTAACACTATAACCATATAACAATCTTATTAATTAAACCTTTTTCTTTCTATATATTTCACTGAAAACCCCAAAAGGCTATCTCACTTACTTTTAAAAATTTGTTTTTGTTGATACACAGCATTAATTTTATTATTGCATGATTCAATCATAATAAAATTAATGCAGTTATCAAGAAAAACAAATTATTAAAAGTGAAATAGTCTTTGGGTTTTTCAGTGAAATATATATAAAAAGAAAAAGGTTTAATTAGTAAGACTGTTGTATACTGTTAGTATCATGTTATATAATGTTATTCCTAGATTTTCCTGTCCTCATGTAACCCGATGAAGTTTCTTGTAAAAAGAAATGAAATATTGTGTTAAAGAAAGTGTTTATTGGAAATAGTGTCAACTGAATGTCTAATTTATATATATTCAAGAAATATTATAGGTGATACATCGGAAACGCAGTGATGCCTCAAAGGAAAAAATACACAATGAAAAATTAGTGAGAAAATTCATGTGCCAGCAGTGCGTAGGACTCAATGAATTTTTTTAAAGCATAAAAATTCAACAGCGCATTTGAATTACCGTATATGCTCCAATAGAGGCCCCCGGTGTTTATTTGCAAAACTAGCCTCGGCTCCCGGCGCTTAATAGAGACCGGCTGCTATTAGAGGCCGGCCATTATTAACAAAAACCTTCAGAATGCAATATTTTTACATATCAGCTAATATTACAAACAGCTACTTTATTTGAATTTCACATGCTACCTAAGACTGTTAAAGATAAATGGCAATGTCTTTGTCTACCTTTCGCTGCTAATGACGGGCGGCCGCCTCACCGGAAGTTTCTTTCGCGTATTCCACCGCGCGAATCTTAAAGGCAATGTCAAATTTTGTAAGGCAATGTACCGTAAAGTAATAAGCACGACTATAAAGATACGGACGCTTACACTACTACCGGCAGGCAAATATCAAAGACCCGGCTACTATTTGGCCGTGTTCCCTCTGCAGCCCGGCGCTTATTAGAGACCGGCGACAATAAGAGACTCGGCGTTTATTGGAGCATATGCGGTATTAATAAATAACCTTGTTATTTGCTGGTGACTTCTCCTGGCCGATGATCGCCAACCAGCATGAAACAGCTGTTCCAGGATGTCACTTGTAAATAATTTAGTCTCACCCATTGTTAAATATTATAGGTGTTATGAAGTAACAATTACAATTGTCGAATAACAATTTTAAAGCATCTTGGAAGTTTTGAGACACTTACCGGATTCATAAAATTGTCAGTCTATGTTTTTCTTTACAATTTATCCTTTTTTTTCATCTTTTAAGATGGCAATTAATATTAATTAATAACATTACAAAATTCTAAGGTGAATGGGAATGGCTTTATTTATGTAATTACTTTGCTTACACTAATGAACATGATTTTTTTGTTTGTTTATTTTTATAGTTAAAAAAAAAAAAAAGGCAAAAATATAAGAAAACTGTTTGTACTTCAATCCAATTTCTTTATAAAACTTTAAGCTCAATACAATTAATAAAAAGAAAAATTAAAATACAGAATACTTTTGACAGACATACTAAACTCCCGGAATGTAGCTCTGTTCTGGGCTTCAAATAAAATTCAGTGAAGTATTCCATGTGGCTTAATTTCACAAAGCCTTGTATTAAACTTAAAAAAAAGTGGAACAGTTTTATTAAGCTTGCAATGAAGGAAAAGACAAGCAAAACATTGTTACAAATCTGAAGATCGTTTTAAGATTTATTTGAAATAATAATAGATACTACAGCATTACCACTATTAATTTGTAATGCATTTTATGACAATCGTTATGTTTGCAAGTTATATCAGAAATTTATCAGATTTCTGGGGGGAAAAAAAATGGTCAAAACAAAATTTTTTGAATTTCACAACGCCAAAATTTTTTGATCAGTCACTAATTTTAAAAAACGTTTCTCAAAATTCATATTATAGTCAAAATGTGTTACTGTGCAATTACATTTTTTCAGCCTCTTTTTCAGTTTTTTAAACTTAACATATTTAAAATTCCTCAATATTATGCTAAATGAGGACATGAAATGTAGTAGTAATAAAATTTTTATTTATAATTTGCTATAAGGTTTATTATTGCATTTTTCTTCAAAGTGTAAAATATTTGTTAAAAAATTTAAATGCAATATGATGTTTATTTCAGTGAAAAAAACATAACTGTAGGAAGTTTACGAAATATATATATTAATTTACAGCTAGGAAACTATGCAGATAAACAATAATATCAAAGCCGTTGATGTTCAAAACAATTCCGTAGCAATAATTTCCTTTATATATGTAAAAAAAAGTATTAATAATGAAATCTTAAAGTTCTATATGTCTGCCAAATATCAACTGTATTACGAGGTTTATCAAAAGCTTAAAAAAAAATTAAAAAAAAATACAACAATCATCCAAAAATTCCATCAACCACTAAGAAATAAACTGACAAATCACATTTACATGTATGAAAGAAAGAAAAAAATACTAGTTCACATCAACTGATGTACAATGATAGAAATACACATAAGACAACAACAACACATTATATACAATTATATTGCTTATTATGACAGTTTTTCAAATCAAATTCAGAACAAAAATAATTCTTTTTAATTTATTTTTTTAAGAATTCTTTGTGCAACCAAAAAAAAATTGTCCGACAAATTAAATAGAATTACCAATAATTGTGTACAGGGTTCTTATCATTTACATACTAATTCCAAGGACTTTCAAGCCCTTGCAAAGTGCAAAATTTTTTATCCTTATTTTATTTAACTAAAAACGATAAGTTTCATTTATGTACTGTGTACTTCTATGTGGAACGAGGCCAGATCATATGACCTCACTTACAATTTTTGATGGATTGAGCTTATTTTTATTATAATGGTGCGGGCTTCTTTTAAATCCTTGAAAACTGATTATAACTGCTAAACAAGATTTTCAAGCACAAGTATGAATGAACCCTGTATATTTGTACTAAATGACTAATAGCTTGAACTACCTTCAGTTTAACTGATCAAATTTTTTATGTATATTAATTCATTATATTAAAAATTGATCGCTTATTGTAGAACCAAGACTTAAAAACCAAAAAAATGGTTTCACCATAGGACTTCATCTCTCTTATTTTTAGTCCCATTTATTCTATTTCTTTAATAGGCAAAGCACTTAAATACATTGCAAACAAAGTTAAATTCTTCAGAAAACTGAAGAAAACAATTACTCCTTGGAGAAAGCCGAGGAAGGTTACCGTTTCTGCAGGAGTGAGATTGTGTGCATTTTTTTGTTTTTTATATCATTTCCAATATACATTTAAGTATGTAATGCTACATATAATATTTACATTTACAAAGTAAAAAAAAAAGAGAAATCAATATATGAAAAGAAGTGGAAAATGTCAATTTAGTGGTTTAACTTTTAGTACTGTTATGGGTTGCTTTTTCAGATTTGGGCAAGAATACAAAACAAAGCTTACCACAACTTTAATACAAAACATTAAAGTGCTAACAACGAAGTTCAAGTCTGATTGTGCAGAGTAATGTTTGTATGTTTTATCTTAATGGAAAAACTGGACCCCTCAGATGATGAAAATGTTGAATGCCTAATTCTTTATAAATAAAATGCTTATATTCAATTACATTTAATGCAGAGAAATTGATGAATGAATCAAAGACAAGAGTTTTGGCAAATGATCAGTCCATATTCCTCATGGATCAAATGACTTGCTTACTTGTAAAGCAAGTTGACTCAATACGCATTTATGGAACCTCCCAAACCCATTTTGAGGCTCTGAATATGTTTTTAATATCTATTTTGCTTTGTGCACGGTTTTTCTAACAATAATTCATATGGTTTCAATTTAAATAAATAAAATTTATAAAAATGTATAACATTTAACTTTTAAAAGTAAATTCAGTCTTGTTTTAAAAAAACCTAACATACCTATAATCACTAAAACAAGAGCAAGCTTAAGTAAAATATGGAATAATCAAAACTGTCTTAATTATGCATTTGCTTGCACACATGCTAGTTTTGTTTTGGATTAAACAAAACGGTAACTGTTTAAGAAGAATTATTGCTGTTATTAGCAATAGTAATTATATACAATATTCTTGTAAGCTTGTTAACATCAGATTTACTATTTAAATTTGACACCAGAATAATACAAGTTAAAGAAATGAATCTATGCCAAATATTTTTTTTT
>JAFIDM010000003.1:41414847-41459865 GCA_023159025.1 Thereuonema tuberculata | reverse complement strand
GAGTGACGACTTAACAAGGTTTTACTGTAGTTCTGAATGAACTTCAATTTTGTCTGAATTTCAAAACAGTTTTATCACAGAGATCAATAATGAAAATGAATCATTCTTAAAATCATACGATAGTTCTTTCTCGTCTTTCTTTTTTTTTTATGACAGGATTAATTTGATTCATGAAGGAGTTCTCAATTAATTAAATTTAAAAAATAATAAAATTAATTTAAAGAGTAGAATTGCAATGACAGTTTGAAAATTCAACATTGTATTATGAATATATAGTTTTTACAAGACTAACATTTTGTTAAAAGGATAAATTTGATACTGTTGGTTTCTTTAAAAACTGAAATCTCAATGCCTGAATCAAGTTAAATGATTAAAATAACTGTCATGATTCAATTACTCTCTTCTGTTGATATTTAAAAAAATTAAAAAATAATTGTCATAATTACATAAGTAACCTATTAACAATATCACTTATCGCTTAATATCTGCTTATCTCAACTTGTGTAATCAGTAAATTCTAATTAATTAAGCTGTGCCATTTTTCACAAGTTTGAGGGTTCTTTCTTTTTTTTAAATTAACTTTTTGAAGTCACCATTCCTTTAATTTTAGAAATGTTTCAGACAAACAGGGTGTCTACTGAATCTCAAACAAAAAATTTAAGGACAATTCCCGTACATTTAAGGACATTAAAACTTGTATCGTAAAATATTTAAAATACCCCAATCAGGGCCTCCAAGAGAAATCTTTTAAGGCGGTACAAGATGAATTTTGCGGGGCCCTTGACAATCCTATTTTAACAACCAAAAAAAAAAAAACAACCCTGACATCATGCTCAAAATTTAAGGACATAGTCCGATTTTCCCGTATATTTCATGTCAAACCAAATTTCCCGCACAATTCCCAGTTGGTAGACATCCTGACAAGAGTTAAACGTTTAACATTACTATATGCAGTCTCAAATTATACAATGAATGTATATCAATAAATCTGTCGCTGTTACTATACAACAGGGGTGGCCAAACTGCTTCTCACAAAATGCATTCGGTTCTTTGGCAAATAAAGTGTGACTCACATAAATATGTTGGCTGAGCTTTTTTGTTGCAACACAATTAATATAAAAGGTAAATAAAAAAATTTAAAGCTTTTTAATTATTTACCATATATAAACTGAGAGTCCACTAGATTTAAAAACAAGTTTAATGTTCATGGTGAGTAAATATAGTTAAGAATTTAAATGCTGATGTTAATACTATATTGGAGTCGCATTAATATTTGATGCAATTCGCCTCCCTGGAATTTTGGAAAGCACTACCTCATATGACAGAAAATACGTACATTAAGTATTCGTACAATTTTATTTTTAACTAGCTGTATCCGGCATGTGTTGCAATGCTACTCAAAGGAAGAAAGTGTTTGTGTTTTAATTCTGTTTATTGAAGTGCTTTTGGATACACAATATTTTTTGTTTTTCTGTCTGGTGCATACATGAATAAATCAGAAAGTTTTCCAACGCATGAGCAGGCCACATGCATCGGTCCGTGTGTGAAGCATGGATTTTCCATACACTAGTAGTGATTGTCCCTGTGCTTTGTTGATGGTCATTGCAAATGCGAGTCGCACCGGAAACTGCAGATGTTGAAACTGGAAATACACTCATTTGTTGCAACGACTCATGCACCAGATATTGTAAAACGGTTCTACTAATTCAGAAACCTTCGTGGGAGTGAGCACAACAACTCAACAAAGTTTCATCACAATCTGATGAAAGGTATAGGAATGCATATGGGATAAACAACAGAGACGAAAACATTCATCTTTATATATTAAGATTCATGACAGTTCTTAACTCTCCTGCACAAAAGAGAATTTTTTGACAATTTCAGAGGTTTAAGAAATCCATCTTATATTCTAAAAAAGCATTTTCTTTCTTCTTTTTCTTTCAGTTTCTGAAAATATTTAGTTTTTAATTTTTAAATGAAAATCATTAGAATGGTTAACAAACAGTAATGTGTTATTGACACGAAAATCTCGACATCTGACTCTAAACAGAAATTCATCAAATCTAAATAAAAAAAATCTTGGACAATTGAAAATAAGTCGACACCAAGAAAATAAGATTAAACTACAGAGATAAAAAAAAACTGATTATCATCAGCCTTTGCACAATGCAGAATTACATGTTGTAACTTGTTGCCAAGCAGCTAAGTTCAAACTTGTCCTAACAACGATCCTCTAAATAAAACTTATAAAATAATGAGGCGTTGACATGGGAAAGGTAGTAAGTAAAAAAAAAAATCATTTTTCAGATTTCTCATTGAAAAGGTAGTAAGACATATCGCCAATGGCAGTAAGTCAAAATTTTGAGTGGTATAGTTCCTACGAACGATACAAGATAGCACTTTTGGTAAGTATACATGAGCTGGCAAAACTGTTTTTTGCTTCCCCTGGAAAATTTGCTTTTCATGACTTACTACCTTTCCCATGTCAACGCCTCATTTGTTAAATGTTATTATTTTTATTTCGTTTAGTAAATGTTTTGTCTTTTCAAGAGTCTCTACAAGGATATTATAGGAATGAAAATAACAATAAAATAAACAACTACCTCTTCATCCTATCTAAAAATCAATAGTTACAAAACAAAATTTCAAGTGCTATTTCCAATATCACAGCAATAAATTAATTTTATTTATATATGTATGTGGTGTTTGAAGGCTTATGCCAGGGGTGGGCAAACATTTTCTACGGAGGGCCACATTGAAAACTTTATTGTTATCGGAGGGCCGCATATATATTTTGTCTACTTCAATTACAATTTACAACGTACGAAAATATGAAATAATGATAATAACCATGTATTTATCATTTTACTTCACATTCACACTTTATTACACATGCATATTATATTTTAAAATACGAACTTGAAACAGTTTCTAATTTGGTAATAAGATTCATAATTATTTCAACAAAAGTTTGTTGTTACCTACCACAATAATTATAAAGAAGAAGGAACTTAATTTACATACAATCTACCACAGAGTACAATTGTAATTAATGAGAAGTATGTAACTATTCACAATTTTGGATAATGTTCTTGAACTGTGGAACCAGTTTACTGGTTTTGATTCGCATGACTGCATTCAAACTGCAGTCTGTCACCATCGACCTGTTCTTAGACTTGTTGATTTTCAGACAAGAAAAAGCTTGCTCACGGACGTATGTGGACCCAAATAACGAAAAAAATTTGACAGCAAAGTTTTTTAAGTGTGAAAATGCTGCTGCTGACAAAGATCCATAAAACTCCAGCAGAAGAACTGACTTGAACTTCTTTTTCAGGTCATAATCTGCTTGTAAGTCAAGCAGCTCCAACAGTATATCCTCTGGAGCTGAGTCAGCTTCTGCAATAAATGGCGAACTGAGGATATTGAAGAGTGGTTCGAAGTTCTTGAAGTCTTGGAACCTCCTTTCAAATTCCACAACCAAGGCATCCAACTGAGCCTTGTATCTATTAGTAATTTCACCAGAAATGGTTTTCTGTTTCAGCAAAGGGAAATGGCAAAACGTCCTTTCACCTGCTTGCCTGGAGAACAGAGAAAGTTTTGCCTGAAAGGATTTAACGTGTACATAAATTTCATGTGCAAACAAGATATTGCCCTGAAGTTTGACATTCAGTTCATTCAATTTTTTCATAATGTCAATGGCAAACATGGAGTCTGACTTTCATTCTTCATTGACAATGTTAGTAACAAAGTATATATTACAAATTAGATTAGATTAATTGAAAGTGGGTGGCATGACTGCCGAGCACGTCGACCTGAAAGATCTTTTATACTATCCCACGGAAAGAAGGGCAGATGGAGAGAAAGACTGAGAAAGGATGGTGTGAGAAATGCCGGGGAAACGGGAGAACACCGGGAAAACCTGCCCAGCGCGGATCGGCATCATTAACGAAACCCACATGAGAACCGAACCGGGACTCATAGGTGAGAGGCCAGTGTCATAGCGACATCGCCAACCGCGCGGCCTAGTAACAAAGTCACAATCAATACCCTTCATCTCCAGGAACATAATTATTTCTTCCTTGAATCCCACACTCGCCTCAATATGTTGCCCAGGCTCAGCCAGCGGATACTGCTGTGGTAGATAATATCAGAATGTTCAGTTTCCAAATCTTCAAACATTGCCTTGAACTGCCAGTGGTTAAGTGCCCTGGCTCTGATGAGGTTTATCACACTGACAACTGGGTCAATAACATGCTTGATATTCAACGCAGCTTTACACAGACTTTCCTGATGGATGACACAGTGAAGAGTTAAGAGTGTGTGGTCAGGATGTTCTTCTTTAATTTTATTAGTCAACAAACTTCACCAGACCTACGTTTTTCCCAGTTAAAGCACACGCTCCATCGGTTGTTAAACTTGCTATCTTATTCCACACTAACCTAGTTCTTTCAACACAGTTCACAACAGCACTGAATAAATCCTGGCCTGTGGTTGTGTCTTTGAGTGACTCAACACTAAGTAATTCCTCAGTAAGCTCGAAACGGGTGTTTATTCCCTGTATAAATACCAACAATTGTGCTGTGTCCTGTGTATTGGTACTTTCGTCCAATGCAAGAGAATACCACAAAAAGTCTTTGCTTGCATCTTGTAGTTGCTGCATCAAATTGTCACTTATCTTTTCAACACGCCTGACTACAGTTCTCCTTGATAAAGAAATGCTGTCAAATTTTGTTTTCTGTTCTGGACACATAATGTTTGCTGCATCTGACAAGCATTCTTTGATGAACTCGCCGTCAGAAAAAAAGGCTAGTCCCGTTTTACAATCTTATGAGATAGCAACAAACTGCCTTCGGTTGCAGCATCTTGTATTAAAGACTGTTTGGTGAAAACAGTTTGCTGCTTCTTTAAATTGTTAATCAACTCCTGGCATTTCCTTTTTCTCTCTTCGTTCGTTAAATTGTGCCCCAAATCCGAATGTTTTGTTTGGTGGTGTCTTTTTAAATTGTAATCCTTACAATTACAATTGTAATCCTTACAATTACAATTGTAATCGCTCACAGACTCACGGCACAGCAAGCAGACTGCTTTGCTCCCAACGTTCGTGAAGCAGTACTTAGCAGTCCATTCGTTATTAAAAACACGACATTCGTCCTCAATTTTTCTTTTTTTGGCAGCACACATGGTTAAATCAACGTGTATTCGCTATGAGCAAAAGCCACTTCCGGTTGAGCGGGAACGCACTTTCGAATAGAAATGTTGACGATTGGTCACTAATCAATTCTGGAGCCATAAAAACCAATTTAATATCACTAGATTCGAATCAAATACTCGGAATAAAATTTCAAAAATATAGTGAAAATTATAATCGAACAAAATTAACATCGATATAGGATCGCAATTTGTGCGTGCCTACGGGCCGCATAATATTCTATGGCGGGCCGTACTTTGCCCACCCCTGGCTTATGCCAATGGCATTATTAAACTTAATCAATTTGATTTTCACCCAACTTTCAGCTATTTTGTTTTTTAATAAGAATGTCCATCAAAGATATTACATGCAGATGCAGATCAAGACAATCTAAAAAAATCAAGTTTTACAAAGTCAAGTTTAAGATTGTTAGGGCTGGTGAAAAGAAAGTGTGAAACGTAACATACAAAACAATAATGTGAATAGCGAAATTCACTTGCTGCTGTTTCTTAGGAAAAAATACTATAAGTTTATCTTTAGACTGCATAGTTTCACCTTCATATGATACTCCATCTCTTTTTCTCTAATAGAACAAGTGCTGTAATGAATTATAGAACGACCTGAAACTATCAAACCTTTTCTCAGAAGAAAACTAACTGACTGCTATAATAGAAAGATGAAAATATTCTGTTGAATAGTTTAGTTCTGAAGGAGGAGTGGAACATGATACGGAATAAATTCATTGTCTGATGAATTTTTGCACTCCAGGGCGAGATTTGGTCCTGCACTGTGCTTTATCCTCCCTTCCCGTTACACGAGTGCCCCACCATGACTCCAAGAGGCAAGCCACATAAACAACTTATTAGAAAAACTGACAAACAACTGACCCAAGGTACCGGAACGAAACATTGAGTATATCTCATTCCCGAGTGCAAAAATTCCTAAGACAATGAATTTATCCAGTATTCTGTTGAATTTTTGCCTAAGCATAAAAGTACATCTTAACTAATTTTCATTGAAAGTATTGCACACTGAAATTACAAATGGTGCAGTATTTATATAATTGCAGCTAAATGTGATCTTCATTCATCTTTTCCATAAGTTCAAAAACAGTAAATAAAGCTAGAAGAAGTAATAGATTTATAGTAAAGCCATGTTTTTGTAAATCAGGTAAAGAGCATCAAAGAAAGGAGTACAGAGTTTTGGGGTTGACATTTTTAACTCCACCCTAAATCTAAAATTGTTGAGAAATAAAAGGTAAATAATTAGCAAGAAATTCAATTTAACACAAAAACTCACAAACATTCCTTCTTCATCATTCTAAACTTCTTTAATCGATATTTCAACTTCTTTATAGAATGTTTAAGGGAGCATATAAATGCTTATGAAAACAATAGACCAGAACTGTCAGACTGGGCATATCACACCATAAAGTTGGCCCATAACCCAGATCCAATTATTAATATAATCTATGTATCTCAAGATGAATCCGAAAGATTCATTTTGGAATCTGGTTTTATTAATTTGGCAAACTGTTTTAACAAAATTAACTCATTAAAAATGAATCCTATTTCATTCGGATTTTTTGAAAAAATTATTAAAAATAATAAAGTTTTGAAACAAAAATTGAAATTGTTGTAATTGTATCTGTTAATAAATTGTTATAAGTGTTTAAGTTTTTACTGTTAAGGAAGGACTGTATGAGTATTAACTGATTTGTTGTTCAAGAAAGATTGATTCATGAGTGATTTCGTGATTGTTTATATTTGAATTCTGTTTTTTTAAAGTGGAGAGGAAAATCTTGGGGTTTTCTCTACTCTTACTGTAATTTTTCCTGAAGAAAACTTCTTCTGCTAAAGAAGTTGAAATATCGATTAAAGAAGTTTAGAATGACGAAGGAGGAGTGTTTGTGAGTTTTTGTGTTAAATACATTTAGGAAGAAGATTAGTTTTTTTCATTAAGAAATTCAATGTTTGGACATTCATTTCAGCTTGATTGTTTGTTTTTTTCTACCTATCTGGATTTTTAAATATTTTGAGATTTTTTTTGCCATCTTCTGTAATATTACTTTCATGATTGTTCATGAAATGAAATAATAAAATAAAAAATAAAATAAAATAAAAACTGTTAATTGATTAGAACACCAATTTTTTTTTCTGGAAAACTTTTTAATTTAAAATTCACATGGAGATTTGTCCTTCACTTCATTTTACACTCACTTCCAAAAGTTACGCACGGAGAGGAAAAATGTTAATTTCCGTAAGAGATCTGAATTAAAGAAGCTGAAATTTGCTGCAGAGGTAGAAGGAAGTATGCAAATTATATAGGTAACAGCCAATCACGGTTTCGCGTCGAGAAATATGCAAAACAGGCATTCGTATAATAAGCCTGCATTGTGAAGGGTTACAGGAATTGCATGTAAGTGCTGCTGAAAGGTGTTTAGAACATTCGTACGATTTGTTTTCAAGCTAGACGTGTTTTCATTGCTTCCAGAAGACAAATGGAAGATTCTAAGTGCTGGCGGGCTGTCGGAGGCATTGAAGCAGGACAGTCTGGGCAGGGATCAATCATCATGGTCTGGGCAGGGATTTCATTGGAATATCGTACCAACCTGCACATCTACAGGCGAGGTTCTGTGATGCTGTATGGTATCAAGATGAAGCCTAGACCCCATTGTGAAACTGTATGCTGCAGCAGTTAGTCCCTCTTTCATTTTAATAGACGATAATGCGTGTCCCCCATAGAGCTGCTATCGTTGACGACTTTCTGGAGAGTGAGGGGATTGCGCGTTTGGAGTGGCCGGCTTACTCGCTGGACCTTAATCCAATTGAAAATCTTTGGGATGCCCTCGGCCGTGCTGTATGTTGACGTTTCCCACCTCCAGCCACTTTCAGAGCTTTAGAAACTGACCTACAGGAGGAATGCGATTATTGGACTCTGCGGTGGTTGATCACCTCGTAACAAGCATGATCACACGCTGTAAACTTTGGTGAGGGGTGCTCACATACCCTATTAATGTCGGTTTTTATGGTTTGTTTTGAATTTAAACATCATTTTGTTAATGACGCAAATAGGACGTCATCTTATAATTTATGAAAATTCAATATTTTGTTTATCTCTGTATGTAATTCTTTGTTTTGTTTCATGAATAAACATAGAGCTACTTACTTGCAGCATTTCATGTCAATCAAAGCAGTACTTGTCCATTTTTTCGCATTTTACCGCTCCGTGCTTAACTTTTGGAAGTGAGTGAATGTTTTACTGCACTGTCACATTTCATATCACTTAATAATCAACTTTTTACTTTTGCAGTGTGGTATTATTTTCAAACAAGCACAGATCAAGAGTGACTTTTTATTTTCACAAAAGTCAGTAGTAACATTAAAAAACTTCAAGATAAATAATAATCCATCAAATTCCATCACTTTTCTTCTTACTTTACCAAAAGTATTGAAATCATTCTGAACCTTCACAATCAGGGCTGCGAAGTAAAAAAAAAAAAATCTACTGATATACGACTCCGACTCTCCTGTCCTTGCAATGCTACATAACTGAAAAAAACTGCCGACTCCACAGACCTACAAATAATGAAGCTGGACTTTTGCTAAGCCCTATACATCTTTAGCATGGAAGATATCTATTGCATTTAATAGATATCTATTAATACCTTGTTGGCAGCTTGAAGCAAAAAAATAAATTAATAATATTCTGTACACTGTAAATCCTGAGATGCAATAACTCAAAGGAAACTTCCAGTCAAACTCCAATTTCTGCTAAACTGAGAAAAATTCAAAGTAGTTTATATTATGACTTTCATTGAAATGTCCCTCATGCATCTGTTTTACCTGCTGCACTTACTTTTACTTATACTAAAACGATTTTAGTTTTATCCAATTCGTTCAGACAACTTGATGCTTTGACATTTGATTGGAATGTCTTTAGAACTTGACTTTCAAAACAATGCCAAATGCTGCCTTGTATGGGAATAATTCGATGGTTTTAGAACACTGTGCATATTCCATCTTCAGGGATGGGCAACATATATGACTACACAAACATTTAGGACGACATGAGGTGAGGACACATAGTGAAAGTGTGAGGAAAGTAAAGGAATTATGAGGTTTAGCAATAGTGAAGGGTGTTTTGCTCACAAAGGATAGGATTGTACTAACTGTTGGATTATTCCCAGCCTTTTAATCCTGTTCATTTATTTTACACTACCAAGTAAGTGCATTTCATTTTCTCTCCATGCTGCCTTGTAATGATTCTTGTTTCCTTCCCTTTTTTATATACTGTATATCTGACTCCATTGTGAGTTCCTATATGTATATTTTGTCACGTATCTTCTACGCCATTATTACTCTGTCCCTTCTCTACTTTCTGTCTTTGACTTCAGTAATAAAACATCAGTTTCTCCATTAGGTATCCAGCATGTCTATTTTTTATACTCACAAACATAACTCCTACCATTCTAACAGTATTGTAACAAATGATTCTGAACCCGAATAGTCAAGATATGTTATTGCATACAGCATGACCTATTACTCAGATTTAAGCATAACATCCATGGAATTGTAACAAAAATAATAGTTCAAATCTTATAAAAGATGCATCAGTTTCCATTCTCTAACTATTAAAGAACTATTAATATACTATTAAATTCACTTTTTTTCAGGATTTGGATAATATAGAAAGTAAATTCACTATAAAAAGAGGTTAAGATATTTTACGAAAAAGAAAATAACTGACAACATAAATGCTAGAGTTCTGTTAATTTAAATATTGCTGTCAATTTAATAATAACTTTTTAGTGTATAGAATTTAGAAGTTGCCTAGTTTAAGCGACAACACAGTTATAATAAATTCAAATTACTTAGACTATTATTTAGGAATTTTTGTACTTTTAAAAAGAACGTATTAAAGCCTGATGAACACTTTAATAATGATTACTTATTTATATATATAAACGATCTAAATTTATATATATCAGTTTATTTTGTTTTTTAATTAAAATGTCCACACAAAAAAATAAGTTATCTGTAGGTTCTTTTATCACTATTCTAATCACGATGACTAATTTATGATCCATATAAATCAATAGTCTCAAATAATATTTTCAGGTAGCTGATGACCTGTCACAACAGAATGCGAGGTCACTCAACTCTATATCATGCTTAAAAATAATTCAAGGTAAATAAATTACTCATTGGGTTTCGAACTGATAGGAAACATTGTAAATCAACGAATTTAATACATTTCGCATTATTATATTTTCAATTCTTTCAAAAAAAACAACAGTATGTGACGGTAGCCCCTTTATAATGATTCAAGTGCGATTTACGACAGATTTAAGTCTTATAACTACCCAAGTTACAGACATAATGCTTATGTACAAGTTTTTTCTTGTTTATAAAATGGTGTAATCGTTCAAGGCCCCATAATCTGACAAGCAGGGATCCATACAACACAACACAGGGCCTCTTTACTTCGAATAACCTATACGGTACCGAAGTTGTCAGTTTGTTCTTTTTATAAGTCCTGTAAAAAAGGTATTGCTTGGTTTTCCCTTTCATTTTATCTACAATTTTGAATGTAACTGTAGAATTTAATATATTAAATGCTTATATTACTAACTTGTAAATAAAGAAAAACACGGTAAATCTTCCCTATTGTATTCCTATTATTTCTCTTCACGGATACACGATTACTTATCAGTAACATTATTTTTACGTACGTAGATTGTTTTTTTTTATTTTTAAGACATCATTTAAAGTTCTTTAAGTCTTACCTAAGTGACTTTATTTAAACACAAGTTGGCCTTGATTTCTTTTGACCTCGGATCAAAAGCTGCTCTCATCGATGGTAAACAAAGGGAATTCAGGTTAATACTCATTAATAACACAAGTGGAAGCAATGGAAGAGTTTGTCCTATGTAAGAAATGTGGTTAGTGTCAAAATTAAGCCTTAAAGTTCACGTGAATCCCCGGTAATTTCAAATTGAGGAAGGAGGGCGATGTTAGAATCACAACTTTCCGCTCCTAAAGAAGGAAGCGCGACGTATTTAGTTGCTACGTTTCTTTATTCTGCATTTTTGTTACTTAAAATCTTTACTGCCGTAACATGCACCTTTTAAGGAATATCATTTATAATTACCTGTTATATCTGTTGGCCGATTTATAGAAACATTAGGGCGTTGTCCAACTTAACGAACTCTCAAAATCTCCCAGTAGCCATATTTGTTATGAGTTACCGCACGTGGATCAAAATCTCTAACGAGGTCTCCTTGTAAAAATAACACGAATTGTATTATTATCAATTAAAGAATTTGGCGATTAAAAGACACCGATAAGGAATAAAATACACATTGAATTTCAGTTACTTATATATAAAAAAATTCTTTCGTTCAGAATGCAGTAAACTGAGATAGTCAAAGTTTAGGCAAATAAAACGACGCCTAAGTAGAGGGTTTGCATCATCTTACATTACTATCCATGACGCAATTCCGTGCAATTCTCTAGTTTCAGTCCTCGCTACTTTTCAACTTCTGTATCTAGTTTATTAATTTATATCGAAAGCTTTACATTTGTTTCAAAGTTCTGTGTTTAGGATTAAGAAACTAATTAAGATATCATCGTAATTTCAGTGAATGGAATGATATATGGTTGTTTATTTACAGGATAAATACGGATGTCCAAATAGCCGCATCAACTTTTGAAGTGGAGAAAAAAAAAAACTCGTGTGTTCAGTTCAGAAGCATTATTAATTGTTTAGAAATACTATATTAAATTCAAAATAAATGAATAAATTTTAAACAAGAAAATTTCTTAAACTCTCCCATTTATCTCGTATGTATGTATATATTTATATTTATGAGATAATATATTATTATATATATTTTTTTTAACACTGATTAGTAGTGTCCTCATGTTTGGGGCCTTCTTTTTTATTATATTTCAATACAAAACAGTATAAAGCTAGCTAAACGACGGACTTTTTTTTTTTTTTTTTTTTTCCACCACATTATTCAAAATTTCAATTACACTATCCACCAAATCTTTAAAATGTACTGATATAAAAGGGTAAAAAAAAAAAAATTAAATTAAAAATTAATCGGGTCATAGCTTTTCTCGATCCAGAAGGAAAACCGTAAAAAGATCAGTAAATCATTAACAAAGTTTCTTCTATAATGATTTAACATTACCTAAAAGAAATATACCGGTATGTATTCTACGAAGTATAGAAGTCATATAAAAAAAGATACAGCGTTTTTATATTTTTTTTTCTAATTTTTGTTAATTAATGAGATTTCTGTGAATTACTTTGGCTAAATGAGACTTATTATAATAAAAAAATATCGGAGAAATGAACTATTTAAAAACTATTAATATATTCAATATTGTATTCATTTTGGGATTAAAAAAATTGCAAGGCCAGTAATGATATCGAAATAAGTTTTTTCAGTTTCGATTTCTGAAGCGCAATTACTTGCTACTTTCTCAAAGGTTCTCATAAGTTACCGGTATTATTTTTTTTTTTTTTTTATCTACGAATTCATTTACATGTGCACAGCAATATAAGTAAAATTATTTCATCTCAAAATGGATAAAACGGAGAGACTAAATATTTCCCGAAGTTAAATAGATTTCAAAGCAGTTATTACTTGAGATTCAAAACACCGTGTTATAAATTTGGTTGAATTTCACACATAATTTGTAAACGAATTCCTATCTACTCTTCACATAAACAGATATTTGAAATTAAAATTAAGTTTCAGTTATTCCTGAATTTGATTCCAAGAAGTCTTGTATTATCTGAACTACACGTGGACGTTTAGCTTTTTTCCCATTCTCAAGAATGACTTGTATGTTTAATCACTCCCAAAAATAAAATAATATTGGTTGCAGAGTTTTGACAGAGGTTTTTATAGTCTAATGAAATTTAAAATTTGTTCCATGGAGGCAGAAAGACACAAGCTATAACTATGCAGACAAAAAAGTAAAACTAGAAGAGCAAATTGGCATAAATCTATCCATATATCTTTGGCTCGAAAACAAAACAACGTAATAATATAATAAAAAAATAAGCCACTGATTGTCGCTGATCAAATTGGATGTCATTATGTCTTGAGAACTTACATTTCAAAATTATTAATCTGATGATGCTGAGTTCAGTTAAGAAATTCAAAATGCATTAAGATTAAAAAATCTTGTTTTAGTGGAAGTTTCTTTAATTGAAAAATAATATGTTGTACTTAATTTTTTTGTTTTTTTCTGAATACTTTATATGTCAACTCATTTGACCATCTCTACTCTACGTTCAATTGTGAAGTAACTTTTTTTATTTCAATATCGCACTGAACGAATCATTAATGATAACAACGAGCACCCATTTGCTTTGGATTCATCAACATTCACATCCAAATAATACTGCTAATATTAAAGTATAGATTCAGCACAATTTTGCACAATAATTTCACATGAAGTTTAATATTAATGGAATAACAAACTTATAACTAAGATAATATTAATTATTATCATGAATTATTGAATAATTCATTAGTACCTCCGTAACTGTACCTAGGGGTTTTATGCGGCTACTCTCCGCTGATGATCGGCAAATTACCGAGAAACAGCTGTTCGGAGATGTGCTTTGCACTGATAAACACTAGGTCCATTTTTAATGAATTATTTGTTTAAAAAAATCAATTCTGTAATCCAATGATCATTTATCAGGATCTTATGATCGTCTTTTAATTGATTCTGATGGTTTAATATGAGTATTAATGAATGCATGTATAGTAGAGCCCCGATTATCCGAGGAATTGGGTGTCAAGGGCTTCGCGGATAACCTGAAAAAAGACAAATTTAAATGAGGTGTAAACACGAAAAAAAATATTTCACCATTAAAACCTACGTTTTATTGTACAATAAAAATAATATGTAAAACTATTAAAATATATACAGGAAAGCAGAAACCTTTGCTCTACGTTTGCATCCACAAATTCCGAGAAGGCCTATAGGATCACGATGCACAATAAACCTGTCAGTAATTTTCGACCTTCGCACTGTAGGGCCTATTGTATTTGCCCTGTTGTTGGCTTGGATTAAAATTGTTTTTTTTGAGGTTCGTAATTAAAAAAATTTTTCGCGGCACTCGCGGATAATCGGGGCTCTACTGTAATTTAGAATATTTTGTAACTTAAAACTTTAGTACAAAGTTTTTCAATTTAGACTCAAGTTAATCACGTTAGTCTGTACATATTAAAAATCCAACTCTTGAACACAAATTCTTACACAACAATGGGTGAGACCAAATTGTTTACAAGTGACACCCTGGAACAGCTGTTTCACGCTCTTTGGCGATCATCAGCCAGGAGCAGTCACCAGTAAAACAACAAGGTCTCCGTACTAAGGCTAAAAAAATTCATTGAGGCAGGCGAACGGCTGGCACATGAATTTTCTCACTAATTTTTCATTAGTGAATTTTTTATTGTTCATTTTTTCTTTTGAGGCACCACTGCGCTTCCGATGATCATACAAATTCTTACAGTTGTAGCTGCAGCAGTCGCAAGTTGAAAAGTATACTTGGTCTCCTGTAGAACTAATGTTTTTCCCCATTTCCTTTTGAACAAAGGAAGTTTTTTTTATTATCACGTGACATACCTTTCATCTCCCAATCCTTGTATTATTTGAATAACAAAGCTCTATAAAGTCCAGCCTAAATGCAAGTATTGCGCTTTAACATAATGATAAATTCCAACATTTGAATGGGTGAGTTGAAAAAGGTACATATTCCACAAATGTAAACTTTTGGAAAACTAAAAAAAACTGTTTTTTAAGAAACACTGTATAACGAAGAGTCACGTTATGGACACAAATGTCCAGATTTTATATAAAGAAACACAATTAGGTTTAAGGAAAATATTGGAAAGTTGTGTTATGAAAAACTCTAAAGAAAAAAATTTCAATAGATATAAAGGAGCTGTAGTAGACTTTAATACCGTTGTACTTATTAGAGATTATTTACAATTTAATACCCAAAAAACAGCCAATATTAAGGAATTAAATTATTAACAATATTTTGGAAAAATTATGGATAACAATTAATAAGTCATAATTGTAAACAACAATTAAATTTGTTGTATCACCATGGTTTATTTATTTTTTTGTAACAACAATAAAATTAGTTAGGAGTCACTTTTTTATTCTTAAATCGTTTTGAGATGTTTAAGCAGATTGTAACAACAATTAAATTTGTTAATAGTTCATGTTTTTAATCAATTGCTGCCAAGCTTATTCTTAATTCTGTTTGTGACATGTTTATATTATTGAAAAAAGGAATATGTACAGTTCCTGAAAATTTGTCTCCTTATTAGTATTTTAATAAATATTTAAATACTAATGTAATGTATGAAAGAGTGTTTCTATCTAATATTTTTGATATGGAAAGGAAGAAGATTGTTGAAGAATTTGTTTTTTAAGAAAACTAATTTTTTTACAAAAAAATTTTCTATTATCGATTTATACCTTTAAGTGAAACGAACTCATTGTGCTTTGTAAATATATAGATATATAACTTTTTATAGCATAAAACTATGTAAATATGTTGAGGAATATATACCTTTTTCAACTCAATGTTTTTTTTTTTAAAAAAAAAAAAAACCCTAATAAAATTTTATTTTTGTGTATTTTATGTTACGTAATGTAATATTATATCACGACATGTATTTTGCTTTGTAAATATGTAGATATATAACTTTTTATAGCATAAAACAATGTAAATGCGTTGAGGAATATGTTCCTTTTTCAACTCAATGCTAGTGCGGCTTTGAGTTGACAACAGAACATATTCCTGGAATATGTCCCTTCTTCAACTCAATCATTTTTACATGGATCTGGAAAGCAGACTTAAAATTGAGAAATATGTTTCTTTTTCTGTTTAATGGATGTTTATACGTGCAAAGAAGAAAATGGCTATCTCAGTTTAGTTTATCAAATTTATGGAATATGTATCTTTTTCAACTCACCCATTCATTTGTATCTTGTCATAAAAATATTATGGTCATGCCTTTTTTGGAAAAGGCGTAATATATATTACAATTCTGAAACTTGTAATAATCTTACATCACCCCTTAAATTGAAAGAGTAGTTCTTGAAACCTTTTACCTTTAAAAAAAATTACAATCATACCCAATCGTCGTTATAATCATTAACAAATCTCCGCTGAAGATATATTCAGTTTATTTGTGTTTTGAATTTTAAGTCTTCAAGGTGGTAACAATTAATGAATGTTAATGTTATTAAACAGACTAGAATACTTGAAATTTGAAATTCAGGTCATCCATATTCACCAGATAATTTTTATTTTTACTAAATAAAGAATCTCATTTTTTTTTTCAAATCCTATGTGACAAATCAATTCGCAAAGAACGTATCAACATTCTAATCCTAAATTAAATACTCATTAATTCTTTAGGATTTAATTTTATTGTATTACATTTACTCTTTTAGTGATAAATTCTAATTTAATAAAATCGGTAATCTTCTTTCATAACATAAAGCAGGAATATTTAATGTATGTTTTAAGTACTTAACATCAGGATAAGTTTTAAAGCCTTTTTTTAAAGCACTCTCTCTCTCTAACAACGAACTGCTGTTAAAATATCTTTAAAAAGATATCAGAAATTCAAAATCTGCATCAAATAGAAGAACCGTCAGCTTGCGCTCCCTGACGAGAAAATTCTCTACTAAATAAAATGACAAAAGAGCAACGATATCCCAATCTCAAAATGAAAATGTGTGAAAATTTAAGTATTGTATTTTTTTTTTCTCTGACGGAACAATTACTTTCCTATTTCAGAAAACTATTTCTGACTTAGGTTTTTGAAATACGCCTTTCGTTTTTAAAAAGTAACATAATTTAAACGATGATGACGTCATGCAATGTTAAGAAAGAGAAGCCATTTTTTTTTATTTTATTTTTTTTTTTTCAAATATGAAAAGCAGTGATACTTCAACGCGAAGTTTAATCAAACCATTTTAAATCAAATGGTTATTATAATAACAAGCCAGAAAGAACTTTAAGACTACTGTCTTGAAATGATTGTACTTTTCTCTTTTTGTGCGTTTTTTAAATAACGAAAAAAATAAATTTAGTTCCAAAGATAATAAAATACCTAAAAATTGCTTCAAATATTCCGTCTGCTGAAGTTCAATTCAACGGAAAATTCGCCTCAATCTAATTCATTTCAATTCAAGCGTATAGAAAATGATTAATGTAAATCGTTAGACGTAAAAGAAAAAAAATGTTGTTTGCCATCGCTACGAGATAAATATTCCGCGTCTACTATTTTTCAACGGGAAATAGAAAAACATTTTTTGTCTTCTTAATCCGCATATTAATGGGTCTATATGGATAAATTTTCAAACAACGTTAGATTGCTTCTCATACAAATGTGCTTACGAAGTTTTAGGAAAATATGGGCTTCTCCAGTTCAAAAATTATAGGGAAGGTATACGTAGACATTCATTTTACGATTTTAACTTTCATTTGAAAAAATGGGGAGGGGGGGGGGGATCACCATTATTACGGATTTGTAAACTAGTATACAGCATTATCTGAATAGTTTAACAATATTACACTGTTAATACCTTTAAAAATTAATATTTTTTTGTTAAAATATTATAATTAATTTTTATGAATGATCAGGCGTGTTTCATAAATACCAATAGTTAAGTTAAGAGAGGGTATAATTGAAAGAAATTAAATTTTGATTATAGAACACGGAAATTTTAAATTAAAGGTAGGTCAACAATATTGGGTACCGGAACTGAATTTATTCCTTCTACTGGTGGCGTGCTTTGTATTGTTTTTTTTTTTTTCTTGCTTTATTGTTAAATAAAGCCATATGATCAAGGTTACAATATTTGATTTGAAATAATCTTTATTTGCCGCCCAACTGGTCCCTCCCCACCAGCCATGCCACTGCAACAATCAATTCAGATCTCAGCCTACGGCACGTGTAGCCCATTTTTACTTCCTATCATGTGGTGCCACCTTGTGCAAGATTTCTGAACTACTTTGAGCGAATCGATGAAATAGATTTTTTGGCATGTTTCTGTCAATAAAACACAATTAATGTATAAATTTAAAACTCCCTAAATTTAAACTGAGCAACTACGTAATTCAGGAAAAAAATGCTTATTTCCTAAGCATCAAATTCTACAATAAAATATAATAAAACATAGAAATTGTATCTACGTAATTCCAAAACAAAAGATAATAATTCGTAACGGGGTCAAAATCTGGACGATATCAATATCACTAACTTCTCTATCAGAGAGATAAAACATCTCTGAGTAGATAAAGATTGATAATGTTTGTTTATTGAGTTGGGCGTTCTTTATTTTTATTAACATATAAGCCATTTTTAAAAAAATTAAATATTGTTCCATTGGGATAAATTAAATGTTTCGTTTACCTCTATATTGTTTGCCTAAATAAAACTTACCCTGACTCTAGTAACTTTTTTATTAAATACGTTTTTAAATAATGCATCGAGGATTATTTATAGTATTGATCGAAAGAAAATGTATTATTATTACTTTTTTTCACAGATTTTCGAAGCCGATTCTGATTGCATTTAAGTCACTCTCCGCGAAACACGTGATTTTTTTAATTGTCGTCAACTATTTCCACATACGCAACGACGACAATACAGAAACAGTCCAACAATAGGCTGTACAACGTTTCTTGTATTTTTCTACGAAAATTGAGTTCTGCCACATATTAAATAAATAAATAAATTTTATTAAGAGTCAAATGATGGCAGAATATTATTATAAATCTATCATTTTAATCTAAATATTAATATAAAACACGCAACAATTCATAATGATAAGAAGAAACAAAAAATTCAAGGAGTTTTTATTCTATTAAATAATTTATATCCACTATTCTTTTGGGACAAATAAGGTCAGTAAAACTTCTGATATACTGAAAACTTATATAATAATGAATTCGTTTAAAGAATTCGTACTGTTGGTTATCTCTCTTATTTTTATCACTTTGATATTCAGTTCTATTAATAAAACTTCAAATTACCAAGAAATGCAATTGAATGTTTTTCCCGCTTAAATTTATTTTCTAAAATACGACTGAAGATATTTTGAGTCATCGGAAAAGGAGTGTTTTAAAATAATGAAATGTTTATTAGAGATTCTTTTAACTGTAAATCAGTATTATAAATTTGTTTCACTTTTATTAAACAGGCTTTTTTGAATAAAATACTTTCTTTTTTTAATTGATATATTCCTTATTTCTCATCAGCCCATAATCTTTTATAAATAATAAAATAAAATTAAAAAAAAATGGATCCTTCGACTTTTGACAATATTAAAATATAAAATTGAAAGAATTAATCTTTTTATTTTGTTTCAACTTACGATTTTTATGCATATATATTTAAAACTGAAGTAAATGCCGTAAATTGATTCATTTTTATCTAAAAAAAAAAGCAGCCGTCAATAATAGATAGGAAATAGAAAAGTTGTTTGTTTTTTACTCAATAGATGGCGCTGGCATCCCAACGCAAAGAGAATTCACGAAACTGCCTTCGTTTCTCGAGTTCCCAGCAAACACTGTATAGTTCGAGAGAAACTGAGACATATATAATTAAAAAAAAAAATGTTTTTATTATCCTTTATTTTTACACGTGTTACTTATTAATTTATTTATGTAAGATTGCTAATATGTTAAAGGTACAATTGAAAAGAAATTTGTAATTTGTAAGTTTTTTAATTCATTTTTATGAATAAATAAATAAAATTTATAAGAAAACAAGATAATAAGCTTTTACTGTTTTATAGTTTAACTGAAAGAAAGTATTGTGAAGAAAGTTATAATATTATGGATTTCGTATTGTTTTAATATTTTACGAATTAATTCGCTATTAATATAGTGACAATAATTTTTTCTTTTTTTTTCAATATCTCTAATTATTTTTTAAAGGTACTCTGTTATCAGCCAATAGGTCATGATAAATGATTCAGTTTATTTGATAACGAAACTGTCATCGAACCATTGAAACATGAACTGATTAAATTTTACCAAAACGAGAGAAAGTCGTTTCGTTGTAACGAATTACTTCTACAATACTTAAAGATCAGTGCAGAAACTGACTGTAGCTTTTAAAAAAACGCTTGGAAAGAAGACGTTTTAAGGGGATTTAAAGAATAAAGGCATTTAAATGCTGTAAGAAGTTGAGGGCAAATGGCGCCATTCGTACGGTAAAGTTATGGTTGGTAGTTCTGATTCAGCATCTGAATACTGAGAGCCACGTTAAGCTATTTCGATAAATCTGTAACGAGTTCCGAAAAACACACGTCTAATGACGAGGGCAAATGTGAAAACCCGGAGGTTTCTTGCCGCGCTGATAAAATCGTACAAGCTGCTTCAAGATGGGATTGTGGGTTTTCCCAGATCAGACAAAACCATCTCCGGTAGAACCTTGCTCGGGAATTTGGGAAAGTGGGGGTGTGGGATATCTTAGTCATTCAACCAAAAAAAAATTACCTCCTTTTCCGGATTGAAAAGGGGTGGGGCGGGGTTACACACAAAACAATGATTTACCAACCAAACAAAAAAAAAAGTCAAAAATGCTATTTTTTTTTTTATATATATTAATTTCCATTCTGCAGCCATATTTCATAGATACATTAGACCTATAAAAATTACACAGGTCCAGTGGAAAATAAAATTCGTATTATTAGTGATTTTTGGACGCTGAATCCAAACATGTAACGTTTTTCTTACGTAAGATATTTTTACAAAAATCCATTTCTTATAATAAAATTTTCAAGCAAAAAAAAAAGGACCCACCAAATAACGAAACTCAGTGACAATTAATGTAAATAGCTGAATAAGTAATGTTGCTTTCTATTGATTTTGTATCAATTACAGATTTATTAAAAAATGTCAATGAATAAAAATTTACAATGTCATTGTTAACATGTAAAACATATTTAACATATAAAAAAAAAAAAAAAACAGCAATTTATTTTTTTTTACAAATAATATGACGTGATAGAAAAATTTTAAATATGTTTTTTTACTTGAGTAGTAATAAAAATAATCTTTCAAAGTTAAAACAATTTTAATGCGTTTTATTTTGTTATCGGATGATCTGTGTTATCGGAGACAGCAGCAACGGCAATTCCCGCTTTCCGACTGGGCTCCAGCATCCGCGAAGTTTCAATACATTACCTTTACGTTGACACAACAACATCCAAATATACTTTACGTTTCGTAAACAAAAGATTTCGAATACTAATCAAAGAATAAAACCGGGACCATCGAAGTTACTGCTTCATCTTGAAGAGAGATGATTCCGATTCTTCCACGGCAGATGACCTTGAAGTGCCACGTGGAAGTTTGGCTTCAAGATCTGTGATATACGAATGCCTTCAGTTTTGTTTATGATTATGTTAAGGGCATTTATTCTTCATTTAACGCAAGTTCGCATGAAACGAAAGTTACGACAAAAACGTTCAGCAGAATTCGACTACTTGTTTTGATGTGGTGATGATTATGATCTCCGGTAAGGATTAGATATTGATAAAACAAACAAGAAAGGCAAAACAAATTCCAGCGTAAAAACAACACAAACGCTACGTATATTCTAAATGTATTATAATAGCTTCTGATCTTAACTCAGATATTAATTATTTCGAAAACATAATTTTAGGGCCTTTTTTTTTAATTTTTAGAAGCTAGGTAATCGAAGCTAGGATTTGTGGGCCTTTAGGCAAATATAGGTTCATTTGTGTTTGATAACTAAGCTACGCAGATCACTTTGCCTAATAACTTTTGAACCACTCGATGGATCTACTTGGAACGTGGTATGCATATTTAAGGACTAAGTACGATTTACCTTCTAAATTTGAAATCTTTCGCAAATCAATCATTGTTCCGAAATAAGGGCGAGAAGGCGACAAAAATCCCCATAGGAAAGAACATGAACTGCATTCTTTGGAATGTAAACAATGAATTCTATCCTATTTCTATTAATATCTCATTGTCTTAAAACAATGGAAATTAATACTTTTAGATAATCAATTGCACGTGGTTTGACAGGTTTACCTACACGATTAAAGTGATGCGGTTTATTTATTTTATTTTCTAAAATGGGAAAAATCTGTGCTGTTTCTCCTCAGCAGATATTATAATTAGAAAATTTCGTTTTTGTCGTTTCAGACTTTAAAAAGGAAAGAAATTTTCGGAAAATGCCATTTTGCGGAAAGCATGCTTCAAGTTCTTCTTTTAACTTCTTTTTAAATTTGCTAAATATGTACAGTTCTTAAAGAACGTTGATAAAAAAAAAAAAAAAAAAAAATCTTATAAATGTCAACGTTTCTGTTTTCGTTATTACGGGCCCTCGCTTTGTGGGCCCTACAATAAATTACAGACCCTTTTTCACGATAGTTTGATCTTGATTTTAAACTATTGTCGACATGCAATATTAAAAAATTGGCGAAAGCTAGAACATTAAAAATAATTCTAATCCAAGCACTCTAAAAGTTTTCAAATTTAAAAGCTATTTTGTACAAATTAGTATAATTATACTATTACTAATTAATTACAGTAATTTAAATAGAACGCTAAGAATATGAACGACGCCATACGAGGTTTTAGATCGTAGGCCGACTTCCCATCAGCTTCGTACTTGGAGACAAGTCGTGAAGCCGCAACGAGACGCCTTTTAATTATAATATTAATGTAATACATAAAAAATATAGAATCATCTTTCTTGAAGTTCCACGAGATAAATTAGTCTAATCCAATTTAAAAACTTCATATCTTTGCCTAAATAAAGCATCAATTCACTTACGATAAGAGAAAACTCACAATTTAATAGAAAATTATAAAAACTCCCATATAAAAATATAAAATACATTCTTTATGTCGTTAATTTTTATTTATTTGGATGGTTCAAATTTGGTCGATTATAAATCAGAATTAGAGCAATTTTATTTATTTATTTATTTATTTTAAAACGAAAGAAACAATTTAATGTTTGTTTTTTGTTTTTCTAAAAAAATTGAGAATTAGTATTATTGTTTTAAATTAAATATACATTCACGATTTTAATTTTAGTTACGAATTTAAAAATGAATTTAAATTCGTTTTTAACTCGCTGCTTGTAAATAAATTTCGCTCGGTAAAAAAAAAAAAAAAAAAAATGTTAATTAAAACGTTCTTTTTTTTTATTCCAAAATACGTAGCCCTACTTCCATTTATTCAGGGAATTTTATTAATTCGTAACAATGAGACAGCTCGCGCTGATCGTATGCAGTCGAAAGCTTTATACGTTGTTTAGAGGAAAGGAAAGTAAAATTACCTACGTAAATGAAACTTAGTAATTTTTATTTATTGGAACTTCGGCGCCAGAAAATGTAAATGCAACAAAAATGTTACAAGTGCGAAACGCACGAGCGATTAAACATTTATTTTTATTTAAATCTAGTAGAAATTACTCCAGTAACACATAACACAATTTACGAATTTTAAAATATTACACAAAAAAAAAGTATTACAAGATAGCACTAATAGCAGTTAAATTATAATTGAATAAAATAAATAAATAAATTCAATAATTCATTTTAACTTTCAATCAAGCCCTTATTTTATTTCTTTCGAAAATTCTCATCAGAGCATTGGCGGCGAAGCGTTGGATTTTAATAAAAATTTGTCTTGAATGTCGTTCCAAAGCATTTATAATTGGCGCATATTTTTTTTTTTTAACTCTCCTCCTGCTTTGTTTTTTTAAAACACCGAAAAGCCTTTCAGATTTAAACAAGCTACTTAAGTTTATTTTCTTGAATGATAATAACTTCGTCTACTTTAAAACTATAACCGATCAACTGGGTTTTTTTTTTTCTTTACGCTCACGAAGCTGAGACACTTGTCGAGTTCTTGTCAATCAGCTAGCGCCAGCTTGCGGCCGATTCGGAACTAAATTTTTTCCGCCTTCGTGAAGACCCGAACGTAAAATAAATGACTAAAACCAATATTAATTAAAACTGATTAAATCATTTTTATCGATTTAGTAAAAATACATTTATTTTCTTCCGCTACAATTAAAAAAAATATTTAAATTTTATCCATTTTTTTTTTTTATTTTAAGATGTGAAAATTAAAAAAAAAAAAAAAAAAAAAAAAACGGAATTAATTTCTCTCTATTAAGGAATTAATTTATGTTTTATATTTCTATTAAAATAAAAACAAAAATATCTAAAATATTAATAATGTCATTAAATAAAATTCTAATTCAAAGCTTTGAATAAAATATAAGCATTTAGTTTTAGTTTTATTTAAAATTATAATCGATTTTATATTTTTATTTTATTTATTTTTTTTCTTATTTTATAGATAAATTCATACATAGCCTAGATCTTTACAGAATAAATAAATAAACGAGAAAATATCTGATTTCCTCAAATGAACTAATGATTACATCCTGGTCGTACCTTCAATTATCGAAAATTTTTAGTATTTAATAGCAGATGTGTTCAAAAAAAATATATTTATTTATTATAAGTTTATTTATACTAAATTCATTCAACATTGAATATTTTTCTTCCAGATGTTTGTAAATAAAATATATTTTATTAAACTTAATTTTTTCTGAAAGAAAAATTTTCCTCGAAATATTTCAGTCTTTTTAATGTTTCCCCAATGAAGGCCTAAATTTATTTAATAAAATAGTATAAAAATCAAGTTTTATTGGGCTTACTAGTTTTATGATTGAGAACGGCGTGTTTAGATGGCGTCTAATTATTGGGGCAAAATTACCGCGAAGCAACAGGTAACAGACACACACTGCCATTTACCATTACTGTTACTTGAAAGCCTGGAACTTTCCACTGTAAGCGAAGCTAGAAAGAAACGCAGTTACTACGTAGCAGTCGACGATTCAGGGAAATCGACGCCCCTGCTTACATCATCAACTCCAGCCAATCAGATCGCGGATCGTAGGAATACATTTCGTCGAAAGAAATAGTTCCCTGAAAAAGTGAATAAAACATCGGTAGAACAAAGTTTAAAATTCAGTTGAGGCGATAAAAATTGTAGTAAAGTACGTTTATTTAATACGTTTGGCTTAAATACTGAAGTAGACTGAAATATATTCGTTATTTACGAATATATGGCGGAAGGATAAAAAAAAGTAGGTCGGCTCTGACGTCACGAAACTCTCCAAAGAAATTTGCGCATTGGATTGCAATTCGTCAGACTCTACTCTAGATATTGAACAGTGTGCATCGTTACTCTCTAGTCGAGCAGTGTGAAGTCAGTCGCACAACGTGTTCACATCAATTGCGCAGGATTTTATATCGACTTCATCACGGCTACTATTGCTAGAACCCTCCTCGGTCTGGAGCTGGATAACGTTTCTCAACTATCACCATGCTACATAGGCATGGATTCTCCGCAAATGTATGACACACATATTGTGGAGGACGCCAAGCCTGTCGCCGTGAAAGCTTCCAACCGTCCCGGGGCGTATCTCTTCGGTGAGGACTCCGTGCCCGACCTGGCTGACCTCAGCAATACGGAGATCTCGCTGGATTTGCAGGGCTTGATCGACGATTCGCAGTTTGCGACCGAAGGTGTGGGACTGTTTTGCTCAGAACTTTTGGTGGACAAGAGCAAACATCACCAGGACGCCGCACAACTGAACGGCCTGACACAGCTGAACGGGCGCGTCAACCTCGGACTGCCACCCGTGTCTCATCCCTCTGCCTCGGCGGTGTCGATTCGATCTCCCTACTCGTTTATGCCACAACCCGTGCACAACCACGTGTCGAGTTACGGCACGGAAGGCTCAATCGCCATCAAACAGGAACCACTGGACGCAAGTGATTACGGCGCGTGTCGACAGCACGGCCAGAGCTCCGGGCTGTCCCTCAATCAGCAGCAGCAACAGATCTACACAACGGCCGGTCGCGTGGGCTCGACCGCCGTTTCCACGGGAGGCCTGGCGTGCAGCTATTCGTCTCTAGGGCACGGTCAACCGGCCGTCGCCACCATCCCCGACTTGCTCAAAGCCTCCGATGATTCCCGAAAGTCGCTCCCATCACACAAGTCGCTCAAAAACAGCAAAAAACTGGTCGACAAAGGCAGTGACGAATACAGACGACGCCGCGAGCGAAACAACATTGCCGTCCGGAAAAGCCGCGAGAAGGCAAAACAGCGATCCAAAGATACTGAATACAAAGTGAAAGAGCTCCAGCGAGAAAACGAACGCCTACAAAAACGTGTGGAACTGTTGGCCAAAGAATTGAACGTACTCCGATCTCTTTTTGCCAATGTGGGCGTTCTTCCAGAAACAATCAATCGTGAACTCGCCAAAACGTTCGAACTCCAGCACTAGTGATCGTAGCGGGCCTACGGAGTTCCCCCAAAATGACGATGGTGCAGAAAATTCGTCAAAACAACCGAATCAATGTGCCTCATCATCAAGAGCAAGGCCACTCCATTACGTAAGTTGTATATACCGTTTAGGTAAAGAAACTCAAGGCAAATTTCCGTTTTTCAATACATATCAACATTCGAAATGTGACGAATGTGTTTGTAGAAGGCAGGATCTTCTAATACTAGAAAACTGTTGTGTATTTAACCGTATTTATTGTATTACTAAAAGTATATCAAAGTACCTATTATATTATAAAAAAGATGTACGAAATAGACTGCTTCGAGCAGCCAGCTCAAATACCATCCTGTCCATGTTAAGTTTGCCTTACATCATGAGGTATACGTGATGTCCAGTTATAATTGTAATATTTTTATAAAATATTTAAAAAAAAAAAAAAAAAACATGCCAAGTTTTGGACACAAGTATTGACACAAAAGTCAAGCCAATGATCAACACATATTCCAGTCTTTGTAATATTTCTGTTTTTTCCTATTTAAATGTTACTATTATTTCTTCATAACCGTTCAATGCAAATTTTAAATAAAATGTATTTGTACTTTAAATCCGTCTCTCGTTAAGTTTGATCTCGGCACAACTAATGTCGGCTCTTTTTTATTTATTTTTAAAAATGGAAGTATTTAAATGGCAACTGTTTTTGTCTCTTTTATTTATTTGGTTTTGATCTGGGGGAAGTGGTTTTAATGTATTTGGCCATACATAGATTAGGATTACCATAGCTAACTTTCTAAAGGTGTGCCTCATCTAGAACTGACTATATAGTGTAAACATCTATTTTGTAAGAGACTTTTTGAATCTGATTATTCTTTCACTTTTTACCTATAAATGACTATCTTTACGAATTTAATGCTAAAGAAAAATCCATCATCAAATTACCGAAAAACTTGTTACATAAATGCTTTTTATTTCATAGATTTGTTAAAAAGGGTTAGACTCGAGAAATAGGTTACACTTGTAAATGCTCACTCACAGCGGTTATAAATTTATTTTGTAATGCTATTTTTATAGAAATTGAATCTTTTTAGATTGTCCTAGTGCAATTTTCCTGATCTCACGAGGACGCAACGTGCTGTGTTGGTCCTCGTAGTGAGCCACGTGTAGGTCAACGACTGACTGGAATGTACCCTAGGTGGCAGTGTTTGCATCCCATACGCACGCGCGCTAGGGTGTGGTTTTGACGTCATCCTTTTCCGAGAACTGGTTGTCCATCGATTGCATCAAGGGGGGGGTGAGGGGGTAAGACAGCTCCATTCGACGAAAAGGCGGGAGCGGAGATCTGAAAAGGAAAAATTTGGTAGCAGAATTCGTTTTTTAAATTATAAGATATTTGGTTGTTTTATTGCGCGACCTCGGAAAAAATCAAGCGGCGGGCTTCCCAGGCTAGCTTAGCAACAGGGAAAGGAAAAAAAAAACCGGGTCATTCCAGTCCTTCCTATTCTCAGAATTAAACTGTAAATCGCAGAAATCTAGGGGTTGGACAGGTGGTTTCGTGTGAATCGTATGGGTTCATCACAAAACCGGAAAAAAGAGATTGGGGGGAGGGGGAAAGCAAAATAATGGTCACGAGGTCAAATCGGTAATCTATCATCTTTGCGAACTACGTCACAGATCAACTGTATGCGCTCCACAACCGGCACAGACAGGTTCCAACCGCGGCAATTCGCTTCATACTCAGTGCTGGATTCATCATCTCCCTACAAAATCCTTCTAAGGGTTTCGTACAAATAGTAAGGATAAAAATCAAATTTCTCTCTCATAAACATCAAACTCTGTGATCTATTTCTTTAAATGAAAAAAGGATATTTTTTTTTTCCTATCGTTCTTCTCATTTCTTTTTCTCAGTTTATAATTCATTCCTTTCATTTAATAGCATTCCATTCTGTTTTTTTTTTTTTTTTTTTTAAAATCATTAATTTATTTTTTTAAAACGTTGTAAGTCAATCCCCCCTGGGTTATACTCCTCCAATTTTGTAAATATATAACTTCCTGACGTGAAAATTAAAATTAATTCTTTTTGGTTTTTAATTATTTATTGTATTTTTAAAATCATATATTTAATGTTCTTTATTATATTGAGAATTCATGTTATAGCCTCTCAATACATAAAGCCATTATTCATTGTATAACATCTAAAAAATTACTAAATATCATCTATTTATTTTTTCCTTTTCATTCAACTTTGAAAATTCACTTTTTTTTTTTTTATTTTAGTCTGACAAATTTGTTACAAATTGATTGAAAAATGTCAGTTGCATTACGTCTGTTGTTCTAATTGTTATTTTTTTTATTTATTTTGATAAATTGAATGAAACTGTCTCAATTCCTTAGATGAAAACCATTGATTTGAATGTAATTTTTGTTTTAGATTAGTCTGAAGTCATTTTTAATTTAGTTTAGATTGAAGTAAATAGCAAAAATGTTGTTATTACTTCGTCCATCGTTGTCAATCAATAGTTATTAAAAACTGTTTTCAAAGCATTTTTAGAGCTAAGTTATATTTTTTTATTGTATAAAAGTGTTTTTGTTACTAGTCTAAACATTAAGGCTGAGCGCCAACCAAAAAAAAAAAAATCTCTGAATTCTCAAAGTTTATAAACATTTTGTTACAATTTTCAAAGAATTTTTCTGTCAAATCCGACAACAAAGTTAAAACGACAACAATCAAAAGAATTATCCTCTTAAATTTATTAAAAGAGAAACAAACTATCACTTTTGTATTGTTTTGATGTTGTAATAAAATTGTTTGAAAGTATTTATTTATCTCGAATCTTTTATTGATACACTTAACAATCCACTACTGTTTACTCCATTGCTCATTTAATTAAAGAACAATATTAAAAAGTTAACAAAAGGTCCCGAATAGTTAAATTTAACATTTTATGCTGGATTTTTTTTATCTTTATCAAAATAGTAAAAAAATTTAAATACAGAAGTTAAAGTAAATTTCAACTTAAAAAAAAAAATCACATTTCACTAAAACTAATAAAAATGAAAACCCTTTTTCGTTCAAAATATTTAATAAATAACACTATATAGAAAAAAAATCGGATTTGAAACTATATGGGATAGGTGGGTTTAAAATCTAAATTACATTTCTTTACCAAAAAAAACGCCATATTTACAGTTCGATTTTAAATGTGAATTATTGGATAGCATTTAAATCTCAAATTCTTTAACGAATAAAAAAACTAACGTTGACGGAGGATAAAGCAAACATACTTAACTTCATTTTGGGCTATAAAGTTATCGAAATGAAACTATCCCAAACCGAACTGTTACTTCATATCTAGAAATGGCAAATTATTAGGAGCTTTATATCATTTTCTTTTAATCGACTTTCTATATATTTATAAAACCCATGCTTTTATCTTTAATTTATTTTACCTTTCATTACTATATTTATATTAAAAGAAAGACTATACTTCAGTTACTACAGCCTATAATTTCCAAACCAGGATTTGTTACTTTATTTTACTTAATCCTATAACCTACCCTCTTTAACAAATAAATCCGATTTTTTTTGGTCTTACAAAGGATTAAACGGATTTTAAATGATTTCGATTCCCTTATTTAATGGAATGCGGAAACAGCGGATTAAGATAATGGAAAAAAAACCCACAGACATTTTACTGAAATTTATTTAATAAACATAAAAAGATATATATATTTCAATAACTTTAACTCAAAAATAACCTTCGCTTTACAAAATGTTCTCCACGAATTATAGAATTATATTTCTTTGGTTCTTACTCCCAACAAAGGGTAAAATTAAATATATTTCTGAACTATATAATCGTAAATAGTTCGAATTTAAATATAGATTCAGATAGTTCAATTTTGTGGCAACTTGAAGCAGACCTACTAATGTTAGTCAAAATATATCAAATTTGTCTGAATGGATTCGAAAGCAAACAGATATTACAAATAAATACACTTTATAGATCTCTTCTCCAGTGGCGTGATATCGAAAGTACTCGATTGAATTATAGTCGTTTTAGTTTTTTATTGTTTCCATTTGTGTGGATTTATTTAAAGTTTCACTGAACTTCATCTGGAACATGTTAATCTAATAGTTAGACAAACAATCCACAAGTTTACATAAAATGTAACTATCTTTTAAGCAGTTTAGAATTTTTGTGAATCTTGTTATCGATATTTCATTAATAGACTGCATTAAATTAATACAAGCAAGTAATGTTGATTGAGGAATCCTGATAGAGGAGAGGTCCTCGTTGTGGGGATTCTCGAGGCCGTGAGTCAGCAGTTTTGGTATCGGAGCGAACAGGTGAGAACATCCCGACCCCAAATTCTCAGAAGAACTTCCGGAAAACAGGTTGAGCAGGAGCCATATGGATCGAAGAGGGAGGGAGAGATAGTCCAAAAAAAAAGGGGTCAAATCTCTAACCAGAACGGAAAAACCCGTTGGTGGTGGAAGAGGAAAAAGTTCTCTCTTAAAGGTAGTGGATTGACGTCATTCACTGGGACCTTGGCGGCCATTAGAGGAAAAGATACAAGAAGGAAGAAGAAGAAAATAAAAAAATAAGTAACAATTCAATTTCGTCAGGCCACAAATTAATGATATAAAAATCAACTTACATTAAAGTAGAATTATTACTTAATTTCCTATTAATAATTTAAATTAATTATTATTTTATTAATAATTTAAATTAATTAAGATTTTATTAATAATTTAAATTAATTAATAGTTTATTAATAATTTAAATTAATTAATATTTTATTAATTATTTTGAATTAATAATAAATACTGAATTCTTAATGGATCTAATCAATATTTTGGAAACCTTAAAAATACCTGAATAACTTTTTTATTTATTCTCAACTTAAATTGTTTGGGAAGTACTAATATTCATAATATTAAATTTAGATAAATAATTAATAATAAATTAATTAAAATGTTTTGGTAATTAGGCATTGTAATATTCTTATAATTGCTATAATAAATAGCAATTAACTTATTATTTCCTTTATCAAAAATATAAAATTTAACAATGCTAAAGGATTGACGTAGTCTAAACTAACAACTGAATGAAACTAAATAAATTTTTCGATTTTTTTTTTTTTTAAATTTAGGTCGAAAAGGGTATACATAAATTGTTATTATTATTAACCCCTCTGTTTCAGAAACCTCTGAAATAAAATTACAAAATTGTAGGTTTGCAAAACAGAAACAAAATATTGTTAAAACGTAACTTTTTAAATTTTCAAGGATAAGTATGTTGATTGTAAACAGGAAACATTTGAAAACATATTTGTCAACGAATATGTGAAAGTTAGTATATAATACATTTTTTTTTTCCATAGATAAAATATGGTTGTATAGAAAAAGGTGTTACAAAAACACATTTAGGAAGTTTTCCAATTCTCTTTAAGATGAAAAACTAAAATAAACAAGGAAATAAGACTTTTAAATTCATTTTCCTTAACAAAATATTATAATATCTCAATCCAATGAATAAATATTTTATTTAGAAGGTGAGGGGGGGGGGGGAGAAGTTAAATTTATATTATATTATTACAATAAAGTTTGATAACCAAAAAACTTCAAGGGCAGGGACCAACTATCCAGCCCCTCCATGATTATTTCTAGAATTTTCTTTTTAATAAATTTACTTTCTTTATTAAAGTTCATTAGAAATTAAATAAAATTTTATCTACCGAATTGTCCTATTGGAAGTGACTTTTTTAGTCCCAGCTATATCTTATTAAAAAAAAAAAAAAATCATGTTTTAAATTAAATTTTTATTAAGCTTATTTTGTTCTGAGTTTAAGTGGAAAAAAAAATACGACAAAATCATTGAATGTGACCAACTTTTATATCCTTTAATGATAAAGTATAAAGAACTACGAAGTTGAGCCGGTCCTGTAATCAAAGGGGATTCGCGGCCCCGTTGGTGACAAGAACATATATTTTCATTTTATGTCACATCACCTTATATTGTAAAATGGATACAACAGCTGCCGATTTCTGTGTAACACTGTTTTATTGTGCAAAATATTGTTTTAATAAAAAAAATACGACGTTTTCAATATACAAAAAAAAAATAAAGCATTAATTGTCATTTAATTGAACAGGGAAATATAGTTTCCGTTCAGGAAACTATTCCAAATATTTTACACGGAAACAGTTTAAAAATCAAATTCAGCAACTTCCAATTCAAAGAGTTAAGTAAAATAAAAATATTTATACATTTTTCTTCCAAAATGTTTACTCGTAACAAGAAAATACTACGAGAAAAGTTAATGTTTACATGGTTGTGTTTTATTTTTTATCTATTTTTTTTTTTTCCGTTTCATGTTAGATTTACAGTAAGCTATATCTTTAAAAATAAAGATTTTCAAATTTCCAGCCGCTTCGACGGTGTTTTAACCCTTCGTTTTCTTTTATATATTCATTTTATTGGCGTCTGTCTCACGCCCGACCAGTGTCCTGAGGCGGAGATGGGGCTTTACGAAGAGGCGTCCGTAGGCCGAGGGAGAGTAGAGCAGCCTTGCCCGTCACAGCATCGGTGGTGCCGGCCTGGCTGTCCTTGGTCGGTGGCCAACGGGGCCGGAGTCAACGGTCGCCTGTGTTGGGATTCGTCGATTTTTTTTGTTTCGGTGGAACAGCTGCAGGACGGATGATGTCCTCCATTAAAATGTAACTTTTGCTAATATTAGGGTTTCGGTGACATTCACCTTTAAGCCAAGTGATAAGTAAATAACTGCTCCGTTCCAAAATTGGTAAAAACCACTGAGCGGCGATAATTATGCACGAAATACAAGAAATAAAAATACATGTTGCTTCATTTTTTTTATTAACAATAATAAATTCAGAGAACTATATATGGAAAGCCAACAAAGCTTTTAAGACATATGTTTTGATGTAGTGTCAATAAATACTTAGATAATTAATAAACTCACAAAGAGATTAAAGAGCAAAGAATGAAAATAATAACTTTATTAGTTTTCAAAACTTTAAAATTATTTATGTTGAATTCAAACCGATTCAGAAAGTCTATATTACAGAAAGAATCACTTGAAAGTACGATGATTATAAATTTGAAACGTATAAAGGAAATTTTTCTACTTTTTTCCCCAAAACATTAGAATACGTGACATGTATTCTTGAAACGAAATGTCATGTTGTGAGAAGGAAACACGATAATAAAGAATTTAACTTAAAAATTCTAAATGATCGTTGGATACAAGAGACGTAATGATATTAGTTGCTCTTCCAGAGGTCCTATATCAAATTAATAAAGTGTAGCATACCCAAAGAAAGAAATAATTTAAATACCTATTCTTGCTAAGTACTTGTTGTACTTCAATTACAAATAATAACAATATTAACATTTATATTACTTTGTTTCGAGCTTCATTTCTTTTTCAGCTAAAAAAAAGTAAGTTAGACAAGGATGTTGCCGATTTGAACTAAGTACCAACGTGAAAAAATTGTTTGTTTGTTTTTTTTAAAGAAGGGAAAAAAACTATCGTAAGATCAAAGACAAATTAATGCAGGAATATACAGTCGGACCTCTATTTTGCGAACTTTTCTTTGGAACCAAGAACATTTTGCTAATTTCTTCGTAAAATAGCCTCCAAACAGCGAAGTGCATTTTCTATTTAACGAACTTTTTCGTGGTATCTATTTTTTTTTTTTTCTCCTTGAAATATTTCTATTATCAATACTCCCTTAGCGGAAATGAAAGAAATGTGGATACAGCTGAGGGGAAAAGAAGAAATTAACGATGATGTGCTGATTGATGATTATCTTTCACTTGATTTTTGAAGTTGAGACCTCGGAAACACTAACTGAATCGGATATTTAGGATAGTGTGAAAAATAAAAACAATACAGCTATGAATTGCGATGAAGATGAAGATGATCATGATGCAGAAATCGTAAAAAGCCTTCGTATGACGAAATGCTAAAATCATTTGAAACAATCCGACGCGGATTACAATTTGAAGAAAATACTGAAGGGGTTTTTGGTGCATTGCAAAGATGCGAGACGTACTATGAGCGAAAACACTTTTTCAAAAAAAAAAAAAAAACCTCAGACAAAATTAACAGATTTTATTAGTAAAATTTAAGTACGCATGTGGTAATGTATGCTTCATGTCATTAAAATTATTACTTTTTTTAATAATATTTATTGTTTATATATTTTAAATCTGTTTTATGTAGTTTAAAGTAATTTTAAAAGGTGAATCTCTATTTAGCGAATTTTCCATATAACGAACTTTTTTTCGGGATTTAGCGACTTCGTTAAATACAGGTCCGACTGTACAATAAAAAGAAAGAAAGAAAGAATCACAGTATATAGGGTATATCAAAACACTCAATTACGAATTTTAACGGGAGATAAATCTTTTTTACTACGAATGTATTTCCGCTGACGGCAACCTTCGGTGCTATAGGGCGCTGCAATCAGCTGGACATGAGCTACGGAAAACCAAATCTAAAGAATGGAAACAAGTATGAACAACATGTTTACTCCAAGAAGGTGCTTAAAGTTGGGGCCGGCAACAGCAATGCATGTTTGACATCGTCGAAGCATTGATTGCTATACATTTTGAAAGATTTACAGCATTTCGCGAACAGTTGCAGCTGCCACAGCGATTCTTGCGATGAGTCAATGGAGTCTTGTACATGAGGTTCTTCATGTGTCCCTAGAGGAAGAAATCGAGCGATGTGGGTGGCCAGGCAGTAACGACCTCTAGCACCGAAAGTTACCATCAGCATACATACATTCATAGACGAAAAACGTTCGTCTTGGTGCTTCCTATCTCCCATTAAAATTTATACAGAGTTTTGATACACCCTGTATATATATAAGCTGCAAAGTCACAGCAAAAGAGGAGTTGGTGGACACTTCTTCAATGAAAGGTAAGTACACTTTCCAAATATATGGCAATAACTTATATAATATTTGAATGCCTATTATTTGTCACACATCACAAAATAATATAAAATGAAATCTTATGAAAAATAACAATAATATTCACATAAACACAACTTCCATAAGAAACACACACACACAAAAGAAAAAAAAAAAAAACTTATCGAAATTAATCATCTAGTCATCCAGTCCTATAGTTACATTAAACTTTAAACAATTATGTAATGATTCCTAATTCTACCAAATTTCTCTCTGTATTGCTTCCTAATGTTGCTGCCAACCAGTTTCTCTTAATTGTGTTTTGAATCCGTAATGCCAAAGAAGCCATTTAGTCAATCTCGTTGTTCTTGTCTTCCTTTCAAATTTGATTAGTGATGGAATCCCTCTCAGCTGCAGCAACTTAGTTTCGACTCTTATTACATTAATTGGTGGAATGGATTCGAATTAATACCTTTCCGTAAATCTGCTGTAATGATTTCAATATGTCACATACAGCAGAGGTGTGTCCAGGAATTTGGAATAGGAGAGAGGGCGATTGTAATCATCCAAATAAGACAAATATTACAAATGTTGCAAGTAAAAACGTGGTAAAAGTTGAGATTGGGCTGTTCCAACAGAGACAGGCCATTTTGTTTGGGAAAGATGGTCGGAACTATTTCCAAGATGACGTATTTTCGCTGAATTTCTGTCGAATGAAAAATGTTTTATTTTTTAAATTGTTTTGTGGGAATTGTAACTTTCCGAAATTTTTCCAATAGATACATCCTGGAGGGGGTGATGCCTAATCTTACCTAACTTACAGCTAATCGCGGTAGACGATTCGGTCTGGCGATGTTATGTATTTCCTCCGACACTGTTTATCTGAGGGGTATCCAATTCTCAACTTTAGCCTAAAATGTTTTCTTTCCAATTAAAAAAACATCTAGCATGCTGAATTTCTTCCATTTTCGAATGCAATGCGGGGTTACAACCAATAGCAACATATCCTCCTCCTCTACCAGTATATCAATTATACAGTAAGTTATTGGATGCGATGATCATTGTAATTCTACGGTAATTCCCCTGGACACACTCAGAGGAAATAAAAATACCCATTATCCAATTTCAGCAAAATTCATTTCTTCCGTAACTATTAAGAAATCAATTATATCCATTTTCTATTTTGTATTTTTTTTATCTTTTCGAAGAAGAGAAACAAACAAACAAACAAACAAAAGTTTTCAAAATATCTGAAATATTCTAGAACTATCTACAAATTCAAGGTAAGTTATCAGAAACGGAAGGGCGTAACAAATCCTCTGCTCAAATCTTGCATTTCTGATTCTTTTATCGGGGCAGGCGGGATTGGGCTGATGAGTCCGTTGAGGGACGAAACGGCCGTTCCCAATTCCTTCCCATAATTGAACCAGAAAGGCAATTTTATCCAGGTGCTGTTCTTATTTTCGTTTCTCAAATCCTCTGCTCACTATTGAAAATATTAACAATTATACTTTAATATTAAAAAGAAACTTTATCCAACAAAAAAATTCCGTTGTACTTAAATATTTAAAAGATATTTATTCCCACCTCCGTATCTATTCAGAAACCATTTCAGTTCATTTAACATTGAAATCCATTAAACAAAAATAATAATAAAAAAATCCCTTCTCTTTTTTTGATAACTTTCCAAAAAATAATTTAATTGACCAAATTTATTATTTAATACAAAATAACGAAGGAAATGTAAAAACGCTCAGTAATTCATTGTGAAGAAGTAAGTTTCAGCCGACACACAAAAATACGTTAAAAATATAAACATTATTATAATTAAAAATTAAAAGCATACATATATAATCTGGAGCTTTCGAGCTTCCTTTGTGGAGCTCTTTGTCAACGAAAATACAAAATAACTTATTTCTCCCCCTTCCATTTATTTTCACTATAAATGGACAAAAAAACCTATTTTGAAATAATTAGGTGAATATTCCTATAGATTCTATCTCCGTTTCAATTTTAACCACTAGATAAGGGTTATTGTACAACAATGGCCGAAACGTTGTGCTTTTAATTGTGCATAATTTTATATTTTATTAAGTTTTCTTCTTTTTAACATTAATATTTCAACGCACGTAAAACCTCAACTTAATTACACTTTTAATTTCTTTGGAAAAGGCTTTTCCAAAAATTGAAATTGAAACTGAAAAAATTGAAAACTGAATAATTTTCAATTTGGTGACGAGGCAAAGTATTAAATTAAAAATTGCTGAAATTATAAATAAATTCAAGTCAGTCTAAAAAATTACATTGACTTTGTATAATGACAATGAGGAATTATTGCAATAATTCTTAATAAATAATAATATCTGTAATATTATTAAAAATATTAAAAATTCTATAAAAAATTAGTACGGTTCAATAGTATAAATAAATATGGTCCATTAAATATTTATTAATAATTCTAATTAATTTAGAATTTCAATATTAAAGTGAAATTTTAATTTTGTTATTGAAGATTAATAAAATTTAAAAAAATAATTACTAATTTACTTTATATCTAAGTTTTATTTTTTTTATCATTTCAGGAAATATTTAAATTTCAGTTTTATTATTTTTTTTTAACGTTAATAATTTTTTAATTAATTAAAATAACTAATAACTGCTTTTTTAATATTTGGGCAAATTTTAATTTTGATCAAGCTAAATTTATATATTTCTTTATTCAATTATAAAAATATATTAGTGCAAAAATTTTTATTCTTGAGTTGTTATTAACAAAAATAAAATGATCAATTTATATAAATAATATAAAAATCTTTTACAGAAAAACTTGAATTTTACACTATAAAATAAATTTTCACTGATTATTATTTGTATCAATTAAACAAACAAAAGCAGTCAAATTTTAAATGTTAATACTGAATTTTTTTTATTTGTTGGTTTATATTTTAGATTTTTTTATTTGATATTTTTTTCGACATTTTCATGATGAAAATATAACAGTTAAATTTTAATAACAACTTTTTAGAAAAAGATAAAAAAAAGTTAGGATTCATTGTGTGTTCAAAAAATATTAATTTTTTTGTTCACGTACGAAAACGCAGATATTCGGGGAATTGAAACTCTATCATCAAAGAAAATACAAACAACCCGACTGAAATCTGCCACCTTGACAATGAAAACTATTAATTCTTTGAATAATATTATTTCACTCATTATTTTTCATATTAAAAAGGACGATTGATTGTTTGGATTAAAAGGTCATCATCCCATCCTAATATTTTCAATGGAGATTTGCCCCTTGAACGGCAACGTAGAGTCGGAATTGTAACTGGAAATGTTTCACATCGATTGCATCAGAAAAACGCAAGCAAGGTTATCGCAAAGGATCACGTGAATCTATAGCTCAGTGATTAACCGCTTCTCCTTAGTATTTTTTGTATTGAAATTTCAAAGAGTTTTTTTTTTTATTCACAAGAGGAAATACATTTTATTTACTACGGCGCTACTATAACTTATTTGCTAATGATTTTAACTCAACAATCGAAGCCAATGATAGACAGTAACTAGACAATTAAGCCATTTATTTAGTTAGGTTAATCAGTGTACAAAGTGCAAGCTAAGGAAGTTAGCTAATAAGATCATTTTCTTTTACAATTAAGCACGAGAAGTGGATAATAAGGATTTAATTAAAAAGAAAATTTGATAGAATATTTAATAAGGTATATTTTTTTTTAGTCGAAATTAATTCATTGAATCTATAAATTTTGGTTTTATTCACTGATGTGTGCTTTGAATAGATGATAAGGGAAAAGTATGGGGGGCTCACCTCCAAATGGAATGCGCATCCTTTACAGAGACCACACAATTAGATAATTTATTTGAGGAAGGGTATTAAAATGCTAAGAAATTTCTTAATAATAGTAAAAAAAATTGTAAAAAAGTAAAATAAAATTGGCGCCTAGGGCCAGATGTTAAAAAATGCCATCCCAAGACCCTACCCCGAAAAAAAACAAAAATGGATCTTTTTTTCTTCCAAGACCCCCACCCCCCAAAAAAACAAAACAAAAAAAACCTCATCTTCCAACCAAACGAAAACATCTTTCTGCCTATAATTCCATGGAATTTCCTTCCACAATGCCACCCGAAGCACACCCTAACTGAGCTATTACCACTCGAAGAACTATGCCCATTACTGTCATAATATATCTGTCGATAAAGAAATAAATTAATATAACCGGTTATAAAAATATATTTATTTACAATAAATTTGAATTAATGATAAAAATATTTTTTTTACGTGCAGTTAAAACTTAATAAGAAGAATCGTGACCAAGGAGATGTTTTTTCACCACTTGAAAATAGATCTCGAACCAAAGGAGACCTGAAACGTCGTGTAAGATTTAAATGTTTTAACTTTTTAATTATTAGGGCTATAAGGTTGCCTCTTCTTTATTAAATTTGAATTAAATTGCGGATTTAAAAAAAAAAAATTGTTAGTGATATATATATTAAACCCCTAACTTCATTTTTCTATTTCTGTATTAATAATTTTCTGTCCTGAATATTTGATTTTTTTTTTAATCTAAACTTGGATTTATGTAAATATATAATATAAAAACATCATAGAATTTAGAAGATACTTTTTCATAAGTAAATATGATTTGATTATTTTATTATTTATTTAGAAATATGTTATTTAATACATTCATTCAATTTATCAGTTTAAAATCGATTAATTACATTTACATAAATTAAATTTATTTGTTTGTTAAATTTTAACAATTTTTTAATTGTTGTGGAATCTACTTAATTAATTTTAGTTTAAATAACTTTGTTATTTAATTTTCTTTTTAATAGGTCTATATCATTAGAAGAAGGAAAGAAAAAACGAGGAGCAATCAATGGTCGGGTTAATGGTCCGTGACCCTGCGATGTAGGGGAGGAGGGTAGCACAAGGTAGCTACAGAGTAACCTTGAGCGGCCTTGAGGGTCGTGCTACTGGTCCTTGTAACGGAAGAAGCAAGAAAAACCATCACTGCATTATAAGGAGGAAAACACGAGCCATTGGTTCCAGAGAAGAAAAAAAATCCCAAAATAAATGGATTAATTTGCCAAAGGGGAAAGTGACAGAGAAAGAAGAATAAAGGAAGGAAGAAGATTAATGTATAGTTTAAATGTATTTCAGATGGAAAAACAGTAGAATTCTCGAAATGTGACTTGGGTTTTTTTTAAATATCTTTAAAAACTTTTAAGATAATTTTAGCCTAAAATTTATAAGGATAGTGAGGCTTATAAATCATTTTTGCCTCTATTTGTGTGTGTGTTCGTTCTAATAACTTTTGATCCGGTGAGCTGGTCTTCGTGATACTTGATACATTTTTGGATATGAGACAATCTAACTTTTTATTTAAATTTTATCCGTGTGTCTTTCTGCGGAGAATGATAAAATTTCAATATTTTTGTTTTTGCATATTAATCCATTTAATAATCCTTGCGCGCGTGTTGACATAATTAATTACGATCAATTAAATCATTAAATTAAAATTAGACTAACCAACTTAAATAAGTACGAACGGATTTAATTTTCAACAAATGGACAATTTGAATGTACTGTTTATAATAGGCAGTTAATAAATTTACACTTATGGTTTTCCTTTTTTGTTTTTACGGTTTTGAAAACAAAAGAAAAATTGATACAAAATGCCATCCCATTTTTAATTAAAAATTTTAATTCAATTTTAAGATCGATTATGTAATTATTTAAAAATTAAAATGTAAAATTTATGGTAAATAAACAGGTTACAAAAATTGTTGTTATGGTAAAATTTGTTTTCATAATGTTTTACTTCAATTTAAAAATAGTTTTCTCTCCATAAAAAAAATAAAATAAATTAAGTTGTCATTATCGATAATAAATTCTAATTGCAGTTTTTATTTAATTATTTTTATTTAGTTATTTTATTTAAATTTTTATTTAACAATTAATTATTTAATTTTTTATTTAATTATTTTTTATTTAATTATTAATTATTTAATTTTTATTTAATTATTAATTTTAAATTTTTTTTATTTAATTATTATTTATTTATTTTTTATTTAATTATTAATAATTTTCTCCTTCATTCTAAATTATAATAAAATAAAGATTTTTGCTCGCAGTTATCGAGTTACGAGTTATTAATATACACAAAATGCAATGCATTTGAGAAATATAAATTATCATAATTTAAATAGTTCAATAAAGCTAAGTAAATCATAGTCTACAATCAAAATATATTTATTCTGGTTTATTTTTTGATGTAGTTCAATGTGATTGAAATATCAGCTAATATCAAATGTAATTTTTAAAACAGTGGTTCTTAAAATTGGATTTCGCGGACTATGATTAAGAAAAATATAATCAAAGTACTAACAATGTTTTTGTATGTCAATTTCTTAACGTAATTTCATTTTCAGTGAATATAAATCGTGCTGAAAAACCCCAAATTGATAAATTTGAGATACATTTTTGTTCTGCTTAAAAGATTAATTTTCAATCGAAGAATACATGAAGCAGTATCAGGCAAGTCCTAACATGTTAATCTAGGAAGATAAAAAAAAATAAAGGTAAAAAAAGTATTATATAAAACTATGGGATAAGATAACTGAAGATCAGATAAGTTTCCTGGAATTGACAACAGTTTTATTTTGTTCCCTTTGGATAATCTTTCAGTCAAAGCCAACAAAACAAAACGCTGTCAATTCTGATTGATGGCCGCCATTTTTGATTTTTTTTGTCATCTTCATTACCATTGAATGGAGATGAATTTGTAATAAATATTGTAAAATATCTCTCTTTATTTTCAAATTAGGATTCAATCCATCAGGAACCATTGATTATAAGGTAATGAAATAAAAATTAAAAACTGAAATGTCTGCAGTGAAGGACTCATCAAAATGAAGCATCTCGGTTTTATAAGAATAAAAAGTTTTACTATTCAATGTCAGATTACGCTAAAAAAAATTTTTTTTAATTAAATTCAAACTCGTTTTTGTTAAAAATAAAACGTTGAAACATTTTATTACAGTAAATAATTATCTTAGATCCAGGGATTTCTCAAAGAATGCTAAGCCTTTGTAATTGTGAATTTATCGTGGTTCGGTATCTGGGCTATCATTTGCAGTCGTGCATTTTCAAAAAAAAAAATTATTATAATTATAAATAATGTAAAGTACAATATCACATTCTTGATCAATACCTCATGACGGAAGTATTTTAAATATTATTATCAAATAATCTCGTTTTTAGTTATATTGAAAAAAAGTATTTCTACGTCAGCTGTATCTATATTATAATCAACATACATTTTTAATAACATTCAAAGAATATACATAAATCAACAACTTCATTATCCATTCGAGAATTCTACGCTATTTTACAAAATAAGACGTTACTATTCTTGAGTAATCAAACATTTAATCTCTATAAGATGTTATTGGTAAATTACTTGGTAAGAAAGAAAACTCACACCCACTTTAATGTGTGGGTGAGGGGGGGGGGGGGGGGTGTATGTTTACATTATAAGTTGGACGGACAGGGCCCTAATGTCACAAAGTCACACAGTGACAGATATGGAGTTTTCTATTACAGTATATAAAAAAATGACAATCCACAAAATTTATTTCAGTTTACATTAAATAATTTTTCTCTTTTGTAAGTTGTACTTTTGCCAGACATCAAGAATAAGGAAAATAAGCAGTTTGATTTTGTTGTTTATTTTACATAATTAAAAATTTATTGTATGTAAATACTGTACTGTATTTTTAAACTAGAATTCCAGTAAAATTCAGTGCCTAATTCAGATTATTATTATAAAGTTTACATATTATAATATACGTATATTACGGTACTCCTGAAGCCTTTAGGTGGTATAATCTATATTTATCTCTTTTCTCGTGAAGAATATTAAATTTTATAAAATAATATATATTTTTATACTTCTTGTATAAAAATACTTATACAATATTCTGTTACAAACAAAACAATTTAAAAGAAATTTAAAATTAATTAATTACTTTGATTGTAAACAATGTTGAATGGTAACAAAAAAAATGTTTCAAAATTTTTTTAATTAATGTTACAGATATTTTTTTTTAATGGAGTTTTAATGAGGTTTTCAATTTATTAATCACTGAGGAATCTAATTAGACAGTTTAATGAAATTTTTGTGAGATTGTTATTAAATTGCAAGTAAGCGACATCAAACAAAATGAGAAATTGAAGTTTTACGCTACAGCGGACAGATTACAAGAAAATTAAAATTAGATATATTCCGGGAATCTTGTAGCAGTATATTCAAAACATTATATTCAGGAGTTTCAATAACAATAATTATAATAATAGGATCGGAATTTCTAATGTGGAGTTTTCAGAAGAAAATTAGAAATATTTTATACTGGTTAATATATCTAACATCGCACTGATAAATCTTAAAAAAAAAAAAAAAAAAAAGTTTCATAAAGTGTGTAAATTTGACTTGTTTATTCCCGTTGATTTGAGTTTTACCGCGAACCAAAGAAGAGTAAACATTTCTGTAGGTGCTGTCTCGAAAAATTGAAAATTGCCAACAGCAATTTAACAAGTTAAATCAAACCTTTTTTTCAATAAAAACAAAGCTAAAATGTGTGTAACATCAATATTTTATATTTGTAAATTTCGTTTTTTTTAAATGTTTTGAGGAACGAGAAACAGACACTTAAAAAAAAAAAATGGTTGAGTTTATTTATTTATTTATATAAATTCTTTTTTTTTAATAAGCCTTAGGCAGTCAAATTGATAATCTGGACTTAATATTTTAAGCCAGCAATCTAAATTCTTTAATTCAAATATCGTTATATCCATTATGTTACATATCAATCGATATTCATACAAATTCCAAAATAAAATCGCAATAAGTAAAATTAGCAGTTAATATTAAATAACTCGAATAACTGCGAAGAAATGATGTGGCACATTTGGAAGTGCTTTGTTTATTATCTATCATTCCTCATTCATATGATAGTTGGTCATCACGAAGTAAACAAACTATCACGTGAAAACAGGAAGACAACGGGGATAAATAAACTGTACTACTTCAAACAAGTTTTTCTCAATGAAAACTTATTATGAATGAAAACGAACTGAATAAATCACAATGGTTTATACTGTCTATGGGAAACAGAAAAAAAGAGCTGTAATTTCATCCTTGATTTCGGTCTCTTTAAATTAAGTAATTAAACAACCATGTCTGTTTACGACTGTGAGTCTAAAGTCTCCAAGGCTTTCTCTCCTTGCTTATGAGGATTTATGCTTCTAATGTTTGTAAATTCATATACAGCCTAATTATAATATGTTATTAACTACACTCATAATTTGAATAATTGGCCTTTTATTTATTTATTTATTTATTTATTTATTTATTTATTTATTTATTTATTTAT
>JAFIDM010000003.1:41397021-41408786 GCA_023159025.1 Thereuonema tuberculata | reverse complement strand
TCATCGTCAAGAGAGAAAATGTATATTCCTCTTTCTATATGAATATTTTCGATCTCCTCGTTAATTAACACTGATCACCCCTGGATAATTAAGAAAAATGCAAACTTACAGAGTGAGATAGTTCTAACTAAGTACCATTTTTGACACTACAAAGAATTATTATAATCATAACATTTTAGAGTAATTATAAGGACTTCAGGAGAGAACTTCAACTTCCAAAGTAATCAACTCCGCAATCCTCTTAACTGCACATTGGTTTTATATAAAAAAATAAATAAATAAATAAATAAATAAATAAATAAATAAATAAATAAATAAATAAATAAATAATAATAAAAAAATCCTAAAAGTGATAGGCTTAACTGAAATTCAATATTATTACAATATTCAATAATAATGGATGTTGCACGCAGTGTTTGATTCTTACAAAACTTAAGCACTACACTAATAACAATGAGGTGAAAAAGAATTCGGAGCTATTGACGAGTAAGTGCATTCCACAAATTTCGTGTCGGAACTTGTTTAGCTATTTATCGTCACGTGATGGAAACGATAACTTTTTAAATAATTTTTCTGACCTAAAACAAAATTACATAAATACAATCCTCAACGCAAAAACATTGCTTCACGTTAAATAATAAATTAAATATTTATAATAAAACAATAAACAGTAATTCTGTTGTAACAACTTTAGATTTTTAATTAAGTCAACGGATAATAATATTTTAAACCAAACATTTCTCCAGAGGGATTAGCAACGAAGACAAGCAGGTACTTCCGGTGCTAAAGCAGGTATTTTGTAAGGATTTGCTTTTTTAATCCGTTTTACTTTACAATAATCCAAAAATATCCTCTACAGGATTTTTTTTTTAAATAAGTTTTAGTCTCTTATCAAACGAAAAGTGAAGCTTATAATAATTTGTGAACCAGTAAATGTATTTTTTTGAAGCTTAATCATAAAAGTTAAGATACATGTTAAGAATCTTTTCATGGGTCCAAGAGGAAAAATGTCCTGTTGTAAAGCATTAGGAGCCAATGTATTTTAATTAATGTCTAATTTTAATGTATATTAATCTGTTTAATCATTGTCATTTGCGCATGCTTTGAGATGATTAAAAAATTAATTTAAATAAGTATAAATAAGTATTAATTAATTAATTTAAATAAGTATTATTAAGTATTTTAATAAATATTAACTTTTCATCAAAATTTGAAATTATAGCTTGTATTCGGCAGACATTTAAAATTTGCAAATATATTTGTGAACTTTGCTTTAAGAAAAAAACAATCAGACAAAACAAAAACGTATCTTTTTAAGCGTAGATGTGCGTAGGGCCCCTGGCGCCCCCCTCCCCAATTTTTTTTCTTCCAAGCCGACTTTTGTTTGGTTGTTGGAAATCGCTCCCCAACTTGACCCACCCCAAAATAAAACCTTATACACTATTATACTAAGGAAAATAGAATTAAAGTTTCTCATAAACTTCTTGTTTTTTTAGGCTTCTGATACAACTATCCAACCTAAAAAGCCCGCTTTGTCCGTCCGTCTGTGGACAAGTATCATTAAATTATCATTAGCATCATGTGTATTTCCGTATAATAATAAAAAATGGACCACATACTTAAAAGGAATCCAACAAAAAAGTTTATATATGACATGTTTCGGGATGATCTCCCATCTTCAGATTATAAATACAAAAAAACATATACAAATTCGGAACCTACAGCGTCCCGAAATCAAATTAAACAGCATAAGTATCATTAAAATCTCATTAAATTATCATTAAGCACAACAATCCCAACAATTGGGCCTTTTGCATTCGCAACAATCACATGTATAATACAGCTCACAAACAATCAGAATAATCAGAACGATTGCGCCTTTTGCTTTCGCAAAAATCACATTTATAATAATAAGGAAATTAAAGCAATATCAATTATATTGTCTTATACGTATCAGAAGCCGTTGCGAAGCATTTATGATTGGTTTACTAATCGCTGTCACTAATATCTAACAGATGGTTGTTGACGATCCCGTATTTTCGTGATTTCACGTAATTTACGCGAGAATAGTCTCTATCCATGTCTTCTCACAAAGTATTGAAATATTTAAATGAATTATAATACGGGGAAATGCAGACTTTTACTACATTTTAATATAGTTTTAATAAATTGAAAACAGTCAATAAACAAACAATAAATTCATTACGTAGCATTTTCCTAGTGACAGACATTAAAAATACTAAATTCCTTGAGACCTGCTGAAGAGGCTAATGGCGAGATCTCGTGTTTTTCGTAATTCTCGCGCAAACGAGATCGTCAACATCCATCTGTTAGACATTACCTTGTATTTATTTCAACAATGCTTCTTCATTTAATAAAATATCCTTTTTTTTCTTTTATTTTAACAAATAAATAAATAAACAACAAAAAAAAAAACACCTTGCTTTCCTTATTCTCTTCTTGATTTTACTGAATAAATAAATAAATAAATAAATAAATAAATAAATAAAAAGCTGATGCATTACAAAATTTTAATTTGAAGTTCGCCTCCGGAAATCTCGTGAACCCACTCTTCCTTTTTTAAACACCATATTTCCGAAATATCAAGTAGCAATCATTGATAAGTGTCTCGCTATCAGACAGTCGTGGGCCGGTGGGAACATGAATCAACCATCTAGGAGACCCAATGATTTCCCTGCTACTCCAAAATGCCACTCACATGACAAAGTGTTCACAGAAATCGAACGGCGATAATGAAGGAATTCCGACTGTCGGAAGATGAAATCGGTTCAGTACTTCCGGTGTTCCGAGTAAACTTGATTGAAAACGTTAGAATTTGCGAAATAAACAAATAAGCAATGTGTAATAAGACGATTCTCTTCAATTGGATTGTTTACATTTCTTAAAATAAAACGAAACACATCTTTGGCAATCACTGTATGATTCAATCTGAATCATGAAAACACTTTAGGAAATATTACAAATTACTCCAAAAAACGATATCAATAATATTAATACTGAGAATTCAATTGACATGTTTTTTTAATAAAAAAAACTATAAACATTTCATTAATTATTCCTGTTCTTTATCTTTTTCATGTTGCTTTGACATTTAAAAAAGCTAATATGAACGAGATAAGCAGCTGTAATTATTAATAAAATATTTGTAATATTTTAACCTGAATAATACCAATATTGAAGAATTAATTCCCGATGTTGACGATACACATTTTGCTACTTTTTTAACCTTTTTATTTATTTATTTGAATAATTTGTTATATTTTTACCAATTTATACGTTATTTAGGTCTTTACTTAAAGATACAAACTAGAAATATTTAAAAAAAAAAATTTTTTTTACAGAGTTTCTAAACTAAATTTAAAAACTATTTATTATGTTTTAATGCTGTAAAAACTAAAAAGAAATCAAGATAAAAAAATTAAAAAAATAAAAAATAATTTACACTTTAATATTTTATTATAAGTAAGTATTTATAATCTTAAAAAACTATCATTTTATTCGATTCTGTATAATCTTAATGACGGTTTATCAGATTTTATTACATTATCATTAACAAACATTTCATGAACAACGTCATACTTTCTATAAAATATTGGCTATTCTTTTTTTTTGTTATTTGTAAATGAGAATTCACAATCAAACACAAACAATCTTAGCATCTAATTTTCCATTTACAAAAGTAATTACCATCCGCAATCTAAAATCTATTTATAAAACGCCTAATCAGTATTAAACAATCACAGTGAGCGCGAACTTAAAAAAAGAATAAAGTTGCATTGTTGAACTTCGCAAACAATGCAGTAGTCAATTGTTATACTGTAATGCTTTTTAATGAGAATTTTTGTCGCCATCAGGAGCAAATGTTAATTAGAAATCTACAAGGAGATTAATATTCAAATGCATCCGTAAATAGACAAGCAAAGTTTCAAGATTCACTGATGCAAAAAGTATTCGGCAGGTATGTGTGTATGTGTGTGTGGTGGAGGTGGGGCAGTTGTACATAAAACACACAAAATGTTACAATACATACACATACTAACTTATGAGCCTAACTTTCTCTAGAACAGTGATGTTCAACTTTTGTATTAGAAATTCTGCGGCACTTTTTCAATGCTTTTTTGCTATCACAGAATCCTTTCAAAAACATCTTTACCAAAGTCTGATTTTAAATAAAAGATACACTGCAGTGTTTTTATGTCGATTTAAATGAGACTTAATAATTTATTAACTTTAATTGTTAGAATAAAACAGAATTTAGTTCATATTTCTGTTATTTGATGTGTAGATATTTATACTAAATATGAACATTTGTGACGCTAAATGTTGATTAAAGATGCATTCTCAGAATTCTCTAGAAGCATACAAAAGACATCCTCACGACACTCCGATTGAAAACCACTGCTCTAGAAATTAGACCTTTTTTTTTACTATAAATAAAATACAGAAAAGTTTCAAAACAAAACAAACATACTATTAAAAATTTTACAGATTAAATTAATTTTCGGCTAATTTATTCATTAATAAAATTTCGGTTCTATATCTTCGTAATAAGATGTTGATCAAATTTCAGTTATAAATTACTATTTACAAATTGAAGATAGAAATATACCTAAAGAGGATATTAAACTGTTCATTTGTTTTTCCAGGAGAACAAACTGGTCTTCTTGTGTCTTGGTCTCCTCAGGTGGGTAATACGCTTTCTAAAAACTGACCAAGTTTGTTCTCCTGGAAAAACAAATGAACAGCTTATTTACAAATTAGAATCAATGCGTTTACAAAGCACGAGTGGTCTATTCTCAGAGATTTCATTCATTCACAATCTAAATCTTTTAATTTATTCACTGCTATAGCTTACAAGAAGATAAATCCTGTTTGTACTGAAGGGGTTTTTCCAACATAATAATCTTAATCTTCGGTTAAAGCATAACTGTACCATCTTTCCGTATGAATTCCAAGAAATTTCGGCAAGAAAAAATAAATATAATGAAAATTAAATTTTTTATATAAAATTAATTTTAGAAATTTTTAAAAATTAATTTTTTTAATGCTAAATTAATTAATTTGTTTAATTAATGATTTAACTTTAAAATATTTAAAGGAACTAAAATTTTTTATTTTCCGTTTTAGTTTCAAACATAATCAATTTGTTCAAAATGTTTGTAAATGAAAAATACACGACATTAAAACAAATTAATAAATATTTTAACAAATTGATCTATTTTTGCTGCTTCACTTAAAAGTGGAATATCGATTACAAATGTTAATACTTCTTTCTCTTTGTTTTATTTTTTTTTTTTCTATATTTTAATTGCTTCTTCTCTATTTTGTTTTGTTTTTATAAGTTTTTTATAAAAAGTAATGTTAAAACGTTGGAAGGTCAATGTTAAAAAAGTCGAAAGGAACAACGATGCGAAGAAATATATTTCTAATGTAATTTTTTATGTCCATGGAAATTATATTAGAAATAGGACAATTGTAATAAATTATTAAAATTCTAATTTTATATTTTTAGAATTTAATTCAAAGAGGATGAATGCTAGAAAATTCTTTAGAATTTTTAATACCATGTTAATTTTTTTTTTTTTTTTTTTCAATCGTACCATTCTTATGGCCTACATAAGAATAAATTTAAAAACATTAACAGATAATAGAAAAGCTTGGAGAAAAATATAAAAATACTTCATCATTTCTGTCAAAGTAACAACGACTGAAAAGGGAAAAATGAAAAAAAAACCGTGAGTTTTAGACAATAGGCATCATAACATACTCTAAGAAGGGTTAGGCATTATTTGCCGGGACCCCACAAACGCTAGGTACGGACCTATTTTTCGATAATAAAATGTATCGTTCGTTTTAGCCTCAGTAGGGAGACCTCGTTCTTTACCGTACTGAGACCTTGTTGTTTTTTTTGATGATCGCCAAAGAGCGTGAAACAGTTGTTCCAGGATGTCACTTGGTAAACAATTTGGTCTCACCTATTGTTGGGTTTATTAATAATTTAATGCGCAGATTGAATTTTTATGCGTTAAAAAAATTCATTGAGGCCGGTGCACCGCTGTCACATGAATTTTAACACTAATTTTTGATTAGTGAGTTTTTTATTGTTCATTTTTTCTTTTGAGGCACCATTGAGCTTCCGACGAGTAAATACCTTTTATTTCTTTTTCTTTTTTGTTTTAATCATTTAACAGTACCGTAACATTTGCAAAAGCTCAAAATATAGAAATACAGAAAAATAGCTTCATTCGCTAAAAATTAAATATTTCCCTGTGCGCTGCGAAGTAGATATATACGAAACGTAAAATTTATAAGTTTTAATAAACATTTTAAACAAAAATCAAAAAACCAAATAAATAAATAAAAAAAAAATTCTTCACTAACCTAATAAATTGCAATAGCCCAAAAGCTAAATTTTTTTATTGTTATCGAATTTTTCAAATATCTAATTGGCGATACTTGATAATTCTTATCTGAACTATCTTTTGACGGTTAAAGAGTCAGGATGTTGATAAGATATCCGTATAAATATACCCCAGAATAGAAAACAATAACACAATGAAGCAATTTATTTATATATAAGAAATTTTAATTTTTTTATAAAATTTCATATTGACTAATTTCAGCAAGAATTAGTAACTTATCCGGTGTCCTAATTTACTATTAAGAAATTACGTTCAATTAAATTTTCTCCGGATATATTTATCGGAAATGAAAAGGAAATGATTTTTGACTTGTGAGAAAAATATAGCAAATCATGTGTTTTTATTTTTCATATTAAAAACGGCTTCATTATTACATCAATTATAAGTCATTGAATATTCCATCCGTTGTACAAGAAGTCTATAGACATATTCATAATTACATCAGAAACATTGAAAAACACAAAAAAGAATTAATAAAAAAAGATAAATTAATAAATTAAAAGCTGACAATTTTTAAATTGGCAAGACTTTGTAATATTTTTCGAAACAGAGAAAAAAAGAAATCCATAATTATAGAAAGCTAAAATAAGTATTGGAAAAGTTCTCGTATAGCCTTTGATACCTTAAGAAGGTTACCATGGCAACGCAAGTAAATATTTAAATCTGAATTCATAGAATCTTTAGAAAAAAAATGGAATAAGCCTTTCAGCTTTCTTTAAAAATATATTTGAAATTGTAGTAAGTGGTGGAAGACGTAAGTAAATATATTTCTTCTTGTAACTATTTGAAGTTGTTTCACTTTTAAAGTATTGTATAATTTGAATAGCTTGAAATGATTCTTTCAAATTAGAATAATAAAGAAGCTTGAAGAAGTTTATTTATTTATTTATTTATTTATTTATTAAAGTCGTGAAAAGACAAAACCGAAAATCCCATATTAAAATTTAAATTCTAATTGCGTACTGTCCTCCAAATGAGAGATGGCCGCCCTGTTTTTGTGAGATCTGGGCATGTATTATCGATTAGTCTGGTCAGGCACTTCCGTCTGATTTAATGACAGGACGTCGCCATGACAGGTAATCGCTTGTTACTTTGCAAAAGAGCATTGTATTTATAAATAATATATATTTATTTCTTTATATAAATACTTATTGTTAACAACTGGTATTGAAATAACGCTAAATAGTCGAGAGAAGTTTTAATTTGGCGTTATCAACATGTCTTTCTCAGTGAAAACAGACCCCGTCGTCCATTGTGACAGGAAAACATAATTGATCAGCTACCGGAAGGGCTGCGCAGTTCAAACTTCCGCCGGCCATCTCTCATTTGGAGGACATTTCATTTTCTGAATAAAAAAAATGAAGGAAACCTGCATTGTTTAATAAGATTGTTTAAATGCAGATTAATATAATTATATCGAAGCACGTGGAGTAAGAACTTAATGTTCATTGTTTAGATAATCAGATATTAATAGAAATCCATTGTTTAGATTCCAATGCTTTTCTATGGGCATTTTTGTCATCTTGTCGCGCTAATTTCGGAACAACCTATTTGGAAAAGATTCAAATATAAATTGTTCGATGGTTCCGAGTCCTTCAATTTGTTGATCAAGTTTCAAGAAGTTGACTAATAGTCGAGTAGTTCAAACGTTTATGGGAGGGGAATGTAAGGTATATAAAAACAGACTCATTTATTGAACCTTACTTTTTTCTATTAAAATGACTTGAAATCTTGTAATAAGGAATAAAATAGATGGTTCTTTCAGTGGCGTATACAGGGTTTTATCGGGGGGGGGGGGGGCACGACATCTTAACATTGCTATCGAACCAAAAAGATAACGAAAGAAATAAGGCTAATCTCTACATTTAAGATTTTGGGGAGGGGCTTGGGCCCCCTCCACCGCTTTTATACGCCCTTGGATTTTTCTTACTAAGTTAGATAAAAATGGGAGAATATTTTGTTGTTTCTTAATTACAGATACATTTTAAACAAAATTAATCATTTATTATATAAAATTTTCAAGTTTATATTTAGTTATTTTGTTAATAATGCTAGGCATTTTTTCAACCGATTTTTGAGATCCATTTTACGGGAAAAACCGAACTTTCGGTAATCAATTCGGCTATGCTAGAATTTAGCATTTAAGCCGATGAAACATTATTTGTTGTAGTAATCCTTCCATTATTTCCGTTATTCGGATTATAGTCTTAGCTTAACAGAAATCTGAATTACCAGAAACTCAGTTTATTGCTGTTTTTTGGCTCCTTTTATTTCAAAAAATATATTAATTCAACGGAAAATATGAAAATTCAACAAGATAGCTGTAGCAAGATTAGTCAGAACTTCATGATTGATAAAAACAAAATTTAATTTATTTTAATACTCCGTAAACTTCTTTCGCAGCATAGTAGAAAACAAGAATAATTTACATTATAAATTAAATCCTAACATATGAAAGATTAATTAAATTTGGTAATATAATGGCTGAAAATATTTCAAATTAGATCATTAATTAATAAATGAGACGTAGTGACTTTTGTGATGTGAAAACTTGTTGCCAGTTTAAGAATATTTTAACTAAAAAAAAATTTTCCAAAAAAAAAAAAAAAAAAAAAAAAAAGCTCATATCTGCCAACCAAAATAATAATAATAACTTAAAAATAGAATATTGCATTGGCTAAAGGGAGCAGGAGCCTTTCCCCCTCCTTTTTTCGTTACGTAAAAAGAAGCCAAGCCAACTAATTGAGGCTTTCAGTATTGTAGAAGAATGTCAGGATCCGCAGATCATCCCTCTAAGAGCAGCGGTAGTTTATCGATCCCATCTCTAGGGAGTAGACTTCGTGAACTGGATATACACGCTGTGAGCTGATCCTGGAGTATATTGTTATTATTGCCTTTTATTATTATTATTATTACTTGGGGTGAATGTGGGCGGCAGGAAAGCCAAGCACCGCGACCTGAAAGATCTATTGTGCCAACCCACGGAAAGGAGGACAGATGGAGAGAAAGATCGAGAAAGTATGGTGGGGGATTCGCAGGGGAAACGGGAGAACCCCGAGAAAACCTGCCCAGCGCGTATCGTCCACTATCACGAAACCCACATGAGAACCGAACTCGGGACTCAGAGGTGAGAGGCCAGTGTCTTAGCGACAACGCCAACCACGCGGCCTTGATTTTTTTTAAAATTTATGTAAAGTGAAATGTCCAAAAGAGCGAAGCAGACGCTCTGGGTGGCTATTAGATGACAAAGGTAGGTATATCCCACTGGGGCCCTTATGGTTTCAAAAGGCTTCCAGGGTTTCATTGACACGGGACTGAGATGAGCCCAACACTCGCCAGCCTATATATCCTCGAGAGAAAAAAAAACATTCTACAGAGGGCTGGTTGGACCCTAGGACCGTCTGGAGGTGAACTGAGCGTGGAAAAACGCTCAAACACGCCTCCTCCAGCCCACAGTCAAACGCTTTACCACTTGAGCCCAATATTGGATGGAAATAAAAAAAAAATGATAACCGATCTCAGAAACTATGCAACTGATGTTTCATGAAATTTAGCATGATTTAGGAATTAATTTAGATCGAGGTCAATAGTTAAAAATAAAAAAAGAAAACCGATATCATCCGATTTCCGGATATCAGAAACAACCGCAGAAAAAACACTTTTCTCCTCACACGGGAGGGGATGACAAATCACTGATAAAACGCGAAAAATCAAACAAATGTATGAGATTTCATGTATTTTTGAGTCATCACTGACTGGAAAAGAAGAAACCTTGACAATTAGTACCTTTTATTTAATATACATAGGTGGTTTTTGTGAACAATCGCCGCTTTGCTTCAGTAAAAAACTTAATAGTTTTTTACTGATAGCGAGTCTAATAAGATTTCTAAAAGAAATATAGGTCATACAGTTAAAATCAATATGATCCATATTTTCCACGTCCCCGCCTGTTATTGGAAAAATTATTAGTGAAATATAGCCTATCTATATTGTTTTTTTTAGATTCCTATATAGTGAGCGCGAGTGTGGGTTTGCGTTGAAACATTTTCGCCATTTCTCCACAGATCTTTACCAAATTTGTCACGGAGGTTCACATGCATCTCAGAATAATCCATGAACATCGAAACCCCGGATCCGGACTAAAGGGGAGAGAGGCAAACAGTCGTGAAGGGTACACAAATCTCTGAAACCTTTTTAGTTGGAAAAACGAAATTTGATATGTGTATTCTTTGTCAAAATCTAGCGTTTGGATATTGTCAAGGTGTTTTGGAATAGTGTGTGTGTGTGTGTTTTGAGATGGTGTATGATTGTGGAGAATTGTTTTGATGTGTGTACTTTGGGAAGTGGTGGTCTGAACGTGGGGTCTGTGTATTGTGCTAGTGCAATGTACAAATGATCATATGCGGCTTATAATATGTTAGTAATAAATAGTACATAGGTGTACTGTGGGGTATAGATGGTTTCTGTGTTTGCCGTACAGGTCGTGTCTTCTAGTGGGGTGGGGTGTTCTGTGGATGGATTCAACGACTTCCGCCCTAATTTGTGCGTGTGTGGATGCAAGACTGTTAACTTCTACAGAACGTCGCTGATCCGCTACTCGCTGTTCGCTAAGCCCTAACGGTGGATAACATATGGTGAATGTGTGGTATAGTAGCTGTCTGTATCCTGTGAGATGAGTCCCTAACTGTGTAATGGTGTAAAAGTCGCGCATGAGATCCTGGTTCATCTATGATGACCATTGAATGAGCTGGCGCGCTTTCCCAGTCTCGGTGTTCGCCTGCTCCAACACAGACGAAACACATTATTATTATATTATGTAAAAGTTTCAATTCTTGGGTTCCCCCAGCAAAGACAACATGGCGGGTCAAGGACCAAAGCACATATTGCTAATTATTATTATTATTATTATTACAAATCCATAAAAAGTTCAGTTCATTACAGTTTACAACCTTAAAAGATAAATTTAGAATCATTCATTCATAGTATTCAGTGGGTTTTCCCAAGTAATTTGTCATCCACTTACTTTCCAATTTCATCATCAATTTCTTTTCCCAAACCGTTTATCCCTGTCTTCATCCCTATCATGTCCACTTTCCGGCTTCTTCTCCTTCCTTATTCACATTTCCTGGATTATTTCTAGTTTTCAATGGAAGGAAACTTAGCATCATGGTCATGACTTCGAGTCGTGTTAAAATGGCGGAGTCTTTAAAGCTGTTTGTTTTATATTTCCAGTGGTATTTTATAGGTTTATTTATTTCTAATTTTATTTCAAATAAGATCAATTTTTAATTGCAAAATCTTTTATTTTCGCAAATCAATCTT
>JAFIDM010000003.1:41347393-41368394 GCA_023159025.1 Thereuonema tuberculata | reverse complement strand
CCGGCAACTCCCTTTCAGAATAGTTCTTTTCAAAATAAAGCGCAGTTTACCAAAAATCTTGGCTCAATGACTTCTTTCAAGTGTTCATCATTGACAGAGTAAAGACCACAGATAGATAAAAATACGGTATCATTTCCAAACGGAAGTGATAAACTATAATATCCAAATAAACACGTGATCAGTCCAATTGATGTATCCGAATACAATAAGAGGCGTCTGCGAAGGATCTTCTGAGTTGTCACTTTGAACAATGATAAAACAAAGGGGGGGGGGGCTCTTGTCAAGGCAACGAACCAACTGATATTTCTTATGGCCAACATCGATAATATTTATACATAAAAATACCATTTTCGTCTTCTTTTACTTTATCCGGCTTTGCGATTGATTTCAGTTCCTGCCACAGCAAAAAACACTTGGGTGTTTTTATAGGAACAATATAATGTTGATTTGCGAATTTCAGGTGACAAGACACAAAACACAAAAAGCTCTTCATGGTTGCTTGAAAATGTGATTTGAGATGGTGCAAATGATTTCAAATGTCTTCTTAGAGAGTCTCAGTAACCTAGACCTCTTCAAACCTTCCCTTTCAACCTCTGTCCTTCATCTTAACAGACCCATCTTTTTTTTTCTTTAACATATTAAATGGTTAACATATATCAAAACATAATCTAACAAATTTAAAAAAAAAATTCTAAACAAATAAAATAAAATAAATCAATCTTACAGTTGAATTCATTGAAAAACTTGTGTCTTGTCTTATGGTAGTTTTAATTCCTAAATAAATTTTATGTCTGTACATCTGCTTATTTCTTTAAGTTACTTATTTAATCAAATCTGTTGATTTCTTATTTACCTTCTGTTCTTAAACTTTTTACTTTAAATTTTATTATTTCCTGATATTTTTTATAACTTCCTTGATCTGCCAAAATTTCTGGAGAGCATCTATTCTGCATTAATAAAAAATAAAATAATAATAAAAACAACAACTAAATGTTAACATCTTTTAAATGAAATACTAAAGAGCTTCTTTAAACACCAGACATCTAGGTTTAAATTCCAGTATTGAAGCGTTTTTCGTATCAGAGGCGCTCTCCTCAGTGGTGTTGACGCAAGTGATGTGTCATCCGATCAACATAAGACAACTTCTGAGGTTAAAAGTCGACAGCCACAGTGAAAGATGCATGTGACTAGGTCATCGCACCACTTCAAATCCAGTAGCCAAAGACGTCATTTCATGACTGTCGAGGCCAAACCGATCGCACGTCAGAAGAGATCTCAGCTCGTTCAACATCACTCACAACTTCGTCGGAAACTCTTAAATCACTCCTACTAGAAAATTTGGTTTTCAAAATAAAAGAATGTTTAAGAGAAAGTATTGTAATATAGTAATGATATCCATTTTTTTTTATTTACTTATAATTGTTCTTTGGGAATTAATAAAATAATTACAATGTATCTGGTATTCATGAATTCGTATAGATATTTAGACTTTTACAGATGGAGCAGTATGAAGATTGTAAATAGAATCACTTTCCGAAACAAGTAATTACCGTTGTAGGAATTGCATTACTGTTCACTTCCTTCTTGTACATTCTCAAAGGTAATAACAAATATATGTTAAGATGGTGTCTAAGATCCCAGCGATCTTTATTAGGTACAGATCAGAAGTCTTTTGATCATCCAAAACTTCATAAACTTAGATGCTTCCTAAAGATATTTACTTGGCTCACTACTTTGCTGACAGATACCGCGTTTGTGAAAGAAAAATGGACTCAGTGTCCAGGATTTACTTGTATGGCGAGATGTATCCTGAAATTGCCTGAGAATAACCCTAAGCATATTCTAATAATTGGGGGGGGGGGTTAGCTCTATTAGTGTACTTGGATTCTCTGAACGTGACAATTTTAAGGCAAGATTCGTCGCTAAATAATACACAATACAGGGTGTCTCAAAGTAATGTACTAACACTTCGATAGTTAGTACATCAAAGTGTTAGTACATTTTTTTGAGACACCCTATATATTCTACGTTACATTACAGTTTATTAGAACGCAACATTACACTGACGTCTATCACTTAAGACGACGATTCTATTTTCGTAGTGCATGAAGCTTTGTTTACACCAATGATTAGTTACGTTGGGATGTTATAGTAACATTTGTAGTTCTTCTGTCTGACAGGGTGACTGTCGTCCTGCATGGTCTAATTCCAAGCGGACGAGAGGTCATCAACTGAAGCACATCGATGTGTTGTTATGATCCAAATGCGATTTACCTCTCAAGAATTTAAATTTCATGATCTTATGTAAGCACTACTCTATTTAAATCACTATACTCAAATGAATTTATATAAACTATAAAATCCAAAAAATAATAATAATAATAATAATAATAATAATAATAATAATAAGATTGTGTGAAAAAGAAAAAAGGTAGTGACAGCGAGTAGTAAACCAATCACAATGCTTCGCAACGGCTTCTGATACGTATAAGACAATATAATTGTGATTGTTGTGAATGCAAAAGGCGCAATTGTTGCGATTATTGTGGTTGTTGATTGTTTTAGAGCTGTATTACACATGTGATTGTTGCGCATGCAAAAGACGCAATTGATACGATTGTTGTGATTGTTGCTAATGATAATTTAATGATATTTTAATGATACTTGTCCACAGACGGACGGACAAAGCGGGGTTATAAAGGTTTTGATGTTTGTATCAGAAGCCTAAAAAACAAAAAACAAAATAAAAAAAAAAACAAAAAAAAAGATAAATATATGATTATCAATTTAATGCAGTAAGTTATTCTAGAAAATAGTTTAAATTAACCTGATTAAAACATTTTAATACATAAATTAATTATACATAATAGTACATTTAAAATTTACATAAAAAAACGAAAAAAAAAAATTTTCTCTTTTTTTTTCTTCATTTGAAATTTATATTCTCATATGATAATAATAATAATAAAATTATTTTTATTCTTTTTTATGTATTTTCAATAAGCCATTTTTTTAATGAATTTTTTGATGACAAGATATTTTTTGATTTTCCAAAAAGATATTTATATTACATCATTTATAATTCTTTCCACATTGAAATTAATATTTCTTTGTCCGTAACAATAGTAAAAATTACAGGATATGATAATTTTATTATTTTGTCTTTGGTGATAATTTTGATTACTATTAGTTTTTAATTGTAATATTTTATAAAAGGTTTGTATAATTATGTTATATATAAATTTTTGTTTTGTAAATAAAATTTCAAGCTTTTAATAGATTACAATTTCTTTAATAATTATTCTAAAACTTTGTTTTAAAAAAATCAATTTAAATACTTTAATTTGTAAGTTTTTTTAATTGATCAAGGGCTTTATTGTTAGTATTGGCCCAAATATTAATTAAATATTTAATTTTTTGAAACAAATAAACATAGTAAATGAGGATTTTGGTTTTGTTGGTATTATATTTTTTATATCATTAAAAATATATATTGTAGAGATTAATCGTGTAGTAGAGTTATATGAGTGTTCCAAGTGAAGAGGTTGTTTATTGTTAACTTTTTAAAAATTCTTTCTGCCCCTCTACCTCAAAGCAAGAATTGCAGTTTATATTTAATATGTAAACAATAATGAGAATGAAAGTACTCCAAATGAAAATTTGTAATTTGTTTCTTTGGACTTATCAAAATCACAAACAATGATGGGTGAGACCAAGTGTATACTAAGTGACATACTAGAAATGTTTCACGCTCTTTGACAATCGTCCATCCAATTTTGAATATTTTTTAGTCTTGATAGGAGCGTGCCTTGACAGGATTTTTGTTTATAGCATCATAATAATAATCATTCTTGCACACTTCTTTACACTTGGCAATATGAGCTTTGGTCCTTGACCCGCCATGTTGGCTTTGCTGGGGAAACCCAAGGTTTGAATCTTTTACAGAATAATAATAATAACCAGAAAGCGTGTTAGAGTCATCCTCACATAAGCTGACCTCATACTTATTGATAAGGTCAACAAACAGACCTACCTCATTGATATTGCAGTGCCTGTCAGCAAGAACATGCAGAAAACTCACGCAGACAAGATCTAGCACACGAGCTCCAGAAGCAGTGGAGGTAGGACCGAGTACGTGTTTTACCCATCGTCCTGTCCGCCACTGGTCTGGTGCCTCACACATTGCACCACAGCCTCAGCACACTAGGACTTCATAAAAACACTTACTATAGAAGGTACAACTATAGAAGGCTGTGATGGTAGTAGTAGTAGTATTACTACTACTACTACTAATAATAATAATAATAATGATGTTACGTTTAATTAAGAAGAATGGCTCATGAAAGTATACCGATTTATTTTTTTTCTTTTTGCATATTTAAAATTCAAATTGCGAAGTTATTGCATTTATTCATAATATCTCTTCTTAATATTTCTGGGCTTTTTTAATTTAAGAATTAAACAAATATTTTAAAATCTTATAAATTAAAATTTAAATAAATTACTCCTATTTGTTTAAATAATAAATGTTTTTATACGAATTAGTGATATTAGACAGCTTTCTGGTAAAAAGAGCGCGGAGTTATTTGCAATAAATAAATAAATAAAAAGAAATACACATAAATTTTTTACTCTATAATATGATGTTCTCAAAAAAAATGTTAACATAAATAAAAAATTACTTATCACAGTAACTACAATTACTTTTGAAATTTTTATTCAAACTTAAATACAATGTAAGGTATTAGGTCATTAAGTTTCAACTAAGTAGGCCTAAACGATCTGTGCTTAATTTAATTTCATTAAAACTTTTATATTATATCATATTAATACTGATTGACCCTATTATTCAATTCATTAAAGTAGAATCTTATTATAATAATAATTTATGAAAATATTTACGATAGCTTTTTATGTGGGTTTATTTTCTTTTGTTCTTTTTCTGTTTATCTTCGAGAGGCGGGAAATTTATCTTTGATCTTTCCAGATCTTTCACTATAATAACAACTTGGATTACGACGGATTTAAAGGAGCAATCCATCTAAATTTAGCTACAATAACTTTGACCTATTGCGACGTATTGGACAGATTCGTTGTTTGACAGTTATTTTTAGCCCAATTGAAGTATGAAGTAGAGCAAAACACACTCAACGAATCAAGAGAAAAATAAGCCGAACTGATTATCGCTTCTGACCGCTAACTGTGGCTGTCATGGAAACAGTTGCTAGGCAACGGAGAAATCACGTGCCAGACTTTCTTCGCAGAAGCAGAGACTGTATTTTTGAGTTTTAAAATGTATGAATTGAGGGAATAAAAATGGAAAGACCCCAAGGTAAGATAATAGACATATGTCATTATGTATTAGCTCTAATATACTAGAATAACAAGAAAAATACGCTCTTTACATTAGGAGCAAATACTTTTTTTTTTTTTTTTTTCAAATGGCAGATGCCCAGAAAAGTTATTAAGTAAATAAATAAATAAGATGATACAATTATTTTTTTAAATAATTAACTCTGACATTAAATTAAAAAAAAAATTAGAATTACAAATTAAAATAGGTTTTTCTATATTTTAATATAGCAGATATCAAGAAACTATTTAGCAAATGTTTATTATCAAATTATTTTTAACTTATAATTATATCAATGGGATAAATTTGTGAAGTTAGTTTACGTGATTTGACATTCTTAATACCCAAATATAAAAAGTGTTGTATTAAAATTACAACTCAAATTTTAAAATTATTCAAAGATTTCAATTTCTTGTTGAAATGATAAGTTTTGTAAAGCACAAAAATATGTAATTTTATATCTTACGATTAGTTTGTTTGTTTAATTTGAACAGAGAAAAATGAGATCAAATTTCATTTAAATATAAATATAGGATTAAATTTACCTATAAATAAGTTTTGTTAGTAAATTTAACCAAAATTCATCGTACACTAACTTCCTGCGGACTTCGAAACTTAAAGAAACTCATTTAAGATTTTATATATTTTATTTACTGTGCATTTATATATATTATATTATACATATTTACATATATTGTATTATATATATTTATACAGCTTATCTATATTTTATATACATTTGATGGAAGTCTATGAAAACTTCGATCAGAAAATCTTTACACACTTATCAATATTTAGGGCTAGCTAAAGCTATTTTAAACCAGAGTTAGAATCTGTCGTTGCAGAGCTGGAAAAAAAGGCAAAATTTTGTATGTTTTCTGCACAGCATAGCTTGAACTTTCCTGGGCAGCACCCAGTAAAATGCTATTCAGCTTCAATTCACGACAGGAGTCACACCTTAATAGTGAAATCAACGGGAATAAACAAATCACATTTGAGACTAAATGAAACTCGGTTTTTTTGTTATTTATTTTTTTTTTCGCCTAGCAAAACGGTTTTATGTTTTGTAATTTAACATACTTAAAGTTTATTTTAAAATTGGGTTAAATTGATTTGTTTTATTTATTAAAAAAAATGCGATGTTTTTATTACTTCATTTTAAATATATTATATCCCAAAGCATCACATGTCGAGGGTTTTCGGGATTAATAAAAGGATAATTCTTCCAAATTATGAAAAAAATATATTAAAATACATGACATTATTTATAAAATATATTACAATATCTATTTTTTAATTAAAAATAGATTACACATAATATAGTAGTTAATTAATTCTAATATTTCGGAACCAAATAAAAACTTGAAATAATCCTTATCAAATTTAAATTTAATTTAAGGATTTTTTTCCTTGAAAATTCAAAAATTAAGTTATACAAAGATATATATATATGCATGTTTACATCTATAGACACAAAAACAACCCATACATAAAACACACATATCAATAATTTTCATATTTATTAATTTTTTAATTTTTTTTTTTATTTATTTACATATTTATGTAGGTTACCTGAAGACACGTTTAGATTATATATTTGTATTATATATAAGTAAATTTACAGTTTAAAAAAAAAAATTACTAAATGGTGAAACGTAAAATATAATTCTAAATAAACTGAACTCTTTTAATCTTAACTTCAATCCGACCTTGATCTTATAGGGAGGCTTTAAAATACACTTTACAGTTCTCCCTCCTTCTACAACTTGTTGACTGAATTGTGGCGGCAAAAGCCGGAAGTTTAAAGATACACTTCGAAAACACTTCAATTGCAGATGCAAAATATCTTAATAACGGTTGACACGTGTTTGACGTAATTCAGTGGAAGAGGAATGACTGCAAATTCATCTTGGTGTGTGCGAAGTCGACCTTTGAGACATTTGAATGGCTTGAGATCCGTTTGGTGGATTGTAAAGGATGAGCCAGTTCCTGGTACCAACGTCTAAAGATAACTGTAGACCTACATTTACGAGTCACAGTCCGCCTTTGCACAAAGTTATTTTTAAGTGGACTTATACGCATTTTTTTTTCTTCTCTACCGAAAATAACTATGAAATTTATGTTTACATTCTTTGAAATCAATGATGTAAATCGTGATTTCAATTGAAACGAACTCTGCCAAAAACTTTCCTGCAGAAAAAAAATAGGCCTATTTGTATAGGTGATTGTAAATCACGAAAGACAGCAGACTTAGAAAATTATATTTAAAGGAACAAAAAGAAAAAAACAATTGCAATATTTTCGTCTTCGGTGTTTGGAGAGTTATCAATATGAATTTGCTAAAAAAATAAAAAAAAGTATCCTTGCCTCTTCTTCAGTGATGGATATTTCTGTCCCGATGGGCTCAATTTCTACGAAAAAAAAATTTTGCTTGTCCCGTATGCGTTCCTACGCCATTCATCAGATTGCGATGAAACTTTGGTGAGTTGTTGTCACCTTTTTGAATCAGTAGAACCATTTTACAATATCGGGTGAGCGAGGCGGTTCAATAAATGAGTGTATTTCCGGTTTCAACGTTGCAGTTTCCGGTGCGACTCGCATTTGCAATGACCTTCAACAAAGCACAGGGAGAACACATGGACAGCTGTATGTGGCCTTCTCAAGTGTCGGAAAGCCTTCTGATTTATTCGTGTATGCACCAGACGGAAAAACAAAAATATTGTGTATCCAAAAGCACTTCAATAAACAGAATTAAAACACAAACACTTTCTTTCTTTCTTTCATTTCAACGCAAACCGGGTACAGCTAGTTAGTACACTCACTTCCAAAAGTTAAGCACGGAGAGGAAAAACTTAATTTCCGTAAGCCAATCTGAATTAAAGAAGCTGAAATTTGCTGCAAAGATAGAAGGGAGTATGCAAATTATATAGGTAACAGCCAATCACGGTTTCGCGTCGAGAAATATGCAAAACAGGCAATCGTGTAAGAAGCCGGCATTCTGAAGGGTTACAGGAGTTGCATGTAATTAATGCTGATGAACAGTGGCGTACCAACGCCTTTGGGGGCCCGGAGCGGGAGTAACATTATTCAACAACCAAAAAAAAAAAAAAAAGGAAATGAGGCTTGTGGGGGCCCCCTAGCCTTGCTTTACAACCAAAAAAAAAAAAAAAGGAAATCTTGCTTTTCCAACCAAAAAAAAAAAGGAAATGACGCTGGTGGGGCCCCCTAGGCTGGTTGATGGGGCCCCTTTCAAGCGGGGGGCCCGGGGCGGACCGGCCCCCCTTGGTACGCTACTGCTGATGAAAGGTGTTTTGAACATTCGCACGATTTGTTTTCAAGCTAGACGTGTTTCTATTAGTTAAAGTTAAATATTTTTCCCCTTATTTCTATTCTTTACATTGTTAAGATTTAAGTAATTTGATCGAAAACCTTTCAAGCAAATACAAAATGTTTCTTTCGTAGGAGCAATGTCATCTCACCCTCAGTTCCACGAAGTGTGCGCTAATCTCACGTGAGCTACTCTCACGACACCAACTAAACGAGGGGAGATTAAGATAAATTAGCATTGTTTTAATGTAATCTTTCGAAAAAAGAGGAACTTTTTTTGGAGCATATTAAAATACCTGATTTTTCTAAGAATTCAGTGGTTTTAAACTGGCTTAAGTTCAGACTCTTCATATAAGAGTCTTCATTTCCAATTGTAGACATTACGTCGGTCGGCGAGCAAAACGTCATAAATTTTAAGAGATAAGAAATACCATCTTATTTTCTATGAAAGAAGTTTCCAAAACATAAAAGGAAAGTTATTTGTTTTTTTAACTGTTGAAAAACAGTGGACAATATTTTTAGCGATCCATTTGGGAGATATTGTGATAGCGACCAAAATCGGTAGCTACTGCGTTTGCCCTGTCCGTCCGTCCGAGTCTGTCCACCCCTAACAACTCCCGAACGGAAGGTCGGTTCAACATACGGATTTCACCATCGTATTCAGAGGCCCAAAAACCGAAGGAATGGGGTACTTTCAGGGGCCAACGCCCCCCCCCCCCCCAATGCTCGGGATTATTGGCATTGTTTCATTGGATTTCCGCTATTAACTTAAATGTGAGAAATTCAACCATCTCATTTCAGTTGTCAGCTATAGCTTGACAACTTAAGCAAGGTCTCGGACTCATATACTGAAGGTTGTCGGTTCGAATCTGTATATCTAATTTTTTTTTTTTTCCTTAAGTTAATGTACTTTCTTTTTTTTTGTATTATTTTTATTTTTTCTATTATTATGGATCGCCCTTAAATTTAAGCTTTAGCACAAAAATATATTCCCTTGTTGGTCATTGGAAAGAAAAGGAATTTTTAAAAACCTCTTAAAGTATTGACTACTTTGATCAATGACTAATGATGGTACTTACTGTAATTAACTCCAATTTTTACACTCATTTGTAATTAAGATACCTAAATCCGGAAATATCACTAATCCGGAACAGATCAACTTCCGGATATTTCGGATAAACGTCTTCTATCCTCTTTATATCAATTTTTCTTAGTTTCCTAGAAGATAATTGGCGGAAGTATTATATTACTAGATTCTTATTATAAGATTACTTTAAAAATTAAAATTCCAGGAATTAAAGGCAATAACAAGAAGCACCAAAGAAGTTAAGTTCCTTCTTTAAAATTTTCTTATAAATTTCTATTTTTTTCTCTTTAAATCGTAAAAACGACAAAACAGGAAAGCCGTAATATATAACATAGTAACAATTGTCCATTTCTGAAAATAATGAATTAAATTCTTTTTATTTAAGTAAATTGTCTTATCAGATTAATTTGTAATCAAACCAAATGCAATGTATTAGCTAAAGGATTAGGCTTTAGGAAGAATTTCCATTGTTTAAGGTCCTGACTCAAGCAAATTCAGGCGACTGCAAACCTTTTATTTCTTCTATATATTTCTTTTTCCAATGAAAAAGAAAATTCTGAAAATTAAAAAAATAAACTTGAGAAGCATGTGGGATTTATATTTTCTTGTTTTTAATTTTCAAAATATTCTAATTATTTAAATTGAAATTCAAAAACAGTCAATTTTTGGAAGGTGTTCGATGTATTAGTCGGTATTTTCAACCTAAAAAAAATAGATGAAAACCTGAAATGATAAAAAGTTTGTAAAATAATGATTTTATGTATTTAAGATATTTATTATTAGTGCAATAGTTAACTTTAAAAAATAAAAATTTAAAAAATTGTGTTTTTTAAAATTGTTAGAGATTAAATTATTTTTTTTACATTCTATCAAATAATCATAATAAAAAACGTTTTCATTAAAGGCTTTCTAAATATGCAAATTCATTTGATGTTGCTCGTTTTCAAAAATAAATTTGTTTTGAAGCATTTTTTTTATATAAATAGATTTTAATAGAATTAACAATTTTTGAATTTTAATTTAATTAATTACAGAATATTCTGAAAACAAAAAACAAGAAAATAGAAATCTCAGATGCTTCACAAGTTCGTATTTAAATTGTCCGAATTTTATGTTCATTGGTAAAAGAAATATGTAAAAGGTTTGCAGTCATCTGAAATGATAGAGTCAGGACCTTAAGGCAATAAGAGAAATATGATAGAAAATATTCAATTGCTTTGTTAAAATTCAAATGCTTTGTTAAAATTCAATTGCTTTGTTGTAATTCAAATGCTTTTCTAAGGGAGTTTTTGTCGCCTTCAATTTCTCGACAAAGACTTCAAATGTAAAAGTTAGATTATCCTTTAGTCTTCAAATATGCACACTAAGGTTCAAGAAGATCCGTCCAACAGTTCAGTATTATTACAGGCACACAGACTGACTGACTGGATGAGTCCATTTTCTTACTGGAAAAATAGATTCAAAATTATTCAACCACGATAATTAGAATTTTTTTTAGAAAAATTCAACAAATTTAGATTTTTAAAAAATAAATTTGGTTTTAAAACTTAGAGGAATTAGCGTGAATTGCATAAAAATTTACATAGAATTAGAGAAAAAAAAAAGAAAGAAAGAAAATTGATGAATAATAATAATAATAAAAAAACAGACAGGAAAGGTCAAACGGAGGAAAGTCAATTTGGGCTGGAAATACCCAGGTTATCATTAATTCCATCTCCAACAAGGGAAAGGCATTTAAAAGATTAAGAGACAATCCACTTTCTAATACCCCTTCCCTGACCCGAATTCTTTAACTCAAGAAGGGTTATTATTTTGACTAGTTCCCTAGCTCCTTTATTTTTTTATTTTTTTTAATTTATGATAAAAAATGCTTTATTTCAAATTCTTAGAATTTCGCTCGCAAATTGCTGATGCATTATCTTTTTTGAGAATTTCGACCAAGAAAGCAATTTAGTTGATATTTTTGTTTTTTAATTTAAAATTAAAAGCATTTACTAAAGATATCAGATAATATCTATTAATATTTCATTGAATATAAGATATTCTTTAAAACACAATAGAAACCAAGGCTGCATATGGATAAACAATAATCCTAAAGACCTTTTTTTCCAATAATTAATAGGAAACAAATAACTATGATAGATATGTAAATTAGCCTAAATAAATTTAACGTGCAGAAAATTATTGAAGTTGTAAAATTTTTCAAATTGAAAGAAAGAAATCTCAGAAATAGTAATTATATTGTTTAAAGCTTATAAATTCTAAATAAAAAAGTTCTGTATCTGAAAACAATGTTAACCAAATTTTCACAATTTTGGAACCCGGCCCTGCAAAAGTTCATGCCTGGCCTTTATATTATACATTGTTACTAAAATTATAATCGTTTTTTAATAGTAAATACACAGAATGCACGTTAAAAGCGAATATTGTGGGGAAGGTACAAAATTAAGGGGATTTTAGTCACTTGGTGGGGTGCAATCTAACTTAAAATTTCGTAACCAAGTAATAGTGACGCTCAACTAATAGCGAATTAGAAATGTATAGTTCTCAATACTTTTCAAGTCCTTTAAGATTGTGTATTTTGTGAACTCAAAGAAATACGAAGGCTGTAAATGAAGAAATCCAATTACTGTATTAAGTATAACGAAGGGAGATATTTGTAAGGCTTATTTAAATAATGAAAAATGTATTTATAATCACTTCCCGGATTCAGAAGGAACGTAAAAAGATCAGAAAATACTAACTGTGGTTTACGACTTAATGTTTTTGTGGAATCGACGAGTAGTGAAACCGCGCCAGAGAGAGTTTTTCGTTCGAAAGCCGAAGCTGAATCGGCTGCTCTGTTAGTTTGTAAACAGCCGAAGCCCTTGAGGTATCAACGGGGGCGGAAGACGAAAGCGAGAGCACGTGCCGCGTATTTTTAACAACGTTTTCCGTACATCATCATGGCCGGTAAGTATGACGTCACACTTCTATCTGTGGAAGAGAGAAACGTAAACAAACAGAGGCAAATTATCACTCGTTTGCCCTTTACTTGTAATTGAGAGATATAAAGCGCTTCATTTGAAAAGGAAAGTTAAAACACAGTCATTATTTGAATAGCTTAGGACAGAGGTTGACGTCAGAATACGAAGTCTAAATTATGTCAATAAAAATAAATCGTCAAAACTCAGAATTTACTAGTACTGTCTACTTTCATGTCTATCATTGAAGCTATCACATTTTTACCAACATGGATCAACTTTTTCTATCCTTTTGTATCATCAGCTGTCTAGGTCTTCCACGGCATCTTCCTCATTGCTATCGATGGTGAAGTATTTCCGTACAATATATACTTTTATTGCTGAAAACAATCATGGTTTTTGTTCTGGCGCATTATTTTATATTTAATATAAAATAGAAATTTTCAAAATGCTTCTTTATCAGCTCTAAATCCATACTTGCTCTTTAAATCACATCGTAACATATTGAAAAAACTTCATCTACACTTCATTTTATTATCGAATTTTCGGAAGAATTTTCTATCTTCCTTCTTCAAGATTACAATGTAAAGTCAGGTGATATCAAATTACAAAAGATTTCTTAGCATAGTTGTTAACAAAACTTAGCATTTTATCCTTAAAATGCTACTAACATATTATTATATTTACAATTGTTTCAAATTCAACAATTCTTAATTTTAATACAATTGTTTCATTTTACTAACAATCATTATAATAATCATAATTTTTTAAATTCATCGATTATTACACTTTTTATAATAATCAGAAACACAAGAAATTTAAATTACAATAGAAGCAAAGGTTTGGAAGTTGAGAATATTTTCATAAATTTAGCTAGGGAAATGGTAAAAATTCATATGAACAAGAACAAAAAAAGTTTTTTCTTTATCTGCTTCCTATATAAGCTTTTTTTTTTTTTTTGAACTGTTATGTTATAGGTGAGTTGTGGGTGGCAGGGAAGCCGAGCATCGCGACCGTTGGTCTATCACGCAAATAAGGAGAGAAAGAATGGTGGGAAAAGTGCAGGGGAAACGGGAGAACCCCGAGAAAACCTGCCCAGCTCGGATCTTCCACCATCACGAAACCCACATGAGAACCGAACGTCGATACTCAGAGGTGAGAAGCCAATGTCTTAGCGACAACGCCAACCGCGTGGCCTTTCTTTTTTTGAACTAACTCTACAAGCTGATGAATGTGCATAATACGAAGTACTTACTTACGAAATCAGGGCGACTCTTGGAATGGACAAGTGGGAACAGTGCTTGGATCTCGCGTTTACGTTGACCTCGTGGTGTACAGCCTAAATTGTATCTATTCAGAGAAATTGGAGAACAAATAGTGAAAGTAAACTTAAGTATACCTTTAGTATTTAGTGAAAGTAAACAAGTGAATAAAATTTTGTGCTAAAGCATAAATTTAAGGGCGACTCATAATAATAAACAAAATTAAAAATAATGAGAAAAAAAAAAAAAAGAAGTACAATAACATAAAGAAAGATAATAAAAAAAAATTAGGAAAATAAGAAAAAAAAAAGTTAGGGAAATAAGAAAAACAAAAAAACTACCTTAATACCTTGGCCCTTGAAAATACCTTATTCCTACGTTGTTTGGGCCTCTGAACACGATGATGAAGTCCGTTAGTCGTTCCGACCTTTCGTTCGGGAGTTTTTAGGGAGATACAACGACGACAATGCCAAATATCTCGAACATTGGGGCGGGGGGCGTTGGCCCCTGAAAGTATCCCATTCCTACAATTTTGGGACAGTGTTTGGATCCGTTTGTCGATCCGACCTTCCGTTCGAGAGTTGTTAGGCGGGAGGATAGACACAGACAGACGGACGGACGGACAGGACAAACGCAATAGCTACCGATTTTGGTCGCTATCTCAACAGCTCCCAAATAGGTCGCTAAAAATAAAAAAAAAAAAAAAAATTAGCATTTTAGAAAATTAGGAATTACAACATAATACTGGAGTACTGTTTGTTTGTTTGTTTTTTTTTGTAAATCTAAGAGTCTCTCAAGCAATATTTGACTAAACCTCACAAACAGAGGGAAATGATTTGAATGAAATCGCCTTTACTTCGCCTCTACTGATGGTTTCCTAAATTGTGCAGTAGTTTCTGGGCCATTTAACTTTGCTTATCCTCTATTCCATTACTTTAAATTAGCATTAATAAAAAAAATATGCTGAGTAGTTTTTGTATCGCGAAAGCTAATCAAATAGACTATTATAAATAATAAACACAATAAAATGGAATTGAACTAACCCGGAAATGTATCCAGAGAAATCAGCACCAGATTAATCTGGTGATAATCTATATTCAGATTAATTTTTTTTTTACCTGCTTTCTTTTGAATCTGATAATATGTAATATCTACTAAAAGCTAACATTATCAGGATACTGTTCACAGATAGTTAAGGATTTTAGGTGTTATTTATTGCATTTCACGTTTATTAGAAGAGAATCTAGGTTCTAGAATGAACTGCTTTGATTATCTTCCAACATGGCAGGACACTCTGTCATCTCGGAAAAGGTATCTTGGGTCATCGTTAGAATTCTACTGGCGTTTCTAGAAGGCTCTTGGGATATCAGATTCATGAAAGAATCAAGATTTACACGACCAGCAACTTCACCCAAAGGGCGTAGGCTTGTAGCACAAAACGCTCCCACACCATACCAGCCCAATTCTTGACAGCGAGGTCAGGTGAACTTCTGGCAAGGAAGAAGTCTTATTGGTATGAGTGAGAAGTCTTGACTGCATTTCGATAACAGATTTCCATTTATGAATCAATGACATTCTTTTTAGCTACATGCTTACTAAAGGTACTATAGGTTTTAGACTTAAGTTCGTAAGCTTTCGTAATATGCAAGGAAAAATTCAATTTTACGTTGGAATGCCTGCGGATAAACAGTCTTTAGGGTAAACAATTTGTGATTAGAAAGTTAAACTTCATTAACAGGATTAGATTGTTAAAAAAAAGAAAGACGATAATCCATATTAGTTTTGATCCATATACAATCAATATGTGAACAATCTACATTACTAAAATCTTTTATTTCTCTGTCTGTCTGTTCTGCGCAATTGTCAATTTCCTGTGAAAAATTACCACAATGAAACGTTCGCGACGGGAATCGAACCTGCAACCTTTTGATTCGAAGTCAGACGTCTTATCCATTAGGCCACGGGGACTACATTGAAATCATTGTTTCTTATCACTCCCTTTGTGTGAGTGTGGCACCAATGAGAGAAGAGCCAGAGAAAAAAGAAAATAACTCATTAATTTTAGCCTACTAGATTTAACTTTCAATGTTCATTTTTTTCCAGCGACCACTGAAGAGTCGTTAGAGACATATCTCGACATGAATGACGAAATTACAAATGACGAGCGTAAATACTCCATCTCAACTAAAAGTCGTCACATTGTTATTCCGTCATTATTGACAGACGTACATCACTAGTTAGGGTCTAAAATATATTATCATTCAAGCGGATTCTCAAGGATATTCCCATGCTAGGATCTCATTCACCTTCTTGTAGTGTTGCCTGATATTCTTACCTTCAATAATTCTTCAGTTTATCCGAATTCATGTTTTCTTGTCCTTCCCTTAATTGTCGTCATAACCTTCGTCATTAATTGTTCTTATTTTGTTATCCGGGCATTTTTGTTTAATTTAATCTTACACGAGATCCATCCATATCTTGTTTACTTTAGAATTCATTATCTATTTGAATTTCTATTTTCAGTAAGATACAATCTCAATCGCAAATATAAAAATTTCTGTAAGGTAACCGAAGATATCTGTTAACAAAAAAAGAAATAGAGGGAATTAAGAAAACAACAACTTTTACTAATAACAGTCAATATTTACTGTAATTTTAGAGAAGCAGTGAAAAAAAAAATGGTTAGAAAGTGAACGATTTTAACCCGCTCCAAGTACCCTTTATGGTCTGCCTTTCTCTACGTGACTATAAGGTCGTACACATTACTATATATTTGGTTCCTGGAAGTGATCTAAGTCTGGACTTTACTAAGTCCTATTGCGGATGCCAATTTCGGTAGAAAGAGCAACATATATCGCAGGGAACGTCAACGAACTCGACATCCTTGAGATTGGAAAGAGCCAACAGGTGCTTGTCTGTGAAAGAAGCCGCCATTAACGGTTTGGCACACAACCATCAGAATGCGTGGTTGAACCTTGAAAAGATCTTCAAAGTTATTTATGCTCCGCTGTAGTTTCTGGCATCGGAAAGTTAACACGAGTATGTTTACACCTCTTTTTTTTTGTGTGTGTTGAACGAATAGAAAAAGGACCTCTTTCACAGAATTCACTATCCGTTGTGGCTTCGTGGTACAAATAAAATAAAAATAAACAAAGCACGGAATGACCGATTCGTCGTGGTTAGAAATAGTGAATTAAAAAAAGTTCATTAAAGTAAATTGCGAATGAACTTTTTAAAGCAATGGCATTCGCTAAAAGCTGAAATTTTGATGAAAAACATGAATAACGTTTACATAAAGATTAAAAATACAGCTTTACGACAATATATTAGTACGTTAGTTAGAGTCTTAATTTCGAATTTTTAAAGAAGTCTTCATTTTTTTTAAAGAAAGGACTTGTCAACCTTTGGTTCTCCTTTCAGAATGAACTGGGACGTCTAGCCTTATCTATAATTTATTAAAATTTCAGCTTCCGAGGATAATTAATTTCTAGTAAGTGTTTAACAGGTTGTGGCCAATCATAAAAGACTTGCATTAATAGATCATTTCATTCTCCTATTACCATCACTGAAAATTCTCGTGTTTTATTTTTCTTTTATAAATGAGGAGCTTAGTTTCAAAACCCGCCATCTCCAAAAATTGCAAATTCCGAGCCAATGTAGTTTTTGCTAAGTTCAAACCAAAACCCGCCGATTGCATACAGTTTAACTTCAAAAACCGCTATAACAATGTACTGCGATACGATTTCGATACGAGTTCTGTTTCAAAGCCCGCCACGTCCAATGCATTATCAAAACCCTATTTTCCGAAAATTTAATTTTGGAGATGGCGGGTTTTGAAACTAAGCTCCTCAAATGTCATACCCCTTCCAAATTTGATATTAGTTGTCACATCATTAGGTCACTGCCCATAGGAAGAGGGCCAAGGGCTCCCCTTGCCCATACCGAAATTTGTAGAATGGATCCTATTTTCTTTCGTTTTTTTTAGTTGATAGACGATTTAGTAGACCGTAGCCCCTGCCTTCGAAATAAAATCCTATATATGCCCCTAGATTAAGTTCTTTTTTCATCAAATACTTTGCCAAACTGCTGACTACCAATTCAGCAACAGCTACACTATAGTAAATCATGGACGGCCGCACTTACAGACATGGGAAGGGATATTTGCAACGTTACGATAATTTCTTTTTCGTAAGAGGACTAACAGATACTTAAAATGGCAAATTTTATTCTAAGTTTTAATTTATTACTTCAGATAACTGAAGGAATTTTACAATGTAAAACAGTTTACCGTAAGTTTTTCCGTTCTTCCCCCCTTGGAAAAATTGAGCGGGCATCCACGGTAATTAGTCAACAACCTAATTAGCAAACTAACGAAACTAACAGACCATGATTAGTTTAGTTAGTTAAGTGGGTTTTGTGAGGAAGTGCAATGATGGCCAAGGTATGTCACATTATTATACTGAGATGAAGATAACATTGCATTCATCTACTTCCTCCTCCACACGACCCCAAGGGAGTGAAATGGGGTCCTGGTAAGCGTCAGATTGACCATCCGACCTCCCGTTGGTCACGAATCTCTGGAATCTTATCTTCCGTGTCCGTTGGATCTACGAGCAACAACTGTTATAATGATCACCGTATTATTGAAGACAATAATTCTATAAAGGTCATCGATTTTAGTTTGGTTTAGTTTTTTTTTTTTTTTTTTTTTCTGTCGACTTCTGAACTCAAGAAATTTCAGCAATTTTTTCGGTTGTTTATAATTGCTTTTTGAAAGCACTATCGAAAACCTTGAGAGTTTTCGGGGTCACCTGAAGATGTTCCATTTCAAGAGCCTCTGCGTGGAATATCGTCAGGTGCTTAAATTTGAGATGGGATACAGAAAATGTTTATTAATTTAGGTTAGATTCAAATAAAACATTCGTTTTTAACTATCTTAATAAATTTTTATAATCCTACAAAATTAAACTGGCGGAATATCTTCACTAAGTGTCTTGGGGTGGAACATCTTTACAAAGTTGACATTACAACTACATCTTTCTTGCTTTACTTTTCTCCTTTTTTTTTTTGGCAATTTTGAAATAGGAATCAAAAATATTAAAAAAAATATATCAAACCTGACACTTCGAGTTTCGCAGAGCAAAGATTTCAATCATTCTTAGGCATTTTAGAAAAAGTAAAGAATATAAGAATATATAAAGAATATAAGAATATGTATAAGAATATAAAATTAACTTATATTACTAAACTACATAAAGCCAGGCAGTGATGTGGGTTTTATATGGAATTTTTCAAATTCCACATCACTGTCCGGTTTTTTTATATACATAAAGTTAATTATTTACCTTTCTTTTAAATTAAAATATAACAAAAAATCTTAACTGCTTTTCGTAGGTATTATGAAATTAGAATTAACGAATTCAGGGGTAATGAATGAATGTTTGAATGAATGATTACAGACGTAGTTCAGAGATGAAACTAAGATCACAGTTCATATTTCTTTTTTTTTTAAGAATTTTACAAAATATGTTAAGTTGAATGTGGCTTTTTTTCTTTTCCTTTTGATGATACTAAATTAGTTCATGTACATGTTCCAAATTTACATTTTAGAATCAAACAAAAGTAATCGTACTTTTGAGCTATTGTTAATCGTTAATAATTTCTCTTTTTTTAATAAAAAAATACACTTTTCACAGCAACATTTTTATTGAAACGCTTATTATTACTTTTCCAGATTAAATAAATAAATAAAAGGAAGAAATTTCAAAATACGATTGAATAACAGTGAAGAAATAGTAAATACATCTTAAATATACCTTAAAATATATTATATATACTTAAACTTCTGTATCTTAAAAATAAAATTGAAACATTAAATGTATGAGAATTTGAAACTTTTCTCCCCCTAGCGACAAGTTCGGAAAATTATTTTTCCAGAACGTGAGTTTTTCGTTTTTTTTTTTTTTTCATTTCATCACATGATGAAATGTTTCTTTACATTACATGAAATTCATGTTATCACATGATTTAAAATGAAGACTACGATGCATTTTTTTCTTGAAAGTTGCACTATATATTTAAGTAAGGCTATCAAAAAAAGAAATAAAAGAAATAATGCTGCCCAAAAGGCGCTGCATTTTCCTCTGTTGTTGGAAACGTGATGACAAAAATGTCATTCCTTCATCATTTTTCTTACAACTGCAATATTAAGGTGAGACAATTTCTACCTCTTTCCTGGAAATAAAAATTCCACGTTTCAATTATCGCGCCAAACAGCTGAAATCACTGGGCCCCAGATGCGATGACGTCATCGGATTGAGCTGCGACGCTCCTCTGTTTGGCACCTGGGATTCTGGGAAACGCGAGAGTCGAAAAATGACGTCAGCCGTTTGACGTCACAACAAGGGATGCCACAGGCTCCGTACAGGGATTTCCGGTCGATAGTCAGGCAACGGCACCCAATGACGGCTACGTGACATAAATTCACTGCAAAAAAGCGTCAGTTGGAACAGCATAAAAAAAAATTAACAATAATTTTTAAACTTTCCCTGACCTTATTAAATATTTAATATTTAATCGATAAGAGGTTAATTCTGAAAAAAACAAAAAAAAAAAACACTCTTTTATTATGCCAAAATATAGCAATTGCATAAATTGCATATTAAAAAAAAATTCGGAATTTATTAAAAAAATGACAATTTTTATTTTCTATGATGAAATTTATAGTAGCAGCACCAGTAAAAAAAAAAATACTTTGAAAAAAATTTGTATTTTACTCAGTGCATTGTTCTATTTAATCATATTTATTTCATGTACAAAATTGCATTGTCGTTCTGAAAAATAAAAGTATTAAGAATTATTGAGAATTTGAACTCAATTATCTTAATTAAATTGAATTTTATACTTAGATGGAATTTTCCTATTATTAGGACCGTATATCATTTTATTTACTGTGAATTGGAATTATTATTCCTCGTAATTGACTGGACAACGCTTCTAAATACAGTCA
>JAFIDM010000003.1:41325958-41342393 GCA_023159025.1 Thereuonema tuberculata | reverse complement strand
CAGGTTTCGATCGGACCTCCCGATCTATTTCAATAATAGTTATTGTGTGTTGGCCTTTTTGCCAATAATCAGAGTTCTGCAGGATATTTGAATACTGTAAGATTTAGAACAATTCCAGTGAAGCAAAAATTTTAATTGTTTTGAAAAATTGAAATATACTTTTTGAATAAGATGTAAATATTTAAAATAGTAAACTTAAACTCTTCAAACCAGTGCTTCTCAATCTTTTTCGCTTCACTGCACGGTTTTATATTTACAAAAATCCCTCGATCACCAAACTTGTTAATTGCTAAAATATAATCCTTCAAAAAAAAAAAAAAAAAAAAAAAAAAAATCTATGATTTACAAATAATAAATATTTAAAAAGATCCTGAATAAAAACTTAGGCTAATTTGACTGCATTTAATACCTTCATTATTTAAACGAATCAGAATGGAGTCTACATTTCTATTTGCCCAGGTTACTTGATGTCTGGAATTTAGTTTTGATTAGAGGATTTGACTGTTTGTAAAGTAAATATTGATTGTGGAGGCGCACTCAGAATTTTCTTGCGCTCACCTAAGATATTTTCACAGTTTAAGGTTAGTGAGAAAGTTGTAATTAAGCGAATATACACTGAAACAAAAAGCTAGTAAAAATTTATAGCATCGTATCAAAATTTCGTAGTCACATTAAAAAAAATATTCAAATATGCAACTATTCTCCTGCAATTCTGAATAGTTTGTTAACGAAAAATCTTTTCCTGTTGGAGACAGTGGGGCTACCGATGGAGGTAAGTGGGATATCAGGAGATTGACAGGAAGGGTTCCAAGTGACAAATCACCTTAGGTTGTGTGGGTTTTCCAAAGGAAAACTGAAAATGAGGGCATTTCAGACAACACCCCCTACACTTGCAATTATTAATTGGTGACCTTTCATAAATTAGGCCTAATACTTTTAACGAGAATTTTTTTTTTATGTATATAATATCTATTAAGAGGGAAAAAAAAAAAAAGAACTTTTCTATTTTTAATTTTTTTTCTAGATCTTTTACAATTTGTTTTTACTAATTAAATATTAAGTTATTATTAAACTACTTAACAGATAGTCACGAGTTTTTCTTGTGGTAGAGAAGAATTCTATCATTTTTACTTTTTACTAAATTTTTGGGGTTTTATTTTTTTTGTAAATCAAAAAATTAAATTGATATTCTGAATATGATTTCTTCTGAGAATGCAGAGCCAGGGCCGTCTTAACGCATGGGCACGCTGGTCAGTTGTTCGGAGGGCCCCTCGAGCACAGGGGCCCCATGCTAATCTATGTATGTTGTGGCTTGCTGTCAATAAATAAATACATACTGTCTCTTTTTGTTTCCAAGAACCTTCAGTGCTTTTGCGCATGCGTCAGGTCTCCTTCGATTTTATCAAAATAGGGGTGAGGAGAAATAAAAAGGGGATGTTTACTTTTTACCAGTGTTAGTTTACTAGTAGCTGAGTTCTATTTGCGCTTTTCGGGAAAGAATTATCGAAAGAATAAATACTATTGCAAAAATAACAGATACTAAAAAAAAAAACAAAAAAAAACCCAACAGGTCTTAGGAAAGTGCCCATCTCAGCGTATCACCCTTTTGAAAAATTAAAAAAAAAATTAAAAAATGTGAGCTATTTATGCTGTTAAGTAATGCACTGTGCAGAGCATCAGTAAAATTAAGCAATTAACAGTGCTACTTTCGATTGTAACATTAATTTGCCGTGAATGCCATAACATCATAGTTTAACAGACCCTAATTTATCTTGATATCTATAAATATCAAAATAAATGTATCTTAACGTCTATACAACGAGGAAATAAAGATTCTAAGATCATTCTGACTAATAGTTGGGGATTTACGCTACAGTTGTTATCTAGTTTTGAGTCAACTATCCAAACTGTTATCTACGCCACAGTTGGAACTAATACAAAAAAAAATGTCCCAAACCTTTATTTCTATTCATTAAACATAGAAAAAAAACAACCCAATATATTGACATTAGGATATACGAAAATAACACTTAGATCAGTTTAAACTTTGGAATCTTATGGAGTTATTTAAATTAGTTATTAGTTTACCCGAAATAAAATTAATAGAACTAATTAATAAAACATAAATAAATTCGTAGAACTTAAGGTTATTATCAATATTACAGTTGAATACCAAAAACTGCTAAACGCGATGGCATTTAATATAAACTAAGACGGCTACCCGTCGCTTCGCACATGTAACGGAAAATCCATTTTATTTATTCAAAAAAAAATTACTTCAAGTAAACTAAAAACTAAACCTAAAAATAATGTATAAATTCTAAAAAATACATGCAATACAATATTGAAAACTATTTGTAACAGTCGGAAATTTGCGCAGTTGAGTTGACTATACTACAATATTCCTGTTGCATATCTGAATAAATACCGAAGGGTGCGTTATGTGATTAGGCTTTTCATATCCCCAACTACATATCAAATATCTAATATTTAGATATGATATTTATTAAAAAAATCTCTGTCTGTTCGCGATCCTATGTGAAAACTTCTTACTTTAACAATTTAATTCCTACATCTGTGAAAATGTTTACACAGTGTTCAATGGATAATAGTTTTATAACAGTTCATAATTCAGCTCCGTTGAATTGATTTCATTTATTAGATAAAGCCAAATCTTTCTTTACAAGTAGGTTGTGATTTCCCTGGTAGCACCGGAGACATTACTCCTTTTACGATAGAAGGGAAAAGTAAAAAAAAAAATCAAATCAAAGATAATGGAATGCTTTGTTTTGATTGTTTACATTTTTTAATATACTTTTGAAGTTTTTTTTGCGAACGCAGAGTACTTTTTATTTGTATGTTGCAAATGCTAAACAAAATACAAGTTATGAATTACAATTTTTTTTTGTTATGAAAAATTTTTTTCCGAGACAAATGTCCTCTTCGTTTTCTTGTTTTGTCATAATCAAAGCCATTGTGAACGGATGTTTTTTTCTTTATTCTGTCATTTCCATCCGGTTCTGTTCAAACCCTACGTATCGAATGACGATGACCATCCTTAAGAAAACCTACAACTCCTGCATTTTTCAAAGAACAAATCACGCTCGTTTATTTCTCAAAGCAGTTCAATCTCCAAGATTTATTAATTTCTAAAGCAAACTGAATATTTTATTAAGATAACAGCACCTATCACCTATTGATTTCAATCAATTATTAGATACGATGACAATAATTTTTGAATCTTGGGATGAAATTGCAGGGTAATTTTTTTTTTCATTATTCCAATTTAATGTTTAAGCTTTAAAAAAAATCAATACTTTTTCTTAATTTTTTTTTTAAAAATGTAATAATAATAATAATCCCTTTTTTTTTTTTTAAGCTTTGAAAAAAATTTTAATGCAAAATTAAAGATTATTAAAATAAAGAAACTTATTACTTTTATTATTTACTTGTTTAGCTCGAAATTTTAATAATGCATAAGGAAGTTACGATCACCTCACTATATAGTTATTATTATTATTACTGTTGCATAGTATAGTTATTAAGATAAAAAGTTATTTGTATTACCTTCATTTTCCTATACGTTTGTTAAGAATTTTTCAATTAAAATTTGATTTCTGCAAATATTTCTACGTAGTTGCAAATGTTACTTAATCGAGGCCTGAATTTCTATTATAAAAACCCTTTACCTACTTATGAGAAAGCGATTCTTATTATCTGATTACTTCTATTCGGTGTACAATTAGAACAGGCCAAACTCAAAGCCAAGTCTTCGAGTTTCGCGATGCAAAGATTTCAATCAATCATTTGCAATTTAGAAATTGTGCGTTTTTGTTTTTCTAAATTTTCTACATTTTAATTACGATTTTTAACACTTGTGCCGCTGAAGACGTGAAGACAAATTGGGCCGTGTCTTCATAGAAACGGTAATTTGAAAGTTGTATTGGCATTTTTCAAATTTCAGATTACTGTCCGGCTTTATTTACTATATAAGCCTACTTTATTTTTTAGCATCGTTGGGAAATAACATATGAACGAAGCAAGAAAATGTGCAAGAGATCACATGCATTTCAGCTACCGTTCCTAGAAAGGTAAGGCTCATGAAATCACTGTGTCTGTGTGTCTGTCCCTTTCTCTCCTCATCCCCAGGTAATAACTTCTGAATTGCTGGATAGATCTTTTTGAAAATTAGCGTGCATGTTGAACTTGAGACGGTCTAACCACCATATTTCTTTTTTTCTTTGGGTCCTCATTCACCTCCAAAAAATGCTAAAAATCCTTAGAAAAAGAATTAGAACAATGCATTCATGTGTCTGCAATTACGTTCGTAAATAGATACCAAGAAATAAATAAACTTCACGTTTTGAACTGAAATAATATTCATAAGTAAACGCATTACAAAAATATGTTTCCACTAATTTTTTTTAACAAGAATTGTAATTATAACAAACAAATGATAGACAGATTAGCTAAATGCAATTTATTTTCACATATGAAAATATTCTAAATATTTTTGTGTATTGCTTCAGTTCATGTAGGAGCCTATATTAGAAAGAAACGTTTGTCAGAGGTAATTGGTTTGAAAGGAGTCGAATACTTATTTGTATTCATTAATGTGGCTTTTTTTTATTTATTTATTTATTTATTTTAATATATTATTACAAAACACAGTGCTGTTAGGATTACAAATAAATCCTGTCAACAGGTGCTAGGAATTAAAATACAAAAATAACATTTAAATAATACATAATAAATCAAATACTTATAAATATTACAAAATCAAAAATTATCATTATCCTAAGAATTTGTAGAATATTTTAGTTCCAATCAACCAGAGGATTTATGTTCATTATTAATCAATTTCTAACAACTTTTTTTTTAATTTTGAAATTTTAGAAAATTTTAGAAATTTTTTTTTTATTTATTTTTATTTATCATCCTGTAGTAATTTATTTGGGTGGCAATCTTCATAACTACTACAAATTTTTGGATATTCTAATTTAAAGTTATTTATATCTCTAAGATTATAATTGTTATTCGAAATTGTATTATTCATGTAAATTACTTGATAATAATTCTTCTAAATTGTAAAGAGTTTTGGTTCCGGAGATTTATTATGCATTAAGAATTCCCTTGTTATATTATTATTTGAAGTATTTTTAGAATATATAACTAGCTTTAAAATTATTTCTTTTTGTGAAGTATTTATATTTTTAAGTTTTCCATTATTTGAATAGATGGAATTTGCATAACTTAAAAAAAAAATCAAAAAATGAAAAAGTAAACAATTATTTTGTAATTTATCGGTATAATAATAATTTTTTTTTATTTATTTATTCATTTATTAAATTTATACAATTCAGTCCCGTTAGGAATTCAAATTCCTATCAACAGGTGCTGTTATTTTATTATAATATATAATAATTATATTAAAAATTACATTCAAATAAATTTTACAAATTTTACAAAATCAACTTAATAATAATAATAAAATCAGTTTGACCAATATGGCTGACAAGATGGCTGACTGATCTGAGCATCTGCGTGTACTGGGTTCTGAATCGCATCAATCCGTTCGCAAATTCCTTTGCTCTTAAGTTAGCTTTGGTTGCATTCTTATATCTTTAGCCATCGTTTCCACATTCCTTTATTTGTGGGGGTCTTTAAAAAAAAAAACCAAAAAAAAAAAACATCCGCCTTTGACTCACAAATGACTCAGGAGTGCACTTATGAAGACCCTCACCACAAGAAAGTACATGTGACTCATCTGACATAGTTCGGTGTGGGTTTCAATTATGGCGAATCAATTGGCATCTGCACAGATCAAACGAATCACAGCGGAAGCAAGAAGTTTATGAACAATCTAATTTTGGAATTGGGATTTGAAAAAAAAAAAAGACATTGTTGATCAAAAAAATGCAATTAGAAAAATAAACAAGCTAGGGAAAGCGATTAGTAAACCAATCACAATGCTGCGCAACGTCTTCTGATAAGAAAATATAATTGATATTGATTTAACTTCCTTATTATTATAAATGAGATTAATGTGAATGCAAAATGCGCAATTGTTGCGAATATTGTGATATTGTTGCGGTTGTTGTGCTTGTTGCAGAGCTGTATTATCAATGTGATTGTTGCGCATGCAAAACACAAAATGTTGCGATTGTTTTGATTGTTGTGCATTGCATTGTGGGATACATGTCCACGACAAAACGGGAATATAAAGGTTTCTGATCTTGATCAGAAGACTAAAAGTACACAACAATTCTAGAAAACTAGTGGGCTATTCAAGAAATTAAGGAAGGAAAAAAAAAAAAAAGAAAATATATTTTAAAACATGATACAATTATTGTGTTTTAGAATGAAAGTGTGATACAAAGGAATTAAAATGGCGCGTAATTTAATTGAAAAGTCCGAACATTTAATAAGCATAATAATGCATAGAGACTGCGTACACAAGTGACATCCTCAGACAGATGTTTCGCGTTCATCAGCTAAAAGAGTTCGCTGGTACTAACTGATGAGCCCCAAAACAGTGAAACAGCTACAGTATCTAAAGATGCCACTCGTGAGCAGAAATCTCCATTTATTACTGAACACAAATAAATATTAAGTTATAAAACAACACTTTTCTAAATTTAATATTATTGAATTTTTATATACTCGAAAAAAAAAAAAAAAAAAAAATCTTTGTATTGTAAAGCAAACTACAAAGATCCGGTATAGTGACTCGGAAATTCCCCAGCTAGGTAAGTAATTTGGGATACATCCATTCCTTATTAAAGGCGATTAGTGGCTGTAAAACCATAATATCTATCTCTCATCCTTTTGTGCCTTTATTTAGTCTTTCATTACCCTTCCCCCTGAAAAAAAAAGAGCTAGGAACTGATGACCTGCTGTGGTACTCTCAATAAATAAATAGGCCTAAATAACTAAAATCTTTGAAAGCAAATTAAGAAACTATTTTCGAAAGATAAAACTCGCCACAAATTAAATATTCACTTGTGTAAGCGATTCTATTGTATTTATTCAAAAAAAGAAGATATTAAAATAGTTGGAAATATTTAAATTGGCACCTAACTATAGCATCTAAATCTCTTAATGATCGCAGTGGTTCCCAAGTGGACGGTGGAGAGATCCGGGTGGAAGGGGGCGAGCGGTGTATGTATGGGGCCTCTGGGGATGTAGCTAGCCTCCCTTGGTGGCTAGGAGGCGGCAAGGGACGGCAGGAAGCCCGAAGAAGTTTGGGAAGCACTGGTACAACGCAAATTACAACGGAAAGTTATTATGAGCGCTATCATTTTGGCAATATTGGCTCTCCAAAATGTTTTGGCCTTAGCCGTAACTTTCCACAGACAGTAGTCAAGTTCACCTAACCGGTTAAGTCTTCTCATTAATGTAATGAAGCACTGAATAATATTTATTTTTTAATTAAAATATTCAATTTTATAATGAATTATTTAAGAGAGAAAGAGAATATTTGACGAAATTTATTTCTCCCCCACTCCTTTATTTACTTTTACTATTTATTTGATATTAGATCAGTATAATCCTTCGTTTGTAGTTAACGTACAAACATAATATTTATTTGGAGACACACGCTTATACTATCAAGTACTTTTAACAATTTTGTTCAATAGAGATTGAATCCAGGATAAAAGTGTTTTGTAGTTCAGATGTGACCTTTTTCTCAGTAAAAGGATTCTGTTATTTTTACTAAAACCCGTTCTGTGTTAATGTTTTTATGTATTTTTCAATATAATAGAATTGGATAAATTCATGCTAGGCACGGTTAAAAGGCCACATAAACATGTTTATTTCGAAAATAAAAGGCTTTTTATAAATAGGGTTTCAAGTTGTTTGTTTGTTTGTTTGTTAAGGAGGCGACAACATAATAAAATCAACGTGTGTAAAAAGCAGACATTTATTTCAACGTTCTATTTAGCAGAGGAGTTCAGTATAAACAGTTTAAAATACCTCAATCAAACTGTAATGAGATGATGAATAAGTAAAAACTCTAGCGTAAATAGTACAGTAGACACTCGCTAATCCGGCACGTTCGGGACTTCGGCAGTGCCGGATTACCGAAAATGCCGGATTACTGAGCGCCGTCTAAAACTAGCGGTTATTGCGAGGATAGCGAAAATACCGCTAAAATAGAGTCAAAAGGGCTATTAATAGGTATCAGGCCATTTTTCCGTGTCCTATTGTGATTTCTCTGATTTCGGTAGTGATGGAAAATGTTAAAAAAAAAACAACAAAATATATTTTTATATAGTATTATACTATATTTTAATACAGTACATTCAGTATAGTTACTTTATTAGATTTGTCATCACTGCCGAGTACGCCCGACCTCAGCCGATTGCCCCCGAACTCTGCCGAACGCGCCTGGAAGGCTTATTCAGTGTAAAAAAAAAAAAACCTTAGACCGATGCCGGATTATTGAATGTGCCGGATTATCGGATGCCGGTTTAGCGGGGTTTTACTGTATTTTGTCAATTAATGAAAGGAATGGCGTTTCTCAATCATTCGTAAAAACCAACGGAGGCGGGGGCGATAATGAATAGTCGGCTTTTTTTAATTATAATTTGTTATTATTTACTGGTTGGACTATCTATATCTATCTATATCGCCCGTAACACCCAATACTGGGTATGGACGCTCTCCTACCAGAGGAGTTTAGGCTAGATACCGCAAGGGGGCGCCAACCCCAAGGGAAGAAACGGACAACACAGAAGAAAGGAAAGTGAAACACCCATGCCACTACCGGGATTCGAACCCAGGAACTGGCGCATTGGACGCCACGGCTGGCCGCCGCCGAGACCGCACGACCACGACTGGTTGGACTATACGAGAGAAAGGTCGTCTACAAGTCACTCATATCAGCAGAGAGGAAAGAGATGATTTATAAGTTGAAGAAGGGGGGGGGGGGGGGCTCTTGTATCTAAAATATATTACAGATTTGAATAATAATAGATAATATTTTTATATTATTCTTTGTCAATACAGTGGGACAACCAAATCATTCAGTAAAATCTAAATAACAGAATCAAAACTAATTTGTGTGCTTCAGATTTCAGTTTCGTAATATTTTAAAATAAATATTAATGCAATATAGTTTTTTTTTTATACATCTTAAGAACTTCTTCTTTATTCTATGCAACATGTAGCTTTTGTTTTTTTCCGTCAACAATGAGAATACAGGAATCATAAGAAATAAAGCATATAAGTTTGATGAAAACATCATAGTTAATATTATAATCTTATTGCTTGGACCATTTATTTGGATATTTCTGGATCTCTTTCATGGGCTTACAAAGGAATGTAAAATAATGAATGATGCACTGATCAACATCAAGACAAATATGTCTAAATTTCTTAAATATAAATGAAGAACTTGGTAATATTTGTCTTAGTAAAACCTTCCTTAAATCAAAGATTTTTTTTTTTTTAGTAGTAATTTTAAAGTGTGGAATATGTACTGTAGAAAAACCAATTGTCACTCACATATCTTTTAAAAAAAATTGTATTTAAAATAAAAATTAAAATTAATACATTCACGATCAGTTTCAATCGCAAATTTTGGTCTTTTTCCAAGTCTTTTACACCAAAAGATAAGATCGAAACTTGTCGTGAAAGTATTAATTATAAATTTTGTTTTAAAACAAAGTTTTTTTTAAATTGTGTGTGACCATTAGTTTTCTGTGTGTATGTTTTTTTTTTCCTTCCTGTGTGTGTGTGTGTGTGTGTTCATGATTTTTTTTATCTCTGCAATTCTATTCAAGATGAAATCACCTGTTGATAATTTTTTTTGTGCGGTTATATCAAGTTACCTTTTTTAATGAGGTTTTTATTATCTTTCCTTAGTCTTTAATTAGTAGTGTCTTAAAGTAGCTTATTAAGCATTTCTTAATGATTTTAAAGTCCCTTCCTATTGAAAATCTACTCAATCGAATCATATAAATTTAAAATTGCTTTGATGGCATTGCAGCATTTTTTTTTTAATAATTTCTATTAATATTATTTTGCACTGAATCCCTCCTGAACATTAAAATCAAGAAAAGCAGCAAGAAAACAGGATTTCTGAAACAAAGAAATTAAAAATGGGAATTTGTTTTTAGTTGGTCTAAAAAAAAAACACAATCGTTTTAATGTGTACAAATAACAATTTCGATGTTTGAATACCCGTCAATGGTTACATCAGAAAAATAAAAAAAAAGCATTCTTTGACAAAACGAAACTTAGAACATGGGAAACAATAAGACATGAAAGCGAATTCTAGTTTGTTTTCCAGATATAGTTCTACAGTTACTATATAGGTCCTTTTATTTTTTTTGAGGGATTTCCCCACCCAGGGATGAGACATTTTCTCGATATTTCGGCCCGGTGCCTCGGGCCTTCTTCGGGAGATGTATATATAAATCAATTACATCAAGATGAGCGCAGAACTAACAACTTCCGTTATTAGTTTATCGGATAAGTTTCTCATGTTGTTTATTCCGAGCAACTGGTGACTCCACCAGTTAGTTCTGCGCTCACCTTGATGTAATTGATGTATATATACATCTCCCGAAGAAGGCCCGAGGCACCGAACCGAAATATCGAGAAAAATATCCGGAGTGGGGAAATCCCTCAGAAAAAAAAAAAAAAAAGGACCTACAGTAATCCCTCGTTTATCGCGGTTAATGGGGACCAGAGCCCCCCGCGATAGGTGAAAATCCGCGAAGTAGGATTGGCCCCCCTAAGAATTTTCGTGTGTGTGTGTGGGTACCAGAATGTTTAAAATATGTACATTTATACTTTACATATATTGTATATAAAGTACAAATGTATATATATATATGTACAGTATATTTTACTTAAATCTTTTTGATTATAAACTTTAATATTATACATTCACTCACTCACTCCCACTCGTAGAGTGTCACTCGGATGCTCTTCTGCTGGAGTCGCTGACGGTGTAGCTGAGGTTTTTATCTTGGAGAAAAACCCGCGATGCACTGATGCCGCGAGACTTGAAGCGCGAAATAGCGAGGGATCACTGTATATAGTATCATGTCCCACTCCTCCTTCAGGACCAAACTGTTCTATTGTTCTACAGCAGATACAGTTATAGTTGTGCAAATGGCTTCGGAATTGAATTCCAGGATTTTGGAACTTTTGACCCATGGCTCCTCACCTACTGGTCTGACATATATCAAATTCAATAGGAATTTTCCTTATAAGATACCAAATTTTGTACTAACATTTCAGTCTTGTAGGACAAATAGTTTTTGAGTTTTCTTGATGACAGGCGAATGAATGGACGGTGACAAACAAGTCGTCCGTACCTTAAGCATCTTGTGGTTGCTATCATTCGAGTATTAAAAAAACAGAAAATGTCAATGGCTCCAAATGACTGTTGGTGAATTCAGTTACAGCTATAACTTAAGCATTAAAAATATAAAATTTTAAAAAGTGACTTTTACACACAATATTTATTTTAAGAAATCAATGAAATGAAAGCATTGGGAAATGCGAATTGTGTGGGTAACAGCTGTTATAGCTTCCATCTAATCAACGTTAGATGTACGTGGTGTACGTGAGACTGAAGCACTGTTCCAATTCCAATGCGCTTCGGGCCAGGGTGCGACTTGGCAACAGGAACAGGCCTTCAGGGTGGAACCTACAGGTGGCTCTATCGCTAAACACTGTTTTTCTTTCCAAAAAATGCGTGTAGACTTTTCTATTTCTGCCATAAAAGGTACGGTTTACAGTTCTTGACAAGTGTAATTATTTCATCTTCTTCATTTGGTGCCTGTAGGGTTTTCCACAGCTATTTTATCTGTCAAATTCGTCGGCAAATTTCAATTGAATGGGAATCAACATAATAATCTGTTTTCACTGTTTTAATTCCACAGTCTGGATTAACAGAAAAGAATGACAATAAAGAAAACTTATTAAGAAAATTCTAATTCTGATTTAAGATAGTAAATGTTTTCGCAATTTCATAATTAATATAGAGAAGCTACGGATAAATCTCTTGCCTCTAAAATGTATTATTTTCTGTATGATTAAAAGATTAATAGTCTTTATATAAATATTTAAAATTATGTAAATACTGAGAACGACGGGATCTTTACTTGCCAGTCCCCAGCTGAAGTGACTACGGGGGAAACGAACAGGAAAAATAACTGTTAAATAAACTTTAATAGATAATGTAAAATTAGCAATTAATCAATAATATTTAAAACAGCCAAATAGTCTTAGATCTTAATTTACACTTAAAACGTAGATAAAGAAAAAAGATCGTTTTTTTTTTCTTTATTGCAAACTGGATAATCAAATAATTTTATTTGATTCATTTAATAATAAGTTTGTATGTTAAAATTAATTTCAGAAATGAAGTTATTTAAAATAAATCATAAAATTCATAAATATTAATTCATTTTTAAAAAGATTGGAAAGGGTAAAAAATATACTTATCAAGAACTCAGGGTTATCTTAAACTTAAATAAACAGTAGGGATAACGAGGTTATATAAGAAAAAAAGGAGGAGAAACCTCTCATGGACCCTCTTCAATCTTTTTAAAAATGTATTAAAATATATGAAATATAAGTTTTTAGTATTGTCTACATTTTTACATAAATTCTTTGAACTCGCACATGTTAAAAAATAATTTAATTAAAACAAATCTGAAAATTTAATTATAGAATTAATTAACTTACGATGTAATTCATTAGCTACCAATCAGTTAATTTTACACGAATTAATTATTTCATAATCAAAGTCAATATTGTTGCATTTGTTTGGCGTTAATTCTAAGGACAAACCATTCCCAGTTATTTCGCGCTAAATAATCTTTGAAATTACAACCAATGAAAATTTAAATTTGTTTGGATCAAAAATACTTTTCAACGATTTCCTGAATTTTTAAATGAAAATCGTCAGCAAACTTGTAATAATAATATTATTTTTATTATTATTTCAATATTAATATTATTATTTTAAAATACTCCTCATATTGTTGATAGAAAATGGACTTAAGCTTTCAAACTAAAAAAAAGAAACAATTTCTTTAACTTAAAATAAATATAAGATACATTTCTTATATTTATTAACTTTTTAGAATTTACAAAAAAACAGCATTAAAAATTTACGGGGTTTGAAGATACTTAAAGGTTTATAATGAGAACGTCTTCGTATCAAAAGAAGCCAATTATAAGAATTGAAAAATTGTTGGAAAGACGAGAGATCATAGAAGATCATGACTCCATTACATTGACTAAAATTCTCTTTTATAAAAAAAGAAAAAAATGTTTAAAAGACAAAAACTTTTCTACCAGTAAAAGAAATTTGTAACTTAAAGTTTTCATTAAAAGCAATTCCCAGACCCAATTTTTTTTTTTTTTTTTTTTTAAAGAATGAAGATTTAAAGAAAAAGGGGTTACACGTGCCCGATGAATCAATGAAAATAGCAAAAAAGAAGGCACAATGCAAATAACAAGAGAGGAAAGGATTTGCACCCTGAGTTCGCCACCGGGAAGAGACTGGGACGGGCCGTTTCGTCCTTTTTAGGACTCATCAGCCAGCCAAACTTCCTCGGTGACGGACTCAGAAAGGTGCGTTGGGGCCGTAATCCCAGTTCTCGCTCCCGAGTGTGGGATCTCCCCCCTTAGGAATCCTAACAATTAATTAGTATCAATCAAGGATACAATTATTCCTTGGCCTGCACATGGCTAGGCACGAGAGGAATTTAATAAAGGCATTTATTGCTATTTTCAGAATGAAGATTTAACAATTTATTGCATACATTTAAAAAAATAATAAAAAACATTATCGTAAAATATGATTTTCGACCTGCGGAAAGCTGTAAGGTCATCTTCAGCTGAAAACTGTCAAACAAAGAGAGCAAAGAAAGGATTTTAAGAGGAAAATTTCTTTGCTTTCCTTGCTCCCTTTGGTTGGCAGTTTTTCAGGTGAAGATGACTCTGCAGTTTTCCGCAGGTCGAAACAATCTGTTTTACGATAATATGTTTTTTTATTATTTTTTTTTTTAAATCTGTGCGATGTTTTTTATTTGTTAATACGGTTTTTGATAAATATTCATTTCACACGATACAGTTGATATAATGAAGATTTGGAAAACAAGAATTATGACTAATTGCTAATGATTTTTAATATTCTTTATTCTTTTAATATTCTAATATAAAATCTTATTCTTTATTTAGTTGTCAAAGGACTTTCATTTAGACATTTCAAAGATATGGAAACATTCCAATTTATTTAAATACAATGAGAGCTTTTTCTTCCATTTTTCTTAACTTCGTAATTAAACCATCCCCTTTCCAAGCTTTTCTGTACGTTCTTCACAAGCGGGAAACAGGAAACTGTCAGAAAAGATGTCCGTTCCAGTGAGCACCAAACTGGTTTATTAACTAAGATATTTAGTAAGGAGAAGTTCTACTATAAGCAGCTAAGAAAGTAAGTTAGAAATTTTGATTATCCTGGATCCTTGAGTAAAGGTAAGATAATTGTAGTTGGGGGTGTAACTTGATACGGAAAGTGTTCTATATAACGGTATCTTAATTCAGAATAATAAAGATTTAAAATTTAATTATTCTAATAATATATAAAGGTTTTAAGGAATTTTTTGTAGGTCAGATTTAAAGCAGGTTAAATAAAATGAGGATTAAATAATATTTTAGAAAAAGAACAGTACTAGAAAGTTAGAATAATTATTTAGAAAATATTTAACGATGGGAAATTTAAAATTTATTTCAATAATATCATAGTAAAGTTTTCAAATTAAAAAAAGGGATTCCACAGGGATCCACCTTAGGAACCTTTATCTATCATGCAAAAATTTTTAAAAATTTGTTTTTATTTATTATTCAATAGTCAAGCGTTTTAATTCTGAAAGATATTTTGTAGTTATAACAATAATTGAGTATGTGTAGTTGTAATATATATTGTATATAAGCTAGACGTGCGTCTAAAATATTACAATAAAGGTGATTTAATTGAAAGAAAGAAAAAACTTTTATGATCAATAATACCAAAAATACATACAACTTACGTTAAACTTTGATTAAAAGCAAACTTGTCGAAATTAATCAATGCTACATCGCAAATTACAGCATGTTTACTCAACTGTACCAAGTCATGGTTCTCTTTATTTGAAGATATCTTTTATATTACTGATAATCCGCTGGAAATACATTCCTACAAATTAATTTTCCGCACATCCACGAATCCAGACAAAAGAGCGCTATCCCAAGTCATTCCGATTCCTAGAATAATAATTATTCGACATAAATTGAAAGAGACGAAACATAAGCAAACATAGATACAAACAGTTACTCATATAAACAAACAAATAACTGAAAACGGAATGACTTCGAAATGACTGCTTAGATTCACTGAATAATACTGAAATAATTTGTATAAAATATAATATGGGTATTCAAATGTGCTTCACTTGGATTTAAGATACAGAAATCCATAAAAAAATAAAATAATAAAGTGTTTTATAATTTAGTTATTATTAAATAAATTATAATACACTCTTTTTTTATGACATTATTTAAAAAAATTACCAGTAAAAAAATTTATAAATTAATAAATGACTGTAGTTTTTGTTTGCTGTTTAAATTGACAACTTTTTTACATTTTCGTTTTTTATTGAATAAATAAAAATATGAAATGACAACATATTTATGTTTATTAACGTAAGATAATGGTAATTTCAAAAAAGTAAATTAAGTAAGTAATAATAATAATGATGATAACAAAAAAAATAAATTAAGTTTCACTCATTTAAGTTTCAAGTTTATATTATAATCTCTTTGGGGTTAAAAATTAAAGTCTGCAACTGATGTCTAGCCCTGTCTAAACGTTTTATAGGAAGAAATAAAGATTGAAAACTGAATTAACAAGCCTAAGAATGACCTTTTAATGTAACTTTATGGCATTGACTTATTTGCATTTCATAGTTTTTCTAACCTTGGAAATGTTAACCTTTACCATCCAGTTATCAATGTCCAAAAGATAGAGTACTGATATGACGACAGTACCACACCCCCAAGGACGATTCCGATAAACTTTTAACCCTAGAAAAGATCAAAGAATAATGTCCAATGAAAACTCTCTGGAAAGTCCACGCAATCCCAAGAAATTATTTCAAAGAAATTTGGCTTTACTATATTATCGACAACCAATGATAAGTCTTGTCGCTAGATGCTGCGAATTCCCGGGTTTCTTCGTCAAATAATAAAAGAAAACAAATCCGCTTTAAATAACCAAATATATCATAATACCTTTTACTATAACACGAAGTCAAATTGTAAATACTTAAATAAATAAGATACAATATCACAAACTTAAAAGACCTTTGTTTTGATTTAAGCTTACAATGAAATTAAAACAAGGTAGGGATAGCGATTAGTAAAC
>JAFIDM010000003.1:41291784-41325948 GCA_023159025.1 Thereuonema tuberculata | reverse complement strand
GATCACGGGAATTCACTTATAAATTATATTTAAAAAAAGAAACATGTCGATGTGAGACAATTGATAAATGTATACAGTTTAATTATTATAATAATTAGGGTAATAATTGGTAATAGTATAATAAATTAAGATCAGTAACTTAACAAATAGCCCAATAGTGTTTGGGGTTCATTATTTTCTTCTCATCAACATAGTAAGAACATGTCATTAGTTTGTAATATACTATATCTATTACTACTTTTTCTTAAAATTTGGTAAAATTTGGAATTTCAGTAATAATGCACTCTATTTTATTTTTAATTACTTCAATATTACATTGTAGCATCTCGGAATGTAACCTACTATTATCAATTCTGCACGTTTTCCGGATTTCGCAATTTTAATTTGTTTGATCTCAAAGGAAGTAGGAATTTTTCAAATAAAAACTTTTCCAAATGTGTAAAGCTGTGAGTTATTGCATAAAATCAAACACATAGGGAAAAGAAAAAATCTGGCACGAGTATTTTGTCGCTTATGATTTTTATTAAAGATGTGGAAATACTACGTACAATAGACAGATTCGTAGAACAAAATTTGGTGAAACGAATGCCTTGCGTAACTTGTGTTATCTGCTTTTGACTTCTTAATACGTTCAAGGTACAAATATTTTATATTCTTTGATGGTACAATAGACTTAGGAACTCCCAAATAAAATAACAATAACAGCGAATATGATTGATGACTAAAATTACGTAATTATTTTTACCTCGAAAATTCCGAACCAGATGTTAAGTTGGACGAGAAACTTCAAGCTCTTCTTCAATATAACCTAAGATTGTAAAAGAAAAGGAAATTTCGACAAAAATAAATTACGAAATGGAAATAAAAAATTTCGAAAAACAAGATTAACTGTTGTTAATTCGATTAATACGTTTAGTTAATAATAATGGCTTATTATTATTGTCTTTATTATATTAACATAACTTTATTCAATATATATTACAGTGATCACTTTTACTCAAATCTGTTGTTTTAGTCTTCTGATAAGGATCAGAAGACTAATATTCCCGTTTTGTCTGTGGACAAGTATCATTAAAATATGATTAGCCACAATGACAACAATCGCAACGACAATCGCAACAATTGCGTCTTTGCATGCGCAACAATCGGATTTATAATACAGCTCTACAACAATCACAATAATCGCAACAATTGCGCCTTTTGCATTCGCAACAATCACATTTATAACAATAAGGAAATTAAAGCAATATCAATTATATTGTCTTATACTATCAGAAGACGTTGCGAAGCATTGTGATTGGTTTACTAATCGCTATCACTTCCTTGTTTAATTTATTAACTTAATTATATGTTATCGTTCAATTGAGATGAATATTTTCTATTAATTCTTGTGCTATTCGGTTCTGCAAACAAATCCAAATATTTTTAAAAGGGGCTATGCCCCTGTTCGCCTTGCCCTGGCGTTTAAGTTACAGCCGATTGTAAATTTCATTAGATCAAGATTTTGAAGTATGTTTTCTTTATATTTGGTTACTCCAGATCCTGCATCAATTTCATTGTTAGTAATCTAACAATTTTTAGTTGGAGTGTGGGTTATTTCCGAGGCGAAGGGAAGGGTTTAAATCGGAAGAAAAACATTCAGTAAATCATGTTCTTTTAAGCTTTAATGTTAATAAAAAAATTAAAGGCGATCTCTTAAATTTACAGCATTTTATAAAAATATATTTCGTCTTATCAATTAACTTTTTGTTTTTTCCGTGATGTCTTTCTTGCTTTATATTCTCTTGTATTCTTATGTTTTAAGATTATGGTTTTAGAATTAAAATTTTATCAGGTAGGCCTTAGTTATTGTACAATAAGTTGTATCGAGTTCATTCTTATTACCTTGGAAGCAAAACAGTTTCGAACTGCCGAAATACAGAAGTGCCGAAAAAAGCATAATTTGATGTTGGGTCCTCCGGATGTAATAAAATAATGACACACACAATAGTCACATTTTAAAATATTTATAAAAATACTTAACAATGATGGAGCCTTTCGAGTCCCTCATTGTTAAGTATTTTTATAAATATTTAAAATGTGACTATTTGTGTGTCTCATTATTTTATTAAATTAATTTTAACACACGTTAAAATTTTTGAAATTTTTTGAGTTGGAAAAAAAACAAAATCGCTGTGAATATATTAACGACACCAAACAGATCTCGTTATCAGAATATTCAATAATCTTATCCTTAATAATAATAATAATAAAACATGTTTAAGAATCTAACATATGAATAAACATTTCTTGTTGTACTTGATTTATTTCTTAAACCATTCTCCAAAAACATCCAAAAAATTTCTCCACTAAAAGGAAGGAGAAATAGGTGGAAAAATAAAATAAATAAATAAATAAATAAGTGAAACCCCAAATTTTTTAATTTGAAATTTTTAATGAAGTTTCATAAATTTAAATGTTTGCGATTTTTATTTTCAAGTTCTAAAGATGTACGATTCTGTCTCTTTTACTGACTCTGTTATCGTCGATATACTTTTTTTTTTTTTAGGCGGAATTCGGAAGAATTATATAACGTTAACAATTACTTACGGAAAATCCCAAACACGACATATTATTATACTGAATTACCAATTGCAATATTTTCGTTTTCGTCTTAATAGCGAAGTATTGATGTAAGCCAGGGGTCGGCAACCTTTTGTTGTAAGAGCGCCAAATATGTGGGGATATATATTATGTAATATATTATGTGGGGATTACTGCGGGCCGCTAACAACCAAAAAAAAAAGAAAAAAAAAAATCTTCCAACACCGTGGACCGCACCAAAACGCTTCGCGGGCCCGCGGGTGCCGACCCCTGATGTAAGCGACGAACAATGATTGAATGTAAATACTGCTGTATACAATGTCTCTTTCTAACGGGATAAAGAACCCCTTTTCTGATTGTTTTGTTCAATTCTGCTTTTGTGTTCTCATGAAAGCGCTTTTTTTTTCTCAGGGTAAAACAAATGACAATAATAATGCTGTACAATTAAAGCATAAAATTACATAAAATAACTTCAATAAAGTAAATGAATAATTTAAATATAAATAATTAATTTAATTTAAATGTATTAGTTTTACATCACGAGTAATTTAATGGTCAACAATCCACCGAAGTCAGTGTCAAAATTTTGCAGCTGAAATTATTATTTTCAGAATTCTATTAAATTATGTAAATAAAACAAGTGAAAAAATAATGTGTTTTATCTACTTTAACAATGAGATTTTGTAATCCGCAATAATTTGAAGATTATATAAAAAATATGAATATTTTTATAAAATATAAATATTGTAAATTTTTTTAGAACTCTGCTATTGTTATAGTATCATTATATATCATAGGATTTGTAATTGAAGATTCTTATGGTTTGGGGTTTTATGCAAACTTTTCTTCGATAGTTTCCTGGTCCTTTCCATGGCCAAATTTGGGTAAGAAAATGGGGAGAGGGAAGGTTGTATCCTTCCATTAATTCTCAATTACTTTTTGTGTGACCTCTGACACTGTATCTGATAAACCCAATGCGATGTAGGATCCTTCAATCTCCTCATTTCCTTCCCTTATCAGTTGGATTTCACTGATGATCATCTCTTTAAGACCTTTGATGTCGGTCGATGGACAGCTGATTATCTACCAAATTCCACCAGTTCGAATGGGTTTCGCCAGTTGCTAATAACACGTCATTTTTCTTGACTCACTGTGACGATATTAATTTATTTCATGTAACCAAAAACCCCTTCGTCCAACTTCAAAATTTGGCAACTTGTTGAAAAGCCAGCCCAATCCAGTTATAATGAATCTGCAATAATAATAGATAGTGTATACATAAAGAAATTTTATGAATTCTTCAGCAAAATAAAATAAAATATGAGATGCGAAATAAATGAAGTATAAATAATGATGTAATCAGGGCCGTCCTTAACGAGACGGCTATTTAACTGAATACAGAGAAATCGTATTTAAAATTTTATAAAATTAGTTATTATATTTTAATTTCGTTTATAAGAGATACGTACATATTTTTTTTTTGAGTTTTGTATAAATTTTGATAATTAATATCTGATAGCGTGAGTTCAGGTAGAGGTGGGACGTCAGGACGTCCCGTTTGAAGTACGAGTGCTACTTCCCTACTGACTTCCTTCTCATTTGACTAATTATTCGTAATGAATAAATTACGAGAAGCGTTCCTGTCTTTATAAATGCAACACGATTTGCTTCCCCCCCCCCCCCCACACACACACTTTTTGGGCTACTATTATGATACTTCGAATTATTACGATATAACTGACAATTACAACAAAATGTTTCTGTTTAGTTACCTGCGCTTTCTTATTTTTATGCGCTCAATAAATTCATAGAGGCCTCGTGTAGCGGCACATGAATTTTCTCGCCATTTGTCCTTTCGGCGAGTTTTTATTGTTTGTTTTAGCTTTGCGGGTGCCACATTTCTTCCGACGTTTTGTCATTGCAAATAGGAACTAAGGTATCCTGCCAATAATAACCAACCAAAAGCACCGGTTAAAATATTGTAAAAAGAAAAGGGCAGAAGGAATCAGAATCTTGATTTACTCCGAATTTCACTTCGCCTTAGAAATACAAAGATTTATAAGTCTGTACTGTAATTAAAATTGAATGTAAGCTTTTAAATTTATAAAAAAAACCATCTTGTCAGAAGATTAAAGTAATTAGCCTAATGCCACAACAACTTTTCCTTATTTTTTTCCCCAGTTATATTAAATAATTTTTACTTAACGTTTAATTCGCCTCGATTTTAAATTATTTGGTAGTTGATTTTTCATTATTTAACATATGTAAAATGTATTGTTTTGTTTAGATTATTCGCTGTGGTTGAAGTACGACTTCACAATAATGCGCATTGGGGTAATTTTGGTTATTGGGAAAAAATTTTGAATGTCAAATGTATAAATACGTAAGATTGGTGTCCTGTGAATGGTGTCCTGTGATTGGAATTGTTTTAAGATTATGTAATGGTACCGACCATTTTGAAGGTTAATTTATTTAAATTATAATTGGAACTTATAATAAAAGAGCGTCCATTAATTACGTGAGGTGTTTTTTTAAAAATTTGGCCCTCCCCTTGCTCTTCCCCTCACATGAGATTTCAAAAAGTCAAAAAAATCTATTATAATATGTATATTCTCTGAATTAAAAAGTTGACGTGAGATTTTCATTGACCCCCCCCCCCCCATTTTGAGCTCACATAATTAATGGACGCCCCTAATAAGTAAAAATAATCAAACTTAGCAAGCAATTGTAATTAGGTGTTGCGAGTAACGAATGCAATTAACGTTGATTGAGACACAACAAGACGAAAGGACAGAAATATTACATTATTTACAAAGCCAAATTCATTTAGGAAAGTCAAAATTATCACATAATGAAAAAAAAAAAAAATGTTTCAAAATTAGAACAGTATTGTTGTGAATGTCTTTGAGCTTGAAATTGCTAAATATTGATGCGAGGTTCAAGGACAAGGGATTAAGAGGATTAGCTACGCATCCTAGGATTAATGCCCGTTCCTAAAATAGAGGTCTCCGATTGTTTGATGAAGACCTTATCTGATTGGTCCTCCCGCACAGACGGACCTGGATGAAATTGGAGGACAAGCTGCGAATCCGTTGTAACTGTAACTTATATGAATCCCTCGTAAATCAACTGTTAGATGTGTTCGCTGTTTAACCAATGTGTTATTCCGACCCAAAGAACAATACAACAATGTATCTTTATAACGATGTAGCAAAAGCCTTATAATGTTGCTTGTTTTGTGGTTTATGCCTTTTGGTTTTTCATGGAGTAAACGGCTTTTGGAAACGACTTTTTTTTATATTTTACTTCACTTGATATCATTCGCGAAATTTGTGATACAGATGTAGTGTAAATTCTGAATGCCATTGTATGAGTTTTGAGTCTTGTTGCTGAGCATCCGTCAGTCTTCATTGCTCAAAATTAAACTTTGAGTATTTCTTGTTCAAAGCAACTGAGTAAACAACGCATCTTTGAATTCTCCAGCGAGTAACTAGTCGTCAGCGACTAACTAATTGTGAATGACATTGAAATAGTACTTCCTTATATTTCAATTTGCACTTTATATCTTCTTTCATTTTAGGTGTGCTAACATTCATTTCATCTCCTCTGTTTCACACAACTATAATGGAAAAATTTAAATGAAAATTTCAAAAGTTCGCCAGAGATAATCGTTTTATCAAGATTAGCCAAAAATTTTTTTATGAAGATTAGGCCTTTTTTGAAAATAGCCTTTCTAAACATTGATGCAATACTAATAGATTGTTTTCAGTGAATTAATATTTTCTGATATTTACAGACATTAAAATTTTGGGGCAATTTTTAAATTTGTTAAAAGAAATAAGAAGAAAAAGGGTCGAGAATGTGTAAAACACATTTTTCACAAAGTTACTTAACCATCCATCCATTATACAACAGAATTAAGAGAACTGCTGTTACAACTATACAACTCAATAGATGCATTTGTTAGGCATTCTATTTCACAAAATAATAGTTTTTATTCTGCTGCAACCTTTACCACGGTATATATTTTTTTTCCTTTATCGTAAAAGGAAAAAAACCTAATTATTTAATTTTACTGCCACTACACTTCCTCTGTTCGGGCATATTTTCAGGCATTTCAAACCATGATAGCAGACATTTTATTTAACGATGCAAAATATAATAGTTTCATTTACGTAACGAGAAGAATAAAGATTAATATCAAAAACGATTTCTTTCAGTTGTCAACAGGTTGAAGCTAATTTTTAATAAAATATTCGTCTATTTATAATCTAACAATTTCTATGGTTTGTTAACATATGCAGTTTCCTGCCATTAGGGCATAAAAGCATCTACTGAAGGATATCGTTTCAATTATTATTCCTTCCGACTTGAAAACTATATAATTGAAAGCTTCTATCTCAATTTAAGTCCGGAAGTATTGCCGTCTGTTTTAAAATTCAAAGAGAAACATCAAAACTGTAATAATACGTTAGACTGTAACGGGCTTAATTAAAACTCTGGAAAATTTACTTGATTTTCATTTTCTACCCATTCGCAATCATATCACAAGCAAATAGTAAAGTCAAAAGAATATATACGGGCTTCCGTCTAGAGCAGTGGTTCTTAAATAATCAAGCTTGACTGCGGACTAGAGGAGCCGGATTCAATCTCCGGCGGAGGTCGGGATTTTTTTCGGGGATTTTCCCGCTCTGTATTTTTTGTTGTCGGTCTCTAAAGGAGGAAATACACCATTGGAAGATCAGTAGCGGACAACCCCCGGCACTTTCTCTCCCCCTAAACTCGCGTGTTCCTCGTTGTTTCTGTAATTAATTTGTTTCTTTTTATAGAGCTCGGTGAGACAGTCAGGTCCCGATGTCCACGAGTTCTGGAGATCGCACAGAGGACGAAATCCAGTGCTACAAACCAATGAAAGAAACAATAGAGGAGCACGCGAGGTTTAGGAGGAGAGAACAGTGCCGGGAGTTTGTCCGCCATCGATCTTCCGATAGTGTGTTTCCTGCTTTAGGTTCCATCTCTGAAGAATAGTTAACCTAGGTTTAAAAACAGGTGAGTATGGGTCTGACCACCCGACCTCAAGTTAGACCTCTTGGTCAGGAAACCTAGGGAACTTTAACTCCCACGACCAAAAGGACCATAGTGGATACTTTTTTAACATTATTAATACATATTTTTAATCAAGGACCTTTATACATTACAATTTTAATAATTAGCTTAAATGGTAAATGATTGTATAAAAAAAAAAAAAATAGAAAAAAAAGTAGGTAAACTGAGCCTGACTTTCGCTCCTCCAAGACACACTATTTTCCCTGTAGTTGAGCAAAAGATCAAAATTAACTGTTTAATTTCGAGTTGATATTTTGAAAACTACGTGATAATTTTGATGACGTCTTTGTTTTTTAACTATACAATAAGATAATTTTTACTTTTCGATGCTTTTATCGTTCATTGACCTATCGTAAATTATTTCCAATGTAGTTTTATTTTTATTATTAAACTGTTTATTTAACTGATTGTTTAAATTAAGTTACAAATTTATAGTTAAACCAAGTAAGGAAATGAATTCTTAATTTTAAACATCCTTTTAAGGAGAATAAATGAGATATTTGAAATGTCAAGTGGATATTTTAAAATTTAAGTATTATAATTGTAAACAACAACAAAACAAGAAAGTAAAATAAAAATCCCTGAAAATGAATTAAATGGACTCAAAATTAAGTATTTATCAATAAATGTTAAAATTTTATTAATAATTTTTCAATTACATTGCTCCATTTCTACAATTTTTTCATGTCTTTCGGTTGCAATTACGATTATTCTTATAAAAAAATACTTCTACTGTAAAATAAAATTCAAGTTTATAATAAATTTAATTTACTGAATTGATATTAATCTTAATAAATATACTATTTTTACAAAAACAATAGCGTTTAATGTTGACAAATGTTTGACATTTTTTTTTAATTTCACAGTTTAACGCAGTTTCAGTTTAACATTTTAAAAGGACCATTTGAGTTTTCTAATCCTCTCTATGTTTTAATTAGTTAACGTGTCTCGGATCAATATTTGTTTAGTTTTAAAAGTCACAGGATATTTCCGGAGACCAACGTGAGAAAAGTGTAAATCAACCTTATCCAAATGATATTGGACCACTGTATACACATTCAGTGCTTATACAGGGCGAATGGTAAGTCTACGCATTCTTTTCAGGGTGTGATAGTAGAGCTCACTTGATTTAACCCCATTAAATTAAGCCATTATGTAAAACTCAATAGTTTTTGAGATATGTTAATTTTTATCTAAAACTCGAAATCAAACACAGACTCCATCAACATGCCTTCAATATTTCGTCCTTTATTTCGAGGACTTTCTCAAGATCCCATATCTTTAAAACTTAAATAACGAAAAATACAAAAACATAAACGGAAAGAGAAAAATCTTATTTCTCATTCCTAACAAAACAAAATATAACAAACTCTCATTAGCGAGATCTTACATTGTAAAATAAACAATTGAAATCAAATATAACCTTAAACAATTGAAAACAAATAAACAATTAATTTAAAATTGATAACTAAAAATAAGTACAATATATAAATAAATATTCGTGAATAAACATGTGAACTTTTCTTTAACTAATCTTTAAAATGCTTTTCAATCTCTTGTGATGATTTCCTATATATATTTAAAGATACCTTGTTAACTCTAAGTGACTTATTCTTATTTAAACATATACTACAATTTATTAAACAAGATTCTAAAGCGAATCTTTTACACTCATCTGTGACATAATAAATTAAATGAACCACAGGGTCTGGATTATGATCATTATCCAGACAATGATCTGCCCAATCTGAAATTGTTTTGTTTTGTTAGGAATGAGAAATAAGATTTTTCTCTTTCCGTTTATGTTTTTGTATTTTTCGTTATTTAAGTTTTAAAGATATGGGATCTCGAAATAAAGGACGAAATATTGAAGGCATGTTGATGGAGTTTGTGTTTGATTTCGAGTTTTAGATGATAATGAAGATATAGAAATGTTAATTTTTATGTTTTATTAGAAGATATACTCCCAAGCAGTATAATAGCAAAAATAAAAAAGAATATTCAAGCCTTTTTTTTTCTAATATTTCCGTTTTCATCGTTAGTTCACACAGTAACAGTTAATGTAGCAAACAGTGTATGTTTAAAACGTCAATATGATAAAAATACAAGAGCTAAAACCTACACTTGTCGTAAAAACCCAATTGTACTTTCAAGTGAATTTATTTCACTGAAGTTTGTAACATATTGTTTGCTACATTAACTGTATTCCTGTGTAAATTAACGAGGGAAACGAAAAAAAAATCTTGATTTTTATATCTCTTATTTTGTTATTATACTACTTGGGAGTACATTTCAAAAAAACACAAAAATTTACGTATCTCAAAAACTATTGAGTTTTCTATAATGGCTATTATGGTTAAATCAATTTCAAATGAGTCTACTATCACGCCCTGAAAGGAATACGTCGACTTACCAGTCACCCTGTATAGACAGTAGCATATTTCTGATGTGATTTTAATATGGTTTAAATAAAAATAAATATGTTATAATTATTAAGCTTTTTATTTCCACAATAACATCCTGTCGAAAGAAAGCATAATCTAATAATATTTAACACACAAATTTATTTTTATTAACTACAATTAAGTAGTTTTCAATAATTACGTGGAAATTATACTTTAATTACAGAACTGTTACTAAACCTAAAAGTTGTTATTTACTGCTAGTAGAACTTTGCAATTTTGGTGAAATTTAACAAAGTTAGTTTTATTATGTGATAATTTAGAGTATGAATATGATTAACAGGGCCGTTTCTACCATTAGGCAAGACAAGGCGGCCGCCTAGGGCGGCAAGATTTTAGGGCGACCGAAGGACGGATTCCGTTTTTTTTTTTGGTTGTTAAAATAGGATTGAGGTTTTTTTTTTTGGTTGTTGAATTGAAGTCTTTTTTTTTGGTTGCTGAAATGGGATTGTTGTTTTATTTTTTTGGTGGGGGCGGCATTTGAAAGGGAGGGGGCGGCATTTTTGAGTTCTCGCCTAGGGTGGCAGAACACCTAGAAACGGCTCTGATGATTAAATATATATTATACGTGTAAATGCATGTTTTTCACAAATAGAATTATACGTGCATTGTTCATAGTTTACTCATAAATGATAGCCGATCACCTGGTTAATATTCAAACCAAGTCCCTTGATAATAGGCGCTCAGCTGTGCCAGAAACTGTAGTCGTATTTAACTAATTTTTGTATTAAAGGAACTTTTTTGAATATTAACCAGGTGCATGGGCTATCATTTGTGAGTAAATGCATGTTTTTCTCGATTCTTTTTCAATTTTTTTTCCTATTGAGACAATCACTGTTAGAAACCTTACAAAATTGCTGTTGATGATATATAAGTTTTTTTTAGTTTAATTTAGCTGTTACGAACAAAGATATTGACATTAAACGTTGTTACTTTTATGTTACAGCTGACGATCCTCAACAACCTTGAGGCAAATAGGATTCCATGGTAAATGCAGACTTTAATTTAATGTTATAAAAAGAGATTATAACATTATATACACCAAAAACTCTAAATATTTCGCTATTAAGAACAAACATTTATGTACAGGGTGGGCATAAAAGAATGGAGAGGTTTCAAAGACATGTATTTTCTGTATTTTTTAATGTATACAATCATGACATCTCTCAATTGAAAGTGCAATTGTTCACGATTGATGTGCTGACTCAAAGTCACTCAATACGCACACCTTTCGTCACCCGGCACTCACCCAAGCAGTAGTATAAATCCTGCTAGATTCGATGAAGCATTCCGATGTGATGACCTCCACAGCATAAGTGATCCGTTCCTTGATGTCACTGACGGATTTAGGGAATTGGGGGTACTTACCCGTTGACTTTCACGTACCCCCCAAGAGGAGGAAGTCATATGGTGTTAGTCCGAGGATAGTGGTGGCCGCTGCAGGAGGTGATTGTCGGGTATCTGTAGCACATACAATCCAGCGCTCTGGAAGAACACGATGGAGCAGGCGTCGCAAATCGTGATGGAAATGAGGAGGGGGAGCTCCATCCTGTTGGAAAATGTACTCATTGTAATCAGTGTCCAAGATTGGAAACAATCAGTTTTCCAACATGTCCTGATAGGTAGAACCAGTTAATGATGCTTCTGCAAAGAAAATAAGCCCCTTACACTTTCACGTGCGATACAGCACAAAATATGTTTATCTTAGGGGAAATTACGCTGGTACTGAATTACAGCATGTGGTGGCTCTGTCCCCCAGATACGTATTGTGTTTATTGCCCTTTCCGCTTCCTGGTCACCATTTTCGGATTCAACGCCACCAAGCGGCCGTAAACAGAAACTTGACCACCTGCACAAGTAATCACCGCACACGAACTACGTTACACGTCTCTGAAACCCAACCATACTTTTGTGCTCACCCTGTATATGTATATGCATAATTATAAATGTAATGCTTATAAATACAGTAAACTCCGGATTAAACGCGGACCTATCGTGTTTCCATTTTTTTACTGTACAATAAATTACGGAATTAAAAAAAAATTAAATCTAGAATAAGGTAAACAATAAAAGAGACTAACAAAGTAAGTGAAGACAATTGTAGATAAACAATTTAAAGAATGACCTTGTGGGCGGAGCTTAGGTTACACTAAATTACGGGAGAGCCTTCCTGAAATAATTGTTTAAAAATAAATAAATAATTTAAAATAAAATAATTGCTTTGTAATGTACTGTAACTGTATGTATTGCCATTTTAATGTAAATAAAACATGTTAAAAGCATTTTTGTGTTGATTTTCGTCCTTTTTCGGGTTATCCGCGGTTGCCGCGCCATCCAATTCCGCGGATAATCGGGAGTGTACTATACATTTTTTTTTTACCTTAATAAAGAATTTAGATGTATAGTAAATGCGGAGTTGTTAGTATATGTAATTCCCATGTCTTCTTCATATCATCTTTACACTTTGTACTTATCAAGAAGAAACCAGTACAATTGTCTCACGTTTGTTGAGCATCATCATCATCTAAAGCCGTGCGAACACCATGCAATTTTTCTGCAATTTAGTTGCGCGATTTTGACGTCACAAGTTGATAGAGCACGTTTATTTGCAACTTTTGTCATCCGACTCGAGTTGCATGGACACCTGCAACTCGAAAAATTGCATCGAATTCCCCAATCACAGGGCAGCATTGGAACACGTCAGTTGTAAAACCACGCCCATGAAAAAAATGGCGTCGAAAATGTTTTCTGTCGATTCGTTTTGAAGATAGGCTCATACTCAATTAATATCAGAGTATTGCGAGTTTCTTTCATGCAGAAATAAAGTTTATACTGAAATGCAGTAATTGTAGGCGGCAGAATTTGTCAGAGAGGTTGCAAAACCTCGATTTTTTTCGATTTTTCACATCGGGTTTGGGAACCTCAAGGCTGCTTACGCGGTAATGCAAAAGGTATGACGTCATTGTTTCCAGGTAAGTATTGTTTCTTATTGGCTGTTGGTCATTCGTTACTTTTCATTCGAAATAATAACATGAAATTCAATTCCATAGCGGCTAATAATTTTGAAAACAATATTTATCATATGTTGCAATTCAATCACTCTTATATTATGTTTGAAACGACATAACCGAATTTTGCTTGACGTCACACGTGACGTATTTAAAATCTGCATTGTCATTGGTCGGTTGTATTTTCGAGTTGCATGGTGTTCGCGCTTGACAACAGTGTATATCAACTCGTGACGTCAAAATCGCGCAACTAAATTGCAGCAAAATTGCATGGTGTTCGCACGGCTTAAGATACGTTAGCAGTAGAGGTCTCAGGATAGAGTTCAATAGATTCTATCGTCGGTGCAGCTGTAGTATCTCCAGAAACTAAAAAAAAAAAATCAAGAATAATAATAAATGAAAAAAAAAAATTTAACGTGCATGAATAATTCATAAAAACATAACAAACGAAGGCACGCTAAAAGAAGGAATTCGCACCCTGAGCTGTCACTGGGAAGAGACTGGGACGGACCGTTTCGTCCTTTTTAGGACTTATCAGCCAGCCAAACTCCACCCATGACAAACTCAGAAGGTGCGAGAGGTTAAGATCCCGGGTCTCGCTACCGAGAGCGGAACCTCTCCCCGAAGAAATCCTAACTAAAAAATAAACAAAAAGACAAAATACAAATATTCCTTGTCCTGCAACCCACTACACACAAAAGGAATTTAATAAAGGCATTAAAGAAAGTAACAAATCCATATGTTTAAAATGAAAACAAATTTAACGTGCCTAAATAATTCAAAAAAAGGTAAACTGAGTCTGTCATCGGTGGAGTTTGGCTGGCTGATGAGTCCTAAAAAGGACGAAACGATCCGTCCCAGTCTCTTCCCGGTGACAGCTCAGGGTGCGAATTCCTTCTTTTAGCTTGTCCCTTAGTTTGTTACTATTTTTTGAATAATAAAATACATACAATAACTTAAATAAAATGAATAATTTAATTATTAATTATTAATTTACTTTAAATGTATTAGTTTTACATCACGAGTAATTTAATGGTCAACAACCCACTGAAGTCAATGTCAAACTTTTGCAGCTGAAATTATTATTTTCAGAATTCTATTAAATTATGTAAATAAAAACAAATGAAAAAATAATGTGTTTTATCTACTACAACAATGAGATTTTGTAATCCAATAAAGAATAATAAGTCAAGAATAATCAAAAACAGAAAAAAGAAAGAGAAAAAATTACTAATTCTTAAGTTAACATTATGCTTAAATGAATGAATTAATAAATTATTAATCATGTTAAAAATCGATAAAGTCTGACCTTGTCTTCATAAATAAGCAAAATTCAGGATATAAGAAAGAAAACAACTTGAGATTACAATAAAAACAAATAATAATAATAATGAAATTGTTCTTCTAAGATGGTGATTAGATCACTAGAAATGTTACGATTAGCAGATACTGTAGCTTCACAGTTTAACCGTCTTAATCATTAAGAAAGGATTCAGGAATTAGTGTGCCATCAGGTGCGTCTTTATCTATTTGTTAATTCTTTTTCTAATTAGAATCGAACCGTAGACCTTGAAATGCATTCAAGCCAAGGACAGCAATAAAAGAATCTACCGTCATTCCCCTGTCGTTGAAAGAAACTTTTGTTTGATCAACCAATGCGAGAATCAATATTTTATTAAAAAGTTGGCGAAGAATATCAAATTGTTTATTTTTTTGTTGCTAACTAGGAAATATTAGAAATTAAGAAATCACGTCTATAAACAAATTTTCATCTCGAATCTTCTATTCGGACACTGCCTTGTATTCTGTAACGTGTCTTGAGATGAATTCTAATATAGCGGAAGCGGGAGACGGATGTTATGGGCAGGGAAGGTCATTCAGGAGCTCTCTTCACTTCCGACAAGATGACCTTTGACCCAGCGTTTCAAAGAGTAGAAAAGGCGTTACTTTCGGAAGGCTTTGCGGGATATCTTATTTGAAAATAAAGAAGTAAAAACCACCCCCTCTGGCGAGATGTTCTTACAATTAGGCCTTAAATACCTTCGAAGTATAATTTGAACATTTTAGATTTTTTTGTGTGTAATTTGACATAGACTGAATGAAAGCAAATTGTATTTGATCAAGAGGGAGTGTATTTACTTAGAAAAAAAGGAAAATATTTTTAATAATAAATTGTTATAATTTACATTAATATACAAAAGAAAAACTTAATAATGAGGAAATTGTATATTATCGCATGATTACTTAATAAAATTTAATCCCAATAAAATCGTATTATTTTTATTAATTTTTTTCTTAATTTAATTCAAATAAAAAAGGAATTAGTTGCAACCACAGGGAGGTTGCTTGATTTTTATTCCAATCACCTATTAGACTAGTATAAAATGATCTGTTTTATAATACTCTTTTCGGGCTTCAAAAATTTCGTCGAATATTCAGATTTAAGATTTAAGATGAATAATTTTTGCATTGAAGATGATAGTCTATCCACTGTAGGGGTGTTTAATAGACAAAACATATAGTTTAACTCCTTCGTTTCTATTATTAGTCTGTGGGATTAACTGTTGACTTCAGACACTAATTCCAAACGAAAAATCTATATTTCTACTCCAATTTTTAATATTTATTGAAAATCAACAGTATAATTAAAATTGGACCATGAAGCACATTGTCACAACACACACAACAATTTCACATTTAAATTAACAACGACGTTTCAGGGTTCCAGACACGAACCCTATCCACAGGTTAAAAAAATAAAATAATTTAAACTTAAAACTGTCTTCAGAGTCAGGTCCCAAGTTGAATTGTACCATTCAACAGAGGGAATTATTGTGAATTGGCACAATATTTAAATAACCCTCACATACCGTTATCTATATATATCTAATTAAATTTATATCTAAAATATACCTATGTAAGCTACACAAAATACAAAAGTATAGTAAAATGAACAAAAACTTAAACCTTTAAATATCAATATTTTGATTCGAATGATGCGTATGGTCGCAAAGCGCGTAGGAGATCGTGGAAACATGTTGAAAACTAGGTCCAAAGAGTGGACCACGAGTTGAATGTATGAGTTCGGATTATAATTCAAAAGGATTGAAAATATATGAATTCATTAAAATAAGAATTTAATCCTAAAATAATCCTTAACACACAGTGTTGGATACTACAATATCGAAAACCAAACAATCAGAAAATCAAAAAGAAAATGTGCAATAAAAAAAGTAAAAAAATAAAATAAAGATTCAATATAGGTTCACAGTGCAACGGTGCGTATTTCATTTATTCTTACCTATTATTAAGAAAATTCTTTAATCAAATAAAATAGTGAAAGTTGGATCCAAGATGTTTGATTCTTAATCTTCACCTTTATCTTGTTTCTCAAATAAGAAATAATACAGATTTTTCAAAGTTAATCGCTGTTAATCTAATGCTGATGAAGAATAGTTAAACATCCTGTTTAGTCCTTTCCCTTATTTATTTAAAAGATTACTTAATCTAATCCTCTTTCTATCCTCAAATATCAAAATGGGATTTTCCAACCAAATATTTTTCCATATACTTTTTTTTCAATTATTATTTGTTTACAATTTCTAGTAAAAAAAATAAAATAAAAATATAGGAATTATTTGTAAAGATATTTCAAGAGTCATATTAAGTAGTAATTGCTCTTGAGATAAAGAAAATGTAAATAAAAAAACTTTCAAATTATATGAGATTAAAAAAAATGCAGACGTAAATTTTCATGGATTTGTGTAACTTTGATTTCAATTAGAAAATAATGATAAATAAATATTAATTATAAAAAATCTTCACCATCACTCAAAATAAACGTATTGTAGGAGGAAAGAGCTACAAAAAAAAGTATGGAACAATTTCATATAAAATAAATATTAACAGCGTCAAATAATTGACTATTGGCTGCTTTACTTTAAAATCAATTCTTTGCCACATTTCGAAGATTTTTGAATTTAATGTCGGTTTTTCTTCTTTAATTTATTTGATTTTAATCATTAGATAATATTGTTTGTCAATTATCAGATTACTTTATTGAATTTAGAGCTTCCTTCCTCGTGATAGTGGATATGAAACAAAAGTTAAGAACAAATATCAAAGTCTAAATAAAAATAATTAAAATAAAGAAAATGCCTAGTGCATTCATTCGATTAACGTCATTCAATCGTCTTTTATTCAGTTTGTTTGTTTTCATTTATATATTATACGTATAGGCTGTATATAAGTATATAAGGTGCCCAACTTTTTTACAATAAAAAGGAGGACACAAATAAATTGAACAAAAAACAAAACGTAAATAAAAAAAAAACAAAAACAAAAAAAAAAAAAAACATTTTATAATACCCTAGTCATTGCAACAATAATACACTATAATATGATAAATACATAATAAAAACATTTGCAACCTTTTACATTGTAATTATGCTTACATGCCTATTAATTATTATTTAAATTTAAATGAGTATTTTTCCATTGAATGAATATTTTTTTGTTAATGTATCATCTTCTAACAATGTATTGGAAATATCTGAAGAAGAAATATCCTTTACTGTCTAACAGATGGATGTTGACGATCACGTTTGCGCGAGAATTACGAAAAACACGAGATCTCGCCATTAGCCTCTTCAACAGGTCTCAAGGAATTTAGTATTTTTAATGTCTGTCACTAGGAAAATGCTACATAAGGAATTTATTGTTTGTTTATTGACTGTTTTCAATTTATTAAAACCATATTAAAATATAGTAAAAATCTCATTCATTTCCCCGTATTATAATTCATTTAAATATTTCAATATTTTGTGAGAAGACATGGATAGAGACTATTCTCGCGTAAATTACGTGAAATCACGAAAATACGGGATCGTCAACATCCATCTGTTAGACATTATATTGAATTTTACGGCAAGTGCTGCAGCAAGAGGATCAACATTCAATCTTGATTTCTCACTTGTCCAAAAATGGTTCTTCTTCTTCTTCTTCTTCTTCTTCTTAGCCTGGTTCAGTCCACTGCAGGACATAGGCCTCCCCCAATTTCCGCCACCTTCTTCTATCTTTTGTCTCTCTCCACCATCTTGCACCCCTGAATTTCTGTAGGTCATCTCTCCATCTCTTTTTTGGGCGTCCTCTTTTTCTCTTTCCATTTCTTGGCTGCCATTCCGTTAGTAATCGAGTCCATCTTTCATCATTCATTCTTCCCAAATGCCCTGCCCATCTCCATTTAGAATTTTTTATTACTTCCAAAAAATGGTTAGCAATTGAAAAAACTCTTTCAAGTGCTGCATTAGTTCCAGGCAAATTGAACAAGAATAAATAAATTTTCACATGGAATATGTTCATTTTGGAAATGACTGAATATTTCCACCATCTTTTATCACTTTCAACGAGCTGATTTTCCCATTGTATTAATTTTTCAGAATTTAAATATACATTCAATTTTCTAATTTCTTCAAAGAGATAATTGTCGTCTATTGTCAAACACAGATACGTCACATCACGCGCAACGGATCGGCTCAGCGTCGATCGACTACGGAGATTTACAGTCTTCCAACATCGAAAAGAGGACATGTAGGGAGGACAGAACTTACAAAAGAAGGAACCTTAATGTATAATAACTTGGATGCTAAAAATTATAATTGATAATAATTGTAATACAACTAAAAGAAAGAAAATAACACCTACTCAGCAGTGAATAATACAACTATCGACGAAACTATTTTATATTACTCACTTAAGTAAATGAGGCTGACTAAATCAGTGTGTGTGGGTGTAGGTATGTGCGTGAGTGTTATCTGTCTTCCTGATACGAAAACTTTCGATAAACTGGATTGATCTTCTTGAAACTTGACAAACATATTTAATAACAAGCTACGATCTAACAATTTGTATTGAGAGTTTGTTCACGGATTAATATTCATCATCAGGATTAACTCCTTCGTTTCTACTATATGTCTGTAGGACTTATTATTGACTTCAGACTCTATTTCCCGATAATGGCCAAATCACACGCTCATATTTTTCGTCATTGTTTTGATCATTGACCCTATCATTGACGGTCTATGATAGTGTGATTTGCATCTGCTAACCATTTCAGTTACTGATCCCATCATTGAAAAATTTTAGGAACAGTTATAAAAACTTAGGTTGTTTCAATGATGATCGTTAGTGAGCTCCAATGAGCTTGGCCAAACTTGGAGACACTACAACCGGTTGCAAAAGAAGCCGGCCGGCGCCATTTTGGCCACCGCTTCGATTCAATCCAAGGCTATTATGAATTAAGTATCACAGTGAGGAGATTATCTTTCGAAAATTAACAATATTTTTATTGAAATAAATTAATTCTAAGCTTCAGAATGTGCAGATGTCAGTTCTTTAGAGATTTTTTCATTTTTTATTGAAACTTCATCACACTCGCAGAGGACTGTGGGATTGTCGCTTTTCGAATCGAAATTCACTCCGCTGCCGCTGAAATAGTAGAGATGCTACAATACAATATACGATTAGTTTCGAACAGATTGACAGCATGTTAAAAATCATTTCAAATTCTACGGAAATTGTGTTGCCGAAACACGATTTTAGCCACTGAAAAAAGACGAAAGCCCTAAGTTTCAGATCTCGTTGCTGATTGGTCCATGACTATAGAAAGCTTCTTTAAAAATTAGCTCGCGCCTTGTCAAGGCCAATGGCAAAAGCACCAGATCGCGGTCCCGGGAAAAAAAACATTCCGATGATCATTTAATTTGGGAGAATAATTTAATAAATACTAAATTATTATAATAATATTTTTAATTGTAAGTGAGAATTATATAGAACAACTTATTTTTATTTAGAAATTGAGGTAATGAGGATTTGTTATTAAACAATTAGAAGAAAATAAAACATTAATGTATTTTGGATACATTGTTGAGTGGATGTATTAAAATTAAAATTAAACCGACTTCACAGGGAAGTTGCTTGATTTTTATTCCATTCATCCATTAGTATATTAATGATCTGTTTTTTAATTCTCTTTTCGGGCTCCAAAAATTTCGTGAATATTCAAATTCAAGATGCTAAAAATTTATTATAAATGAATAATTTTTGCAGATGATATTCAATGTAGGAGAGTTTAATAGTGTACCGTATATGCTCCAATAGAGGCTCCCGGCGTTTATTTGCAAAACTAGCCTCGGCTCCCGGCGCTTAATAGAGACCGGCTGCTATTAGAGGCCGGCCATTATTAACAAAAACCTTCAGAACGCAATATTTTTACACATAAATATCGGCTAACAGCTACTTTATTTGAATTTCACATGCTACATAAGACTGTTAAAGATAAATGGCAATGTCTTTCTGTACCTTTCGCTGCTATTCGTCGTCCGAATCCGCAATGACGGCTTCGTTGTTGTCCTGGACAATACACGGTCTTCAAGTTCGTCATTAACTTTTTAGGTTCCTCCTCCTTCTAACCGCTTTCTGCTTGCACCTTTGTCCACTTTCGCAGACAAAAAATTATCATATTGTTTCTTCCACTCTCTGATTCTTTTCGGATCAACACCATAATGACGAGCGGAAGTTTCTTTCGCGTATTCCACCGCGCGAATCTTAAAGGCAATGTCAAAAGAACGTTTCGGCGATATAAGGCAATGTACCCCGTAAGGTATTATGCAGGACTAAAAAGATACGGACGCTTACACTAGTACCAGTAGGCAAATATCAAAGACCCGGCTACTGATAGAGACCAGCTACTATTTGGCCGTGTCACCTCTGCAGCCCGGCGGTTATTACAGACCGGCGACAATAAGAGCCTCGGCGTTTATTGGAGCATATACGGTATACAAAAAATGAAACATGAAAAAAGGGACATATGCGTTTTCTTTATTTCTTTTTCATGATTTTCAATGTTTAGGACAAATTAAATAGATCTCAAACGAAAATTGAGTTAATTAAGGGGTTGTAAGTTGCAGATTTTCGTGAACTAAAAATTATCACTATACTACATTTTAGGGATGTTTCGGAGAAAATAAAGAAATATTTATGTAACTAGGTTTTCAGTTATTTTTCAGCCGTTTAATAAGATATTAGTATCTTATCAAATACTAAGAATATGATTCTGCTTTGCGTTCGATTGGAGTGATATATAAATTAGAATATGCAACAGGTCATAAACAGTCTATTGGAATGTCGCAGCAGTCTTTGTTTAAAAGGGTTAAGCAGCATCAATTAATGAATTCGGCAAAGTAAGATCATTTATTGAATAATTCTACTAGTAATTGGAAATAGATTAAAATTATTTCAAAAGATAACAACAGATATCGTTTTAAAATAAAAGAAGTTCTCCTTATTAAGAAATTTAGCAATCAACTGTTAAATAGGAACATGATATTCCGGAAATCACAAACTTACTAAATAATGATTTGTTATAATTTGGTTCGTGATGCTATTGTTGTATTTGAGGAATCTGTTGACAGTAGAATGTATATTTCGTTGTGTATATTTATACGACTATTGTATTGAGATTTTGTTATTCTTTATTTATTCTCTATGAAAATGGATTAATATATATCAGAAACATGTTGAGGAAGAGTTTATTAGAAGTTTAAGATGATTAACGCATTTTGTCTATATGTTAGAATTATACATTGTTTATATGTTAGGTAAAGTAAGATCTACAAACGCCATCTTTCCATAACTGAGAAATGCTTGCCGCCAAAACGTTTCCAGTTCGACTCTGATTGGCTACCGCTCTACCAATCATACGCACTGTTTTATCATAGTGCTTCGATCGTGTGATCGGTTTATCGGGAAATTAGAGTCTGAAGTCAACAGTAAGAAATGAAGGAGTGAATCCTGAAAATGAATATTAATCAGTTTAGTAACCCACTAATTTGCGCGTTATGATTAAAATTAGTGGGATTTAAGCAAATAACGTGTAATTAATTTTTTCTACTGTTAAGATATTATAAATTAAAAAAACAAACAAACAAACAAACAAATAAAATAGGAGACTTTTCTATCTTTTCACGACTTTTAAAATAAAAATGAATAACAGTTAAGGAAAATATGTTTTAAGTTCTTCTCTCTCTCTCTCTCTCTCTCAAAGTGCGATCTTCGTTAGCCAAAGGTACGCGATCTACGGAACTCTAGGCGCCCAACAGGGCAACCCCCTGAGAACCCGTAGACGGACTAGGGAAAGATACTGAGGTGGTTTCCCGTTGCCTACCTCAGGAAATCATTAAGGAATGACTTCAGACCGAAGAGCAAGTGAAGAAGAGGCTGACAAACACAGGAAAGGAAACTGAAACATCCAAGCCTCGTCCGGGATTCGAACCCAGATGCCGGCACACGGCCGCACGGCAGACCACCGCCGCCCAGACCGCTCGGCCATACCGGCACGGCTTAAGTTCTTCAAGATCTTTAATTTCAATGTGGGATTACTTATATGTAAATAATTATTATTGATTCACCTAAAATGAGTTACCGAAGTGGGACTCATCCTCGAGCCACTCCTGCTGCCGTGACTGATGCTCTAGCAGCCAGCGGTGATGAGAGGTAACATAGAGAGGCTGTCTCTACTTCGCTGAATCATCGGCAGATGCTCCTCTTGGATGATCTCATGAATATAACGCAGGAACATTCGATTGCTTGGTTTTTGCATCAGTCTCGCAGTTATTTGACAAATCAGAAAGGTTAAACGAATAGCAATTACTCCCCTCAGTTTCACAGTGATTTTATTTTCCTTTTTTTTGGAAGATTTACAAGTACTTTCTGCAATTAAGTAATCTCCAAACCCGACAGTGTTTTGTGTTTCTCTATAGGAGATGTAATGACAAGCGAATCACTCTCCGAATTAACATACATTTGAATGTAATTTTCATGTAATTTCATTAATATAGCAAGTAATTTTGTAAACAATAAAAATAACAATATTTTAATAACTTCTTTTGTTAATATTTTTATTTAGGACTCTATTAGAATTAACTAGATAATCAATTATAACTTGCATTTTATTAAATCAATTTTTTTGAAAAAAACAAACAAAAAACAAACCTATTAAATTCACATTACTTAGTTAAATTATCTAAATCTGATTAATCATCGCTCGGAAATTAATGGATTAGCCAAAAGGATTAATTCTATTGTTTTATGACGTCCATAGAAATCCATTGTTTAGTCTCTAATGATTTTCTATGGGAATTTTTATGGTTTTTTTCGATATCTATTCACTTGGAGATGATTTCAAATAGTAAAAGGTAGATCTTTCTCAGTTCATAATGATGCATACTAAGTTTCAGGAAGTTTCGTACAGGGTTCGAAAGTTATTAGGGAAAATAGTGATAAGATTCACTTCCTCAGCAGAGAATCGATAATTTTATTGAAAAAAGTAAAATAAAAAAAAAAAAAATCTTTAGAAGCTTATGTGAGATTTATTTCCGTTCCTAAAAATTCCTCACAATTATGAATCCGAAGTAAAATTAAAAAGAAGAAATTTGTCTAAGAAGACGACATACACATAAGTAGAGCGCTGTAGCCTTCGCTGAACTTGTGAACCAGTCAGCAACAGCCATATTTTCAGTGTCATGTCGCCCCCAAACAAAAGCGCAATTAATTGCTGTCATTTTAACTTCAACCAAAATAAAGTATCTCCAAAAAAAAAAAAAAGTTTCGTTTAACATCAAAAATCTTGTTAACGTTTCACTTTTTTTAAAAAAACATTAACAAAAAAAAAAACCCTCTTTGAATTCCTTCCAAAGGCCACTCTAAGCTAAAAATTTCACCGAAGGTCTTGGCATGACAGAATTGGGTGAAACATATATTTCACACTTGGCCTTTTTTCAAAGTATCTCAACATTATATTGTTTATTTTCAAAAGTAAAGAACTGGATGACTTCCAAACAAAAAAAAATCCAACAACAAAAATTAAATTAGATGGTTGATAACTTAGTAAAATACAACATAAAGGAATTAAGATTTTAAGGATATAAAAATGTTAATAATATTTGCAAAACTAAAACTAAGATTTATTTAAAAAAAAAAATTCTTTTCTTTAAATTCTCAGGAAGGAAGGGATGGAAATATAAGGCTGAGATAAGATGTAACGGAGCTGTGATCTGATCTTTTACCTCGAAATATATTTTAAGATTAAAACTTCTTTCTTATCCCTTTTTAATCCTACTTGATATAAAATGAATATAGAGAATTTCTTTTTATACTAGTTTGTGTAAGTGTAGGTTATAATAAAAGCTGGTTTAGTAACTTTTTATTTGTAGTGTCTAATATATCTTTACATAGATAAATAGACAAGTAGAATAGATACATTTCAATTTAATCTGACGAACGATGCCATTCAAGATATATCTAAATACTCAGTATAAAGATATCTTCTTAATATTAAAATATATACATATGACATAATCTTTTTTCTTTCAAAAAAGTACCACCTTTAATCTCTTTAAACTCTGTCTATATTTCATCTCATTAGTAAAAAACTTGGTCAGGAAATAAATTTAAGGAGAAGAACTCTGTCTTTCTCCTCTATTTGGTGTCGTATTCTGTCATGTAGTACACTTTCGCACAAGGTAAAAAAATATATACTCTTTTATGGATGAGTTCAGAGTACATTATGTTGTATATTTCCTTTTCATTGTGTTTTCCTTTCGACAGTAAGAAACTACACAATTATGACAACACTTCAGGTTAAGTAGAAACCATGAAATCGCTATTACAACAAAGCCTGTCACATTTTCACTTGTCTACGAAAACGAGCCTCATCCAACAGCAAAAAAAGATAAGACTTTTGGACACTTTAGGCTTACTACTATAGCTATTATATTCACTTAAAAAATACTAAATTACTGATATTGTAGATGCAAGCTAAGTAGGAGCAAGCTAAGATTGCCAGCTGTTCTGAACGTGACCGTCTCATTTACATCCCGCGTTCGTTTATGATAAACAGGACAATAAAAATCCTGCTTTCCGCTCTACCGATTTTAGATACATTTTCAAGGGTAAAAAAAATAATGAATAATGACGTTAAGTAGATGTAAAAAAAAACTACAACTTTATACTCTTGCATAAGCTAGCAGGCGTAGATATACAGGACATTAGCAAGTGCCTAGTGTCGCCTTCATTGTATGACCCCAAAAGAAGGGGAAAGTTAGACTACAGGTCGATAAATGAGATGATCTATTGATTCTTCTTCAGCTACAAAGAACATAGTTAATGTATTTTTCTTCGGATTATATGTTTTAATGAAAAAAAAAAAAATTAGAATGAATCTAAATATACAATTACAGTATAAATTAGTCTAATAATAGATTTGTTACATTAACTTACAAGAGAATGTTTGGCTCAATGAATTATTAACAAATTTATATATATTTGTTTGGAATTGTGAATAATCTGCAACAGAGCGAAGTCTTAACTTTATAGAGACAAAGAACTCATCACAGTGACAGACTTATCACAGAATATTTAAACTTTTTATTTTTATTTTTAAGAAACCATGGATTAATATGAAAAAAATACTGCCGACATTACATCAATTCAACATATTGCTTATTAAGTAATTATATAGAGAAATGAAAATATTTAATTTTTTTTGTTCATTGGAAAGACTTTATTATTCTTGTCACTTATTCGTAAATCACAATTATAGTAAATTCTTAATCCAACATTTGGTCTTAGAAATAACATCATATCAGGCCTATTTCTTAGCGATGATAAAAAGAAACAAAAAAACATTCTCCAGTGATCTACAAATGAAGGTAATTCCAGCAATGCTTAAGTCTAATTTAAATTTTCTAATATATTCTATTTAAATATATGGTCATCTTTAGCCTACATATATAAGTGTTTCAAAGACCCTGATGATACGTGACCAACGTTCTATGAAAGAGTTGCTTCCTCTACTGTTCTCGTCTATTGAGATTCGAACTTGATTTCCAGGAGATCTACATAGTTCTTGTTTTGTTTTCAGTTTTTTAAAAACTTTAATGAAGTACAATGAATTTGTTATATTTATTATAGCTTTTTTTATGATCTAGATAACTATGAATTGAAAAATGATAAATGGCAGCTGTTAGGAAATTTGACAATTACTGCTATGCTAAATACGTATTTTTCTTTTAACAACACAAATCTGTCCACCACTGTGTTTAGTGACGATTTCAGTCTTTTCAGAGAATCTATCTCTTAACAGCATCTAGTTGTTTCTGTAATATCTGTTTTTGATATTTGATATTTGTAATCACTGACTAATTCTGGTTATCAGGACACAAGCTTGTATCCACTACTAATAATTAAAAAGATTGTTCTTATGGCTACCATATACGGAAGGATGAATCGCTTGAAAAGTATTTAGTGGATTTTCAAATAGTGATAATGACTATTTGTGGACTTTAATTCCCTATACTTAATGTCTAACAGATGGATGCTGACGATCCCGTATTTTCGTGATTTCACGTAATTTACGCGAGAATAGTCTCTATCCATGTCATCTCACAAAATATTGATATATTTAAATGAATTATAATACGGGGAAATGCATGAGACTTTTACTACATTTTAATATAGTTTTAATAAATTGGAAACAGTCAATAACAAACAATAAATTCATTATGTAGCAGTTTCCTAGTGACAGACATTAAAAATTCTAAATTCCTTGAGACCTGCTGAAGAGGCTAATGGCGAGATCTCGTGTTTTTCGTAATTCTCGCGCAAACGTGATCGTCAACATCCATCTGTTAGACATTATCTAATAAATTTAGTTGAAAAAATTTCTATCACGGAAAAAAAAAAAAGATATATCAACAACACGAATTCATTTATTTACTAGCAAATAAGACGTTAACAGGATAATAACTATTTTTATATCTTTCAAATAAGTCGACGTCATTTTAAAGCAAGGTTTCGGTAAGCATTAAACTACACCAACATCAAATTTCAGTAGATGGTGCTATGCTGTGGTAATACAGCCGTACCGATTAGTCGAGTGATTGACAATTCTCTTGTTTTTCCAACAGTCAATACCGTCCACACACAATCCAATGCTACCACGATCTTATTATCATTAATCAAAGACTCGGATCAAAAGCAATTTCCTGAAATGATGTATTGGAAAAAAAAAAGCCGGAAAAATGTATCCAACATTTAGGAACTGTACAGATTTTGTTTTTACCTAATCAAGAAAAAAAAACCCCACTTGCTTTCCATTGCACTTCTAATGTTTTTCTTGTTATAATTAAATTACCTTATCAGTGTAAGGATAAGGGATTAATACTGTGGAATTCACAGGATTATTTTTTATTTGATTGTTTTTGATCTCGGCGGCCATTGCCGGTAGAAGCAATCTCAGCCAAACTTCAAGGGTAAATTCTGCTGATGATTCTTGATAAGAATGAAACAACTGTTCAGGATTCCCGTTGCTGTTGGCTCAGTGTGCGAAAGCATATTTACTGTCCATTTGTAGTTTATTTTCTTGATTTATGAATTATTAAGGAGGTTAAATTTTGGCCTTTCTTTGCACATATAATAGATAAATATACACCTATAAAACGCCAATGATTTCTGTCTGAAGTCGATTAGTTAAGCGAATTGCTGAGAGAGGGCAGTAAGCACGAAGATATTATTTATATTTACAGTAAAATAAAACAAAGAACGCACATAAATAAACAAATCACAAATTCACTCAGCTATTTTTTGATATTTGTGCTGGAAATCGGAGACAGTACTGTTTCAAGGCTTATTGGCCTCTCTTCAGCCCGATCCGTCCAGCATACCTAGCTCAGTCCGATATACAAAAACGGACAAACATACAAATCAATGACCCCTGAATTACAAAAACATCAAAATAAAATCAAGAATAAGCATCAGGGGTGAATATTTAATCCCCGCTAGCGTTTAGCTTAGCATCAAGGGATTAATTTATAACAAGATTAGTAATTAGACAAGAGATTTTGTTTAGTTATGTGCGTTCTTTGTTTTATTTTACTGTAAAAATATACTAACGCACGTTAAATCTCTTGTTAAAAGGGAACGAGAGCAATGAAAAATGGTAAAAGGGAGACTAAGAAAGTGGTCTTTGAAAATAGACACGTTATTAAAAAAAAAAAAAAAAAACACAAATAAACAAACACTTCAAAGAAATCCTTAGAATTTCTCTTTCATTCGCTTAATATCACCCACCTGTAAAAATTAATTTCAAATGACTAATTGTGATACATTCGTTTAAGTTTTGGATTTTCCAGTTTCGTTGTTTGTTAAACAATTACGAACGATTAAAAAGTAATTACAATTTCTCAATTCAGATAAAATAGAAATAATATATAAAAAACAAAAATCCCCAAATATTTTCTCTTTTATTCATCAATTATCTTTGGATTACTCAGTCTAAAATGAGTCATTCTTTTCAATGAAGGGGAAAATTTTATCATTTTTTTTTTGATTATTTATGAATTTAGGAAACAAAATGATTGATTACATGTCAATATCTAATCCATTTAATAATTCTAAAGTCAAACGTACAATGCATTAAAAATTTATTACGTATTTCGCGTCATTATATAATGTTACTGTGCTATTGTAATCTTTTTATAATATAAAAAAGAGATTTTACACCAGATGCATTTTTAAGTTTCAAACTTTCCTGTAGCCCTTTTAGAATTTTCAGAAAACTTTATTCATTAATACTAGATATAATTACTATTAAGTTAGATTAATAGTTAATTTAGGAATATCAGAATAAAGTGTACTGTAATGCAGATTTGTTACCAGTTAATAAAAATTGACTTTTTAAATTATTTTTTTAAATTGGTTACACAATTTTTTTTTTACTTACTATATTTTTTTGCGTATATAACTGCGCTTGATCTGTATCTTTTAGACAATTTGTTTGTGGGGTGATAGTTGCTACAGAAACTGATGTCAGTTCGGAGAATGATTTTTTTCTTTTTTTTTTCTGTACAACATGTATGGTAAGTCCTTCAATAGTACCTAGAATTGAAAGGAAAAAAAAAAAAAAATCAAATTAATGAAATGCGTTTTTTATTTTTATGCTTTTGATGGTGATAATGATTTATCTTTCTTCCGGGCAACGCCTAGTCAAAAATAAACTTTAAGTAGTTAAAGTGAAACAAAAAAAAAATGGTAATTTCATAGAATTTATTTAAGAATGAATAATTAACTTAAGAAATTAAGTTAATTAATACTCCATTCATTTAGTTTGATTTGATTTGATTGAGAATGGTTTTTTCTTTTTGTTCTACAGCGAAATGAACTTCGAACGAAATTGCGGCTCTAAATAAATGTTTACTTTAAGAAAACTATAAAGACAAAATAAAGAAAAATTTTACAAATGAAAAGTTCTTGAATGAACTTGAAGACTACTTTTCTAAAACTCTTACCTTTCCTATTGTTCTTTGTATCTTAATGCCCTGAAAACAATACAAAGTACAGTAGAGCCCCGATTATCCGCGGAATTGGGTGGCAAAGGTTACCGCGGAAGTAAAAATCGCGGATAACCCGAAAAAAGACTAAAAATGAGGTATAAAGACGAAAAAAATTATTTCAGCATAAAAATCCCGTTTTTAAATACAAAAAACATAATATGCAAAACTTTTAAAATATGTACAGTGAAGCAGAAACCTTTCTGCAGAGCAAAAGCCTGCCACTCATCCACAAATTCCGAGAAGGCCTATAGGATTACGATGCACAATAAACCTGTCAGTAATTTTCGACCTTCGCACTGTAGGGCCTATTGTACTTTCCCTGTTTGTTGGCTTGGATTAAAATTGGTTTTTTTGAGGTTCGTAATTAAAAAAATTTGTCGCGGCACTCGCGGATAATCGGGGCTCTACTGTATAGTCTCCGTATATTTGTATATTTAAGATGTGCCGAATACGGATTGAGTCTATAACATGTCTTTTTGCCTGCTATTTCAGTTTCAAAAAAAAAAAAAAAAAATCATTATTAGTCTACAGTTATTACATAGCCTGCCTGATTTGAAAGTCACAATATTCCTTATCATTATGGCGCCAAGTTCAATTCTTACATTTTCAAACTTTCATTTGAAATCCTGGACATTTTAATTCAAGTTTCGTCCAAAAAGTCTTTTTACGTACAAAAGTTTTCATCATCTCTCTCTCGGTTCATAGAAAGAAAAGGCGATTCCAATTTTACTTCAAAAATTGCTAAACATTATTTTTTGTACAAATAAATATGGCTAATACCGCTTTGCTGAGGTAAGGGTCAACAGTCAATAGTCTGGATCGAATTTGTAAAGAACTACCTCACATGTTTATCTCTCCAAGAATTACTGTGTTATTGTTGTTGTTGCAATACTCCGGATCCATCTTGGATCACTAGAAACGGAGAATTATACTTGATGGTGGGAAGTAAATGTTGTTGTCGTTAGATGACAGTCAGACATCTGCCATTCTTTTTAATGAAGAGAAACAAATACAGAAGAAGAAAGAAACATCCAGATCTCACGCTGAGATTCAAAGCTAGGCCAAGACATAGGCCTATCCGCCGCGTTTTGACCACAAGGCTGTGCCGAACTGCTTCAAGAATTATTCTAACTAGATATAGTAGAAAAGAAAAATCTAGACGTTTATTCTTTAATACCAAAAACTGTATAACATTTTCGGGATCTCCTTTTCGTTACTGCAGGAAATACAAACATAACGCTTACCATCACTGTTACTCTGCCTATGTAATACTTTCTCTTTTTTAGCGGCCCCCGTTTACGACGTGTACAGGAGGTGGGGAGGAGACAAGTTTCATTTCCGGTTACTTCCTGTGAGACCGGAAGTGACCGGTATTCGTATTTCCTTACTTCTACAATAATAAGTCTATTTTTGTCCATCTGTTCATCTACAAATCGGGCAGACATAAGTCATACCTTATTGGAACACTTATGACTTGTAAAGATGGAAAAAAACAAACAAACAACAAAAACACGACTTCCGATCTGCAGTCACTTCCTGTTTCCAGTAGTGGTCACTTCCGGCCTCACAGGAAGTAGCCGACAACGGAATATGTACGCTATGGTTTCTTGTATAATAAACCAGTTTTTGCTTCTTTTATTTCTGAAATAACATGGAGTATAGAATCAATAAAAAACAATGTCATGGATATATTTACTAAAGCTTTATTCTTTATTACCTCAAAATAACAATGATTTTTAAATTCCTTCTTACATTAATATCAACGTTGAGTCATCGTGGATCCTCAGACACAATTGACAACAAGTTGATTTGTCGTAGTACTACAGTACAACTGATAAAAAGGTAGTTTCAAAGATCGAACAAAGAATAGTGAACGAAAAACAGCAATTTTCGAAAAGTGAAAAACATATGATTTTCAATGACGAGCTTGGAGGAAACTTCGAACCTATATTTATGCAGCTTCAACAAATTGAGAAATTGAGGCAGTCTTCAAAAGACCTTTTCTCAGTTTAGCTATTTATAAACAGTTGAAAGAGACATAATTTACAGTATAAGAAAAGAACCTGAAGGCAATTTTCATTCCTAATTTCTTATCTTGTTCTTCCGATAATTTTTAAAATTATTCGAATATTATTTTTTTTTCTCCAACTCTTCCCTATAATTCTTCCAAAATATATTCTTAAAAAATGTTGTTCTTGGTCCCCAAATATAAAGTTATCATTAAAAGAAACTCTTATTTAACCAAATGAAACTGTTTTGTAATATAACTAATTTTCATCTAACTGTTTCCATGGAATATAAAAATTTTGATTGTCTTTAAATTAAGAATAGGAATATTCCGGAGTTACGTCACTTTACGTTTCGGAAGGATGCCGTAACTCGAAGATGTCTGCAAGTTGAAGCACTGCCTTTCGGTGACGTACCAGTGCCGGGTTAAGAAGGGGGGGGGGGGGCAAAAGAGGGTAACTGCCCTGGGACTGAAACAGTTATTTATTAATGCATTAAATAGTAAAAAACACCTACAGGGGCGGCATGGGGCTGACTCCCCCCCCCCCCCCCCCAATTTCCTAGATCCGGCACTGTGACATACTGATATACTGTATTTGCTGAACCGTAGTCGTCCTTTACGTGAGTACCTGTCGCAAATGAAATATTTATAACAAATAACACAAGAGAGATTGAAAGCGCATTATTTGCAAACTTACTGACGAGGGCGATACCGTTCGTTGGAAGCCGATCGGGAGATAGCGTCTTGCCGCTAATAAGGACGTAACTCCGGTTCAAAGCGCGATAACTTCAGGGAATGGTGGCAATGTCCGTAAATCCGAAGCGCCGTAACTCGAGGTAAGTATGACTGTATTAGTGTAAGTTAATAATTACAATCTTAAATTAAGAATCACAAAAGACGAATTCAAATTCAGCTTTCAATTTAAATAATATTTATATATTTAAAATTGAAATCAATATTTCATATTAATAACAAAATAATTTTTTAAAAACTTTCAAAGAATACTCAAATAAGGTATATATATATATATATATATATTATGATAATAAGATAATTCGCAGACCTTAAACAAACAAAAACCACAACCAGAAGATCAATTTAGATCAACATTACTCAAAGAACAATCAAAAAAGAACTTAAATTTAATTTACTATGATTTTATTATTTAAAGCCATTAGCTTCAATTTATTTATTATTTATTGACTAAAACACATATCTAGTGCTGTAAAACTAATGTCTTTTTATTGCTTTCTTGTTTCCTAATTGTACTTAATTCTTGATAGTTTCACTAATCCTTTGAGAGGATTTCTATGTGAGGCAAAGCTGAAGAACATATTTCACCAAGAGAAGCAGTTACGTTCAGCTACACAGGGTGTATCAGTTGTATCCGGTCAATTTTGTATTCAGTAGCAACAATGAAAGGACCCAGTCAATTTCGGCAAGGATGTGTTGATTCTCTTCAGTAGTGATCTGGTATGTGACGCTTTCGCAGCATGTTTTATTGCAACAGAACCAGTGTCTTCGAATTTCTTCTTGATAGCAGTCATTGTTTCACGTTTCAGAGATAAACCATATTCCTCATCAAATAAACGTCTTGTTACAGAGATGTTTCCCTTCGACTCCTAAATAAACTTAACGACAGACACAGGTTGCTTCAACGTCAATAGGAACGCACCACTTTACCTGTGAATATTATCGCACGGTCACTAATTCAGTTCAATGTCTGTAGGTGCTCGTGTTGATGTCAGGTGCATGACCACTGTTGTACACAGGTGAAGCATTCCGGTGCCCGACTTTTATTAGAATACTGTTATTCTTGTGAAAACGTATCTGCTCTCGAAAATGGCTCCTAGGAAGAAGTTACCGGGTTGACCGGGTTCAACTGATACACCCTGTAGTTTGAATACACGGTTTCTGTAGTTTTTTTTTTCTTTCCTGCAGATCATAGCACTCGGTAAAAGTTTCGTAGTCGGAGATTTCTCTGTTTTATAATACCGCGAACCAATAGATAGACAAACTTTCTCAAATATAATAATATCTTACTTGTATATACAGTGAAACCTCCACTAACGGACACTCCCGAAAAGCGGACACCCCCTAATAGCGGACAATTTTGCAATCCCCAGTCCCTTAATATAGACGTTTCCATGTATTGACCTCCGATTAGCGGACACTCCCAATAACGGACAACATTCTACAGAAAATGAGCGATCTTGTGTTGTTTTTCAAAGCAATAGAATCAGGCTACAGTAATACGTAGCGTCCAGAGGAAATTTTGAAATTATGGATCACGAACTCCAACGAAAACTCCAAACACATCAAAGTTCGGAAACGGAGACAAGTGCGATCGACTCTGTTGTCTTCGATTGGTTTTGCGCTGCACGAGCAAAAAACATTCCCATTAGTGGGCCAATATTGCAAGAAAAGGCGTTGGAAGCAAAGGGGACTCTGAAGGCCTTGCAAAGTTAAACGATTTAAATATTCATATTGAGAAACATGTTTTCAATGCAAGAAAGAAATGTGAAACTCTATGAACTGATTACTTTAGT
>JAFIDM010000003.1:41277736-41290292 GCA_023159025.1 Thereuonema tuberculata | reverse complement strand
AAAAAATGATATTTTATTCCTTTTTGAATGAACTCATTATTTGATAGCGCGCGAACAAATAGAATAAAAGTAGGATTGGATATTGGGGAACCAGCAGTAGTCCAATGGTTAGCGTTCCTGTGCGAGGACGAAGGTCCTCGGTTCGAATCCCATGCAAGGCGAAAAAAAAAAAAGAAAATTTTACAATCTGACTTTCTCAGCAAGGGAAACTAATAATTAACAATTGCGCCGGACAGACAGACAGAGAAACAAAATATTTTAGTAATATAGATCCTTTCTAATTAAAATACAATTGTTTAATGTCATCTCGTTTCCAGATCATTTTTAGCTTATTTTCTCAGGATGCATGTACTTGTTCCTCCTCCCCTAATGAACTGCTGATAAATCTTTAAATAACTTATAATTCATAACTGAAGGTAAAATTACATGTGTATTTTTATACTTGACAAAGGCTGATGTTGTGAAGCCGAAATCGATTGTGTTGTAAATATAGTTTATTTTCACCTTTTAGCTGCGCATAAATTGTGACGTCATAAGATAATCTAACGCACGTAAAATATTTCGATCAATGAGTCTTCTTGAAACTTGGAATGCCTATTTAAGGACTACACTCGATCTAACTTTTCTATTTTAAATGTTCTCTAAGTGGGTCCTTGCCCAGAAATTAGCGCGAAAAAGCGACAAAAATTTATAATAGAAGCTAAAGCACGAATTTCTATCGATGTTTGAGAAATGCGTATTAGGTAATCCATTAAATTGTATCTAGTTTGATATGAGTAGAATTAATGGAGTAACACAATGTAAGTAAATAATGCTTAAGTTATAAATTTAAAATAAATGCAGGTTTTCTCGTTTGAGTTACCTTAACAATTAAAAGAAATAATAAATAAAGTATGTTATGTTATGTAGTGAATGTGGGTGGCAGAGAAGCCAAGCACTGCGACCGGAGGTCTATTGTACTATCCCACGGAAATAAGGACAGATGGAGAGAAAGACTGAGAAAGAATGGTGGGAGAAGTGCAGGGGAAATGGAAGAACCCCGAGAAAACCTGCCCAGCGCGGATCGTCCACCATCACGAAACCCACATGAGAACCGAAATAAATAAAGTAAGTAGGCTTAGTATTGTCAGGAATTTCTTATCTGTTTTTTAACTCACTGTAAGAAAATAGGAATGATGTTAAAGGCGAGATCTAACAATTAAAATATAGAAGTAATCGTTAATATTTGGAAAAAAAAAATCAGACCACACCAAGCATCGTCGTCTGACCAACGTCCTATGTTGGAAGATAGGCAAGTATTAGGTACGGTATTTCTCTCGGCCTATGTCTCACAGTTCATAGAAAGACCTATCTGATTGACTCAGTATTGAACGAGATATTACCTGTAGTACGTATCGTATGTGAGGTTGGCTAATGGTCGGACATTAATTCCTAGAAGTTGATGTGGGAAAAAGTTGATTATTAGGGAAATATATAAAATCACTTATCAAATAAAAGAACAAAATGTTCAGTAATTCCGTACTAATTGAAGCCGCACTAAGCGAGGTATTCCTGTATATAAAAAAATCTTTTGGAAATTCGGCAACGTCGAGGATAATTCTAATTTATAAGCATATTTGATTGGATATTTTAACTAATGTGCTTTAAGTTGTTAAAAGCGGATTTAGCTTTACTACAATCTCAGCTCAACACATTGGATCCCTTAGATCCAAGAACTTCAGTTATTTTTTTTTTTTCCATTTCGTCCTTACAACGATTGTCTTTTGTTACACCTTAAGGGCAAATGAAAAGATGTTACTGCCTATCTAAGGGCTGAACGAATCGCTTAGTGCTCGTCAGAACTCTCAATATTCCTGCTGCAGACGGGTCCCGGGTTCACCCAGCCCTCTGTCAAGTGAATACGGATTTCTTTAATCGCTCTTACGGAGGGCGAGCGATTGTTTTAGATATCTAAGCAATTAAATCCCCTAATATTACACAGAATTCATTAATGCTAAAGGCTAATTACTTACTAATTGGTGTCGATTTAATTTAACCGATTTGTCGTAAATTTTTTATTAATTTTTTTTAACTGAATCCCTGACTCTGATTAAACTGAAGTTAAATTGTTTAGACAGACGGACAGAGAAAGATCAACATAGTAAGTCCTATTACCTCTTCAAACTAATTGAATTTTGCAACTGATAATTGAACTATAAATAGCATCCATTTATTTGTCCTTAAAATTATTAAAAAAAAAATAATTACGAAGTTATGGCAATTATCAAATTCTAAAATTTAATTGAGCTAAAGTTAATAAGAAGATAAGATAACATATTAATGCTCGAAGCTATCAAATTTAAAAATCATATCCTTATCATATCGATAGATAATTGGAGTTATCAATTTATTTAATTCTTAACTGAAGATATGAGTTTATCTTTTAAGGAAATGGTGTCAAAATTAAGTGCAGCTACCCTTTGAACTTCAAGATTCATCAGTTAATTAGGTGTTACCATCAAACGATCGAATTCAGTCAGTTTGTGATTAGATTCATTCGATAAAAGAGGAACCAGGTTTTAAAGTTTTATTTTCTGAGGAAAAAAAATGCCATCGTTACAGAATACGTTGGTTCTGAAAATTTAACGTTATTTTGACGTTCAAAACGAAGGTAAAACGGTGAAGCGTTTTACATGTAAAAGTCATGCATCGTCTTTTCGTCTGGAACTGGGTACTGAGTTATGAAGACGCAATTTCCAGCGTTAATATATCTTATAACATAAAGGATTCCTTTTTACACATCATATAGAATCCCTCAAGCATGTTGGCGTTTGACTCCGATGATTCGCGACCATCGGGTAGGAGTCGATGAAGTAGTGCGTTTGACGTCCCGATCCGTATTTTTACAAAGAGCTGGATGCGGTGAAAAATTCCCGACATCCTCCGAGAATTGAACTCGGCTCTTCCAGCCAGCAATTCATCTAATTCCACAATATTACAGGATATCTTACAAAGGCTAAAAGAACTCACGTTAAAGAATCATTTCGGCAATCCGAGCTCCTTGAAAGTATATTTTTACGACTCAATTAAAAAAATTACTCAATTAAAATACAGGGTGATCCAAAATTTCCTGTACAAACTTTAAAAGTAGGTCAGGAATACAAAAACAAATCGTATTCATAGTGGAACCTATGTCCGCTAATTCCTCCCGAATGTACTAGAAGGTACACTAAGGCTCAGAAAAAAAAACAAAAAAACATAGCAAGTAAGGTAGACAACATGTTTATTAGCCCTGTGTTGTTTACAGTGGGACAGTAGATGTATTCTTACAGGTTCACAGTAGGTGCTCAAAGGCCAAAAGTAATACACGCCTCACAACATCGAAGTATGGATTGCCGAACATGTGCAAAAATGCGAAGCCTTTCATCCAGCTGCCATGGCTAATCTTGCGACGAGGTCAGCGGCAATGGGGTCTCGTAAATGAGGAAGAAATCAATGCAGGACAAGTCGGGTGATTGTCGTGGTCAAGTGCCCTCTAGCACATTTGGGTGACATTTGCTGACATACGTTCCACTTTGAATTTTGTATTCCTGACTTATCTTTACGGTTTGTGCAGGGAATTTTGAATCATCCTGTATATCCTTTTGGGAATGGCGAAGTAATGAATTTTAATTAAGCTTTTTTTTTTTTTTTTTAATTAATGATACAATATTACCAACAAATAAGGCTTGATATGAATAGTTCATCATGAATCAAACGCCAGAATAGCAGTTTGAATAAATGAAAATTTTGGATAATTTATTGAAACCTCGATTTTAGCTTTGAATGAAAAATGATTGCTCCCAATTATAGTAATAAAGTTTTTAATGTTTTGTTATGACAACAACAATGTATCAAATAAAAATAAACTATTTTAATAGACCTAATAACAATGCTAATTTAAACATAAACAATTAAGGGAAACGTAAACAATATACATATACAGTTAATATACATAATTAATCCAGTTCTTTTTCATAAACCTAATTTTTGTCAAATAAATCTCAAAGGAACTGAATACCAAAATGAGTTCCCAAAATGCCGCTATTATTTTTTGCAATATTTTATAAAATCATTCTCCGTTTTAACAAAAATCAAAAATTTTGATTTAATGAGGAAGCAACACTTATGTTCAGGTGCAACAGTCTACTTTTTTCGACACGTGAAATTTTTTTTTTTTCCACATGGTTCGTCAACTTTTTGATGTTAGCTCTCATCTCCTAGCGATGGGAAAAACCAATTTTGTTCACGACCTTGTTAAATAAAACGATTAAATAAAAATTAGGGTCGGATTTTTATAACGTTCAAATACTCGATATATACGAATGAAGTTATAAAAAAAAATAACAAAAGTAATTTAAAAAAACTTAAAATATGACTTAAAAATTGCAGAATTCAATCAGTTTCTTCTAATCAAAGGAGAAAAAACCCAAAATGATTAAGCATCTTATCCCTAAATACTACGAAAGTATGCTATTGTTAGGTCAGATTATCCATTGAAATTAAAAAAGTCAAAATACGCATTTATGAAGAATAAGAATAATATTATTTTAATTAAAATAATTGGAAAGGGCTATTCAAACAGGGTGATTTTAAATTCAGAGGACAAACTTTAAGGGGTGGTAGGGCACTAAAACAAACATTTTTTTGTCAAACAATGTATGTCCGCAACTGTCGCGTTTATATTCTACGACAGGTTGAGGAACATCCCGACACAAGCCCCAGAGCTGTTGCACGTAGCGTAGATGTGAGCCAAACCACCGTATGGAGAATTTTGCACCAGGAGCAATTACACTCATTCCATTTACAGTGAATTCACGCACTGAAAGCTGAGGATTATCCGCTGGTTTTTGCAGCAGAGTGCAGTGCAGTCGGATTTTCCAGAACACGTGCTCTTCACAGATGAAGCATTGTTTACACGTGAGGAAGTGTTTAATGTGCTCAATGCTCATGTGTGGGCAAACACAAATCCACGCGCTACACGGCCACATGCTTACCAGCAACGATTCTCTATCAATCTTTGGGCTGGTATCGTCAACGACCAAACAGCGCCCTTTACGCGACAGTTGCGGACATACATTGTTTGACAAAAAATGTTTGTTTTACTGCGCCCTGCCATCTCTTAAAGTTTATTCTATGAATCTAAGAGTCACCCTGTATAAATTTGAAAGTGGGTAAAAAAAAAAAAAATCAGGGAAAAAGCATGATAAAGCCTACATTAAACAAGTCCCTAATAATAATTATTCCATTCCTAACAACGAGATAGCTTAAGTTTTCTCCTATTCTCCTGGCATTCCATAATAGTTGTTGCTTTATTCTTAATTTAATTTTCGGAATATTCAACGTAATCATCATTTTCTGATAAGTTATATTACAGAAATCCTTTCCCTAATAGTCAAAACTGTAATGTATACGTTTGAACTAAAGAATGATATCAGCAAAGCATCTAAAAAAAAAAAAATGCGAAAATTAAAGATGTCAATTTTATTCAATAGCTTTCACCGATAATCGTAATTTATTGAATGTATGTTAGTCCCATGAAATGAAGAAGTACGGATTTGAAAGATAAAATTTAAATCAGACGGAAAACGTTGGGAGGAGAAGGGTCCACCTTCAGGTCCCTCTCCTCCCCCTCCCATCGACAAGAGATGTGCGTTTTTCTTTTGAGGAGTTCAGAGCACTCGCTCGGCTATGGCTCGGGTGGTTCGGGCACAGCGCCAGAGACCCAAGGCCGATGCCCGCCGCTCCGACCGACCCTGAACCGCCGAAGCATCGATGCCAAATCCGGGCGAACGAACACTCACCGATACGGGCTTTCGCTCGGTAGAGTACCAGGCCACAGGAAGATTCTGAGCCATATTAAAAGAGGCCCCCCGGTAGGGGAAACAACAGTTCATTCAGTCTGTAGGATATTGTAGGATAAAAATACATCCAAGTAATAATTACATTGCATTATCTTTGATTATAATCAAGATCTGTAATTATTTTTAAGATATAAAAACATATATTAATAAACTTTGTGTAAATGACCTTGTAAATAAAAGTGAACTTAGCAATTTATTTAAAAATATAAAAATTTATAAATATAAAAAAGTGAAAATATGTATGATTATTAATATTAGATAATATTTTTTTTGTTTGAAGATACATAATGCTTTAACTTTAAAATAATATTAACAATAAATTTATTTTAAAAATTTATTGAAAAAGAAAGTATGAATTTTGTAATACATAAAATATTTTGTTCTTTTTTTAGTACCTATATCAAATATATCAGTCTCAGATCACAGAAATGAATTTCCCAGAATTCTTTTCAGTAAGGTTAAGTGCCCCATTGTTTTTCTATGATTGACGTGATTACAAATTTTCAATTTTCAGAGATTCTTTCTTTTTTACTGATATTTGATCAGCATTAGTCATTAGTATTGTAATACACAACTTCATACAATTTTTTTTCAACAACAACATTCAAGTCACAACAATACCCCAACAAAAAGCATTCAAATTCGTATAAACACTACTGAAACTTGGAAGATATGATAACACCCTCCTTCATAAAAAAAATAATAATCTACTTATCAATGATGTACTGACACCTGGCAATTAAGCAATAAAAAGATTACTTATCCAATTTTCTTGGGAGGTAAAAGTAACAGGCACTTTTGATCGTGCTGGTTTTTTTGGTTGGATTCTACTTACTGAATACCTGATATCTTAGAGAACCCGAAAAATCAGTGTTACTCATAGTAATAAAAAAAAGGTTACACACATGGTAAGACACATTAAAAATACATTTAAAAAAATTAAAATTACAACATGTTTTATCCCCGCACGTGGATGTCTTCGGACAATAGCTCAATATTATTTATACTTCTGCAAGTCATAATTTATGTGTTAAATACGCCTCATCAGCAAGAGTGTACCTTGAAACGTCAAGGTTTTAATGAAAACACGATAAAGTCAATTATTAGAAGTGCACTTTTTTTGATAACTTTGACGCTATTCTTTTTTCTTTTTCTACTCTATTTGGTCTTTTAATAATGCAATTAAAATATTAAATTAAATAATACTTTGCTGCAATTTTTAGTTTAAATAAAACAAGATATTTGTAATTAAGAAAAACTTTCTTCACGAATTTTTTTGTTTTTGTTTTGGAAAATTATTTTTTTTTGTTTCGAGTTAAGCATTGATGTATATCTTTAAGAAAATAGAGAAACTAAAAATAGGAAAGGCAAGAAAAAGACAAAATGATGATTCAGGACAAACAGTCAGCAGCCCTGGAGAAGGTCAACTTCTCTGCATATATTCTCCCACCGCTGTTACTAAGCGAACTGCAATCACACATGACTGACTAGTGGGTCGTTACAACAGATGGTAGGACTCTGTGTAGAAAAGATGGAGGGGAAAAAGTCAGCAAATATGATCCAATTTTACAACACTTACCACACCTGTCTATTGAATTTGACATTAGGATAATATAAAAAAAAAGAACAGTACAAAAAAAAAAGGAAAAAAAGACAAAATGCGGATATAACTGGATTAAACCCGAATGAATTGACGGGGTGGGTCTCTGTACCCTTTTGACATCAGTAACACATAAAGAATGGTAAAAATTTAAAGAGTGAATAAAAGACAACATAGGTGATAACGAAAAGGTAAATACTGATACAATAACGAAAATTAAATAATGATCAAAGAAAAAGAAACAGATTTACGATGCTACGTACATATTCCTCCTCATGCGTCCTTAGTACCTCCTTTTACGACCAAACTCGCTGTACGATTAAGTCTAAGATAGTGTTGCTTACATCCGATTTTCGTTCCTTTTTCTCACAATCATCACAAATATCGTAGACACTTAACCACTGAGTCGTTAAGCAATAATTGCGACTAATATTACTTTAAGATACCCTGAAGGAAGTGTTGAAAATTTATCGTTTTGGTATTTATTTTACCATTTTCTCCGAACTGTCTAAATGTTTGTATAAAAGCTTGTAGGCCTGTATGTTTTTTTTTTCCTAATTATTTAATAGTCAAATTAATTTTTTCTTTCTTTTTGTAGTCTACGGAGTTTCTCGAGATCGGAACCTCCGTTATTAAGCAACATTATATGAAATCAGGTTTTGCTTTACGATGGCTTACTTAACGACAGTCGTAAGAGTGAGGTTTATTTTAGTTTAGCTTTGAAGGTTTTCGATGTATAAAGCAATCAAAATTAGTAGCATTGTCAAACATATTTATTTCTTTATCCAACAACAATACAGTACCAGTAAACGTACCGTAAACAATAATAATATTGGAATGTAAATAGCACAATATGATAATAACGGACTCCAAAAATGCTGCCAACGCTCAATAATAATGTGTGAAACATTTCAAAAGAAACAGAATTCATTTAAATGATATAATTTTGTGAAATTGAAAATTCAATATAAAACCTCAATGAAATCAAAAATATGTATACATCCACTGTCAATTATCTTTAATAAACATTAATAGCTGTTGAACTTAAGTATTAATTGCTAATGGTTCCTTTATTTATTGTTAAGGTATCTTTTATAATTAAGTGCAATGTTTCCAAAACTTACTGACTCGCGAATTCCTTCATCAACATTGTATTTATGTCGCCAATTTCTCACATCATCCAACCAAAAAAAAAAAACGATGTTATTACATAATTTTCATCATTAGACGGAAAACGCTGATTTATTAGAACTGCACGTGCACTTACATCACAGAATGTTCATTGCTAAATACTGGAAATAAAATTAAATAGATCATTGCACCGACTTTTTTTTTTTTTTTATTCGAAGTATTTCATTGGCTTTACTTTGAAACTAGCCTTACTATATTTTTTTTTTTATATAAATTAACTGAAGGTTACTTAATTAAATTTAATAAATTTACTGAAGTAGGGAGCATAAAATATTTAAATTTTCTGAAATACATATTGTTTCTGAAGTATTTTATTAATATAAGCAAAAAAAAAATGAAAAATCTGTTTCACAAATGTAGTTATTATAAATACCTGAATTATTATAAATATTTTCATATCATAATGTTTTAGGCTTATTTAAATATTTTACAGCATTTTATTAATGTAATATTAAAAAAAAAATGAAATTCCAAATGGAATTACTGCTTTGCTATAAATAACAGAATGAAGTTTTTTTTTTCATATTTTTATGTTTTTTAGGTTTTCTTAAAATGCTTTTGATGTTCGTGCTTTTTTATTGAATTCGTCATGCAACTAAGCAATAATTTTAATATTATATCTTTCTGTCATAGATTTTACTTGAAAAAGAAGACGGTGGAAATATTAGCAAAAACCTACTGTCAGTCAATCACCTCGCAGGAGCCCCGTCGGAAGTTAAACAGTGGATGTACGAGAAACGACTAAATGAGGGACACATCAATAATATCATCGGTCAACATCTTTTCTAGTTTCATTAAGAATCTGCTTGAAAGGTTATCACTTTTGGAAATATGTTAATAATTTTTTTTTAAACTGCTAAAAAAAAAACAAATTATGATCAAACTCTATGTTTCACTAATTTTATCTTTTTTTTTTTTTCTTTTTTCAAAGAAAGTTATTAAATTTTATCATTAATAAAAAAAATGCTGGGAATCACAACAATTTATTTGGAATTCTAGATTTATGTAGAACTCTTGAATCTGTCCATGGACGTCAATCATGACAATTTCTTAAATATTAGTTTTATATCAATTTTAGTAAGATAATTTTAATTGATTTATTTTGTATTAAAGTGTTGAGATGAGACATTATCTCTTAAGATCTTGAGATTAATTTAACTAAAATTAAATATAAGTAAATAAATTTGTTAAATTTGTATTTATTGATCGATTTGAAAGATTTTCTTAAATGTGACTTCTTTTAAATTGTACTAAATAATTTCAGATTTCTGCTGGTTGGTTAATAACAACTCTGACATATTCTTTGTTTCTATTAGGGCGCCATTACAACGAATAAGATTAATTAATAATCCACATTCCTCGAAGAAGGGCTACTATAAATTGAAATCTACTAAACGACAGCCCCAGAGACGTCGTTCAATCTATGTTGAACTAAGAACGATATTTCTGAGCGGGAAGACCTTGAGGAATTATATAATTCAAGCAATTCAAAACTTAAGAAAAGCTGCATTAGCAGATTTATAGCAAACTGAACATTTTGTTTACATTTTTTTAAATCAAATCAATGAATTCCAATTAATTTCTCATTGTTTTAATTATTAAACGAAATTTTTAATTTGTTTTTCGCTAATTATAGAAAATATTAGAACAAGTTAAAAGATAGGAAATGGAAGAATATTAATGCTAATACATTACTTTACAAATGTCAAGAGGCTTGCCTTAGAAATATGTCTATTCTGACTGGACGAGATTTACATAATGTGTAGATACATTAAAAAGTACCTGTTAAATACTTTAAATATAGTAAAACTACTTTTAGTTTCCATTTGCGTGTGTTTTTTTAATAATTAATGTTCTAGAGCCATTTACATAAGAATTAAGCAGTATTAGTTATGAATATAAATATCAATTACTAGCTGTATCCGGCATGCGTTGCAATGCCACTCAAAGAAAGAAAATGTTTGCGTTTTAATTCTGTTTATTGAAGTGCTTTTGGATACACAATATATTTTTGTTTTCCGTCTGATGCATACACGAATAAATCAGAAGGTTTTCCGATGTGTGAGCAGGCCACATACAGCTATCCACGTGTTGTCCCTGTGCTTTGTTGATGGTCATTCCAAATGCGAGTCGCACCGGAAACTGCAAACGTTGAAACCGGAAATACACTCATTTGTTGAAACGACTCGCGCACTAGATATTGTAAAATGGTTTTACTAATTCAGAAACTTTCGCGGGCGTGCGCACAACAACTCACCAAAGTTTCATCGCAATCTGATGAATGGTTTAGGAACGCATACGGGACAAACAAACAAACAAACGTTTATTTTTATATATTAAGATGTACGTACAGCAATTCATACGCGTATTTATAGTTGAGTCAAGGGGTCTCCTCCCACCAAAATCTCAAAATAAACCATTTGTTTTTTTGGGTGGATGGCCGATTGAGAGGACCTTGCCTTTCAAGAAGAAAAAAAAAAAAAAAAAAAAAGTCGGCATTGCCCTAAGGTAGAAGCAACAACGATAATCACTAAAAGAATCAATTGATTGTAGTTTGAATAACAGTTTTATTTTTTCGTCTAAGTTGTCTGTATGCCTGTGAATCATTTTCTTGGTTGTTTTTGGGTGAGTTTCTCTCAATGAAGCAACCGATGAATAAGCACTGAGAAAACACTCACACACACAAGCATCTTTAATGCAGTAAAAGTTTATTAAGGGAATTCTCGCCTACATGAAAACTCTCTTCGGGACGTATTTATGCTCACATCCGGTCTCATCCAGAATTCATTGAGAAGCTCTTGGTAATTTTAAAGTCTATTAAGTAAAATGTTTTGAAGTTATAATAATAATAGGAAGTTTTATTGTAATTAATATCAGCAACTTTAGTATTATAAATTAAGAATTTAATTTAAATTAGACCTTAATACCAGTTTATATTTCTAATCGTTAAATGATAACCTTGAGATTGTCTTTTTGAAACAGTATTTTTTATGTACAGAACATGCAATGTCTCAAGTTAAGTAAACCAAAAATTTCCGCAAAATAAAAAGAAACAAGGTAAGGATAGTGATTAGCAAACCAATCACAGTGCTTCGCAACGGCTTCTGAGTCACCTTTACTTCAGAATATACTGCGCAGGGGTGATCAAGAAAAGGCGGGCGCGAGTCTGTTTGCGACCCCATGCTATCGTACCCACCCCTATTTAGATGGAATAATCGTCATTCTTAACTCAAACCTTGTTAATACACTGAATTCCTAATAATGATTAAAAACAAACAAACAAAAAATAACTAAAGTTGATGAGGGGATCGAACCCACGACCTTCTAATTATCTTTAGACCTTATTAGCACGACGCTCTAATCAACTGAGCTAACAGGCCCCTTACAACATTCAACATTCAGGCCACCTACAACTGAGCTAACAAAGCCGTTGCGAAGCATTGTGGGATATGTGTCCACAGACAGACAAACGGGGGATATAAAGGTCTTTCAGAAGCCTAAAAAAGGGATTCTCAACTTCCCACTCGGAGCGTATGCACAAGCTAGCTGGATTTACGCTTCTTCTTCGATATTAACTTTTAATAATCTAATTAACAACTGATTACTCATTTTTATATTTTACATTGTAAATAAATAAAATTATAACATTGTAGGCAAGATTTACAATAATACTTACAGCATTGTCGCCCTAAATCCAGAGATCTGATTTGCTTTGAAATAAAAATAGAGTGTATATCTCTAATTAATTTAGGAAAGGTAAATTTTTGCTTAAGACACAGTTTTTGTGTTCACACAAAAGTAGATACTGTCGGAATTCTGGGCTGTCGGGATTTTGCCAGTCGTGATTCTAGCTGTCGGGCTTTTGGCAGTCGTGATTCTAGCT
>JAFIDM010000003.1:41237467-41277726 GCA_023159025.1 Thereuonema tuberculata | reverse complement strand
CAGTCGTGATTCTAGCTGTCGGGCTTTTGGCAGTCGTGATTCTAGCTGTCGGGATTTTGGCAGTCTGGATTCTAGCTGTCGTGATTTGAGTCAGACCCAGTTTATATGCTTTCTAACATTCTATATTACAGAATCTGCTGCTATCCACTTCTTGTATCAATTTTTAGTGATGATAAATCTTACAATGACTGGTAATATAATCCGAAAGCTCTACAATGCAATTCCAAAAACCGTGCAGCTGTGGCGTCTTATGTGTAGACATGACATGAACTTGAAATTCATGTCATAATTCTTTTATAACATTATCTCCAGTTAGGCAATTCATTTCTAAATCTTTTTTCTTTAAATTTTTTTCTTTAAAATATATCAAAATTAAGTAAGCACAAAGAAAACGAATGAAACGCAACGTGGACGTAATTAAGGTCATGTACATTCAAGAATAAGTAGCCTAATCTATGTCTCTTTTTTTAGACGTAATCTGATCCTTCCAATTATTGGAATCCCTGTTTCTTTACTTGATTAGAAAAAAAATGAGTGGAATGCTTAAATCAAATTATATGATAAAAGTTTAACAGGGTTTAACGCTGGCAATTAATGATAAGAAGTTGTAAGTGATGAGATAACATCACTTCGTATCGTTGGCAGTCCAAGTAAGAATCCAATGGAGGTCATTCCTTTGGGTTTCTAGGCAAGAAAATAGAACAAGAAAAATGTCTGGAATTGACTTTTTAGTAAATTTAAATTATTGTAGTGAAAGTTAAAAGTGGGACCGGAAGCCGAGTGGGTAAGGGCGCTTGGCTGAGGGTTGGAGGTAGAGGGCTCGATTCCCGGCCTCGGCGGAGGGCGGGAATTTTTCCACGCTCCATTCTACTCCAAACGGGTCCTAGGGTCTACCCAGCCCTCTGTAAAATGGGTATTTGGTTTCTTTCCCGGGAGTTTGTCCCGTTGGCTCGCTGTGCTGGGAGCCTTACCTCCAGCAACCCCAAAGGCCTGTCACGGCCTGTAGTGGGTTTCTTTTTTTAACTTTCTTTAAATTATTATAGTTAATTTAACAAATGATGACACAAGTTCCTGAAGAACTTAAAACTATTTTCCTATATCAGTTACTTTAAATTCGAATTGCTTCTTTAAATTTTAATCATATGTAATTGCGCGCAAATAAATCCCTTTCCGAAATATTTCTAATTAATTTCAAATGTTTTGAAATACGAAATGAAATTTCAAACTAAACAAAAGAAACTGTCAGGGAAAGATGTCCTGACATCGTAAATTACAATTAAAGCTATAAAACCTATCTTGAAACAAAAAACGATGTGTGTTTTATACCTTCTAGGCAATTAGCAAACATAAAAAAAATTACGGGTCACAATTGAAAAGCAGGTTTTTTTTTTTTTTTTTGAACAAAAGGTTCTCCATGTGGGAATATTACGAACGAGGTTACATCGGATTGTAAAGAGTTTATCTGAATAGGGCTTGCCAAATAGATTATTGCAAACAAAATATTGATTCCCCCTTTTCAAATGACACATAAAAATCATACATGGACTGGCACGGATTGAATGAACACGCCTTTTAATATAAGGTTGAACCCAACTTTCAATTTTGTCATGGGTTGTATTTTTTAATTCTGAAAACTTATAATAAGGAAGAAATAAAGAAAGAAATAGTAACAAAAAAAGGGTAGATTTTTAATTAATTTTTTTATATTTAGATAATAATAAAATAATAGTTTTTACTTTTGTATTTTCGTTGGCATAGTAATGTCGAATAAATACGATATAACTACAAGTAATCGATTATTCGAACTGAGTGATTAACTAAGATTCCGAAAATTTATAATTTTGTTAATAGCATTTCAATAAACGTTTTTACTGCGTAAACACTCAATAATGAAGATAATATCATTCCTCCTTCTTAGCACACTCCTCTACATATTATATAGTAGAAACCACAATAAAAACTTCTTCAAATTATTTATTAAAATAATAAATAATACATATCGCAAATTTTCGGAAAATTTCCTTATTCCTTTTTCAAGCTATTTATAAATAAAGACTAAAATAAGGAAATAAATTTAACGTGCTGGAAGTTTTAATCAAAAAGAAACAAAATTAGAAATAAGGACAGCACAAGAATAAATAAATTGCCTTTCTGACCAAAAAAAATTGTGATTTTTGAAAAATTCTGAATTTTTTTGATGAGTTGTTCCTTGAGTTTAAAATTTTACGAATTTCCGTAATTTAAAATAAAAAACTAGTGTATGTGAAGAGATTAAGACTTCTTTTTAAGTTCATTTTTAAAATTATTATTATTTCATCTATTCTTTGGGGACTATTGGACTGTTAGTTTCATTTGTGTATAAGGAATACTCAAAATTTTCAATTTCCTAGGATAAATATTACTTCTCTCTATAAACATTTGAGATTCTGAATTTTCGGTGTATGAGAATATCCTTTGCTTGAAATAGTGAATCTATCGATCCAACATTATTGTATATTTGTAAATTTTAACTTGAAAATTTAACTTGGCTTACATTTATACCCGCTTTAATCACAATAAATAAGGATTTTTAAATTTTTGACATCAGAGGCTTCTTATTGTATCAGTCTTCTAAGTTGCAGAATCTTAACAATGAGTAACTTTTTTTTTTCATTTTATATTGTTTACTTATTAATCTGTTGGTTTGATGGCAAAATATAAAATAAAATATTAACCAAGTGTAAAAGAAATATAATGTTACATATATTTTTACACATATATTACATTATATGATGTATATGATACTTTTACTATATTTTTATTATAATTTTTATTATATAATACAAGATTGTATAAAAAGGAAACGAACTCGTAACACTGTTCAGATATCCCTGTATCAGAATTGAATGCTAACGTATTTTGGGGGGTTTGGGCTTGTAGGTCTTTATCAAATTGGTCCGATGTGTGGAAAAATGGTCTGTCTTTCTTAAGATCCTAAATCTTCTGTTCAATTCATGTTCTTAGATGTTATAGTTGTAAAAATTATTGAGAAAAGAAATGCTGATCGCCTATTTAAGTTATTATTTTTTTATATTAACTTCTTGCAAGGCTATTAATATTTCAGAAGATTTCATTAAATAAACAGTTTAACGTGTGTTAAAATTGCATTTTAATTGAATAAGAAATTACCAATCACACTAAAAATTGTTACAAATCTTTATAATAAAAATTTAAAAATACATTACGGAACCAAAGGAGAGTTTTCGGAATCTTATGGGACTCCCTTATCAATACAAGAGACTGACAAGGGAATCGCATAAGATTCCGGAAGGTCTCCTCTGATTCCATAATGTATTTTTAAATTTTTTTATAAAGATTTGTAACAATTTTTTGGTGCTTTGGTGATTTCTTATTCACAATTTATAGCAATGTTTTTTGTTTTTTTTTCTAGAGCCATTACATGTTGCATCGCAGATCGCCTTGATGCTGAATAAACTATATCGATCTTTTCTTGTTTTTGAATGGGAATTTTATTTTTTTTGGTGGAATTGAAGGACTGTCTTTAATGTACTAATGATGTACTAATGTACACAGCGTACAGTCATCTTATTCCAGATGCATAGAAGGGTCTCTGTAGGTTTAGCGGGAAAGTAATGGCGCCATGCTTGTAAGAAAACAAATGCTATATTTTGGTGCATCTTCAAAACATATATCCCTGAAGTAGAATCAATGCATTGCCAAATACTTATCGTACATTTTCCGTAGTGATATATTTACGTACTGCAAATTGATGAATAGTTAATGAATATTGAATGTCCACATTTGTTTTTGTCAACAAAGCTGTGTAATTCAATGCAGTCCAGGGGAATTCAGTTTTGTAAGCAGTTCGCCATATTGAACTACCACAACGTAGCTCCTGATACACAGAGCCGGATATAAACAATGTTCCCTCCCCCTCCCCAGCGAAAATCCTTCACGGCCCTTACCAAGCTATTTCGAGCCGCAACAGACCATGGCGCGGGCCCCCCTTTTCAGCGGGGCTCCCCCCGCAATGCGGGGACTGGCGATACCTAGATCCGGCCCTAATGATTCACATAACAATCACATAATATGATAGTTAGCATATCTTTACGCGAACATGTTAGAAACATTTGAATTTTCACAGATTAGTGGGACATGTATGTGTATTTTATATATCTAAGATGTAATATATACAGTAATTCTAATAACTGCGTCTATATCTAAGTGTCCAGTACCCGAAAAGGTTAAGAACAATGTAAATCCAGTACAATACAAAGAACGTAACTTCTAATTCATTGTATTTTCTAAGTTTTCCTCTTAATTGAAAACAGTAGCAAAACATTAGAAGCTGGGTTCATTGTCTGAGAAGAACAATAACCGTTTACAGCATTAACGTATAATTACGTCTTCCCTTATTAATTACTGAATACAACGGCTTTTAATATTCATTGACGTCACAACCTTCAGCCACGTGGATTGAACCGATTCAATGACGTTTGACAATCTGAATGATTGGATGGGTTTTTTTTTTCCTGACAAAATGACAGCAGAGATTAATTGATTCATTAAAAGTTATTTTTCTTTTTTTTCCTAAGACGTCATTCACTAATTTCGGCTGCGACATGACGATGACGCTTCGACAATTATTGTCAATTACGTTTCAGTCATTTTGTTCCAACATCGTTGTCGTAATTCCGGATTGGGGTTAATTCATGTTGAAGATCCTGGTTGACAACAGTAACAGCTATTGGACAATTTTTAGCCTCCAAGTCGAGATGCAGGAAACGAGAGAGAAGAAGATGAACTGATCTTCCTTCTCTTCTTTTTTGACAGTTCAACTGAGGGTAAAAAGAACGGGGGGGGTTGTTCCAAACATAGCCAAGACCTAATTCTTCAATTCTGCATTTTTCAGAATTTGCAAAACGATGTTTCATCAATTAAAATATGCTTAATAATTGAAAAACAAACACTTTTGTCTTTAATAGAAGCAAGCAAGAACATCTCATGGAACAGTGCTTATCAAACGATGGGTCCCGGGAAAGGAGATGACCTTTCTTCTACAATTCTTTATAACTTTACGATTTTTTTTTTATTTCAAATCTTAAACTGGTGTGTAATGTATGTATTGCCAAATTGGAGATATATGAAAAAGAGACAGCCGCTTACAAAGACTGAGAGCCCTTCTACAGATTTTATTTACTTACCAAGATCCTAATTATCATTTAATTAATGATGAATATTCATTAGTTATATTTCTGTCCTTCAAAAAAAAAAAAAAAGAAAGAAAATTCTTAGGTATTTGATGACACCATTTCCTACGAATCATCCGATATTAGTAAATCGTTGTTGTTAGGTTGGTTGAAACTGAAATATAATATTTGTAAATGCTTTGAAAATGTTAAACATCTTTAAGTAATAAATAAATTCAGTCTTACTTCATTCTTGTCTTTCCATCTGCAGTTTATTCATTAATACTTGACTAAAAAAATTTTAGCATCTAAACCTTTTTTTAGAATCAAAATTTATTTAAGAGTTAATACGTTGGAAATTGCGGAATTTTTTTTTAATAGGCACCTCTTAAAATCTGAAGAAAGAAATAAATTCTTTCATCTCTAATACCTTAGAAAATATTCAGAAGCTCCAATAAAACTGTCTAGGGCTCAACGGGTAAAGCTACACAAGGAAAACCAATGTAACAACGCCACTCATACCTGCTCTTTCTCTTATAGATCAACGTAACTTTATTATTATTATTATTATTACTTCTCTTTTCTTTTTCTATACAATAGAATTGATTTTAACTCTAATTTCACAATTCTATTTAACTAGTTACAATTCTGATACAGCAAATAAACAATAAGACTTAAAATTACTTTCAATACTTGCAAAATTTAAGTCTTAAAAATACTTAAAACTTAAGTCTTTTAAAAATTGACACTTATCTGACGAAAAGATTGAGTTCGAATCCTGTAAGACATGGATGTTTCCTTTATCTGTCCTTCATACATTGAACGATAGATAGATAAACAAAAAGATATCCTGCTCGGATTCTAGGAAAAAAAATACTCAAAGGATTTTTAACGTCTACAAAAAGATCAACAAATAAAACAAACTAAGCTTCGAATACTCTTATGTCCTCAAGAAACGAAACTTAAAGATTTTGAACTTCAAGTCTGACCTCTGCATTCTAATTAGCCTTTTGCACAGAGTGGCTCTAAAATCAGGAACCAAAGGAGTGGGTCGTAATAAACAATTATCAAAACACAGAAATTTATGGGACTATGCTGTAAATACTGGTACTCCTCACTTTACGATCTATCTGCTAAATGACCTCCGCCTTTGAAGGTACAACTTCTATTTAATCGTCATCTGCCTTACCTGAACCCTCTACAGCTTCAGATAACCAAATAAATAAATGATAATATGTACATACGCATGTCTTTTTATGAATAAATTTGAAGTTTGTTGCATAATTTTTATAATTTTACAACGATCCTATATTCTCGGCGTAAGCTCCTCGCTTATCGACCAATTCGCTTAACGACGTAGTCGTCGGAACGGAACTCGGTCGTAAAGTGAGGAGTATCTGCACATCTCTTGTATATTAGCAATTAAAAATAAGAAATAAAGAAAAGATAAAAAAAACAGCAAAGAAATAATCAAATACAGCTAACATACATAGTGCTTTGGAACTTTAGTATTTTTTGTTTCTTTAAATATTCGGAATATTAAAAAAAAAATATGCAGATAAACAACTTGTTTCTTGTTGCTACCATAGTGTATTTTTTGATCTCATTTCCTTTCAAATATGACGACTTTCTTAATTTCTGTAAATAGTATAAATCCATTTCCTTAGTCCAAAGAAGAATACAACAACATTTTAACGCTTAACATTATCCAAGGCAGATCTTAGCTGCAGACAAATTAGAGTATATTTAAACCATTCCAGGAAACGTCAACTTTAGGTTCTTTTTTCTTCCTCACAAGAAACAGACTTATTTTTCTTAAATGAAAGGTGATTCTGCCAATACATCACCCACGTGAAGAAGGGTTAGTAGCCACAGGTTAGAAAACGTTCGAGAACTGCTTCTTTTTTTTTGGCAACTGTCCAGGTTTCTTGTGGCACGGAATGCTGGCAAAGTTCCAGCCCAGTTTCATTCTTGAATCAAACTGATATGAAGACAATACTCGAATCTCTTTTAATTTACAGATGTTAGCGATTCAAGGGCCGCGGAAGCCAGGCAAGCAAAGGGTTTCCCCTCCAGTTTCACGTTCAAGGTTATCTGGTGGCTCCCCTTTGCGGCCAGTGACAGATCCTCCTGCAATGACGCCTACTTTATCAAAGAGACATAACATCTTTAAATTGCTGTTCAAGTGGAACACCTTGACAGATGAGGCCAAATGCTTTGGTCGCCAAGTTTCTGGAATTCCCCAATGACAATGAGCAAATACTGCATTCAAATCAAGCGAAGAAAAGCACCAGATATCAATATTTATAAGTGGATAAACGATAATCATAATAAAAAGTATATTTACCTTCATAAACTCTTATTAATTAAAAATGCTTAATTATTTAAGATAAATAATAATAATTGGTCAACTTAATCTTTTTTCTTGTGAATTGTTTTCTAAAGAAACTTAATTAATCCGTGATTAATTAACTTGACTACAAATTGTCAACTGATTAATTATTCCTCGACTTCACTTCCGGTGCTGGCTTGGTTTATTTATCGATCACAAAGTTGTTGTTAAGGAAAAATCTTAAAAAATGTAACGTAAAAAAATTATTAGGATGACAATTAATTACTTATATCCACTGCTGTTTGAAAAGGAATTTTTTTTTTTTTTTATATCACTTTTGTTTGCGTCATTTAAACGGATGTAAAGCCTATCGGTCGACGTCTCTGGATAGGAAAAATACAAAAGCGATTTCCAAAAAAGATTGGATGAAGTTCATTATGATATTATGGATTCGGTAACACTAATCACAAAAACACGACAACATACCCAAAGAGGAAGCAAGTGTTTTTTTGGGTAAAATAAATAAAAATATATATACATATAGTGATATTCATACTGATTTTCATTTTTCAATTTTCAGTTTATACTACCAAAGTACATAAAACAAATTTTAAGATATAGGAAACTGCAACTGAAAACTATACTTAAACCTCTCTTACAAGTATCTTAATGATGAGATACCATCTTTTTATACATTATAATATAATATTAATATTAATGTTATAATATTATTAATATGGTCTTTGTGATTCAAGCTTTTCCCCCTACTTAAGAACTGTGTTGCAAAAATGATAATAATAAAAAAAAATAAGTAACAAATTTATTAAGAAGGGTGTTATTGTACAAGCGTAAGAAAATACCGAATTGTAGTTGGTTTTCTAATTAAATTGTTTATTTTCAAGACTGTATAAGTTTGCTATATTCCTATTTTACATTAACAAATTAAGAAATAACTTTAGAAAATTACTTAACATTTAGGTCTTGAAATGTCCAGGTCTCTCACAAATCCAGCCAATTTCTTGTCGTCATCGTTAATATAGATTTACTATAATAATTAAATATAAATTATCAGTTTTCTTTAATTCAATATTACGTTAATATAAGAAAGATTCTTAAAAAGCTTAATATGGATAAATACATTAATAAAAAACTGCAGACATTGCTATTTTTATTATTATTATGTTTGTATGTTTCAAACCTTGGGTTTCCCCAGCAAAAACATTATTATTATTATTATTATTATTATTGTTGTTGTGATTGAAAAATTTAGATATTTATTTCATTTCATATTTATTATTTCGAAACCAGAAGAACATTATTTATAAAAATAAATACTATTTTATTGTAGTTTGTTATAAGTTTTTATGTTAGTTAAAATTATAAATCCTGATTCGAATATACATCTTATTCCATTTTCTCATCTAGAAAAAAATAATAAACTGAAAAGTTAATTGAAATTAATAAATAACTATTATGCGCTTACTTGTCTTTTCTTAGCTTGGTGTTTTATTTTCTTACGTCATAATGCAGAGCTATCTCCTGTATTTTTTTTTTGCTTCTTAATTAACAGTGGAATCACAGTAAGAACCTAATAAACAAGTTTTGTTAAACATATAGTTAGTAATCTTTCTACATTCAACTTCAACGACCTGTCAGCAACTGAGTGGAGTTGGCGTTAGTTAAGTAGGAGGAAAATCATCTAATTAAACTATTTACAACACTCCTTTCTTTAAAAAAAAAAAAAAAAAAAAAAATATTCTTGAAGCAAATAAGTTTAATTTTCTCTTAAAAATAGGAATTATTGTCAGAACTTCTGTATTCTACTGAAAAAATAAAATAATGTCTATTTATTCCAATTATTTCGATTTATTCCAACTCAACGGTCGTAGATTTTGTCAGAATATAGTATAAAGCGATAAAGCAGTCTGTTTATGCGTCGCATTTCCTGCCTCATCTATTAGTTATTTTTTTTTAATATAAAAATTAAAGTGAGACCAAGTGTTTATTAATTAAAGAGCTGTTTCACGCTCTTTGGCGATCGTCAGCTAGGGATAGTCACCAATATACAGCGAGGTCTCGGTACAGAGATAATAGGAAAAGATGAAATCATTAAGTAATCGAAAATATAGTTAATAATAACGCAGAATGGTATTTTTTTCTTAAATCAAAAATAACATTTAAAGAGGAAAAAAAAGTAGGGGGAGTTTTGTATTATAAGATCTCTCAGTCCCTAATCAAGTTGTATGTTATTCACCAAAGCCGCTTTTCCAATTTCATATCGTCTACTTCTGTCCACAATATCTTTCAACTGTGCCGTCTTCATCATTTTCATCTTCGTAATCTCTCTTTTTATCCTACATTCACTTTTCTTGCTATTTTAATATATCCAAGTCTTGTGTTGGAGATAATTAGCAGAAAACAATCAATATAAGAAATAGTGCGAAATAACGAAATAGTCCGTTCACTCTGATAGTTCCTTGACGACATCAAATAAGATAAAAACGTGTTTAAGTCAATATAAACTACAGATATATCGTCAATAAGGTGGTCAAGTAACATTTTTGAAAATATTTGGATTTACAGAAGTTTGGATGTTATTGTCCTCAAAATGAAAGTTGGCCGGCGGAAGTTTGAACTGCGCAGCCCTTCCGGTAGCTGATCAATTATGTTTTCCTGTCACAATGGACGATGGCGTCTGTTTTCACTGAGAAAGACCTGTTGATAACGCCAAATTAAAACTTCTCTCGTCTATTTAGCGTTATTTCAATACCAGTTGCTAACAATAAGTATTTATATAACTAAATAAATATATATTATTTATAAATACAATGATCTTTTGCAAAGTAACAAGCGATTATCGTAATGGCGGCGCGGCGTCCTGTCATTAAAATCAGACGGAAGTGCCTGACCAGACTAATCGATCATACATGCGCAGATCTCACAAAAACAGGGCGGCCATCTCTCATTTGGAGGACAGTAGAGATAGAGTGGAATTTTTCTCGGGCAACGCCGGATATTTCTAAGTTGTTCATTCTAACCATATACGCTTGTGTCTGTCTATAAGTGTAAGATTATCACATGACTGTAGCTCAATCTGTTATAATTCTTAGGGGGATGCTGTTTTGATTTTTGATTGTCTTCTATTTGGCTACCGACAGAGGTAAGAATTCGAGGGAAGACCGGAGAGGACCTCTTCAGGCTATTCTTCAGCTTTTAGAAGGGTAGAGAAAACAAAGAAGCAGAAATAGCATCTTCAGATTAGAACCAAATCCTTAGGGATCTCTAGTTAGAAAAGGTCTCCATGAACTATTTTCATGCAGTTCTATTAAAATGTTCGAAAGATAAAATTGCAAGCGCAGAAATTCGAGAAAACTTACAAAAAAAAAATATATATATCAATCAAAGGATATAAATATACGATTGCAGTAAATGAAGAAGCGTTTGTGTCTGTTAGATAACGATTTCTTTTCACCTTTTCCGTTTGAAATGTGAAACTCTGCTTCCTCACATTCTCTGACTAACTTAGGATTGAGTTTCAAGTTTGTAAGAAAACTAAGTCATAGTTTTCTATGACTAACAAGAATTCTAACATCGCAGAAAATATCTATTAAAAGATCTATTTAGCCTTAATTTCAAGTAGATAAGTAACCCGATTACTTAAAAAGAAACAAATATAAGTAAATAAAAAACCACATCAGAGTTAATTGCTTTGGAAGCTTAAGTCGCGTTTCTGCGAAAGGACGACCTGTTCAGTGTATTAAGTCTATCTTTCTAAACTTAGTTGGAAGAAGACTCCGTCATTTAACGGTAATCACTGGAAGATAGACATCGCAATTACAGCTAGTGTTTCTAAGCGAGAGAGACAATAGGAAGTTCGAGGAAAACTATATATTTAATTCTTCCGTTTAACAAAAATCAATTAGAATAAGAAAAAAAAAGATGGGAAGGAATAATCTTGAAATCTACGAGTGCAGCTTAAGGTTCCTAAAGAACTATTTACAATTTAAGATTAAGAAGTGGAGGTAATTTTTCTTGATAAACAAAAATGCAATTTATTCTTAATTAATATCATGTCTCTCATTTTGTTGAGAAACTAATTGTTAATATTCAATGTTGGAAAGACTTGAAGAAGGAAAAGCAAACATTCTTTTTCGAAAATTTGCTGCATTAAATAAAAATATGCAATTCGAGAGATGATTTTTTTTTTTTTTTTTTTTTTTAGCAATTACAAAATTGTTCTGTTTTTATTTTTTTTCAAAATTCTAATCCTTATTTTTAACAGGAAGATATTGAATTAGTTATAATCGTAATTTTAATTAACGTTATGTCATTTTTATATTTTGAATAAAATAATAAGCCAATATACAAATTAAAATTAAAAAAAAACTTTTAATACATTAAAATGACATGTTTCGATCCGACTAGCCGATCATTTACATGTTTTGTAAAGGATCCATTAGCTTATCGAAACATGTCGTTTTAATGTGTTAAATGTTTTTTAGATTAATTTGTGTGTTGCTTATCATTTTATTCAATTAATTTACACACGTTAAATTTATTTGTTATTTTTATATTTTTGAGCAAGAAATTTATTACAAACATATTTCAATACTTTAAGCTATAAAAGAAAGTGATGATGGAGACATTTGGTCAAACTTAAATTGAGAATTTTTGTTTACGAATGCAATTCTATCTGTGCAACAAGTTAAATTTTAAATTTTCTAATAACAGAATTTTTAAAATTATTAATATATAATTGCGGAAAGCAAAATTTTCATTTATTAATATAAAGGAGGAAGTTTGTTGGTTTGTTTGTTCGCTGTGGCAATAAAGAATAAATAAATAAAGAAAGAAATAAAGAAATAAATAAATATAACTTATTTATTGTTTTGCTTAATTAAATGTTCTTAATTTCAGATCAACAAAAATCCGGATCCGGAGTAAACAAGGAGACAAACATTCTTGAACGTCGCATATCTGAAACCGCTTTAGTTGGAAACACGAAATTTCACATGAGTGTTCTTTTATCAATATCTAAACATACATATCAACGAATGTTCGAAATTCCCATTCTAAGGGATGTAAACGCAGGTTAGAGGGGACAAACTTTATTGAAGGATATTTTACAGGGTATTCAGATTAAAAAATCAGAATATAACATTACTTTGTAATTATCACGTGTTTTTTTACCAATTGCAAAAATTTCAAAGTGATCACACAATTCCAATTTCTTCGTCATCCACATAAGGACAACTTTTTTTTTGTAATCCGAGCTAAGCACGGGTATTTTGCTAGTTTATATTAATAAAAAACGTTATCTTTGTGAAGCGAAATAGTTCATTTATTACACTCGTCTTCGTGAAAATTTATAAACAGAAATTTTTCTAATAGGTGAAAAAGTAAGTGAAAGATTTTTATCTGGTAACTATACATATTCTTAGCAATCAATCGCGTAGTGAGAGTGAAGCACTTTGAATCCATTTTAAGTGATGGGGAAGGAAGGATGGGGTGGGGGTGAAAAATAAATAAGTACAGTATGTTTTAAATTGGACCACAAGTAAGGTATGGACGAAATTTTAAGAAAATTTGTCTAACCGCTTTAATGTGATGCGCGAACAAATAGACAGAAAAGAAAAATATGGAAGAGTTGGAATAGCTCAGTTAATGATAATAATAATAATAATAATAAATTCATAATAAACGTAATCTTTTAAGTAATAACAGTACTTTTTTGTAATTGTTACTGCTAATGAAATGAAACATTAAAAAATTTTGTGATTGGGCCGTGGGAGCATCATCTTTGATTATTCGCTCCGGACATTAAAGACAGGTGTTTCTGACATCTTTAAAATAAAACATTTAAAATCTATTTTTAGTTTTTCACCAAAAGATTCAACCTGAACTATTTTTCGACATCAACAAAAAATTCTAAATTAAGAACTTTAATTATGAGAAATTAGATCTTGCACTGGACAACTTAGATGACATTATTTTCCTTAATGTTTCTTGAAGATCTTTATCTTTTTGAAGAACGTGGAAGCCATTTGAATAGCCAGAATCAACTGTAAAACGAACACATATTATTATATTCATTTATTTCACAAATAAAACTCATTTTTACTTTATTATTTCAACAGTATTTTTTTTTGTTTTAGTAAGAAGCCTTTTCTATTCTTTGTTTAGAAAGTGTCACTAGTTAAAAGTTGACCCATAGACCTCATTGAGTGTTGAACTATTTAGTGACACGTAGAACCATCATGACTTGTTTTATTTGTCAAGCCCTCATCACTAGTTTCATACCAAGAAAGGATAGTTAAAAGCGGGTTACCCTATCCTACGCTCATCTACCCTACAAGGACAGATTCACAAGACAAGCACCTGTATCATGTTGAAAAAACTCAAAATTTACGACAACCAACGGACAAGAATAGACAATGTTAAAAGTAATAGACAACGTACAAATTAAGTGTTAAAAACAGGAATATTTGGTATTAGCTTAAGATTGTGACTTTTTTATAAGTTAACTAGCTGTACCCGGTATGCGTTGCAATGCCACTCAAAGAAAGAACGTGTTTGTGTTTTATTTGTTTATTGAAGTGCTTTTGGATGCACAATATTTTTTGTTTTTCCGTCTGGTGCATACACGAATAAATCAGAAGGTGAGCAGGCCACATACAGCTGTCCATGTGCGAAGCATGGATTTTCCAAATTTAGTCCACACACTTGTAGCGATTGTGCTTTGTTGATGGTCATTGTAAATGCGAGTCGGACCGGAAACTGCAAACGTTGATACCTGAAATACACTCATTTGTTAAAAACGACTCGCTCACCAGATATTGTAAAATGGTTCTAATTCAGAAACCTTCGCGGGCGTGCGCACAACAACTCACCAAAGTTTCATCGCAATCTGATGAATGGTATAGGAACGCATACGGAACAAACAAACAAAGAAACATTCATTTTTATATATTAAGATTACGGTAATTCCTTGCTTTGACATGAAATGTAACTGGTGCTGAAGAAACACGAAGGAAAAGGTTTGCAGTTGACACTAACAGAGGAAAGCATTAAAGGAAGTGACATTGAGTTTTGAAAAACTAGATTGAATAGAAAAAAGACTAAGAAATATCAAACGGCATTTTTTACCTATCTGGCAACAAAATCTTAGAAGATCATGTTGCCGGATAGGGGAAACATGCTGTTTCCTATTTCTTCTTTCTACTCTCAAAACTCAATGCCAGTTCCTGGAAGATACGATTGTGGACAAACTAAAATTCATAAAACGAAAAAGAAATTCAAGGATAGCAATTAAAATTAGAGGCAGTAAATTCCACATGAATCTTAACCATGAATTAACCATAGAACTATTAAAAGTGCGGATTATTTTCAAAGGCAGTCATAATGGAAGTTTTAATGAGGGGTGGGTGTAGACAGAAGGGAGTCAATTCCCTCCCTTGAAGGAATGCAAAGCAGGTCAGTATTTCAAAACCATTTGGCTGGATGAAGATGACATCCGTAAGTCAATGTGGGTGGGTCTATGAAGGAGTGTTAAGGTAAACATAACAGAGATTTAAAATCGTTTCTCTAAATACTCGTGACTCACGCCCTTGTTCAAGCACACATTTCGGCGATTGTGTGGAAATGAGATGGAAATGATCGCTGTTAATTAGAATCGTCTCGATGAAACAAAGCGAAGAAAAGCGTTCGTTGGACACATTTCAATTTGTCTTTGGCTCTTCTGTTTGTAAGCGACAAATTGTACAGAATATGCTTTTCTTTATTTGAAAATGATTAATTTGCCGTCTTTAGAAAATAAACGTTGCAGACGCTATTGACGAAAAATAAAATAAGACACATTCATTGAAATACACCGTCTGAAAAAGAAAAATATTATTAGAGAAGAGTGCCTTTTAGTCTTCTGATAAGATCAGCAGACTAATATTCTCGTTTTGTCTGTCCTGTGGACAAGTATGATTAAAATCTCATTAAACAATCATTAAGCATAACAATCGCAACAATTGCATCTTTTGCATGTGCAAGAATTATATTTATAATGCAGCTCTACAACAATCACAGCAATCACAATAAACGCAACAATTGCGCCTTTTGCATTCGCAACAATCACACTTATAATAATAAGGAAATTAAAGCAATATCAATTAAATTTTCTTATCAGAAGACGTTGCGAAGCATTGCGATTGTTTACTAATCGCTATCCCTACCTTGTTTATATACTGAAGTATCTATAGTATTGTTTGTTATTTATATAATATAATGGAGAAAGTACGTATTTAGCAGGGCCGCCCTTAGGGTCAGGCGAGCGAGCCCCTTATCCAAAGTCCTTCATCTTCTGGGGCCTCGCTCTACATAAAGATCTATATTGTTAAAAACAGAAACTGTAATTGTATGTATGTGTATGTGTACGTCCGCAACAATGGAAGCAGAAGTATACAAAGTGATCATATTTTATTGCGTGGTCTACTCAACGACATTATGTGTGTGCGCATGCTTTTACCCACAACAATGGAATGTTACATGCGCGTTGCTAAGCAACAGGAATATTGTTGCATGGTCAACCCATCAGTATTGTTTTGATAAGGAAATATTTCAGAATGTAAAGCCAAAAATATTGTTTATAGCGAAAATATTTAGAATTGTAAATATTCTATTGCAGATATTTGTTAGAATTTAAACTTTAATTTATTTTTCAGTTGTAAATTGTATTTTGTAGTTTTATTGATGTAATTTTTTTTTTTTTTTTGAAGAAATACAATATTGGGTTCCATTCTTCAACAGTAATCACGTTATATATACGAGGCTTCTTGAGCGAAGCGACCGGTAGCCATCTAGTAATTTTAAAAATAACAAAAATATAGAAATTTGGAGAAAAATATATAAATATTCCAGCTTTTTTGTCAAAATAAGCTTTTTTAAATATTAAAAAAAAAAAAATTCGCATTTTATAAAAATTAGAAACACAACATACTCTAATAAGGGCCTCGGAAAAATATAAATATACTGTATATTTGCCCCAGTGGATTATTATTGAAAAACATAAGACTTACTATTCCATATGAACATTTTTCTCCTTTGTTAGTCTTTTTGTCTGCTTGTTTGTCTGTTTGTACGGTTGAATAAATCACGTTGAAACGGTTAGACGGATTTTCATAAAATTTGGTAGGTAGCTTATTCATGAGCTAACTTCAAACTGGAGTCCACCTCTACATGATCAGTCCTATGGAACATTCCGGAAACCATGTTCTGTTAAATAAACAAGATTTGGTTTCCCTTGCTTTTCCATTAAAAATAACAATTCAAAAAGAAAGCTTTTACTTATAAATTACCTTAGTCAGGATATTTAACTCTACAATGAGGTTTTTGTCACTCCGGGTGATGTTCACTCAATATTTCGGTCCGGTCCCCTGGGTCTTCTTCAAGAGATTTTGAGCGTTCATGAAGATTGGCGCTTTTCCCATATCAGACTGCTGGTAATTTTCGCACTCAATATTGAATGAACATCACCCGGAGTGCGAAAATATTTCATTGACGAGTAAATATCATCATGACCCATTTCTCCTTCCGAACCAAGTTACCTTAGCCCGATTTCTCGAAGCGCCTCAAGAAACAATGAATTCAACAAGCAAGAAAAGACAAGCAATCCAGTCGTTCCACATTTTACGCAAATATTAAAATGTTTGATTCTACATCATTAGGATCATCCAAAACCGTAGATACCCAAAAGTAAATTTCAGAAAGTTTTAACTAAAAAACCTTCTCCATTGCAGAAAAGCTTAATCGTCCAATTCACTACAGAACAAGCAGTCCTAAAGAACTTGAAATCTACTTTCTGAAAGTATTATGTTTATATATTTCCTTAAAAATATACCTCATTGATAATTACAATCATTATAGAGTTGCTGCCATTATTTTAATTTTAATTATCGAAATTAAAATTAAAAGCTTAAAATGCTTAAATTTTATAAATTATTGTTTTTTAATTAATGGGAATTTTTCAGAAAAAGTTTACAAGGTCTAACAAACCAGATTCCAATTGGTATTTAGAGATTAGATCCTCCAGGATCTCAAGCTTTCATCTTTCCGCCGCATTGAAGTTTTCGTAAGGAAGAATTTTTCAAAGAAGTCTGTGCTGGTTCAAAACCTATTAGAGAAGAACATAAACAGAATAATTTAAGACTCCCTGTTCTTCGGAGGACAAATCAAAATAATACAGCAATTCAGTAGTAGATTAGCTAACAGTCACACATTTAAAAGGAATTAAAAAAATATATACGTACTTGCAAATATCTACATGATTGAAAAGAATAACTTCAAAAAGCAGGATATTCCGTATATTATGAGAATAAAGTAACTCTAGATATATGAGCAGTATATAACATCGAACTCTGGTACAGTTGTTTTCGTGCGTATTAGAATTCGGAGCCACAGTTATCCAATAATCTGGGTTTTCTTAATAACAAAAAAATTCTTATTGATAATTTATTTAAAAAAAAAATAATAATGTGGGAGTTGGAATTTTCTGTATTCAAAATTAAAGAAATTCACAATTAAAAGTAAAAAGCTTGAATATTAAAATATTATATGTTTATAACCTTATATTATTATAAAAACGGCATATGTTTGTGCTTACGTCCGCAACAATGGAATTCCGCAACAACGAAGTTCGCATGCGCGTTGCCAGACAACAGTAGTATTGTTGCACGATCAACTCAACTGCGCAAATTTCCGCCTATTACAAATGGATATCAATAGCATATTGCATATAGTATATTTAAAGAATTTAAAATTTTAATTAATTTTTACTTTTAGTTTTAAGTTTTAATTTTTATTTTACTTGATGTATTTGTTTTTGAAGAACTAAAATGTTTTCCATTTCATATGCGAAGCTTTCAAAGCTAAGAGACGGTTATAGTATAAGGTTATAAATTGGAATAAACATTTATTAAAATTATTGAAAATCACTAAATGATACTATTTACATTTGATTGAAATAGTATGTTTTTAATTTAATTATTTATTTGGCTAGGCTTCACTTTTTTATGTCTAATATTTAATTCAAATTAGAAAGTGTACAGACATTTAGGAAAATATTTATATATATGTATGTATGTGATTTATTGTATTTGGAACCATTAATATAAAAAAGATACTGAAAAATTTATAAATTGCGAGAAATCAAGTTGAGAAAATAAGATTTAACTACATCTCTAATTGTATATTTATTTGAATTTATAGAAAATTTACAGAATTTGGAAAAGGATGTTAAATTAGAATTAATAATAAAAACTCAATAAAATATTTAGAAAAAATATACCAAAAAATGAAATATCCTCCAAAAACTTTATATAAAATCTTACTGAAAGGGATTTTCATTATAAAAGTAGATTTTTTTAATTCATTTAAATTTTTTGATTTCAATTAGAAATATACCGAACTGTATAACTGCAATTTTTTTTTTTAATTTTGTCGTAAACTTTTGAACTATGTATTTCATTTTTTATATACGACTATATAAAACACGTTAAGACTTACACTGATTTTAATTTTTAATGGCACTCATAATTTATTTCCTTTGATATTTTATTTCTTCATTTATTAAATATTTACATTCAGAGAAATCCTGATCTTTATTAATTAATTCATGAAGAGTAATTAGAGGCAGAAAGCATTATTCCAATGGCCTTTACAACTGCTGAGGGCGTCAACAACCAAGAAAGACTAAAGGGATTTGGCGTGATTCAGGATCATGAAATTATTAATATTGTTCAGCACCACCTCCTCCTCCTTCGAGAAGAAGAAATAAAATGGTTTCCACCCAAAAAAAAAAAAAGATATACCCCATTTACAAGGTTTTATGGTTCTTCCAATCGTAATTTACATTTTTATGCTGAGAAATGCTTGCTTTTTTTTTTAATCTATATTAGTAAAATCTTTTATTTCTCTGTCTGTCCGGCGCAATTGTTAAATTATTAGTTTCCTTTGCTGATAAAGTCAGGTTATAAAGTTTTCTTTTTTTTTATATTTTTTTTCGCCTTGCATGGGATTCGAACCGAGGACCTTCGTCCTCACAGTCAGGAACACTAACCATTGGACTACTGCTGGTCCCCCAATATCCAATCCTACTTTTATTCTATTTGTTCGCGCGTTATCAAATAATGAGTTCATTCAAAATTTTGCCATAGCCGCTTGGAATCGATTCTTCTTGGATTATCTCATACTTATCAGGGGGAGACAGAGGGATGGCCTAGTTATCTTTAATTTGTCTTTCTATACTGTTCATATTAGAAATATATTTTAAAAAATACAGCAATTCCTAATGAATATTTGAGATGTTTTGTGCTTAGCGATAAAATAAATACAATGTGAACTACATCTGCTTCTGCGAGATTTTCAATGTATTAATAATCATCATCTTATTATTACAGTATTTCCATCAGCTACAACAAATTCAGTACTTATCTTGTTCAGGTACAGTCTCTGTAGGGAAAAATCCCTTCTATGAAATTCGTAAGATTTTTAATTGTAACAATGTATGATTACAACAATCAATATCATCGATATTTCTTATTATTTATATAATATCGTAACAGTTTATATGTAAATATTTTTAGAAAACATTTATTTGTATTTATCTGTATTTTATTCATTTTAATCTTTACCGTTATTTATTTTAAATCATTCGTTTTCTATTTTTTAATTATTGCTGATCTGTTTATTTTTAAATCTTTTCCGTTGCAGCCGTTTAATTAGTTAATTAATTTAAGTTTGCTATGTTTCTTGTCCAATCACTATGTATACTTTTAATTAATCTTCCAATGAAATTCAACTTTGTTGTTGGATCGATAAAAACCTATGTTTTCTGTTTAATAAATTAATTCAGCTCAGTTACAAACTTGACTCATTGTTTCTTTGCTCCTACAAAACTCTCCCACAAACATCATTACAATATCTCGTATTCTTATAAACAATGAATAACAAAGGTATCATATCACTTTAAACTATGAAGAAGATCAATAATGAAGTTGCTGCAGCTGATCGAAATATTGTAATAATAAGAAGATGATTAATAATATATTGGAAAGTGTTATTTTAAACTTAGAGGTTATACTGTAAGTATCTGCGAGATTTCCTCGCAGCAAAATTATCTTTTTTTTTTTCTATGTTATTGAACCTATAAATCCCTGTGGATAGCTTAACACTTACGCAATGGATACCTTACACTTGTCAATGCACGAAGATTATCAAGCATTGATAGATAACGAAAGCTATAATTTAATTTATTTGAGTGACACTGTGTAGATGTTATCATCATTCTATACGTATTTAGAAGTAGGCCTACGTAGTGTCCATCAGTGTAGCATTTGCTGATGTACTGATATATACTAAACTGATGGATTCTACATACTGTGAAATATGTATATATTCATACCTGTAATTACGTCGTTTTCGACGTAGGTTTTTTTTGTTAATAATAGTAATAGGAAAAAATGAAATTCGACTAACGTCAGTTTACGCAAGTTTATGTTACGTCAAGTTAGCAAACATTTTAAAATCCCATAAAAATAAAAAAAATCACGTCGATGTCCGCATCAGTAAATTTCTTTGTTTAGTCTCAGTTAAAATGCATAAATTTATTAAAAAAGAATGAAAAAATGTTGAACTATCGAACGACTTATTGTATTCCTATGCACTGATGTTTTTAGCGACTTTAAGGGCTTATTTATAGAGGTTTGTAGAGGGTGTATATCGTTGTTTAAAGAATTTATTCGAGTTACGTCGTTTTTTAAAGAGTTTTTCCGACTTACGTCGTTTTTCGACTTACGTCGCTAGTCTTGGAACGAATTACTGACGTTAAGCGAGGTATGCCTGTATAATGGTGAAGACGCATAGATATATATAGATAGACGCGTACAAGACAATATTAATCCTGCATATAATCCAGTCTTATAACACTTTTATTTTTTCGAAGTCCATTCCTTTTTAATTGATCAAATTTCTTCCAAACTGCTTCAAAGTAAAGAAAAAGAAATACTAATCAATGAAAAACACGAAAATTGTATCAATATCTGTAATTTTATAATTTTCATCGAAGTTTTTTAAGCATTGACATTAGATAATATCACTGTGTCTAATTGCAGTTAATTATTTTACAATCCTCGCTTAAAATAAAACATTAAAACCAAAAACGGTTCAAAATCGAAATTCCGTCACAGCAGACCCAGAAAAATTCAAGTGAAGTGTTAAATTGGTCGATTGTTCAAAGAAAAAAAGTAAATTGAAACACAATGAATAGAAGTAACAAAAGAATGGATTATATAAAAGCAATCTTAAAAGTTATTAAGAGGAGATTCAAGATAATTCAATAGGGTTTATGGTTTGAACTTTGAAGTGGTTTCGCTTGAGATAAGATTAGTTTGGATGATTACAAAGTCAAGCGATCATCTTCGGGTTCTTCCATGACACACATCGTACGACATTCAAAAACTTTTTTTTTTTTCCATCGTACAAAAAAAACTTGTACGCTAATTTTTAAGAATTTTATATCAAACTTTTAAATTAAATAGGATATAAATCTTGTGAAGTTCTGCAAGTCACCGCCACGATATGTATTGTGGAAAATCATAATAAGAACCTAACAAAAATTGAATGTATTTAAAGTTTTATTAACATGTTTAAAACATATATCAGCTTGTGTTAATGTTGATATGTGAATGCTGAATAAACAAATGAAATATTTAGTTTCTACTGCCCTCTAAATTCAAAACTTCAAGGTTTTGTTTGTTTAATATTAGCTATTGTATTGTAGAATAACTTAGTAGTTATTACTAAGTTCTGATTCATCCGCCCTATTCACCGGACCTTGCACCTTCGGATTTCGGTCTTTACAAAATTCTCGTAATGGAAAAAATTCAATTCTATGCAAGACACCAAAGGTGCTTTGCTCAAAAAGATAAAAAGTTTCGGGAATTAGGAAGTTGCCTGAAAGATGGCAGAAGATAGTGGAACAAACCGTTGAAGACGCTGTTTAATAAATTATTGCTGATTAAAAAATGTATCTTTTATTTGTACTTAAAAACTGAACGAACTTTTTAGCCAACCAATATATTAAGATTATGCTCAATGCGATTCATACTATAATTCTTAGAATGTTCTAGTAGATTGGCTTCATTCCTTCTGTTGAGTCATTAGCTACCAATTCTTCGTAAATCACACTGATTACAAAAAAGATTTTCCGGGGTTAATTCAATCAATGTAAAAATGCTGCATGTTTGATAATGACACTGCATATATTGAACCTATTATCTGCCACAGAACCACAAAGACTGGCCAGAGAATATTTAAGTTGCAATTTTTTGGTAACGGAATGAGAAATCACGCACACAAATAATCTCTTAAGTGACTTCCAAGTTTTTACTGTATTTTTCTAACTGAAATTTGAATTGCAATGCTGAAATAATCAAGATATATATTGTTAAATTTAAATTTTAATTCCGAGCCTTGTTTTCCTTTTCATGTATTTATTTATTTAATATCATCTGACGACGAAGGAAGAGTACCTTCGCAACATGTAATGAAGCTATTTATTATTTCTATCTCTATTGTTTTTGTGTGTTTGGTCCTTCTTATTAATGTTTGTACTCACAGAATGGATAATATTTATTAATATTAACAATCAAGATATCTTTCCAAATATATCGTTAGTTTACAATAAAGAACAAAAACAATATATCGAGTCTAATCCAAATGCTATCTACAAGAATAGTTACTCAAAATAAAAATAGTCTAATCTGCTTAACAAGTTTCAGCGTTCTAGGCAAATAATTTTTTGAGTCATCGAAAATATTGTGGCTGTTTTAAGCTTTTCTCGCCAATCTACATATTACTAAAATCTTTTATTTCTGTCTGTCCGGCGCAATTGTTAATTATTAGTTTCCCTTGCTAAGAAAGTCAGATTATAAAATTTTCTTTTTTTTTTTAATTTTTTTTCGCCTTGCATGGGATTCGAACCGAGGACCTTCATCCTCGCAGTCAGGAACGCTAACCATTGGACTACTGCTGGTCCCCCAATATCCAATACTACTTTTATTCTATTTGTTCGCGCGCTATCAAATAATGAGTTCATTCAAAAAGGAATAAAATATCACTTTTTACCGTAACCGCTTGGAATCGATTCTTCTTGGATTACGCTATCTCATACTTACTAGGGAGAGACAGGGGGATGGCCTAGTTTGCAACAAAATCAATAACGAAGCTGCATTTCAGTAGCATTAATTCATCCCCAAAATCTCAGCTTCCCGAAATATGTAGTTTTGAGATATTTTGTTTACAAAGACGGACAGATTTAATAATTTCAACTTGAGGACTATGTTGTAACTCTTTGGCAGAATAAAGAGTCTTAAATGCAAATGTGAGATAAATTCTGTGGAGTTCTTTACTAAGTAGCTTATCCTGCAGATTCAGAAAACTGAAATATCGATTGTCATCACTGATAATAAAGTGAGGGCCTTTGTAGCTTTGATATTTAAACAAATCAAAACTGTTGTTGCAGATGGTGATGTTTAAAACGCTTAAATAAATATGCTTTTTTAAAAAATATGTTTTATTGCCTTTGTACTTGTTATTATTTTATCACCACAGTTTTAAGAAAAAGCACCAACCTGCGTAAATTGTGTTTTTAAGACAAAGGCAGGGAGGATGTTTTTGTAGAATACAACTCTGGCCACTGCTCCTGTGAAAACACGTCTTAAAAGTTAAGGGTAAAGGCTTTCGTCTCTTCGTGTTCCTTCAACGTCAATAGAAAACTTCGCGGAAGGTAAACAAATCTCAGCTTTATTTCCGAGAATTGTCGAGGAATTGGCTTGAACCTGTTGCTCTTCTGTATGATTTCCTCTTTCTATGATTTCCTTTGAGGAACATAATGCAAACAAACCATAAGTCGTCATTTGTCCAGGGCAACCGAGTGTTTATCCGAAAATCACACCTATTCCAAACATTATTTGTCTAAAATTCCATAGAAAATATTTCCTATGCAAATTTTTCTTGATGGACATTTCAACACTTTAATTTCCAAAGAAAATGCTTAGGCCTATGCATATTTGCAAGTAAAAAAAAATGCCAAAGGTTAAGCTTGAATTTCCTTGCTTGATCCCTTGTTTGGGCTGCAAGATTAGTATTAATTAAACTGATGATTTACAAATGAAATAAAATGCTAATAAAAGAAGTTATTAGGATTTTTTTTTCAAATTTTCGTTGATTAGGGAAGATGAAAATTTTTTTAGATTTTACAACGACCCTTCATAAACATTGATTAAAAAGTAAGCTGATATTGTAACATAAAAACGGAAAAAATATAGAAAAGCACAAATTCGTTTGCTTTCATGCCTTTGATCCGTGCATTTCTATATTTTTCCGTTTTGAATGTTGCATTTGAATGTTAATGCACGTTAAACCTTCTTACATATCGCGCGGATACATATCGGCTGATATCGCGTGGAGTTTTCTATCGGTGAAGTTGTTCTCTGTACCATACTAGCAAAAACCATCTTTCTCTAGAGAACAAATGATTATGGTTGGAATTATGAAAACATATTATCTTGACAAAATAAGAGATGTGAAAGATTCTTTGTGTAGCTCAGCTGAAATCTAAGTTCTGTTAAAACTTTAGTTGAAATTAGAAGAAATGGTCATGACCAGAAGATGGATATGGTGAACCTAATGCTGGAAGGAGACTAGGATTTTGAAATTAACGCAAAGACTGAGGGGAAAACAACGATAAAGCCCCGCGAACACCAAGCAAGTTATCAGCAACTTAGTCGTCCGATTTTGACGTCACGAGTTGATATAGACAGTTTTGAGCCCGTTTATATGCAACTTGACTGCAACCCGACTCGAGTTGTTCGTACACCTGCAACTCGAAAAATTGCATCGAAGTCGCTGGGAATTACCCAATCACAGGGCAGCGATGGAACACGTCAGTTGTGACGCCACGCCCATGAAAGAAATGGCGTCGAAAATGATATTTGCCGATTGGATTTGAAGACATGCTCGTACTCAATGAATATCAAGAGTATTGCGAGTTTCTTTCATGTATAAATAAAGTTTATACTGAAATGCAGAAATTGTATGCATCAGAATTTATCAGAAAGGTTTAAAAACCTCGATTTTTTCGGATTTTCCACATCGAGTTTGGGAAACGCATTGCATTATAGGATTCCTTCTATCATGGCCGACTTCATGTCGAATTGCATGGTGTTCGGGGTTTGACAAAAGTTTATTATCAACTCGTGACGTCAAAATCGGACGACTAAGTTGCTGAAAAATTGCATGGTGTTCGCGGGGCTTAACACAACAAGGTAATTGTTATTATTTTGAAATTAAAAAAAAAAAAAAATATTGTATACGTTCTTTTAACAAAGACTGGTATCTGGATGGCAACTCGACCATTTCGTTATTCCATTCTTACTGAATGATGTGTTCATTGAAACTCTTCATATCGATTACAATGCACAATACGTCCAATTGGAAGTTGTATTGTTATTAGGTTTTTTTTTTTTTTTTTTCCATTGACCCTTCTTTAATTTAAGAGTTCCACATATCCATTCTCCGAGGGTCTGTAGCCTTTTTCTTGATAGTTCTTCTGAGTCTTCAAACTCTCCATCTCTTAGAACAAAGATATCTCAAACACAAATAATTTGAGCTCGAACTCATTCTTTCGTAAAGGAAATAACGATTAATTTGTTTAACCTTCGTGGAATTTTAAAACGTTTGAAACAGAATTAATCTACTTTTTTGATCCGGTCTCTAAACTAAAGGTGATTGAATTTTCAAAATGTGTGAATTTGCAATTTGTCCAGGTGGCTCTGAAAAAGTGAACCGTTCATTTGCACAGTAATACCTGTTTGTCCTCTGTACATTGGCAGGATCGTTCATTAGGACCCTGAAATATACTCTAGAAAATATTCCTTTTATTAACATATTGTGACCAAACAATTAAATACCTGCTCATTTTTTCTTTTGCCTCAACAAAGAGAAAAACCCTGTTATGAACAACGGAGACTGTTGGTTTTTATTTAGCATCTGAAGTAACACACGCTTTCTCATATGAACTTCAAAACAATAATGTATCTGGAAATAAAAAATAACGTCTGAATAAACCACGACGCTGCCAAAGGAGGCTTTTGTCAGATGGTGAAAGAAAAGAGGGACCCACTTAGAGACAACAGAAGAGACAAGACGATAAGAAAGGAAAACAAGTAGACCAGGCCGTCGAAACACCCGAGGAATGTCTGGCAACGTATTACATGTTTCATTAGTTAGTATTGGGAAAAAAAACACAAACAAAAACAAAACAAAAAAAAAATTACTTTTTAAGTAAAAAAGTAAATAAGTAACCCTTATTTGCTCCAAATGTTAAGTTCATCAACAGTGTTTATCAGAAAGTTCTAATTAATATAAATTAAATAGCTTTACTTCGGATTAAATCAGTGTTTTAGTATTTCTTGGTCTCATCTTTATTACTTCTATATACCTACAATGCAGAATTTTATTTGGTGCTGTTGACAATGCCTAGCAGTTCCGCTACTGTAACACAAGAAAAGCTTGTTATTATAATGCTATTAGATACATAATAATAGTACGGAAAAATGGTGACTTGCATTTTCCCAACAGACATCTAAAATACTTTTATAATAACAGAATTAATTACTTTTTATGAGATCATCTGAATTGGCTAAAAATGATAAATAGAGAAAACAGAAATGATTTATTTATTTAATTTTTTTTCCATCTTTTAGCAACAGTTTGGTATTTTAATATTGAAATCAGTGATTCTTTTTTATTTTTCCGCTCGTGAACCTCTGGCAACATTATATTTCTAAACCGAACCGTTACATCTCTTAACATTCACGTAGTGTAAATGTTTGTATGCTTGCATGTGCTTAAATACTGATTATGTTATTATGAACCTCTGAACATCTTCATGAACCTCTACGGTATTCATGAACCACTATTTGGGAAATGCTGCTTTAAACGGATAACGAAATGTAGAATCGTTACCAATACTAACTACCTCTACAATATCCCATGAAATAATGTCCCAGTCTTAAATGTAAATTCTAATGGCAATAAGCATCAAACAACAAAGATCCAAAAATAAAAACGAATCCAAGGAAAACATTTGTAACTCCGCTTTAAACTTGATTCACTGAATGACGCTATTACTAAAGTCATTACAATTTGTTAAGCCTATTTATATAACAAGCAAACTAATGATAATTAATAGGAAAGTAATATTTTACAAAGAGAAATGAACTCTGGCATTCAAATGTAGGCAATTCTTTAAAAATCGAGGATTGTATATTCAACAATAACATTCGCTGTTAACATTGGTTCTTTAGTCTCGGGTGTTTTTGGAGGAAATTCTTCCATTCGAAGATGTGGAGATAGACCAGAAGGAAGATAGCTGGCACTTTGCCGAACGAATGGCGTTTATTTTGTAGCTGCTGAAGACCCTCAAGGAAATTCGTCCTTGGCAGTTTGCCCGAACCTTCGTCATGTGACGTGTTTCTGTGAAAATCACGCGCAGTCAAAACAGCCACGTGGAGATGCAGTCCAAAGAACGAAATACCTCTCCGGAAATGCATTCAGAGCTGGTTTTCACAGGAGGAGGAGCGCGCAGTGGCCCTGTCCAGGGTTCTTCTGTATTTACGATGCAAAACGTGGGTGGGAAGGGGTTATGTAATGATGAAAGAAAAGAAAGGAGGAAACCTCTTCAAAACAACAACAACATTTATTCTTCAGAGATTTGCAGGTTTTTTGGTAGGCTTATGTAAGCACCCCTTCTCTCTCTCTTTTTTTTTTTAATCTTCTTTAATTCAAGAGAAGACGTTGGATTAGCTTTGTCAAAAGTACTTACTTTACTTCAAAATAAAAACAAATGAAGAAAACAAGTATCCATTGCCTTATTCGAATCGTACGTAATTTCACGGATATCGTACTATCACGATCATGAAAGCGAACATACACGTTCCATACATCATAAAATAAACAAATAAATAATAAAAATCAAACTTAACAAATAATTAATTGAAAATAATTCATCGAAACTAATCAGCAAGAGACTAAATATTATTATACAAATTATTATTATTCAATAAAATAAATACGAATTTAATAGAAAGAAAATAATTTAAATTTTAGAAAACTTCTTAAACAGTAAACCCTTATTAAAATTTTTTTAGAAATTAGAAATGGTTTCTTAATAGAGCTATAAAATGCAGATAATATTTTTTTATGATTTAAATCAGCGGTAATTGTTTTAAAATGATGAATTTTACAACTATGAAGAGCAATTTAAGTTTTTTACAAAGGACAATGGGCACAAATGTATGGGAAGTTGTCCCACACCTGTATAGTGATAAGATATTTACCTATAGAAAGATCTCCTTAAATAGAATATATATTATTAGTATGACTCGTCTCAATTATTAGTCCGTTCGGAGTTATATAATTCTAGATGTGACTATCTAGTTGACATCGTAATTCTCGAATTTATTATATAATTAACTTTTAATAATTATTATACGTAATTAATAATTAATATTATCATTTACTTCAAGTAAATAATAATTAAATAAAAGAAGTTTAACGTGCCGAAATAATTCAAAATAGATATCAATCCCAGGCACAAAGCTAAAGTTAGGATTCGCACCTTGAATTGTCATCGGGAAGAGACTGGGACGGACCGTTTCGTCCTCATTAGGACTCCTCAGCCAGCCAAACTCCTCCGATGACAACTCAGAAAGTGCGCAAGGTGTTAGTATCCCGGTTCTGTAATAAATGAAAATAATATTTACTTTTACTGAAAATAATTATTAAATGATATCTTAATTCCCGGATGTATTAATTAATTGTCAACTAGATAAGTCACATCTAGACTTATATAACTCCGAACGGACAAATAATTGAGACGAGTCGTAATGATAAAAATATGTTCTATTTAAGGAGATCTTTCTATGGGTATAAAATATCTTATCGCTGTACAGTGGTGGGGCAGATCTGCCCATTCTCCTTTTATATTTTTTCCGAATTTAACTGCTTACAATTAAATATTTGAAAATACTCTCTGGCATCAGCAGCGATAAAAGCTGTTAACAATCTGTTTGCATTCGAACTGCAGGAAGACATGGAGATTTATTCGCTTTATTCTTTCCTTCTAATCACTCTGTACAGGTTATTCTCTAATGTAAGATTGCAAGACTGGAGGTTTTTTTGATCCTGCAGTAAATATAATTATTAAAATAGCAAATATCTTTTAGGAAAATAAAATATGAAAAGTAAGCATTCTTATGATTTATTAGTGGTTGTAATTCTACAAGATTAGACGTAGTTGCTAAACTCAAGGATTGACAAATACATTTGACTTTTTAATGTTAGTGTAGATTAAAACCACCAGGAGGAAGAAGATAACTCGTATTGATGTTTAATGTTACCTTGAAAGATTATAAGAACCGAAGTTACCAAATGAAAAACTATTAATATTCAGTTTTCTTATAATGCAACATTACAGAACAATGATCAGATGTTGATAACTAATTATAATCAGAAGTATTTATGGAACGTAAATAATTAGAATAAGTATATACAGAATTACGGATAGATTCTAATGAAAAAGGGACTACGTTGATGTGAATTTTCTTTAGGTAAAATTCCCAATCCAAGCTGAATTATTACTGACAACATTAGAATTAAACAATCAACAGATATAAATACTGCAAAGCGGCGGTGAGGGTTCGAATCTCGGTTAAGGTATGGATTATTTCATTTGCTCCTCTTCTCTACGGAATGCTCCAAAAGATTTCCTCTGATCTTTCTGTCTTATCTCTTCATCCGTGGTTCTTTGAAATGTCTAGTTTTTCTTTCTTCCAAAACTGCTTTTTTTTTAATCGCTAAGTTTTCAGTTTCCCTTTTGTCAATTTTACTGTGATCTTACAAAAAAAGGATATTCGAAAGTTGTCACGCCAATTATATTTAATTTTAGCATTAACGAGAATCATATTATTCAATTATCTGTTTATTATTATTATTTATTATTTATTATTTTATTATTTAACTCCGGAAAATGATGCAACACTTTAAATACTGAATTAAAGAAATAATAAAAAAATATATATAAAAAATTTAACGTGCTATGATTGCAATATGAAAATGATTTTTTTTTTATTTAGATTAATTCACCTCTTTTTGAACCTTCTGTTCTTTGATTAAATGCCTTTATGCCTACTAGTTGTAGGCTAAGGCTTTTCGGTTGTGTAAAATAGCACAACATTTTATTTTCTTGCTTTTCTTGCTTTCGGGGGCCACTGTCAGGTGTGACGGTGGCCTTCATATAAGCTTGGGCCTTTCTGAGTCTTTTATCGGGGAAGGCGGATTGAGCTGATGAGTCCCTAGAAGGACGAAACGGCCGTTCCCAATTCCTTCGAATAATTGATTCAGAAAGACAATTTATTTAATCCGGTGCTGTTTCTTATTCTTGCTTTTTCATTTTCAAAAAAATGTTTAATTACAAAAATATTACTTATTATATTATTATTATTATTATTCACATTGGTTAGCAACAAGATCGTGTATTTGATCTTTCTAATTCGCTATTTACTATCGAATAAGCCGTAAGTGTTGAAAGGAAGTGGCTGTTTTTTTTGTGCTGTTGTTCTGAGCTATCCAAGCATCTTCTTCTATCGGAGTTGTATAATAAGAACGCCTTCTCACTTGACTGGCCTCCCACTGTCAATTTACTGTTGCTGAAGGAAAGGAACCCGTGACATTGACTTCATATCACTGCCACTATCAAACACCTCCACAGCAAATTGCTTCGTCCTTCATGTTGATCTTCGTTCTTTCTTCGCTGATTGAAATGTTACTCAAAGAGAGATACAGAGAAATACGTTTCATTCTAAAAGTAACTCCATTTCTCAGTCTGAATCTGAATTTATTAAAAAAAAAGTTCTGATAAAATCATAAGTACCGTAATACATATTTTGGAAAATCTGTCTGTCTATTATCCTACGCGACGATTATAAAACAGTGTAATGGTGACAGTTCGAGCCGTAGTTTGAGACGTCAATAATCCACATCATAAACTTCTTTAAGCTGCACTCATAAACGAATTCAATTACAAACAATATTGAGATGGAAATAAATGATTTGTTTTCGTCGGGAACCAATGTGGAGCCCGCAAAAGTTAAAACAAACAATTAAAACTTGCCGAAAGGACAAATGGCGAGACCTGGTTGTATACTGATGATTGCTCCCAACTGATGATCGCCATATTAGCGTAACAGCTGTACTAGGATGTCATTTTGTATATAACTTGGTGTCACCTATTATTGATTTTTTTCTCATGCTGAATTTTGTTACACGAAACTAAGTTTTGTATTTTTGTCTTAGCTACTGACAACAAATATTTACAAATGCTTACAGCTCTAAAAACTAAGGTTGCTTCAGTTTGTTGAGGAAATGGCTATTAAATGAGGAAGAGATTAAGGCTTTTATACTATTCCACAAGTTTAGTTCAAAATTTTTATTATCAAATACGTGTTTACTTAATTTGAAGGAATGTCGTCGTTTTTGATTGTTGCTGTTATGAATTCACAATGTTTTTGTTAACATCAAAGTTTACGGTTCTTTCGATTTTGCAATTACAATATATAGTCATTGACGTCTGAATCGTTTTCCTTCATTCGTTGCCGAAGATGTTATTCATTCAAATTCCTTTCCTTTCTTTCATCGACTTTTTGGCAACTATGGATCACTTGTTAGCCCTACCTGACAACTTCAGGGTGAGGCTATCAGATTCCTTTATTTACAATTAACTCACATTTTCGATGGATATTTTCATACATTTGCTAATACGTAACAAAGATTGTATTTGGTAGATTAATCAACTATGAACAATTTCGTAGGTTAACAAAATACATGCATTAATAGATTACTGTGAGAAAAACTTGCGGTAATTTTAGAAACGTTATATGTTATTATTTATTCTATTATACGTAGAATATAATAGAATAAATAGAAAGATAGACTATTATTTTTTTTTAAAAAAATACATTTAATACAGATGTGTTAGTGAATTAGTATGTATTCAGATGTAATTAGTGTAATATATTCATACATCTTAACATAGTAATATTTTTGATTAATGTTACTACATTGAGATAAGGTACTATAGAAAAAGATAAAAAACAGACTAATTAATTTTCGAAAAGATATACGATACGACATTAGATATAAAGAAAGTGGATAATGGACAGCAGTTTTTTTCATGACTATTTTTAATACTGTTGGGTTTTTTTTCTTATATATATATATATATAAAATGAAAAAATAGAAAAAGAGAGAGAAAATTAATCAAACAAATAAATAATTAGAGGCTTTTGAACTATGATAAAGTAAAACCAAAAAAATTCGATGACGTCTGAAATAATTCGTGTTTATTTTGTTAATAAGATTAAAGTATAATTTTGATAGATATGGAATTTTTTTTACTGATTGTTGATTAAAAACAAAATCACAAGCTTATAAATTCAACGCTGTATTAAGAAATAAATATATTTCATCTAAAAGAAATAAAACAAAATATTTGTTTCTTTATTGTAAAATAAATAAAAATTTCTAATATTTTAAATTATAGATTTAAATGAATATCATAAAAATTTCAATTAATAATAAAGTGATTTATATAAATACCGTATAGAAATAGGAACGGAACTGAGAAGGGATATGAATGACGAAGAAAAGATAAATGGATAATAAACCGGATATCCATTTATTAACTGTGATATTTTTTTCCACAAGGCAAATCTGCGATAAAGAAAATTTCTAAATTCAATTGGAAAAGCTCAATTGAGATGCTCACATTATCTACGTGTGTCAACAAGAAGTCACGTGACGTACGATCAAATATGAGGTCTCCGAGGCGCGCCTGCGGGTTGTGAGAAAATTATCTCAGCATCCAAGATCTTGTGATCGTATGTTTGCTAATTCATTTATAAATTTGAATATCCTACCGAATATAAACAATATCTTCAAATATTCAATAATCTCTTCTTGTGTAACTAATGTTAATACATTTCAATATCAAAAAAGCAGTTTAGTTTTATTTAATTATTACTGATGTATTATTAACTTATCTCGTTCATTTAATATGTTTTATTATGTCCTATTCTGTATGAGAGAAGAAGTTATATTTTCTCCTTATTTATTAATTTTTTATGTAAGGTTGGAATACCTTGAAAAAGTCTTTTGATATAAAGGACGAAATATCGGTATGTTGAAGTAGTTTTCTGTTGGTTTTTTTTTTTTTTATACATATATTGAAATGTATTACTATCTTCAAATGTTCATTTATTGAAAATTATTAAATCTTCAAATATTCGAATGACATTAAATTCCCTTTATTTTATTTAAGTATTTGCGCACATATTAAAGCACACGCTAAAGACAGTGGATAACGACAGTGGATAAAGTCATAAATAGACTTGGATAAAAAATTCAATTTTCTATGCGAATTTTTGTCACTTTAAGCAAACATTTTTGGACAGAGATTTGTCCGAAAACAGCAATGACAAAGCTGAGAGTCACCAAAGATCAATTGATTGGTTCAAAAGATAGTAGGGAGGAAATAACATCAGATACGTAGAAAAGCTGATTGTAGGATCCTTCACTTTCCATAGTTATCTACTCCACCTAAGTGACATCTGCTCCTTTCGTTTGTTTGATTCTGACATAGACTTGTTTTCTTTTGAACGAAATGATAAGAGAAGTGATATTTCAAGATTTAAGAGATTCTTCGACAAGATATTCTATCTGAATATTAGGACTGCACCCATCTACGCTATTGGAATTTTCACCTCGTTTGATTAAAGAAAAAAAGTAAAACAAATACCGATATCTGACCAATACACTTAAACACCGGAAATTAACCAAAAAAAGAGAAGATGGAGAGACGTCAATTGTTACATAATAAACTTATGTAGACAGGATTGTTCTTAATATGGAAAAAAACTAAAGTAAGAAAAATAAAAACAACGAAATTGGAAATCAAATCCTTAGGCATAAAAGGAATTTCAGCACAAAGCAAGAAATAAAAAAAAATAAAAAAAAAACCCCACTGTAATGGGTATAAGGAAACATTATATCTTATAAAATGATAAGAGGAAGACTTGATTTAAGCTGATACCCTCGGACAGCTGTTTGGAGCTTATTAGGCTCTCTTCAGTCAGGATTACCCAGCAAGCATAAGCTCAAAAGGCATACGAGGGGAAAAGTAAGATATTCTTAATATTACAAGTGACCCCTCAAAACAAAAGTAAATAAAAACAAAAACACAATGTCGACAGGATTGCACAAAAATTTAGAAAAATAAAAAATAAAATTAAAATAAATTATTTTCAATAATGATTTATTAGTTTGAAAGATTCTAAAGGACAAGGGGAGGAGGGGAATACTGAAAATTTTGGAAGGAATCTGGAAGATTGCGGCAGTATTGAGCTTCATAGATTTAATTTATTGTTAAATTAGAGTATAACAATGCGTACACTGTTCCATTTCGATGATTACTGTAGAAATAAATGTAATATATGTGTTAATATTTTATTTCTGAGTTCGTGATAACTGCAAAGTAAGTTGCAATAGTCTGTAAAATACTTTCAAATATTTACATGTTAATACAGGGATGACTGATAGGCTTCGAGACTTGCAAGAGATCTTTTGAAAGAAAGAAATTGGTCTTTCAATATTGACAAAGAATAAAAATTAAGACACTTTTCTCTGAAAGAACTTAAGTCAATGTTTGTACAACTTGAGAGACAGTAAGTTAACAAGTATTGAATGCTAAGTCCACATTTATTAATAATAATAATAAATCAAAGAAAGTGATTTTAATAGCAGATGAATAGTATAAACTGAATGGTAATAATGATCGAATAGTGGGTTTTTTCACTTCATCCGTTTCTCCTTTGCTTATCGGAGATCATGGAATTCACCAAGAATGGAAACGGTAAAAGAGGTATTAAATGTTATAATACAACGAAATTCTAATGTATTAATTACGTAATGATGATATAATTAAACTTAATGAGTTCTTAATCAATATATTTGATTACCATTAAATCTTAGATGTGCAATACTGAATCATTTCAATGTTCTTAGAAATCCGTAACGTAGCAAGTAGAAGCGAGTGGGGCAATAGCCTGGACGCAGGACACAGTTACAAGGGACAATAAAGCGGACTTCAGATGAAAAATAAGTTCAATAAATCATTTAGCCTACACACAGTCTAAGATTAAAAAGTTTGTTAAAATAAAAAATATATACAAAAAAAAATCAGACTAAAAATTGTCTACCTTATATAAGCACGAGTGATGTATGGATTAAAAAAAACAACAAGTTGAAATACACAACGTTCCCGACCATTCTGCTATTTAAGGTCCATTTTCAAGTGTTAAATTAAAAACAAAAAACTTAAAAACATCCTCCAGTACTGGAATCGTTATTTTTTTGCAGTACTGGAGGATTCCAATTTTTAATTTTATTCAGCACGGTTTTCAGCAAAAATCAGACTAGTTTCGCCATGAAGAATAAGTTTCACCAGGAAATTTTTAGGTCTACGACCTGGAAATAGTTAATTTTGATTTAATGATGTCACCTGCTTTTTTATTTTGGTTGGAATTCCAAATCGAGTCTCCACTTGCTAGAAAGTTCGCTTTTACTTAAACATAGATAGTGCCTATCAATTATTGCTTGCAAAACAAACTTTATAGCTAAATCTGGAAGTTTCAATTGTGATCCTGGGTACTTAGCATCCACATTACATACTAATATATATTTTATAAAATTTCTTAAACTTAACAATCTAAGGTGATTGCTGTAACCAGATGTATTTGTTTTCCCAAAAATAATAAATACGTTCATTAAATAATGACGAGCGTCAAGAATTGTTCAGATGTAATTCGCTTCCTTCCTTTTACGGGCTTTTATGATGTCACCATATCCATTTTCTTTTTTCTCTCCTTACTCTCTTTCCACAATCAAACGCGGTTCCTTTCAATTCGGTTTTTTTTTTTTTTTTTTTTTTTTTTTACATTTTATAATTAATTAAGTAATTAAACTGAGTAGTTATTTCAAGCGTTTGTAAACAAAGCATGTTTTCTATTTTATTAAGTTGATACAAAGTAGACAATTTCATAAAAAATGAACGTTGATGATAAAGAATCCAACAAAAAATATTTTTTATTTTTATTTATTTTTTTTTTATTGAAAATGCTTACAAAAATGCCTAGAAATTTTTAGAAACATTTATGTTTGCTTCAATATTGTATAAAAAAAAGTTTTTATTTCAATTTATTTTATGTCATTGTGTAAATGAAATTGCGTCTCCATTCGCCTCAATATTTTGTGGATATTTTCTAACTTGTTTCAAAACTAAGATTAACATTAATTGAAACCGCCAAAAAAAAAGTTCTTGAAAGAACTACTTTCCTTATAATATTATTCTCAAAATTTACTTTTTTATACTTTTGTTTATTTGAAATCTCTAAAACGTTATAAGCGATGGTCTACGAGCACTTTTAAATTATAATAAGTTTATTTCGCATAATACGATGTAATGTTTGAAGACAAACTCTAAAAATTTTTCCTTTTTCTAAAAATAAAATATAATTAAACCTGCTTTGGTTGCTGGAATACATTAATTTCAGTATACCAAAACGCGCAAATTCATTGATTAGCTAAAAGGATTAATATCCACCGTTAGACGTCATTGTGTCCGTTGTAACGCTTTTCAGTGAAATTTTTTTAATCACCTTAATTTGAGGATTTCTCAAAGTAAGGAATTATTAAGAAAAAAAAAAATCAAGGATTAAAGTTCGATAATCTCTCGTCCTTTAATAAGAGAACCAAGTTACAAGAAGATCCATTCGTTCAAAAAATTATTGCAGACTGGCTTCAGTTTCATAGGAAATAGGCTAGAAAACGTTGACGAAGTCTACCTTTTATTTCTTCCCACAAATATTTATGTACGTACTTAAGAAGTGGGATATTGTAACAGTTTGTATGTAAATATTTTTTGAAATCATTTTATCAGTATTTATCTGTGTTTATCGTATTCACTTTTATCCTTAACCGTGATTTATTCCTTTGCATTTCCTAAATACTGATGTTCTGTTTATGTTTAAATTCTTTTCCATTGAATCAGTTAATTAATTTAAATTCGTTATGTTTTTATCCAATCATTCTGTATATTTTTAATTAATCTTCCAATCAAATTCTTCTAAATACTACAAAAACCATTATTTTTCATGTTTTAAATTAATTCAGTTCAGTTCCAGAACTTGACTCTTTGTCTTTAGATCCCAAAGACTCTCCCACCAACACCATCACAAATATTATAATCAAACTCAACGCCGTAGATTTGATTCAAACGTAGGCAACTTTTGAAATACACAGAACATTCAGTTTGTAATAACTTCTCTAGCAAATAAGAAAAAAGGGAACAATGTTAAACATTCAATAAATTAAACATTAATATTGGAAATCTGATTTGTAAAATAATTATATACAATAAATTATATGTTATTTACTGATTATCTGCTCTCATCGGAATACACTTACAAGTTCCACTCCTTCAAAAACAGATGTTTGCGTCACAGCTTACGCGCGTGCAGATAATTTCATTCAAGCATAAGATCTTTTGTATAAATCTACGTGCGTAAAAACCTTATCGATAAAAACGTCACTACAGAATATCTGCCACTCATCAAAGCAAACCATACTGTTTGTTGACTAAATAAACTCTTTTCTAAATTCCACAAATAAAATTAATTTCGTTTATCAATTAATTAAAGCTATTAATGAACAATGAATTGAGTTTATTTAGATCTCATTAGATCGCATTTATTTAATTAAACGATGAAAATTATAAAAAACACGTTATTGAAATTAAATTTCATACAGAAGAATAAGTTAAATATTAAGAGAATCTGTTTTAACACAATATTAAGTATCTGATATATTTTTTTTTAATACTCTTATTCTTATTGTGATATCTCATCAAAATTTTTATGTTTAATTAGACAACTATTTTTTTTTTTATGAAAAATTAGACAACAAAATTGTAAAGGAATAATAATTAACATAACCCATGTTATTTAATTATTAATTATCAAATTCTATAGTTTTCAGATTAACTGAATTAAGTACCTAATCATAGATTTAAAATTATAAAGTACAATGTTACACTTTCTCTTATATTTACAGTATAGTTTTGTAATTTTAAATTCACCTTGATTTCCCAGCTGCGAAATGATGTCACTAAAATATATCTCATTTCATAAACTATAGTTTGTGTTTAATTTGTACTTTTTTTATTATTCTAGATCCTTTGAACCTTTTTAATCTCAAGCAATATTTATAAAATACAAAGGAATTTTTAGAATCTAATTTCCCTGTATTTTTAGAATCTAATATAAAAATTATAATATAATGATTAGAATATGAAAGAAAGCTATCATCGAATTAACTTAAGTTTTTATATACTAAACTAAATTCCCAAATTTTACTGAAATAATCCCCTTTCAGATAATCCAAAATATCTCAAAAGATAAGTCCATCAATAACAACTGAGATAATCTAAGTCCGTTTCCTTTTTCCATCTCAAATCTTCCCTAATATATTCCACAAGAGATCAACCTAATCTTATCTTTGCTGAACTTTTCCGCGACTTCTTCCACCAACGGGTCAACTGATTTACTTTGTAAACAATAAATTAATCGTGTGTTCGTCACTCTTTTGATGGATGCTTTGCCTGCCCCCTACTGGTCTTCAACCCCCAATATTGACACTAAAAAGGGGTGAACATTGAATTCTCAAAATCCTTTAACTTACCGCTCTGAGCAGCTGCTCTTATTGTTTCAAACTAAGCAAATAAAATTTTTCAGTTAAAAATAATGACCGGTTCTTTAACTATACTCTGTCTTTATATAATCTAAATATAAAATTGTTGAAAAAAATTAAAGTAAAAAGTACACAAAGCAGAAACTTTCGCGAAAAGCTTTTTTTTTTCTTTAGTCTTATGGACCCGGTATCCGATTGGTATGGGAGCTTGACTGTGGGTTGGAGATAACGGGTTCGATCCCTAGCCTCAGCGGAGGGAGAGGGGGGATTTTTCCACGCTCCATTCTCCTCCAAATGGGTTCTAGGATCTATCCAGCCCTCTGTAGAATGGGTACCAGGTTTCTATCCCGTGGGTGTCGGACTGACAACCTGACCTCAACTTCTCAACTTGTCCCGAAACTCCAGCAGCCTTACCTCCCGAGACCCCTCAAGGGCCAAATAGACCTGTTGTAGGACACTTTAACTGAACTTTGTTTACTCTTCCAAATATGAAACGTGAAATCTTGTTAAAAAAATCTCTGATTTTATGCCATATTTATTACAAAACTTGTAGTCACTAATCAAATCTACTTTACCATTTTTCGTTTAAAGTTTGGTAACGACCCAATCTCTTCGTAGATATAAAACAATATTACTGATTTGTACTCATTTTGAACCTACTTCTGAACCTACTTCCATTTGAATCTACTTCTGACCTAAGAAACGCAGGCCGATATTCCATATGTCAGTTTACCTATTTCAATATTCCATACATCAGTTTACCAATTTCA
>JAFIDM010000003.1:41156498-41230409 GCA_023159025.1 Thereuonema tuberculata | reverse complement strand
AAGTCATTGAATGTTTATATTAATAATACCTGTTATTATTAACAAATCTGTCTCAAAATATATCTGTCCCGGTTTTTCGAAGGCGTTCGTAAGGAGCTAATTGTCCATTGTAATGGAATGACGAATGAATGTCTGCGCATTTGACAACAAGACTGACAACTCGACTGAAATAGCTAAGGACACAAGGGAGACTTTTCGAGAAGTCACCGCCCTGTCGGCTACTTATCCAAAGAAAAACGATATCGTTATAAAGTGAGAGACCGGCAAGCGCCATCGTTCCACCTGTCACGTGATACTACGACATGGTCGTGAGTCGTTACCTTAATCGTTGACAATATTAACTTTTCCTCGAAATGAAATGTCACTTCACTGATGAACATCAGAATTTGACCAAAAAAAAAAGGACACATGATCAATTTCACTCGAATCCTAAAATAGAAATCAAGAACTCAGATAAGAGAAGAAATAAAGAAATGGGATCTAAAATTCACATTTTGAGTAAACACAAGAAAGATGTCAATATATTTTAAGCATTTCTTCCAAGTGGTAATAAAAATGAATAAAATAAATTTTTGAAATTTATAATAATATTTTTATTAAGATCATAGCTAAAATGAAATTTAAGCTGAATATATATCAATTGCTTACTTACGAATGGTAAGACCGAGAATAATCACCAAAGAACAGTGATAGCACAATATTAGAATTTCACCTCCAATTTAGAATCCAACCAAGAACCATAGATCCACCAGCCAACCAAAAAATAAAAGTATGACATCAGTGGCAACAGATCATCATGGGTTGCCGACCCCTTTTTGATGGTGATTTTTTTTTTCAACTGCTCAGCTGGCGTAACTATTATTATTAGAATGTTTTTAAAATTTTAAGTATCTGCCAAAAAGCTTAATCTAAATACAAATCCCTCATAAAATAAATATTTTTATTTTATTTATTATTAGTTTCCAAATAATAGCATTTTTAACTTTTTAGTGCAATTATGTTCTTATTTATATGTTACCTAATTTTTATTATTATTCAAAAACACTGCTCATTTGCAAGCTCCATCTCTTAACATTTTTTTTTTTTTTTTGGAAATTGATCCCAAAACTATGATGTTATTATGAAATTGTACGATCTTCATTATCGGTGCGCATTAGATTTTCGTTCTTTCTCTCTCACTATTAAAATATCACTGGTGATCAGCGTCATTAGATCGATTGCAGCGCTCTAGCGGCGAAAGAGGGAACTACACCACCAAGTTTCTCCTATCGCAATTCCAACTACAATAACGCATGGCAGACAAGTTTATGAAAAAAGATGAAACATCTCTTTCCGTTCCTGCGGGATTGTAGCGGAGCGAGTGGGAACCTTGAATTCTAGGCGATTGTTCAACTTTTATCTGGCAAACCGACTGACGTTGATAAATATGAGCAATTCAATACGAATTAAATAAAGAAATAACAATGTAATTCTTAAACACATTTCATTTCTAGGGCGAATAATGAGATTTTTCAGTTTTACAATGGAGAGCAGTTACAGTGTGTTAGACTAACAGTACACAAAACCGAAAAGTGAACCACAAATCGCCGGTATCCCTAGATTTCCGATTATTCTCCAGGAATTTAAATAAAAGATAAATAATGTTAACAACAAGCGTAAATACTGTTAAATAAACGTGCGTTAATAACAAAAGATAACCAGCAACTATAGTTACATCAATTTCAGGATTTTCTTATGAATTCCTCGTTTAGATATTAAAATCCCTTCCTACAAATCGTCTGAATTTTAATAGTTCCTGAATTTTAGATAAATGCAACTATAGGGATAAAAAATAAGATCCCAAAAATTGGCGAGCTCCCTATAAAATAGATGAATACTAAAATTACTTATGTAATTTGCATCGTTTAAAAACATACATAAAATGACAGAACGTTTCAACCTGCCGGCAGGTTATTTTCAACTGTGATAGGTTGAAACGTCCTGACATTTTATATATTTTTTTAAACGACGCAAATTACCTACGTAATTTTATTATTCATGTATTTTATAGGGATCTCGCGAAGTTTTGGGATTTATATCTGTTTTATCCCTTTCTTTTGCATTAAAGAATAAGACGTAGCAATTGTTATGATTCGAACTGAACGCTGCCAATTGTTAGGCCTGGAGATCTCCCTGAAGTCAAGCAACTTGAACCGAAGGAAGGAGTTAAATCTATTTTAAGAGGGACGTCTGCGTATGTGTCTGTGGTATATTGAAGAGTTTAAAAAAGCCTTTCAAAAACTGAGCCATTGGTCACATTAAGATTTGAGATAACATCCAGTCTCAAGTTAAAATAGATAATCATTAATTATAAACACGAAGCTTTAAACACTTCTCTTATAAGTCGTCTTCTGATTTCTTTGTTAATGGATTCGAATTGCTTACAGGTTAAATACGGGACTCAACGAAAACTACATCTTTAATTTGCGTAGAGGCCTTGAATACAACCTGCTTGACTACTTAATAAAAATATCTCGGCGTTCAGATATTTAGATATTCCAAGATATATTTCACATTCTTTTGTTCCATATAAAATTTTGTGTTATATGTAAATTATAAAAACGTAAACACCATAAAATTCATCAACATACCTTAGTACTTACAAATTGCTTGTTTAAGATATTATTTCGAAATTACTTGCCGAATTACTTGTAAAATTTATTAAGTAATCACTTAGAAAAATGTTGCTATGGTGAAAAAGTATATTGTGATTTTACCAAAGATTCAATTGTAAGAAATTTTTAAATTCTTAAAATTTGTAATACCGGTATATATATAATTGTTGATAAAATCTTTTGATTTAGCATATTTTCTAATTTTAAAAAGCGATATCTATTAACTTTTCTAATTTCCTCTCAATATTCTTTTTAACAAATTCAATCAGAAACACTCGTTTGGTTTTTGGCTTTCCATACAGGGTGTACCTGAAATGTGCTGCTGCAAGGTTGTATTCAATCATGCAAAACAACGAATAAACGTCATATAAACATGGGTATGGAAATGCGTTATTTCCAAGATATGAAAGGATAAAACGATACAGACATGTTGGCTTTAAGTTGTATCGTAGAGTCATTAAATTGCTCCGGCTCGTCATGGCCTGCTCGTTCCCCTGATTTAAACTCTCTGGACTTTTTCGTATGGGGTTATCTTAAAGCATTAGTGTACACCCCACCGGTTCCTGACGCCCACGCACTGCATGATCGTATAGTGGACGTGCACCTGGTATCTTCGACCGTGTTTGGCAGACAATGGAACGACATTGTGTTGCATGCATTGCGGCCGGTGGAGGACATTTCGAGCACTTTCTGTGAAACTGAGCGACTGTACGGCCAACACCTCTGTATTGTTGCATCGTTCATATCTTGGAAATAACGCATTTACAGACCCATGTTTATATGACATTTATTCTTTGTTTTGCATAATTGAATACAACCTTTAAGTTTGGCAGCACACTTCATGTACATCCTGTATATGTAACACTGTTATTTATTTGGATAGGATTGAGTTACTGTATGTTACTGTGAGATTTGGGGGAAAACTCGTTATTATTAAAGTTTTGTGATTGTTGAGTATTTTTTCCAACATATTTTTGTCAGAGGCGTTTATAATATTGTATTTATTTATAATATTATATTGTATTTTGGCAGTGTCAAGTGAAACAAGTTCATCAAAAAGACTACATTTACTTAATACTTGAAAAATGCTTGTGTTTTCGTTTTGAAGACATCCAAAGCCGATTACTTACGCTAAGTTCTTAAGGAAACTGTTTACCCCATTCCAAATGTTTACCCAGGGGCCCAACCTATACATTTCGAGATTTGGGGTCCCCTCAGCTCCCGGTCCCCTAAATACGCCTATGATTTAGTTTATCGAGTATTACAAATTGTATAATTATATACTGGTAAAACTTTATGACATATATAAAAAATAAAATTTCTAATAAGTAGAAGATGTAAGTTTAATAACTTAAAAATAATATTTGGAGAATTTTCAGAAGTTTACGTTCTAGAGTTTGTAAAATTGCCAAGTGATGTCAGTGTTTAACCAAGATTAATTTGTTCTTTTAATTATAAGTATTCTGGTAAAATTAATTTTAAATTAAGATTAATATTAACATAGATTGAATCAGAAAAATCAGAATCTTTCCACTAACTAGTTTTTATCCTAACAAGAGTAATTAAATACTATCTTTTTAGCTGAAACGCAATTAACAACTGCTATTTTCTTAGTTTTTTTTCAATGTTTAGTTCTTGTTTCTGCGTCTAAGTATGTATGTCGTGTTTTTAGTGTCTGTAATTTTCCTTGTAGGGCGGGAAAATGTTGGAGTTTGGCGACTGACTGAATGAAAACACTCTTAATATTAATAATTAATGTACATAAGATAAAATACGCTGTACTTAAAAGCCAGCAAAAGGTAAACAAAAGGCTTAAAATAGCCATAACTACTATTTTTTTTTTTAGGTTTGTTTTGAATTTTCTTTTCTGTTACCCTCCATTAGTAAGTTCGTCCAAATTAAGAATCGCAGCAGAGAAATTGTGTCACGCATGTTTGGATCGGGAACCTGTTTACATTCTTGAAGCCAAGAGATTCCGCTGTGGTCGTAGTAAAGAGGGTTTTCACGTGGAAGGACTTGGACATCGTCAATTCAGTAGAAACAGTGATTTGGTTGGAGACACTTCTTCCTAGAAGACAGTTATAAAACTTAGATAACATCCAATCAGTTTAGATGGAGCAAAACCCCACCAACAGACCTTGACGTTGTGTTATGTTTGGACTTCAGCAAATTTAGAATTCTTAATATAATCATGAAATAATTGAGGTTTTTTTAAAAACTGTTTTTCTTTACATGCTTTCCTGTAAGTCAAAGTGAGGTAAGTAATTAACATGTCATTCAAATGTTTATAGTAACATAACTTGTCCTTACAATCAGATCGAAAAAGCTGTCCAGAAAGCATTCCAATAAAACAGTGGTTAGTGTTGTTTTATAGTAGTGATATAATAAAATACTTTTCAATAAGAATAAGCAGAAATGTTGACAGTAACAAGTCAAATACCAGCTAACAATGTTTAAATTTGGTTGTCGCAAACAAATTAATTACACAAATATATAAGCATATATTGCGTTAAATAAAAAGGCATTTCCAATAAAAACAAAAGATTCACAGTTATTTGCATAAGACTTAATGAAACTATTACACGAATTACTGTTTGGTACGGATATAAATATGTATATATTTCTAGGCGGAAAAACACACAACTCTTTTTTGAAAACAAAAAAAAAAACAACAAAAAACTACAACTCTTCAATGAATTTACACTTTTAAGTAATTTTACAAAGAAATTATATTTTGCTTAAACCTCGCTTATTAATCTGAAATCTAACAAGTACAAGATAGATGGTACAATATAAGTTCTACAATTTTTTCCGAATTTAATATTATCAGATATTTATTTTGAAAATGGCGTTACAATAATAATGTTATAAAATTTCAATAACAAAGTTGTTTATTTCTATTATCGTGACGCCAATTAACCTAGATGATCGTATTCACTTCCAATTTCAAATTACGGGAAGTTACTGAAGCACTTTCTGAAAGTAAACGACTTTTGTTGACCTAATATCCGAATATTGAGTAGACAACGATGTGAATTAAACTTTGTAACTAATTCATTATTATTTTTTCTACAGATTTACCTTATTGCACTTAAATTAATTCCGAATTTTCACAATATCTAACTTAAAGTAATCTTTTAATTATTGTTTGTTTGTTTTTTTTTTGTTTTTTTATTTCTAGGAAACTTTAACACTCTGTATTTACTTAACTACTGACTTTCATTTAGCGTCGTAAATTTCATACATCGAATCGCAATTCTTGTGTTTACTGATCAACTTCTGAAGCAGGGTCATTAATTAAACCCCAATTAGCTAATTAGGTAATGAATAAATTGTGAATGAAAAGAGATTTATGATGTGGGTTGATGACAGAACTGTAACATTAAGTAAACATCATATCCAAACTCACACACATTTCATTAATATTTGCAAAGAATTACGGACCAACTAATAAATCTATACAGAAACAATTAACAAAATGAGATAATAAATGATTTGAAATGACGAAAATACTTAGGATGACTTGAGATTAAAACTACCGACGTTCAATCGAGTAAACATTTTACACAAGACCCTTTGCGTAAGTAATCGGCTTTGGATGGTTTTCGAACGAAAACAAAAGCATTTTTCAAATATTAAGTGAATGTATTTGATGAACTTGCTTTACTTGACACCCAATTATGAAAGACTAAAACATGACAAATGTGTTGAAGCAACACAATTAACACACACACACACACAAAAAAGGTGAAAAACAAACTTGGAAAAATCCAGAAACATTATTGTATCATCAAACGATGACTCTACTTTCACACTTCGATGTAATGCAATAAAGAACATTAATAAATAAAAGAACAATTAGGGCATTAAATAAAAATAATGACTACAGGAAATGTTACAATAGCATTAACAAATTCGTAAATGTATTTCTTCATAGAGAAAAACAATACAAAATCCGGGTTTTCATTAGCTATTAGAAGTTCAAAGCAATGATTAATAAATCTCAACTTTTAACTCTTTAGACACTAAAATAATTTAAATATTCCTTTTTAAGACACATATGGCTTCTTCTTTTTTGTATTTTTCACATTTAGATATTTCTGCAGTAATATTATTTAATCTTCATGAAAAAGTTAAAAACATTTATTTTTAGATTCCAAAGCTTCTTATTTTTATACAAAAAACATTTTGTTTTTGCATAATTTTCTAAATTCTAATAGATATTTTAACTTATAAAAAGCTTCAAATCGAACTATAGAGAGAAAAAAAAGAAAGAAATATCTAAATACTATATAATAAATATTTCAAGATACCCTATATGTATCTATGCGTTATATAGACAGGTAAATACATTGGAACAAAACAGATAAACGGTACTGTTAATAAACTGATTGAATTACAGGTACTCCTCACTTTACGATCTACCTGCTTAACGACCACTCGCAATTACGACCTACGCCCTTGAAGCTACAACTTCTATTTCATCGTCGTCATCTCCCTTACCGGGACCTTCTACAGCTCCAGATAACCAAATAAACAAATGATAATATGTACATAGGCATGTCTATTTATGAATAAATTTGAAGTTGCATAATTGCTTAGTTGCATAATTTTTAGAATTTTAGAATTTTACAACGATCCTATATTCCCGGCACAAGCTCCTCGCTTATCGACCAATTCGCTTAACGACATAGTTGTTAAGGAACTGAACTCGGTCGAAAAGTGAAGAGTACCTGTACTGGATTTTTCTGACGTACAATCAGAAAATTACTTAAAATGTGTGATAAAGAATTTAATTCTTTTGTGACCTGAATGAATGAGTGCAAATGATTTATTGGATTTATTTATAATGATTTTCTTTTTCTTTTTTTATTTATGAAAGTTTTTAAAACTCTCATTTCTTATTTGATTAAAAGAAACAAATTCTTTATCCTTAAACGATATATCTAAACTATCCTAAACATGCAAAAAAAAAAAAAAAAAAAAAAAAAGAAATTAAAGAATTGTTATCTTTACTATGTAATATTTCAAATTTAGAACTTCTAACGATTTCAAGTAAGTCTAAAAACAAACGCAGTTCTTCGAATGTAATCATAGGATTTTTTGGACTAAAGCCGTTTTCTAGGTAGTAAGTAATCAGATAGACGTTGACAAAAAAAAACAAAAAAAAAAAAACAGAAAAAGAGAAAGATGAGGATGTTTACTCGATTCAGAATGAGTCTAGAAAGTCACATGATCCATTCGAATAATTATCTTGGGTAAATCACCTCACTGTCCAACAGAAAACAACAGTTTGGCAGCGGAGGAAAAAGCAGCAAGAAAAACAAAAAGATAACCACGTGACAGCTCCCTTTGCAGACCGTAAACACAACATCCCATGCCAACAGAAAGCGTCCTGCCGAAAATGCGCAGTTGGAATTACACGCTACGCCATCTCGTATCCAGATTCAGAATTAAGGGCTGATCAAGACTGCTCTTTTATTCTTAACATTTAAATCTCTTACTTTTTTGTTTTATTTTTGAGGGGAAAACTGAAGAGAGTTGTAAATTTAATGTTATTTTCACAATTTTTCCTTTGGGAATGGATATCAACGAGTGGGCTTTGTTGTGTAAAAGATAAGAAGGCCCCTGGTGGCAAATGCCCGAACGAGGATTGTCCACTTCATAAAGATGGCACACCCGGTGAGAAAGGTCAAGGCTGTTCATTAACCAAACCGAAAAACGTTTGCAAACAGGGCCGGTGCCAACTCGTGCCGTTTGCCGCACGAGGAAAGTGCGAATGATGGGGGAAAGTCAATGGTACGTGGAGCGGAAGACATTCACTGACGTTGGTAATTTAGTTTTGAACAATACAACTCTCAGCAAAAAACAAAAACTGAAAAAGAATAAATTTTTAATTTCTTTAAATCACCCGCAATTTGAGAGACAATGCATTATTTGAATTTTGCTATTTAACAGATTTATTGCCTTCTTTTGTATTGTGATAATTATAATTATATATAGAAAAAAAAATGAAAGTTGAGAAAGAAATAACGGGAAAAAGTTTTATGAATGAAACAAAAAAAAATTACTATTTTAAAACTAAATGGAAATTAACTTTGACGGACTTTATTTTTAATAAATAACATGAAAACAAATAAATATTTTAAAAAATCTTAAATATACTTTATCTATTACTTATTAATAAATTGCATATTATTAGCATTGTTTCTTGGATTTAATATACTGAAATATAGAATAAATTGGTACATTATTTTGATTTTTATTAAGGCTAAATTACTACAATCATAAAAAAAAACTATGAAATTAATTTAAATAAAGAAATGCTTATTGAATAAGAAAGGCGAAATATACATTTGTTACTAAGAGTTTTCAAAGTAGTACATTGTTATTTATTGTTAATTGAAAAATAAACAATTTAAGATTTTAATTTTTAAGTTTGTTAAAAAATTTAATTTAGTCAATCCTTTACTTTCTTTATTTTATTTAAATAAACTATAATGATAAATAAGTTAATATAATATGTAAAATTTAGAGAAACGAAAATTCTGAAGTTTGAAACTCAGAAAAGACAGAATTATTTTAAAATACGTAATTTCTTAAAAGATTAAAGTTCATTGCCTTATTATTTCTTTACTTGTATTATTTTTTTCTTCTCCATTATTTATTTACTTATTTTCTTTAACTTCGTTTCATTTAATTTTTTTTTAATAGCATTGAGTTGTTTTTTAATTTTTGAATAAATTATTGATATACAGTAGACTCCGTCTTAACCTCGTTATCAACCGGCCGTCGGTTTAACGGGCCACCATCTGCGGCACTGAGACTTTTCTTTAAAAAAAATTCATATAAAATTAGAAGCAGAAAATAATCACAGATTTCTTTAAGTAATTGTTTTTCCTTAAATATACAGTTTTTTTTTTTATTATTATTTTATCAAATGTGTTTGTTTGTCTCGTAAATTATATCTAGGACAAAAGAAAGTTTTGTTTTTGGTTTTGGTGATATGTACTTGTGACACCAAGTACGTGAGTGTATACTGTAACTTGTACGTAGTGTCAGTATATAAATTTTTATTTTGTAAATTATATAATCTACGTCTCTTTTATTGACCTTTTTGATATAATTAAACAGTACTTTAATTCAGTTGAAAGCTAATTTAAATGTATTTTTGGTTTAACCGCCATTTTGCTAACCGGCTTAGGATCCGGTCCCAAGCGGAACGGTTAATTGGGAGTCTACTGTATTTAAAAATATACAGATAAAATAGCTTACTTGAAATATTAGTAATAATATTTAAAAGTTAATAATAATAATTAAAGCAATTGAAAAAAGTTAATTTCATTTCCATAACAATTAAACAAGGTAGAGATAGCGATTAGTAAACCAATCACAATGCTTCGCAACGTCTTCTGATACGTAGAAGAAAATATAATTGATATTGCTTTAATTTCCTTATTATTATTGTAAATGTGATTGTTGCGAATGCAAAAGGCACAATTGTTGCGATTATTGTGATTGTTGTAGAGCTGTCTTATAAATGCGATTGTTGCGAATGCAAAAGACGCATTTGTTGCGATTGTGATTGTTGCTAATGATACCTGCGCACAGACGGACAGACAAAACTGGAATATTAGTCTTCTGATTACTAATTAGAAGACTAAAAGTTCTTCAAGGTTTTGATCATTGCTGATATAATAGTAAAACCACGTTAAGTCGTCACCCGGATAAGTCGTCACTTAGTTTAAGTCGTCGTTTTCCTTTGGTCCCGACAAAGTCTCATACACAATAATGTAAAATAATCCTCCTTTACCCGTCACCATATTTAGTTCTACTCCGGATAACTCGTCACTTTCAAGAATGGCCAAAAGCATCTTTCTTCTCCATTTTGCATGCCATCGTGTTGTCTTTTCAGCCCCGCCCCTTCACTTTAAGAAAGCCAAGCCTTTACGGGGAATATTCGACCACGCCTGTCACTTCATTCCTTTCCTACCCCTTCGGGTTCTTGGAATCTCGCTGCGACTCTGTCGAGTGTAGACGTTTCTTGATCGCTCCTTAGTGAGACTTCATTTCATAGCGAGTAAGCCCCGCTGTAAGGGATATTTTTTCGCTTGTAATTTCGTGGTTCGATTACGTTTTTAACATGCTAGGAAAATGAAAACTTACCTCGTTATCTTTTAAAGAAAAAAAAAAAGACTTAATTGCACTTTTTGAAAAATCAAATGTTTCGAAAACAGCTTTTGCCAAAGAACACCATATTCGCAGGACTACATTAAACGATATTCTTCCATCGAAACAAGTAATTAAAGAAGCTGACTGCAAAGACAAAAGAAAGAGAATGAGGAAATCGAACTTTGACGAGATCGAGAAGGTTTTAGTTCGATGGCTAAAACAATGTAAAACATGCCAGATCGCAAAATGTGCCGATTTCTGCCGTGATTCTTAAAGAAAAAGTCATGGAAATTGGTGAGGAGTTGAACATTGAAGATTTCGGCGGCAGCAATGGTTGGCTGGAACGTTTCAAAGACAGACATTGCTTTTCTTTTAAAACGATTAAAATGTGGTAACTATAATTTTTTTTTTTCCCACTCATTTAATTTGCATGAATTGATTTCTGAAAATTTTGTTTTTCTCACCGAATCTTACAGCAATTCGTGAAAATACTGTGTTTTTTTTTTTCAAATATTCCCACTCCGCCTAAGTCGTCACTCCGCTTAAGTCGTCAAAAATGTGTGGTCCCTTGAGTGACGACTTAACGAGGTTTTACTGTATATATTTTATTCTGTTTACTTAAATTCAATATGTTTTTTTTTCCGAATTGTAAGTATTTTTTAAATTTAAGAATTTTTCCGAATTTAAGATTTTTTTTATAGCAATTCTTAATGAAATTTGTATATCTAATGAAAAAGTTATAAAAATTTATTTTTAACATAACATAACCGTACCTAGTTTTACAAATTTTTTTAAAAAAAATTTTTTATGAGGAATTTTTTTTTTTTGACAGAGAGGAAATTAAAGACAATTGAATGGATTATTTTTAACAGCTTTGAAATGCAATTAACACTTTAATATAAAATGTCGTAAATTGTCTTTTAAGTTATTTCATTTTGTTTTTCCCGTGAGTTTCATAAGCTTGTAACAAATTTCATAACTAAGTGTGACAGATGTTACCGAATTGTTATTAGGAAATTTCTTATTTTCATTAAAAATGGGCGTAAACCCATAAATGAGCGCATTCAAATAAATAGCATTGTTGTTGACTGAAACTTACACCTCACTAACACATTTAATTGTGAGCTTTTGTCATCTTCGTGACATAAATGTCATCATTACTCATTATCATTCACCAGGTGGTATTTTATGAAACACTCCAATCCTTTCTTTCAAGTTTAAACTAATTCGCACTTAGAAATTCACTTGTCAATATTTTGTTTTTCCCTATTTTTCAAAATTTGTGTACAATATTAAAAATAGAAAGTAATAGTCGCCAACAGCCCTTGATTTTATTATTAGGTATTCAATTCTTTTACTAAAGGAACTTTTGTTTTAACTTCGTAAGTTTGCTGATTTTATATTTCATAAAAGTCTTCCTTTAAGATGCAGAGATATTAATACAGTGCAACTTGGATAATTCGAAGCTGAAGGGATCACTACAAAACTTCGAATTAAACAAGTTACATCTTTTAACTTTAATTTCAGGTCCACTGAATGCTTGAAAAGATTATTCTGTCAATAAGTAAATATTTATTCAGAAAGATTATGGTATGAAAGACTTAAACACTATATGTATGTAAACAAAATAAGATTTATATTACGTAAGCTAAAGTACATATTACATTCAATATAGAAAATTATAGTTTTTCAAAAAATTGTGCAATGTCTGATTGTTTTGTAGAATTTAGTCGTTAAAGGTTAGCAAAATCATCAAGCATGTTTAGTGAACGGAAAACAGCTTCACTTATGTTGGTTTGTCCTTCAATGAACCGACGAAATTCGGCGCTATCCCGTACTCGTTGGCGATTTTCTTCACACCCTTTTCCTCGCGAATGACGGCGACCTTTTCAGCGAACGTTGAAAAGCGACCTTTTCAGCGAATTCTTGTACATGCGTGGTTTACTGAAAGACATGGTGACACTGATAGCAGGAAGCTCGAATGGCGTCTGAAGCGTCACGTGTCGAACGGTGGCGGGAAGGGATTTCAGTTGTCATATGTCGAATTTCTTAACGATGAAACGCCGAAAAGTCACTATGGTTCGAAATTTTTTATAAAAAACTTCGAATTAAGGAAGTTGAACTTCGAATTATCCACGATTTTTTAACATTGATTTAATAAGAAATTCAAGGGACCAAGAGAAATCTTCGAATTAACCACGATTTCGAATTAAAGACGTTCGAATTATCCAAGTTACACTGTATATAAATTTAGGAAATATAGGAAATATCAATAATGAACAGTATATTGAAGATTAACAATTTGAAACAGAGAAAGTTGTGTCTACATTAAGATTCAACAAGACTCGGGCACAGCTAATAGGAAAATTCATTTCCGCATACTTTGGCTGTGGATTCCCAATCTCACCTCGGTCCGTCTGTGCTGCCGACCAATCAGGTGAGACTGGATTCTAGAACAGTCTTAATTCCCACGATGCTAGATAATCCCTTCATCCCTTGACCTTGTGAACCACGCATCACTATTTTAAAGAAAAATCGATTTTAAATAGAAAAGAAAGATCCATCAAATGTGAGATTCGAACCTGCTCATCCGATATCCATATTTTTGCTTGTTTTCTGATCTGATGCGAAGCGTATCATCAACAGTCATTAATTAAACAAATCTTTCAATAAGCTTTGGAATAAATGACAAAAATCACAGACCAAAATTCGAAATAACAGAGGAAGGATAAGTTAAAGATAGAGTCATCTCTTAAAAAAATAACATTAAAAAAAATCGAAATATACAGTTTCATATACAGTTTCCTATGGGCCCCGCTTATTTGGAGAATGTTCCGGTTTTTTAGTAAATAAACTGTAGTGATTCTATTAAGGTCGAAATTAGTAAAATATCATTATTATTAATAGTAAATATTATTAGTTCTCCTTCTTTTGTGTTTGAAATAATTTGTTCTATTCGATAAATTTTTTTATCAAATTTCAAGTAAAATCTTAAAAAAAAAAAAAAAAAATCCTTTATTTTTTTTAAATCTAATGCTGAGTTTATAATTTTTAAAACTACCTAAATAATTCAGTGCCGATTTTTAAAAACCTAATAAGCTGCTACTAAAACAATTTAATTGTTTTTAATATCGATTTATTATTTGCTTTATTTTCTATGTCCTTTTACATAGAACTTATAAAGAACTGTAAAATATAAACTATATACTTCGAAAAATGGAGCCAAATTCAACTAACAGAATTCTAAATTTTGAATTGGTGAATTTTTTTTTTTCTTATCTATTCTACTCCAATTCAAAATAACAACTCACAATTGAAATCATAACAAGAATCGTGAAGAAAATAATAAAAATATCGTGAAGACGATACGAGTTTATAGCTGTAACTGTCTCTATTATAGGAACTTCGGTAAGTCTGTCTGAAAAAGCAATCTGATAAACCTCTGATGGTGCAGATGTTTACTAAAATTGCCGCTGTGAGACGTTGGCGCAGATGTATTCAGCAATTCAAAAAATTCGGCATTGAACAAATCACTGAATACGACCTTCACTTGCAATTACATAAAAATTAGTTAAATACCGAACTCAGAAAGGTACCTTCAAAATTCATACTCTAATTAATTCACCGCAAAATTAATAAATCAAAACTCTATTTTAGTAAATTACCATATGCAAGGGATTTAAAAAAGGGGAGGAAAAAAATAGAAGAAAAACAAACAAACAGGAATCTATTAGTGACAGTTTGATTTTTTTTTTTTCTATTTTGTAACTATTTTGAAAATTCTAAACTTGGCATTTATTATAAAATTTATTATTAAATTAAACAATTTAAGAATTTCATTCACAATACTTTTTTCTATTTTTTACAGTGGCGATACTAGTAGGATGAACAGAAAGACAGAGGTATGAATATGAAAAAACGACTATTTTTATGTCGTTTCTGTCGTAGTCAAATGCACTGGTTTTGCTACCGATGTGATTTCCGAGCTCCTGCAAGGATGTGAAGACCCCAAAAACTAAATTTCACAAAAGATGTTTCAAGAACTTACGAATTTTACTTCAAAAAATTACAATAATGAATATCAAGATCAAGTTAAGATATTTCAATCAATTATATAAATAAAAATCAAAACAAAAATTTACTCTGACCTTAGTTATTGCATTTAAACAATCCATGCACTTTCTTTAAAAATTCCAAGTCAGGTTATGGGCCCCGCAACTTAATAGAGCCTCATGACCCGAAAGGTAAATACGTCCTGACTACTGGCTTTTAACTAAATAGTGAAAAAGTCCGAGCAGATGGTGGTTAACGGGGCGAAAAAAGATCGTAGCCCATAACGAAAATTCAACACTTCTATATGATTATAAATATTTTCTTTTTTTTTTTTTTAAGTTGTGTTTATTTATTTATATTAAAGCTTAGTGAAATATTTCAGTTGGTTTCAACTAATTGTTATAAAGTAGCTGAACACATAAAAAGTAAAACATGAAGAAAAAAGCAAAGACCCAGATTCCTTTCTCTTTTTTCTGGTCTCAAGCGCTGATTCTCTGCTCTAGTGCTTTTCTTTCTCGTACTGACAAGTAGCAAATCTCCTTTTCAAGTTAAGAGCAGTTTAGTTAAAAGAACACTTTGACGCATTCGCTTAGCTTCAACGGTAAACAACTTTCAGTGAATACAATGGCATTTCACTTGTGCCACATTTTCATCAGATAGTCCCACCGTTCTGTGATCTAGGTCTTTTCAATTAGATTGACTTTATCATAAAGATTGAAGTTCGAGACACACAATTATATTAGAATCATATTTAATAATTTCATTAATTTCATTTGATTTTACTTTTTATAAAAGTATATGTAAAACTTATATGCAACATACATTTTACATTTAAATCTGCTTTATTAGGATATTCTACGGCCATTTAAACTTAATATCCTAATTAAAAATCCTGTCTTCCAGTATTTCTGGAATTTTGTAAACATTATAATGAAATTTAAATCTAATTGTAAAACTAATTCATATTTTAAAGCACTTTTGTAATCTTTTGTATTTATGCAAATTTTAATCTTTTCAATGTTTATTTCTGTGTTGTACTCATCTGAGTGGTGCATATAATAAATTCTAATAAATTCTATTCTATTCTATATAAAAACTTAAGAAATTGAGTGATTAAAATTATATATATAAGTCATTGTTAATATTTACTTTTAAATTTAATTGCAGTACTCTTTGTTTGTATATTACCCACTATGTCTATTATCTGCTACTTGCACCTTATGTAGTGCTGTAATCAAATGAAATAAAGAAGTATCTCCGTACGTACACAATACTATTGTGTTTATTTTTTTAACCCTTTCACGAGAACACGTATAAATGATTTCTGTTAATTTACTTTCTTTGATTATAAAATAAACACATTATCTCCTGTGCAAGTTTTTAATTTGATATTTTTTTTTTCTAAGAATTTTAGCGACAAAATCGCCAATTATACGCTTGATATGTTTTCTATTAAAAAGAGTTTTTAAAGCAAACATACATATACTAAATTGAAATATACTACAATAAAAATATATTTTTAACATCGCACGCTAAACTAAATGGAGTTTGATGGAATTTTATCTTACTATCAAATGCTCTTATCAAATTAAATTGCTGCAATTTAATTTGTAAGACATTAATTATGTAAAATTCAAACATTAATTATGTAAACTAACTATAATCAGTAGTTATTAAGTAATATCTTCTTGAACAGTATCAAATTTATCTTAATTCGCTAACTGATGTAAATAGCACAAAATAACAAGATAGTAACAGTCAATTCTTTTTCCCGTTTATTTATTTGTTTTATGATTTGGGACTATATAACTCTTTGCATTTAAATCGTGGATTAGATTGAAGGTCACTGGCCACGACCTCACTGCAAATCTTCTGGTGCGTAATTCATGTTAGCACCTACATTGGACACCGAAAAACTTAACAAAAGGCATTGGGTTTTCAATCAAATTTTACCTCAGTTGAAAATCAGCAGAAATCCAGTTTCCCAAGCGATGTAACTTATCTTTATCGAATAGAGAATAGAGCAATTATAGAATTATATTAAAGATTCGTACTTTAAATCATTTTTAGTTATTGCGAATTAGACAAATCGAGCAGATTTTTACGTATAATAGAATTAAAGCTAGATTAAAAAAAAAGGGATTTTATTTATAGTACTAGCTGTACCCGGCATGCGTTGCAATGCCACTCAAAGAAAGAAAGTGTTTGTGTTTTAATTCTGTTTATTGAAGTGCTTTTGGATACACAATATTTTTTGTTTTTCCGTCTGGTGCATACACGAATAAATCAGAAGGTTTTCCGACGCAGGACACATACAGCTGTCCATGTGTGAAGCTTAAATTTTCCAAATTTAGTAAAACATGAGATTGCAGATGATTAAAAGCTATACCAAATCTGATCTCTTTATAAAACATAAAGAAATTAATAAAACAAAATAAATGTTAATGTCTTGGTTGTAATAAGTTAAAGTATTTCACTGCAAGCCTACGTAGGCCCTGGGGGCACAGAAGCCTAGATAGGCTTTATGTAACCACGGGACAAAATTACATGCCCGTCCTCCTTTAACCTCACAAAGAATCCGGTACCCATTCTTGGTCCCTAGGACCCGTCAGGGGGAGAATTCACAATGGACTGAACCAACGTCATCTTGAAAACAAGGCCTGATTGAAAGGTCACAGAACAATCGTGACGACACGACACTTGGGCCGAGGAGGTCATTCTGTAGCTGTAGCTGTTTTCAAGATGGCGTTGACTGAATCTGGCTCCTCCAGCCTGCAGTCCAGCGCTTTGCCACTTGCCTACCGGACCCAGATAAAGGAAACGGCACCTAGATAATACGACTTAAGGTTTATAACGAAATAATACCGTAAGCGATATTCTAATTTGAAATCTTCTTCATAAATCAAAATGAATGTTTCTTTGTTTATTTGTTCCGTATGTGTTCCTTCACCATTCATCAGATTGCGATGAAACTTTGGTGAGTTGTTGTGCGCACGCCCGCGAAGATTTCTGAATTAGTAGAACCATTTTACAACATCTGGTGCGCGAGTCATTTCAACAAATGAGTGTATTTCCGGTTTCAATGTTTGCAGTTTCCGGTGCGACTCGCATTTGCAAAGACCATCATCAAAGCACAGGGACAACACATGGACAGATGTATGTGATCTTCTCACGAGTCGGAAAACCTTCTGATTTATTCGTGTATGCACCAGACGGAAAAACAAAGAATATTGTGTAGCCAAAAGCACTTCAATAAACAGAATTAAAACATAAACACTTTCTTTCTTTGATTGGCATTGCAACGCATGTAGGGTACAGCTAGTAAAAAAATAAAAGAAAATGCTCTTCGGTACATCTAACTTGTAAATCCTTATTTTTAATTTTAATTTTTTTTTTTATTTTACCGATTATCTCATTAAGCTTATCAGATGAAACTGTCCTGCTCGACACATAAGATCATTTAATTTTTATAAGAAAAACAAAGTAAATAGCAGTTACCGCCACCAAAGACATTAAGATACTAAGATTTCCAAAATTAAATTAAGCTATTCTAATCCAATTAAAACGAAAACAAATTTTATGCTTGTTTCTTTTTATTATTATTATTGAATTGTATTCACTTTCCAAATTTAATATTCTTTAGTTTGGCCTTTTTTCTTATAGAAACCCATGAACATCTTAATTCTCTACAATAAATAACTTCACTGTTCAGGAAGGAGTTTTGATGGGTTGTTATTTGGGGTGTGGCTTTTCTTAACTCAAAACAGAAGCAGCTTTCAATTTAAGAATAACGGAAGTAACTTAGAAAAATCCAAAGATTACCGACTTTGATTCATGATTTTTTTGGGTTCCTCTTTACGTGACAACGATGTACATTCCAACTCCCCATGACGAATAACCTCTCAATTCATTATTTTTTTAAGCCAAAGTTTGTTTCTTCTTTTTTTTTAGGTCCTTGGCAATTAACAATGGGAGTGGTTCTGATCGGGATCTAGTGAAAGGTATAAAAAAAAAGAGCGGGAAAAGAAACTGTTGATTAATTTTCTCACCTTCGATGTGCACATTAATATTCGAGGTCGATATTGGTGAGAAAAAAATAAGCCTATCTGTTTAAAATCGGAAAAAGAAAATGGAACGCGGCATAATCATAGCCCTAGGAAAATAAACAAAATGTAATGGATAATAAAATTCGGCACGCGAACTGATTAAACAAAATAACAACTGGAGAAAATGTGAAAAAGAATGATACATTTTCACTGATGCTATTTATAGTGAAAACTATTTTTAGAATATAGGTTAAATAATTAATAATAAATGTCTTAAAGAATAAATACTGTTAAGAAAAACTAAGATCAAACTGAAATGTGGAATATAACATTAAAAAATAAAACCTCTATAATTAGGTCACAGAAAATAATGTAAGTTTATTAAAAAAATGTTAATGACTTGGGTGACAGATGTTTCGAATTTCTTAGCAAAATACTTAACCCTATTGAGAATAGCTGTTTATGGAGCTGTTTTGACAATTCACGTTCATTTACTGTTTGTCTAATCGCGGTACGCAATGTTTAACTCTGGCTGGAGAGAGCTAAGAAGTTATAAATGCTTTCCACAATTTAATTCATGTAGAAATTTAACGTGCGTTAAATTAAAGGTATAGTTTTTTTTTTAAAAAAAGCCCAGACACACAATAATTAAACAACAAAAACACATTAAAATCTCGGCCAGGTTTCGATCGGCCCTGCCGATCTTTTTCAAGTGAAATTCCAACAAGCAGCTGCTTGTATCTTTTTGGAATTTCACTTGAAAAAGATCGGCACGTCCGATCGAAACCTGGCCGAGATTTTATTGTTTTTATGTTTTTTAATTATTGTGTGTTTTGGCCTTTTTTAAAAAACTACACAATTTCTTTCAGATTTACGAAATGTAGGCTCAAAGTTCAGGAATATATCACTTTCTTTTTTTTTTTTGTTATTCTAATTAACTACTTCGCAACAGGAAGTGCTTTTAATTTTTAAAAGATATTCTCGATTTAAGATGTCCACCCGAATTTAATATTACGTTACCCAAGTAATAAGCAACTTCCACTTTTCAATCATCGTCCCAGTGCCACACATTTTAAGTGTTTTTTGAAGTCTTATTTGCATTTTTCATCGTTGAAAATTTCAAATGATGCCAAAAAAAACGGGATGACCGCCGAACAGAAAATTTAAATGCCTGATATGATCTACCTCTTATACTTTTCTGCTTCTTTCCTTTTTAATATCATTAATTATTACTGTTTTAACAGATTTGTCTTGTTAACGTACTGAAAAACTTTAGAAAAGCAACAGGCAACAATAGCACAACTCTAAACGCCTATTAGAGTAAAATTAATTAGTTTTCATGTAGGAAAGATTGGGGGTAAAATGCCATTTGGGGTAAGATGCATTTTCATTGTAATTTGTTTTGTGACTGACAGATGGCTCAACCCTACATATGTAAATTTTCTTCACAGAGCACTAACACGATGGTATCATTTTGATTGCGATAGCGTTATTACTTGGTTAAAAACTACGAAAATAAGGTAATAGCACTGTTAATTTTTTTCAGTTCTATTATTGAGAAACAGGATATTTTAGATAAGGCTGATGGAAAATATGAATCTATGCCTCTTACCTTGCAGTGGCATCTTATCTCTGGCAATGTGGGTTCTTTATGTACGCAGGCTGGACAAGATGTCAGTTTGTAAAGTTTTTTAAAGATTGCTTTTTACTCCTATTTACAGATGATACAGAATCCTGCCAAATTTTTTCCATAAGTATCAAGGGAATGAACACATGTAATATTATGATTATAATTCATTTACTTTTGGTCTGGCAAATCAATGCTGGCATCTACCTCCAGTCTACTATGCACAATAAGGATATTTATGTAAATGCTAACAGTCAAAGGAATAATCAGAATATAGTTCCTATATTTTAATGTTCATAAATTTGTATTTGAATTTTACAAAAGTTGTACAAAAAAAAAATCAGTCCTTAAAATAAAAGCAAAGATTTATTTATTTATATAAAGTAGACATCAACGTACAAAATTTAAGAATTAAAAAGTTTTAACACATCAAAAATACAGAGTTCGACCGGTTTCGCCTTTGCTACCAGGCTTTTCAATACCACTCGAAAAAGCCGAAAAAACCTGGTAGCAAAATCGAAACCGGTCCATCCATGTATTTTTAATGTGTTAAAGCTTTTTAAACTTTTAATTTTCATGTATCGATGTCTACTTCACATATTCAAATACACACGTTAAAATTCCACTTATTTCTTTATGTATTTATTAAATTTATTTTTAATATTTCAGAGGTTAAAAATTTTAATATTAGAATAACAATAAGGTAACATTACAAGAATAAGAATGAGTATTCCTCGAAAATCCAGTTTCTATTTTGAAAAGTATTTTCAAATGCGAATATTGAATGGAAAAAAAAATCAGTTGATTGATTTTTTTCTTTCAATAGGGAAGTACCCAAATGCGTCACCCGTCTTATTTGAAAAGCATTTGGGTCATCGGATAAATAGCGAATTTCCGTCGAGTCAACTGAAGGTACTTAACTCTTGGGCTGATTATAATGATGCGTTCCTACAGTTAGAGATCCTTCTCGACTGGCCGACTCAGATACTGTGAATGCAGCCAATTTGGAGGCCAAATTAACCCTAAATTAATCCTAACGAGCCGACAGATAAGGCATCGCTCGAATACCGAGCCGACGACGCTTCATGGCGAGGTCGCATCGTCGCCAACTGGGATTGGTTGAATAAAATCTTCTTCGAGACCGTCTTGTTAGTGGTAAGATTTATGCTCAAGGCACTGCAATGAATAAATAAATCAGAACTATTCAATATTTGAAAGTAAAACATAAAAGAAAGATGGAAGACCTTTACCCTACAGAACTGCTTTAAATTGTGATAACAATTAACTCACAATTAAAAAAAAAGTATTAATTAAAATAAAGTATTAAGTACTTTATCACAAATTAAAAAAAAAGCAAGTTATAGACTACTTAAAAAAAAAAGAGGTTTAAATTGGAATGTTTTAGGCGTACACTTGTTGTTCCTGAACTACTTCTGAGGCCTCACCGTTATTAATAATTAATTCTGGGCTGACGATCTCCAGAAAGTGTGAAACGTATGATCTGAGACCTATGGAACACTTCGCCTAATTTATTGAAATTTATTGTTAAACACGTATATCCACAATGATAAAAAGTCTTTCTTAATTTTAACTTTATGTTAACTTTTAATTTTAACTTTTAATTTTAAGTCGACTACCGGATAGTGTATCAAAAAACTTCCTCTAAAAGATCTCCCCCCCCCCGTAATTAATAATACAGTAGAACCTCATTATAACGGACTAATAGGGGCTGAAGGTTGTCCGTTTTAATGAAAGTCCGGTTCATAACAAATAATTCTTACAGGATGTAATGCAGCAGAGTGTACATCAATGAAAGTACAATAGTTAGCTATAAAAAGTGTTTATTATATATCAAGTAAAAAACAGCCTTCAATATAGTAGGTTGAATTGAAAAAGATGTGTACGTATACACTGCATTAATTTTTAGAACAAGAAGGTCCTGGTTCATGTTGATTGCTTACATTCATTGGTTTGAAAAAATAATTTATTTTCTTCTGGGTTTGTTTGCTGCTCATTTCTTCAGTTAATAACTGATGGAGGTAAGCGTTCATAATATGCAAACACATTTTTATTTGCCGATTGTTCAACATATTGAATAACAAAATTTAAATCGTCTTTCACTTCGCTCACTTTAACTGTAGGCTGAGTAGGGTCTCCTACCTCTTCTTCCTCGTCCTCCAAAGATTCTGCTTCTACAGTCATGCAGCGCATCCATGTTTACGCAAAACAACACAACGATTGATGTTTAATCGCTTGCTTGGAATGTAAAACTGATCAGATAAAAATAAGCATCCTTTATTATTACTACAATTTTTTGAAAACTGTCCGTTAGAATGAGGTTCTACTGTATTTTAAATTTATAAAAGCTCAAACTTTTTTTTTTTTTTTTTTTTTCCTAGCGTAATGTAGGCTTTGTATAGACGAACGAAGCGAGTCTCTCCAATTCCAACTAGATCACATTTTGTGAACCGTTTTATTCAAAATCTACGGTAACTAGAAATATGAAATTTTGCATGCCTACATAGAAATCCATGTAAAAGTGCAGAATCATGTTTTCAACACTTAAAAACTGTAAATTTTATACGAATTATTTGTTTTTTAAAAACCTGGAAAAAGCCATAATAAAGACCACAACAAAAAGCGCCATTAGTTCTGAAATCGAAACAAAAATTTGTAATTTCTAATAATCCTACAGCGTCGTAGCATTAGTCACTTTTAAATACCTTCAATCTTCACATGTATATGCATTTATTAGTATATATAAATTTCCGGAAGTGATTTTAACGCTGCTTGGGTCTTCTGAAAGCCAGGCTTTCTACTTGTAAACAGTTGACTACCTATAAAACGAAAATAAAGTAAGAACACTGTAGACAATAACCCGGTACCTAGGTCAATCATTTACTCTCTAAATGAGTTCCCCCTAAGTCGAGACCTAGCTAAATCGCTTTCCCATACCCGAAAACGTACACCCCATTTCAACAAAACCCTTAAATCCCGTTTTCAAGATAAAATTTGCAAGAATTACTCACTTTGTAGTGTTTGATTTGATTGATACATAAATGCTAAAAAATATCTATAAAATTATTATAAATTGTCTTTTCAAGAATGTTAACCCTTTTCAATTTCAAATTTAAACAACTAAGCATTTAAAAAACAGATATTGGGAAAATTCTGAAAGTTTAACAATTTTTCAAAGGCATGTTTTTGTCTCAAGTTTTCTAAATTCCATGTATGGCAAATTACTGACAACTTTATAATTAATAGCATTTTTAAGTTAACTTTTATCATTAGCTTAAATCTTTAAAAGGGATTAATAGTAAGACTATTAATAGAAGCCAGAAGTTGTCGATGTAAAATATTCTACATTTTATGTATGATATTTACGTTTTGAATTTCGAACAGTAACTCCTACACTTTCGTTAGGGTTAAAATCCCAATAATTAATGCAGGTCATAATCCTTATCCCGTCAAAGGTGAAAAGAGTCAGGGAGGCCATGAGTTCGCTGCCATTTCCGGTTCTCTGTGATCCTTGTTAGATCAATAACAAATCATCACAATATGACCAAGCCTCTTGAATAAAGCAAATACACAGACCAGACGAGGTACGTAGTTGGTGTGCCAAATTTCGAGCTACTGCAAAGCCACATTCAAGATAGCTTCAAAAATTAATGGATACTTTACCAGCCTTTCGTTCGATTGTGATATAACAAGAAGAGTCATTGTATTTTAATGACTAAGCTCGTTGTCTATTATCCAGTTTTGGACCAAAATCAATACGAGCTCAAATTTACTAACATTCATCTTTAAATATTTAGCATTTTAAGTTAAATATTTATTGATTTATCGTAATATAAGTTTTGAAAGGCAATGTATTTCGGTATGCTTTTATCCTTCCTCCTAGCCTCTATTCCTATTAAAATTAGAACTTTTATTTGTTAATCTATATCTTTCATTAAAGTTTCAGCTTCCTAATTAAAGTAGGTTTGAGTTATTCAGAACACAAATGGAAAGAAAACTTTTCTTTTTCCCTCTGATGTATTTTAGGCTGTTTAAGTTAGACCAAACATTAAATAAAATAAAGGCAAAATTAATCGTGCGATTATTAACTCAATTCTCTTATCTAAAGGAACAGGGTTCGATTCCCTGGTTAGACAAGGCTGTCATTCTGCTAATCGTGGTTCTTTTGTTATCTTTCCTTTATTCTTCACTTCGATAATTCATGGGTATCTGACTGGGGGTCTATAATTCCAGATGAGGTTCAGGAAGTTCTCATTAAATACCACTGTCTAACCAACAATGGTTGACGAATTCTGTGGGTGTGTTTGTGTAGGTGTCCGTGTCTCGATCCCCTACCCCCAAATAACCTTTGAACCACTGCACTGGCTGGATCTTCTTGTCAATTGGTTTGCATATTTTAGGACTAGACATGATCTAATTCCTATATTTGAAATCTTTTCCAAATGGGTCTAATCGAGAAATTAGCGCGAGAAGACGACAAAAATTCCCATAGAAAATCATGGGAATCTAAACAATGGATCTCTATCCTATTTCTACATTAAATAATGAATTAAAAATCCCTATTTATCCAGTAAGTAGCGCGTGATGTGATATGATTAAAGTTATTCCAATTTCGACACCTTATAAAAGTAACCCACGGATTTATTTATTTATTTATTTATTTATTTATTTATTTATTTTATTTATTTTTTTTGAGAAAAGCAAAATTCGTACCTTTTGTAATCGACAGATATTAGAATTTTGAAAATGAAAAGTCGACTTTCGAGTTTATGTCGTTTTCAAAGACATTTTGAGGATTTTGAAATCGGGGGGGTGAGGAAAAGGTTACGAAAAAAGCGACAAACCTTCCAACCAAAAACAAAATCCGAAATTCAATTTTTTTCTTCCGATTTTCGGGATGCAATGGGAAGAGATTTACAAACACTACCCCCTCCCCTCCTCTGTACACCAAGGGTCATTTTTACAGTTGGTTTTAAGACATCACACTTAAGGAAAGTAAATTCTAAGTTCTTCAATTTTTTTTTTTGATTTCATTATCTAAAAAAAATCCAACTGAATTCTGTTTCGCTCTTTTTATTTAAGGTATTTTTTTTTTTACCGGAAAGTTGGGATCTACTAAAATTTTGTACAGACTTCCCTGATCTTCGCACATGATGAAAGTCTTGTAGAACAAGCAAACTTGCATTTAATATATTTTAGTGTGAGTTCGAAACTGTTCATCTTATTAAATCTTCGTATTTATTAAATGTTATTAAAATGTGTGACTTCCACTCCTGTTATTCTAATTCGATCCACGACCAAAAAGGGATTTTTGTGGAACGCCGAAATATCGGGACACAGTTAAAAAAAAAAAAAATGACCCGGCCTAATAATGCAAAATGTATTTGTATATTTTTCATTATTGTATGTTGCCAATTATTATTGATTTATCTGTTTTGTTTAGTTGTATCTTTTTTTAATTGCAGTCTTGGATATATAATAAAACAATCCCATCTAAAAATAAAATTCCTATTTATTTAGTACGGGAAGATGAAGCGTTTAGTTCTGGTTCATACGTGCTTATAATACGAAACAGCTGTCCCAGAGTCCCGTGGTGATAGTACAGGTTCACTTGTGGAGATCCGCCATTTTACTTTTAAATAGCTCTCATTAATGTGATACATTCACATGAAAATTCATTAAGATATTATAAAAAATATAGGTTCAAAATCTAAAAATATTCTAAATATACATAAAATCTATTTTCAAATTTTTTTTCAAAGTTTCACTTAACTCACTTACTGCACTGATCTCTTTAATAGAAAATCGCGTTTAAACAAGATCTAAAAACTAAACCAACCAAAAAAAAAACACGAAATGAATAGTAATTAAAAAAGGCTTTTGACGATTTCTAAAAATAAGAATTTCTGTGATGTAACAAACAGTTAAATTAATGATAATCAATGATTAGCTTATTAGCACGAGAGATAACAGAGGTGGATAAACTTCATTCTTGTGTTCGTAGCGCTAATTGGTGGAAACCAGATCATAAAGAAATCCCAGGAAAAAAACAAATTGCTCGAGATACATTTGATTTCGCCGTAAAAGTACAGAAAAATCGATGTAGGAAAGTCTGTACAAGAACTTAATTATATAAAACATGGGATGTCGACAATGTCGTTCTGAGAGATTTAGGACAGAGGAAGATGTACGAATACAGAAAAACAGGAGGAGGAGAAGAAAAAAACAGTAATTAATTCAAATCCTTTACGTGAGGAGAAAGGAATTAAAAAAGAAATGACAGCTAACATTGTTAGAATGTAATGTATATCCAAAGAAGTATTAAAACCAGAATACTTTGATCTCTTATCTGGTTCGCAGTTCTAGTTTAGGGGATTTTCTGAATTAGATATTTATCTCTCAAACAGTTGTAAAAAAAGCGAAGAGAAAAAAAGCTTTTAGAACGCAAGTTGATAAAGTGAATTTGTTTTCATATTCAATTTCAAAGCTGCTGGATTATGTTTTTTGTGATGATGTGGAATCAAGAAACTGTAGATGGATTTACCCTAAATCTTCTTAAAGAATAAACTACACTCTAGAAATTAATAGAACTTTCGAGTGGTTCTCTTAGTATTTCAAGGCCATAAATAAAGAAATAAATCTATATGAATATATAAATGAATGTTTCTTTGTTTGTCCCGTATGCGTTCCTATACCATTCATCAGATTGCGATGAAACTTTGGTGAGTTGTTGTGCGCACGCCCGCGAAGGTTTCTGAATTAGTAGAACCATTTTACAATACCTGGTGCGCGAGTCGTTTCAACAAATGAGTGTATTTCCGGTTTCAACGTTTGCAGTTTCCGGTGCGACTCGCATTTGCAATGACCATCAACAAACCACTGGGACAATCGCTACAAGTGTGCGGACTAAATTTGGAAAATCCGTGTTTCACACATGGACAGCTGTATGTGGCCTGCTCACGCGTCGGGAAACATTCTGATTTATTCGTGTATGCACCAAACGGAAAAAAACAAAAAAATTGTGTATCCAAAAGAATTAAAACACAAACATTTTCTTTCTTTAAGTGGCATTGCAACGCATGTAGAGTACAGCTAGTAACTTACAATTTTTGAATTGCAAGAACCAAGGATTTGAAAATTCAGCAAACACCATGTTGTAACAATAGATTAGGAAATGTTTTCAAATCTTGTAACAAAATAAGAGATTTTATAAAGAAGCCTTCATGAATATTAACTAAAAGCATATCTAATTATAACACACACATAATGCTCTGATATCTTCATTACTATAAAATACTCAACTTTATTTCACTGAGCAATATTTTACTATTTTATTATTTTGAAAGAAGAGTAACGCATTCTGAGTCATGTAGCCAGAAGAAGACCTGCAATAGACCCGTGCAAATATTGCAATGAGATATAAAGGTGAGTGTTTTGTAGTAAGAAGTTAATAAGCATATCTACTTTTATAGTTAAAAAAATTTGGTTGCTTGATATGCAGTCTTAGATAATTATTATTTTAAGATGATTCCAATATTGCATTCTGGCTTATAGTTTGTAATTTGTAATTTTTTTTAATTCTTTACTTTCAGTTCAAGAAATTTTAAGTCGCTAATTTATAATACTTCATTTTTACTCTTTAATAAGTTGAAGACAATTGCTTTACACCTAGTATTTCTACGGTTGTCAGTGTACAACCGTACACTGTCTAAGTTTCCAACTTAGTTCCTAAGGGTCCCAAATAGTGTTAGTTCTTCTCTTTTATTAGCGACCCATTTGAGAGCTATTGTGATAGCGACCGTCCGTCCGTGTCTATCCATCCCTAACAACTCCCGAAAGGAAGGTCGGATCGACAAACGGATTTCACCATCGTGTTCAGAGGCCAAAACAACATAGAGATAAGGTACTTTCAGGGGCCAAAGCGCCCCCGCTTTCCCATGTTGGAGATATTTGGCGTTGTTGTCATTGTACCGTCCTAAAAACTCCCGAACGAAAGGTCGGATCGACGAACAGATTTCACCATCCTGTTCAGATGCCAAAACAACGTAGGAATAAGGTATTTTCAGGGTCCAACGCCTCCCCCCCTCCAATCCTAGAAGACATCCTAGAACAGCTGTTTCACGCTCTTTGGCGATCAGCAGCTACGAGTGCGATTCCGACGAAAAGTATTACAATTGACAGCAATTAATTCTCCCTGCTATTACATTCGGGGCCGGTCCAAGCGAACATGGGTCCAATTGGAATCCTATCCGAAGGAAACCCGTAAACAATGGGTAAACAAAACCAGACTTACTGTCATTTTCGGATTTCAGAGGAGAGGACGAAAACGTGTATTTTTCATTAAAAACTATAAATGCAACTGCTAATCAATCCCCATTTAGTCTTTCGTTAAGGTGGGAAATTGAAAGGAACTATATGCAACGCTCGAAAATCCCACTCGCAAACTCGCAATTTGCGAGTGGAAAAAATCACCTCGGCTTTTTTCTTAAATTCAAAACCTTCGCTGCTAGTATAGGTATAGCGCAGTTATTTCCCAACCTTTTTTGTGCTGTGCCCCACCTAAAGTATCTAAAGTATGCTATGCCCCACCAAATTAGGTATAACTTCAAAAAGAAAAAATTAAAAAAAAAAAAAAAAACTACTTTTTTAACTTTCACAACCAAAAAAAAAAACAAATTACTAACATTTTTTTACTTTCACCAACCCATAAAAAAAACAACATTCCTCCATTTTTGAATTGCTCCCTCAACAATCAAATTGCCCCCCTGTGGCGCCCCACGTTGGGAAACAGGGATAGCGTATATATATGTGAAATTGTCCCCCCCCCCCCCCGTTAATTAGATAGCGAGTGTAAATTTCCATTTGCGAGTTGGTTTAGGTGCGAATTTTCGAGGGTTGCTATATATATATATTAAATGAAGGTGGGGGAAATAAGATATAATTAAAAATAGGAAAAGAGAAAAAAAATTATATCTTTTTTTTAGATAAGATATAATTAATTCCTTAAAAATTCTTCAAAGCCTTCCTTTAAATTTCTTTTCAAATTTCTGCTCGGGTACTTTTCTGGACATTTCAGCGAAGCGAATAAAAAAAATATAGAAAAATATATAAATCAACAATGTGCTTCTTCCATCTGGTAGAACAAAGTTTTTTGTAATTGGTTTGAAGTAATTTTAACCATGATATTTTTTTAATAAACTTCCCAATTTTAATCGATCCTGAGAAGCGTGATTGGAATAACAATGCAATAGTAGTATTATAATAAAAAATGTTGAAAATGTTTAAAAGGTTGAGACTAAGTGTTTACTAGTGACATCCCAAAACAAGAATTTTCTTTATCTTATTTTTAATGTCTAATTTTTTATTATTATTTTAAATTTGGGAGGTCTCATACGCCTGTTTACTTATGTAGGAAATGTGTTCAGTTTTTTTGATAAAATGGCCTAAATCCAAATTAATTTTAAATACACGAAGGGTAGATTTAACAACTCCTTAACAAATGAAAAATTTAACAATGGCCAAATGAATTTCGAGGAATTTGATAATTTACAAATACGAATATTTCATTTTTCTTTGTATTACTATCACAACTTTAAATATGTTGGATTTTGTTTTTGTTTTTTCAAAGTAGCTTTGTTCTTCAAGGAGCTTGTTTTCTTCAAATGCATTCGCTCCTATAGTGTAAGGAATACTAGAAATTAATAAGGTGAGAAGAAATACAGAAAGAAATCGGGGATAACTATGACTCAACAAATTCAAGAATGCCACACACAAACTATAATTAAACTAGTCTGAATCTATGAATAAACAGGCAAATTAAAAACACTGAAGAAAAAAAATAAGTGTGTTTAACACACTAAAAAAAGAGAGCCTGAACACTAAATCAAGCTAAGTCTGAAAGCGCCAATTAAGTTTAAAGAACAAGTTTTACGTTGAATCTTATAAAAATTTAACGATCTATAGTTAAAAAAAGGTTTCTTTATTACTGATCTGTTTTGTTTTCTTGCCACTAGGTGGCTATTCATAATCATTCATTTATCTTAATGAATCAAAGAAGGGTAATCATAGGCTGCTATTTCTCGCCTTTTAATTAAATCATTCGGAAGTCCTAGGAATGACATTTGCGCAGAAAGGATGCCTTTGGTGCAGCGTTTGTTAGCTGTCAGACTAAATGACATTACGTTGGTGTATCGATGCAGACAAAAAAAAAAAAGAACAGAATTTCTCATTTGCTATGCAACGAAACTGCTATCACTTCATCAAGCCACTTGTTGTTCTCTCTCTCTCTCCCCTTCTTTTTCTCCCTGACCTCAAAGATTTAATTGTAATTTATTCCCTTGGAAATTCAATCTTGATGCAAAACAAGGGCTGAGAAGCTTTCGGAGAAATATAATTAACGAACATGAAATATCAAATAAATAAAAACGCGTATTTTTAACTTTATCTAAAAAACTTTTCATAAAGTGTCTTTTAATAATTAAGCAATAGTACATATAATAGCATAGATTTGTGACTTTTCTTCTCCCTATATACCAAATGACAACATTACAGGCATGTAAATCTTCCTTGTATATAAGTTCATTAATTAATAAACTATTATTTGTAAAACTATGTGATATTCTCTAATAGAAAGTAAATTTAAATAATAAAATCACAAATTCGATGTAAACTTTTATTAATAATAGTTATTATACAAGTTCCGTTGAATGCAAAAGAAGTGATCTCACGTAACCATACATTTGGAATAATTTCTTTCAGAACGGAAGCAGAACCAGATCAACTTGATTATCTTTCATGTAGTATTGATATAAGCTTAAATTGAGAAGTAGTTCAGTCCGGAAATTAATGATTCTACAGAGATTTATTTCTATGTTTCCTTTCCTGATACATCAACGGCGAATAAGTGACCAGATTTCGATTCATAGGCTAGACACCGAATGGTAATGAAAATAATTTGCAGCTTACCAATGAGTGAATACCTGTAAAATATTCTAATGATTACCTAAGCAAAATAAAGTAAATATTGTCTTCTCCTTTCCTGTTGCAACAACAACTACTTTAGACTTTAGTTATACCTTGGTTAGACGGTATTAATAAGTTTAATGCGTTCTTGGAATATCTCGAATCAAGGTCCTTATACAACTCACTATTGTTACCCTAGTTCTGAAAAGCTCTGAAAACTCATTATTTGATTCAAAAATAAGCCTTTACGGATCAGATACTTGCGTTAAGAGTTAACGCTCGAAATTGGTATATTAGTAATGTCAGAATAAATCAGAAGCAATAATTTACCATTAAATGTAGAATTAGGAATTATGTAGTAACGTGTATCGTATTTCTTTGTACAGTAACTATCTGAAGTTCAATTGTTCTTTTGTGGTTTAAGAGATACTGTAGAAATAATGTCTTTGGAATTCACCATATCATGAATTTTAAATATTTTTTTTTTAAATATCTTAACGGCGCTATGTCTTAGGAGGTAAATGAATACCTTAGAACAAATATTTTGCAACCCGAGTTCGTGTAGCAAAAATTGATGTAATTTTTATTATTTTTTGTTTTGTTTTTGGCTTTCGTTAATTTCAGCAAATAACTTCGTTTTTAAGTCTATGTTAAAATATATTAATGGGTTTTAATATTGTAAAAATGAGTTATTTTCGAATAATAAGCCACAGCAAAATGGTTTTGTAATGGTAGTAAAATATGCATTCTTCGTGGAACTTCGTGGAACCGTGGAACTGCAATAGAACGAAAGCAAATGTTATTTTAAATTCCAACTCAATATTAAAAAATTATTTCCTTTGAGATCACAAGAGGGCGATTCCAACTATATTAAACAATACAATATATTTTGCAAATGATTTCCCAGAATGCTAAACTCAAAATAACTTTGGATACGTTTCCATGAAAAAAAAACGAAATTAGTTGACACAAACGAAATAGTGTGAATCTAGTTTTAAAGAGCAAATTTCAATGAAACCTTCATAATACATCGCTTAACACTATATTTCTTCATCTGATATTGAATGTTTATTGTAATGATGTTATAAATACTATTAAGATTACATTTTCTTCAATTTAATTTTTAAATCAAAAGTAGAACAAATAAAAATGAATTATTTTAATTATTATTATTATTTTAATGTTTATTCGACTACATTACATCATATCTGGAAAATAACTTCTTTGATCAAACTGCCACAGTAAAGTCTGATACAGTGTCTAGTATTTTAAAGACTACCTGTACGCTCAATGATCCATCAATTTTATGAAGTGGGTGAGGAAGGGATGGAAACCAAAATAATTGTGCTCATATTTTAAGTTAAGTAATCCATGTACTAAATTTGATGGAAATCAGTCAGCCGTTGCAGCATGATGCAAACAGACAAGTGGACAAATAAAGGAGAAAATGTTCAATTGGAACTTCTATTTTATAACTTTCATACGTTGTTCTCAGGGAATTTCTAATGTAATGGAATTTGATGATAGTTATTGTCAACGATGTACCATTTATCACTTATTTACAAAACATTACGTTGGTTTCATTTGTATTTATTTTTAGATCCATGTTTGTGGAAACATTAATTAATTCATTGATCGTAATAGACATAGTCAACACTTACAAATACATATAGGACAAACAATGATTAATGGGATAAAGATAATAAGATGATTCATGGGATAAAGAAATAGCAGCAAGGATATCGACAGGATGAAATGCCTGTAACAGCTACAGCAGGCCTATAGTCAAAGGCAAGACTGTACCTATCAGCTTAAAAGGAAAAACATATAACCAAGGTGTCCTTCCAGTCCTAATTTAAGGAAGCAGAACTGGGGTCTTTCAACAATTGGAAAGGTTGCAGAACACCCACAGAAACATGGAAAGATCAATGCTGGGAATAATGAGGCTAAAGAAGAAGACCAATAACTAGATAAGGAAACAAATCAAAGCAACAGACAAAAGATCAAGGAAAGTAAATGGAGAAGGGAAGGGCATCTCTTAAGAATGCATGACAATAGATGGAGCAAAAGACTTAATCATATGGGCACCAAGAATAAGACATAGGAAGGCCAGCAACAAGATGGAAGAAGAGATCAACGATTACTATGACGAGACAAGGCCCAGGACAGACAGGAATGGAAACAACTGGAGAAGCCTTTTTCCAGCAATGGACAGGTAGAGACTGCAAATGAATGAATGAATGCAATACTGTAATTATGATACTCCTTGCAATGCAATTGTTATACTTACTTTGGTTTTACTTACTTTGTTAATCACTCACAGCACCTACATCAAAGGAACATGAGTACTTAGGAATGAAATGTAACATAAATTTTCAATATAAACAAAAAAAGAAAAAAAAAACACTACCAGTAAATAAAAAAAAATTAAATTCATCGTTGCTTTCTAAGGGAAACTTTATTTATTGCGAACTGCTTTTTAATTTATCTTAATTCAGTGTACTCGGATGTATAACTAGTTTGAGCAGAGTATAGGACCTTCGTGATTAGAACTTCCCTAAAGATAACATAGACTTTCAGACCACACTCAGTTGCCAAGGGGATTTGCTCGATTCGCTGAACACACAATGTTGTCTTCAACTAATTTCAAAATTAAGATGTGGCTTCTGGGCAGTCTAACTAATTACTTTGATTAAATATAATACAAAGGAATATTCTGTATAATTAAACGCATCATTTATTCCTTATTTTTTGTAGTTAATTTTTGTCTTCAAAAAAATTTCATTATTTGTATTTAGTAATAAAATTGTTCATTTAAGTAACTACTGAATTAAGCTTTTTAAGAAATTAAAAATACAATGAAGCTATTTAATAAAACTTAGTTAAATCTGGATAATAATTTAGTTACTCTTAATTAGTTAGTTGATATTAATTAGTTGATTAATAATTGATTGTAACAGTTATGTAAAATAGTACTTTTTTTTAAATGAATATACTCTATTAGCTAACAATCTTTCAGTTTTTGCCTAAGATAACATTTCTGATACAATGTTTATTTATGGATTAACTTACTTGTTTAGTTTTCAAGCTTTTCAATGGATTCTCTTTACTTCGCAGTTTAGTAAAGGACACAGGGATGCGTGAACAGATAAGAACTAACCAGTTTCAAAGAAATGATCTAGAAAAAGTAACAGAAAAAGATAGATTAGAAACTTCGTGATGTGAATTTTTTAAGACCATTGCATGATTATATTTTAGCTTCGTTGAAACTAAAAATGCTTTATTAACATTGGATAGATCCTCTGAAGAGAACAGTAGCAGTTGTTCAGTGTCACGTGACTGTAATGTCACCTTGTGCTCGACAACTGACACCCTCTGTCTTCAGAGAGACTCTTTATGGACAGCTTCTGTCACTTCCTTCAGCAATAGAGAAGATTCAAAGAAGATGTAGCTAATTAAAAATATGACAAACATTTTGAAACATTATTATCCAAAATCTTTATAAAAAAAATAAAGCATGTTTGACGCACTTGAAGACATAATTATTATACTACCAATATTTGAAAAAATTCTGTAAGTTATAGCATACATCGTAAGCTGAAGAATGTTTCTACATTTTTTATTAATCTTCTTACGCTAATTTTTTTTTCCTTAAGTTTTTTTTTTTGTTTTAATTAGCCACGAATTTCGGTCTGCGGTCACTTTCATATTGAATAAATTAAAAACAGCTTAACAGTCTAGTGAATACATTTCTTGTTTTGGTAGGACTGGAGTTTAAAATTATCACTCAATGTTTTAATACAGTACCTTAATAGTATATTTCCTTATGCAATTTTCAAGACTAGATGATTCATCGAGAAGTATTAGAAGTATTAGGAGGTTAAAAACAAACAAAAAAACACTAACAAATTTATCGAACTAACGTAATTGAGTTTTAGTAAGTATTCATTTTTTTAAGGGACTTTCAATGAAGTAATCTTCTGAAAAATGTTCCCTATTTAATTAAAGGCCAATTTAACAGAAAAAAAGTTAATTAAAAATGTGAAAAACCATAATTCAACACTCTTGGATATACAGTATAGACATTTTTTGTCTACACAGCAGATCTTCGATTATCTGTAGGTTACGGGGCGGAAACCATGACGGATAATAGAATATGTACATTAAATACATTTTAAATATAATAAACAGATTCATCTAACTTGTTTATTTTATTACATGATTTACAACCTAATGAAATTTAATTAAACTTTAATTATTATTTATTTTTACAGGGTCATCAAACAAAATAATGTCTACATGTCTACTGCTTAGTGGGATTAAGGGAGATAAAAGAGACTGGGGGTAAATAACTGACGGATAATGGAGATTCTATTATAGAATAAAATTTCGGTTTAAAAAAAAATATACAATTTTTTCAAAGAATGGTAATGGTAACTGCACCTGAAGATGTCATCCAGAGCGGTGACGAAATCGATTGTGTGAGCTCTTTTATTTTGTAATTTTGTATTTTTAGTCTTGTGCGTTGGCTTAATTATATTATGTTTATAAAAATGGTAATGGTAATTAATACACTTTTTATAACAAGGGTTAGTTTTTAATTATTAAACAAAAAATAAATTATCATTGAAAAACTAATGTTGTTAATTCTTTAATTCCTTAAAATTCCTGTCGAAAACCAGCGAGGGAGGAAAGATATAATTAGGAATTTTAGAGTAGTGGTTGGTTAAATTAGAGCAACATTCTTTCGGCTACATATCTAAACAGGAAACATTTAGATCAGAGACACCTGTAAGATCTGAATGCTATATTTTAATTCAAGGTACAGGGGATAAATTAAATCGGCTTCTCCACTCTCCCGGAGAGAAACCTATGATTTCGGAGCCTGTAAAGCTGTCAAGACCCATTTATTAGCCGCAGGAGAGGAGGATAAGTGTCCGATCTTTATCTAGATCGATTCCTCATTTGGTGCTACGGATCGGATACTTAAGAAATCCGTGTCAGTGCGATATAAGGAAAAGTGGAATGAGATTAAGAAAGCAGGGGTCTGAGCAGAAAACGACAGAGGGTCTAATGAAGAAATTCAGTGAATAATTCAGGTCTGGGCAGCCTCCCTCTCCCTCCTCCCACGCCCTATCAAATTAGATCGTTTAATTATACACTTGCTACTATTCGTTAAAGTTGGACGACTGCGCTACGAGCACAGTATTATATCTGCTTGACGGCAAATAATTAAGATTCACACAATCAAGAGTTAGGTCTGTAATTAGATGGTTTGTAATTTATTTTTAATGGGGTTGTAGACAATGTTTTTTTTTTTTTTTTTTTTTTTTTTACAAATAAGAAAAAGAAACAAAAAGTCAATGAAAACAGCGTAGACAAATTATTTCTATTATTTCGTAACAGTAATTAAGTTACAGAGAAGATATTCCCTTCATTTTATATACGTAATTAATTAGGATACAATTTTGTTATTTATTAGAGGTTTCTGCAGATATCACTTAATTTATGAAATATTTTGTAAATTGATAGGTCACGTGATGTGGGAGGAAGGGATGCCGATAAGGAGTTGAACGGTAATAAAACGTCTTGGAACCTAAGAAAGTTTCTAGCAGCTAAGAACATGGATTCCTGAAGAATCACAAACGTTGAAGACTGGAAACCTTTTTATTACGAGTTCTATGATTACTATATTCGTAATTTAGAATTTAAAATCAGTTTTTTAACATTTTGTGGCTTTGAAATTATATACAGAAGGAAATTAAGAAATAAGAGAGAGAGAAAAACCAGGAGATTTTTGTTTGGGTGACTTTAATCCTACTGATGAAGGAAGGGATTAATGAACATCAATAAAAGTTCTACAATTTCTTCTCTGGTAATAATTTGCAAAAAAAGTTATTCATTTTATCAAACTCGAATAAAATAAATTCTGTATAGATCTAAATGAATCAGAATCAAAGGATTCCAACTGACATAAGTTATTTGTTACATTTAAAATAAATTTTAAATTTTATTTGTTAAATTAAACTGAATTTTAAGCCTTAATAAACAACTGCTTCAAGTCAATTAAAATTGCAGACACACACATGTACAGATAATGATAGTTGCACGTCTTCTGGTAGTTTAACCACATTACTTCTCATTACATTACTTGTACTGACTCCATGACATGCATATGTTAAATTGTAGTTTCTTTTTAAAGGCCTGTTAATTAGAATTTGGTAAACTAATAGGTATTTATCTGTATCATTATTTTTAATTTTATAGAGATTTACTAAACGTAACGTAAGTAGATGATCTGAGAAACACAAACGAAACCTACCACAATGTTTTCTTTTGCAAAAAGTGGTAATGGTAAGTTCTAGAACACAGAAAAAAGTAAAAGATGTATTTAATTTATAATTTATCTGTTACTGTATATTTTTCTTCACGTAATAAATAATAATTAAAAAAATCTTCCTTTATTTAAGCATCCAAAGCAATAATTCTGAATTTCCTTTCAGACATAACTTAATGTAAACACCCCAAACATTCTTTGAAAATCCAATTTCTCTAATGTCTAAAATTACCTTCATCTTTTGCTTCATTAAACTTTCGCTCAAGACTTTCTCCTCAGTCGATTAAACCCTCACTCAAAATTAAAGCTGGATTCCCTAATGAGAATCTAATCACATCAAATTCACCAATTACCTCTTTAGTGTTGACATAAAGATTCAACTGATTAACTGGCTTAACTAATAATAGTAAGTATCCCTACTACCCAGATAACAAGTTATAAAGTAAAAATAAATGCAAGTTATTGCATTCTTCAATTAATTCTGCATTTAGAATGTAACATATATTCATTGCATCTAGCAAAGAATCTCAGAGATTTGATGTAATCTTTATACCACACCTGAAACATTGGAAAATAAATGTTTACAATAAAACAGTTTTAATGTACAAGCATTATGTCGAATATTGCAAGTCTGTTCGTCCCTCTTTGATAAATAACAATATTCATTCTAGGACATCTAAGTACTTTAAACTTTAGTGGATCTTTAACCTTAGGTAAAATAAATATCATATTTATTTTATTCCTTTTCGGGTAAAAAAGGAAGACATCTGCTGATTTTGGAATATACTATCAACTGTACAAATAGTTTGGTACCAATCTAGAGGCCAAAAAGCTCCGAAATATGTGAATTAATCATGATATCTAAAATATAGTTTAAAAAATGAAACTTAGTGGCAGGAGTTCCTATTGATTTTATATAAATGGACCCAAGTTAGGGCCAAAAAAACTAACATATGAATCTCTTAAAAATTCTATATATATATTAATTTTCACTTTAGCACTACAAACTCATTTATTGTATCAATTCAATTGTATTAATATATTAACGACATTTATAATAAAAAATCTGAAGTAGAATTTTTAATTATCCAATTGCTGAAGAGCGTTTTATGAACCTGTTTTTTGGATCTTATCAGTGAGTATTCGATTATTGCTTTCGCCAATTGCTAAGTTCTTGGCTCAACTGTTCGGTAAATAAGACATATTAGAATTTTATTCGCAAAAGTAGATAAAGAAAATCCTACAATTTCTAATTTCTGATAAAAAGAAAAATCTCATATTTACTTGCATTTAAAGCATAAGTTTTCAAAAGGAAATAATAAGTGATTGGAAGATCTCTCACTGAGTTGATTCCAATGAAAGTCTTCTTACAATTTCATTTAGAGTGGCTTACTTTCCAAGACAATCGTGTTATAATAAATCAAGCTATTTTGATTTCCGTGTTTAATTTATGGTTGAATATTACAGCTTTGCTGTGGGAATGTAATTATTTTTTATTGTATTAATGTTCATAAATTGTAAAGATATGAAACCTACACATAAAAGTAACCATTTACGATTCTTATATTTTTATGTTTTATTTTTCTATGATTTTGGGGCTGTAGAACCAGACATGTTTTTTTTTAATCCTTCTGTCCAATTAGCGAAAGCGAACCGGTTTTTCCATCTTAATGAGTCTTCGTTAGTGATAAGCTAAGTTTTATTACTATTTTTGGCATGTTCTAATCACTGGAACCAAAATTTAATTAGAACAAAGTTCTCTTTTGAACATATGAATGTCTCCTAAAAATTTACCTAATGAAAATATTTAATATTAATGAGTAGAAACACTTTAAAAAGATTATCATGATTAAGATTAGCAGCTTGTCTTGTTAGATGCTATTCCGTAATCATTACGTAATATTTAGTTTTAGTTAGTTAGACAAGTCTTCCTATTTCTAACTATTCTTCTATAGCCATAGCCTATGTCTAGCGAAGTTATATTATACTACTATTGAAGTGGAACACAAAAATATATTTTTTCCTGTTCTTTCTTTATTACTCTTTATCAATACATTTTTATTATCAGTAGTTCACTATTGATAACAACTTTTATAAAAAAAAGTTCATAAACTTTCTCCGCAATCCGGTTTGTGTTTGTTCGTTATCCGCCTCTACAGAGATCGCTATTCCGATCTTGTATGGTAGACAATGCCAACAATGAGCGTTTGACTACATGACAATACAAGAATACTGTATTGTATTTAATAAAATACAAGACTCAGGCCTGCTTTCTCAGCTGTTACCTGTTGTGAAGCTTTATTGCAATGGAACTGTTGAAAAAAATAAAGATATTCTTTGAAAATAAATATACTCTAATAAATACATATTTTTTTCACTGTGTTCGCTGATAACTTCAGAGGTAAAGTGAGTGTCTATGGGTTGGTGGTAAGTTGTACTTGCTTATTTCTCCCGAGTACGGGTCTTAGGGGGTCACTCAGTCTTCTATCAAACGGGTACGGAATTTGTTTTCGCGGATTATGTTATGGTTAGCCCACCAACTTCCACTTCCGTTAGTCTGGTGATCATACGATCCTCTATCTCCTGTTGCAGCTGATTCTTATTTTCAGGTTCTAAATCTTTAACATTAGATTCTATCTTCAAAATAAAAAAAAATAAAAAAATAGGAGTTCTGATTAATCAATCAAAAAATTTGTATTTCACATTTATATATTATAATAAAAAGTATTTAAAATAATGTGGATTAACTACACAGAGTGAGCTTTTATTTTGAAAGAAGATGAAATTCCGAATTGTCCGCCTTTTTAGGCGGTAATTATTTATAATAAAATCTTTGTAACTATTGACTTTCCCAATGTTTATTAACTCTCTTATTTTTTTTTTTCTATTTGTTAAACGATATTCGGAGCTGTCACGGGTTGCGGAAGCGAACAAAGAACAAAGCCCCTAGTAACTGTATTCAACTTTGCATATTCTCGATTGTTCCAGTAATATATTTTACGATCTTCACGTGTCCTGATTTATATTTCGACTCTTTACAGCGTCAAAAATTTGACGTTAAATAATCTTCGTTAAGTGGAAGATCTAAATATTTTTTAAAAGGCAATTAGTTATAGTTCCAACAGACTTGATACGATTATAACAACAAGAATAATGATTATGCTTCGCTGCTATTCTGCATTTAAGTCTATCTTTATTATTTCTGAAATTAGACTAGTTATGTTATAATTTACGTAAACCTGTTTTCCTTCATTCTTCAGAGCTGTGTAGCTTTGATTAGAATGTAATTCTAATTTTTTTTCCCATCAATAATTATTACTTTAACAATTCTTTATGGAGCAACTGCTTTGCTGACTTGTTTAGATCAACAGTCCTTCTCGCGTGCCTCAATCCCCATCCTTGTAATTTCCTTCAACCGAGAAAATGAACTCCTCCGTTTATTTATCTAAAATTAAACAACAAGTAATAGTGAATCTTTCAGTTGGAAAATTACATAATTTGCGCTTTTCTAATGTGTGGTATGATTAGCACGGCACGAAACTGGAAAAACTGCCCTTTTTTTAGTATTCTAAAATTGTAACATTTTACTGAAAGCGTTTGATTCTGGGCTATTATGTTTTTAGCATTTCCTAAAAAATATATTTAAATAATGATAATAAGTAACAACTACTTCATTTTTCTATTAACATTTAGAATAAGTTTATAAATAAAAAAAGCATGGAATTTAAATATCATATTTGAAATCATCTAAATTACATCTGTGTAAATAATATTTACACATTTTAACATACATTTGCACATATTTCCTAACTTAGAAGGATAAGAATTCATCCGCCATTCATTTGGGTTTTCTAGGCAAAATAAAAGCAATATTATCATAAACCAAATTTCAGACAAATTTTTCTATTTTTTCGATTTCTTATAAGTAGAATATCATCAAATTTTTACTGAGAAGTAATTTTTAAAAAAATGATACATTTAAAAAAAAAAGCATGATTTTCTTTTATGATAAAAATAAAATTGGAATTATATTTTAATGTATTGATTAAAAGAAAGAAATAATGATAATAGAATTTAAAATTTAAATTTATCAGAAATCAATTAGTAAGCAATTTAGTTAACTTAGAAAAAACAGTAATTATTTATTAGAGATTATAAAACTAAAATCACTTAGGCCTAACATGAAAGTCTAATGATATGCTTACATTAACATCTGTATATATTGATTTAAGGTTTTGTTATTAAATACAATTGTAATTAGTACAATACAAGTGTTCAGGTACAAAAAAGAATTGGTATTAAATGACTTCTGGATATAAAATATAAAAAGTTATTTCTCAAGTTAATGATAATCTTGAAAACTATTTTCTATGTAATGAGCTAATCAATTATATAGAAAGTATTTTGCAATAGTATTATGTTCAATTGCATGTGAAAGAAAATGAAGTTATTTTAGAAATTACATTCGTATGTTTGCGTTGCATCCCGTAACTTCTTAAAATAATCAAATCTACCAAGAAGAATTAGGAAATATTATTTCTGCTTCATTAGTTTCGTTATATAATTCTTGGTAAAGTGTTCAAGTCCAATAATCAATTCCCTAAAACTATAATTTGCAACAGAAGCCGGAAGTATTGCAATTTGGCGCGCGGAAGTGCCTGCAAGAAGTAAGGCACCTTCCCCTTCCTCTGAGTCCAGTTTGGTCCCAGATGCAGTCTAGTGTGGGTGTGGCACAGTCGAAGATACCACTCAAGCCCCCCTCCCCTGTCTCCCATTACGTCACATCACGATTCGGCCTCACTTCGTGCACGATTCTAGTCCAAATTACGGTGGCCCAAACCCCACCCATAAGCGGCCCTGCCTTGCCCTACACTGTTCCACCCGCCTCAAATAGAATACAGATGGCAACACTCGATAGATCAGCTAAGAATATGTTTACAACGAAAAACAACCTATGAAATTATAGTTAACATAAAATTGCTGTTACTACAAAAAAAAAATAAAGTTTAAAAATCCAAAAATTTATATTTTAAAAATGTCTTTATCAAGTTACTTCAAACGATAAGGTTAATTTTATTAAGAAAAATCTATTAAAAAAAAAATTAATTTGAAAAAAAATCAAATTATAAATTTTGAAATTTCTATTTTAAAATAAAGTTTAGATTAGTTTAAGAAGTTAATCAGTTTAAAAAGCATAATGAGGTTAAAATTAAATAACAGAGCTAAATAGTTTAAATTACATAAAAAAAGCTAAATAATTCAATGCAATTAACTTAAGTAATAACGTTGTAAAATTAATTTAATTGCTATTATTAAAACTTAATAACGCTTATTAATTAACCTTATTACGATTTTGTAATTTTTAAAAATGATTAATTTTAAATTAAACGGGTTTCTCAAGTTTTAATAATTATTTATCCTAGAAGAGGTTAGATATATTTCCTTAATAATTATTATTTTCTTTTAAAATAATTTACTAATTATGAGAAGGCAAATCTCGTGAAAATAAAGCATCTACGTTTAATAATTATTTTAGGTTGATTGTCCTTCGCTTCTCTCTCTATATATACAGTATATATTTTTTTTCACCATGATTGCTTTTGATTGTGGAAAAAACACTTTTTTTTTTATTAATTATCACTATGATTATCTATTGATGATTATCTTGTTTTTAAGTGAATAAATTATATTTTGATATTTCATTGCATTTTTCCTCAATTCCGAAACAAACCTTCTCAGTTGTCAACACTGTAGCAAAAAACTATCCTATAAAATCAATAATTACTCTCGTTTTGTTTCTGCATTAGTTTAAATTGCTTTCTTGTAATTTGATCTCTGAAGCAATACTTTATGTCAACGATTTAACATGTAATCTTATCACAATCTTGATCTAATCTTGCTTATCTTTATCAAAAATATTTCAACTATTTCTGCTCACTATCAATAACATAAACAATCCATTTCGATATATGTTTTTCTTGTAAAGAAAATTAATTTTATTATTAAAAAAAAAATCTGAAATCTTCGACATATGCTAAAATTTCATCATTTGGTAAATTTAAAATGTGAGTCTGCAAAATTTTCATCAATAAATAAAAAAAGGACAGAATCGTATTAAAAATGTAACAGGAAAAACAGGAAAACCTTCAAGGAAAGTGTCTTCAGGCTGATATTTCAACCTTGTAATGAAGTAAATTAAACCCCCAACATACACCCACCTGACCACCGAAAATAAAAATACAAGAAAGTAAAAAAATCTGATAAATAGTATCATCTACAAACTGTGTTTTGATCTAGAATTTATCTTCCAGAAGATCTTGTAATTATTGTCTGACACATCGTTCTTGACGATCGCGTTTGCGCGGGAATCACGGAAATTACGAGATTTGGCCATTAGCCTCTTCAGCAGGTCTCAACGAATGTAGTATTGTGAATGTCTGTCACTAGGAAAATGCTAGAGAAAAAATGTTAAAGTTGGAATTTTACCTTCAGCGTTAAGGCGATGGATGCAGCGGCGAATACGGCATCGGTCAAAATCGTCGACATCAGTAATGGGGCTTGCTCGTGGATACTTCTTCCCCGGAGTCGATAAGCCTTTTTTCTCGCCATTTTGTGAGAAGACATGGATAGAGGCTATTCTCGCGTCAATCACGTGAAATCGCGAAAATTCAGGATCGTCAAGAACGATGTGTCGGATAATAGAATCATAAATTGTCCATTAACGATGCATTTATGATTTCTAGTTGTTACCACTTAGGGGCGCTCCTAAATGACTTTGGTCTTTCAAGGAAGCTCTTCTACGAGGCCTGGAAGAGTATTTCCCTTTTCAGTGCTTGATGCCTAAGAAAATATACCATTTATTTGTGGATTCAAATAATATTAATTCCTTAAGAGCTTCTGTAAGATCTATGGTTAAAATATTACCTTCATTTTTAGATGGTTTATTTACAAACGATTCACTGAAACGGCGAAAGCAATTTGATATTATTTCTTTTTACCTTTTCTTAATTATTTCTGTTCTCTGTATCATTCTGTTAAAACATCACCGAGAACATTCGGAGAGATGTTACTCTGATTCTTTCTCGGTAAGAAATCAACATGATTGTATAAACAATTTAAAATCTTGTAAAACGTTTTATTTTATCTTTATTATCTTTATTTATGATATTTCGGAGCAATAAACTAAATTTCTTTTATCCTATTAGAAAAGTACACTCTCTCTCAAGCTCAAGTTAGATACATAGTGAAAAATGTAACACATAAACTGCCTTTCCATTCAATCTTCATAAATAATAATAATGAATATATCTATTATAGAAAAAAAAACCTTGTTTCAACTGCAGTGAAAATATTTAAAAATACAATTTTTTTTCTTCTAAATTTCGATAGTACGGGGGGGGGGGGGAATAGTATAAAACCTTTACAAAAATATTCTATATTCCATTAATAATATTTCAATTAATGATAGTATTTTTCTGTGGAATCAGTTAATATAATATAATTCAAAACTTGCCATTTAAAGTTAATCCATAAAATTAAAATTTATTATTATTAATTATTATTGTTAGTAAATTAATTTACTTTTTTTACGTAAATGATATATTACATCATTCTGCTAAAACCGCAACTCAATAATCTTCATGAAATTGATTTGATCCCCATCAGAGGTTTTTGGCATTGGGTAAAAAAAAAAGGGCCCACACCTGAATTATTTTACCCTAATTCTAGTGAAAGTTTGCGTGCAGATATCGCCAATTACGGGATTTCCTCTGAACATCATCAAATATCGCTTACTTTGAAAGATTATTATTTTTTTTTAAATGTAAATATTCTTTTTTATATTCATTCCTTAGAAGTAAATTAGGATATTGTTTTTATAAAAAATAAAGCGGAAAGAACTGATGCGATTTTGATGATACGTTAAGAATATAATCATTTAATATGGCTCTTAAGTGACTAATAATTTTTAAGCTGTTTTAAAAGAGTTCTCTGCTGTTAAATAATAAATAGTAACTTAGTAAACGAAATCTCCAGCAATAATTAATAAAAGAACAATATTGTGAATGTATTAAGTTCACAAGTTAAATTAATTCTTTTTTAAAGTAGATGTATTCATTTCCGGTGCGAATTATTTTTTAATTAATTAAGATTAGTGTCATATCGTTTGTAATAATTGAAAGTAATAAGGTAATAATTAAATAAAAGTAGGAAAGCTAATTAGCAGAAGGATGAAGTTAATTAACGCCGGCAAATTAAGGAGAATGAACCTGTAACAGGAAAGTTCACAATCTGCGCTGACAAGAAGGTTTATTTAATTTCGTTAATCGTAAGAGCTCTGCCCAAATCTGTTTCAGGCCAGGAAAGACTTCTGGTGCTGTTAGATCGAGCTAGAACAGCACCCCCTTTGTACGGGGTGCTGGCTAGAACCGTCACAGTGACCTTGGAAGACTAAATAACCCCCTCAAAACACATCTATGTGATTGATTCATCAAATTATCGTCAATTGCAGGCGATGAGGAGTTTATACCCGGATGTTAGGGGCAAATTGCAGCTGACTAAAAATTAGAAAATTAATTAAAATTCAATCTTAATTAAATGATGAATTATAATTTTATAACGAGCTATAATTAAATATTATGTGTTATTTTAACTAAAACGTATTAATTTTTTTAATTAAAATCAAACCTAAGTCTTCTCAAAAATTCGAAATATTTCTCTTAAGATGCGTTTTTAACAAAGGTTCTATTACAAGTAAACGAAGATGAAGATTTATTTCAATGCAATAGAGTTCAGTTAGTTTGGAACGAGTTACTTCAGCCCTAGGGACAGGGAATCAAGAGTGTTCTGACCCCTCTCTTCGCTCTCTCTTTCTGTCTCTTATAGACCTTATAAGAATATCTTATATTTGAGTTTAATAATGACCTATTTGAAATTCTTGGTGAAAAGTTGTTTTTTTTTTGTTTTTTTTTTGTAAATAAAATTTTTTGGTTATTTTGATCAAAAGAATTTAACAGTTTTTCAATGTTACTTAATGTAGCAGTCAGACGATCTCAGTGGTCTTTACAGACTACCTCCTGGTACTTTCTTCCCCCTCACGCTCATGTCCCTACATTCTTTCTTTACTTTATGGGGAAGGGGGGGCAGTCACCTCGAATGAAGAACAGACCAGAGACGGTCCTATAAAGTATTTAAAGAAACAATGAAACGGCACACGACAAAAGGGGGAAAACAAAGTGTCAGAAGGTAGTCTGCAAACACCACGGAGATCGTCTGACTGAGGCAAGGGTCAGACCATGGAATAAAAATCAGTAAGCTTGGATTTAACAATCTTATTATTGTCGTATTTAATAAAATTGTCCAATCGATGAACAAGATTATCTTAATCTTGCTCGAAATCTCATGATTAAGGATTGACTAATCTCTAATAATATTTTTCTGATTGTCAATAATGATAAGCGATAATCATTTAAAAATTCAATAAAAATAAAATATTAAAGTGATTATAAGCGGGATAATGAAATCAGATAAAAGAAAAAAAATTCTAATTAGCATTAAATGTGTAACAATATTAATAATCATTTCCTAAATGACGATGACATGATAATGATAGGAAGTATATACTCTTATTAGGAAATAGTTAAACATTTAGTTAATTAAACTATACATCAGTCCTAGTAGTCTAAACCAACTTTCTATGTATTTGTGTGATCTTGAAATTATTTTTCCAATGTCAATTCCGGGTTTTAAAAGTTGATGTATGTGGTTCAAATTAAATTTCCGTTAAATACGTATTTATGAATTGTTGGTTTTTTTTTTAATAAATTTAAAACTTTAAAATAACAGTTCGTAGAACTTTTTGTGGTTTTTATCAAATAAAAAGTGATAAACTGATTAGAGGGTCAAAACCATTAACTGAATAATATACTCTTTTGATGTACTTGTTTGAAAAAGTTATCTTTTTTTTTTAGCTATTTTTAGCTATTGCGACCCATATGGGTGCTATTGCGTTTCTTCTGTCCGTCCGTATCTGTCTGTCCCTCCACCCCAATAACTGCCGAACGGAAGGTCGGATCGGCAAACGGACTTCACCATCGTGTTCAGAGACCCATAGACCGTAGGAATATTTATTTCTGTCTGTCCGGAAAAATGCGGACAGAGTCGACGGTTTGTTTCCGCAAATAAACAGTCGATTACGCCTCAAACTGTTATAGATACGGTCGAATAAAAATGTAGATTGTATAGTAGACACTCTAAACTAAAACATATCCAAATTTCAAGTCGATCGAGTCAGTAGTTGCCCAGGAAAAAATTCCCAAACTTCACCTTTTTCCGGTGAACAGTTCCGGATCACCCTCCAACGCTCCTTAGATGAAGTTTAGGTTTTAATGGGTCGCCCCTAATTTTATGCTTTAGTACAATTTTTTTTTATTTGTTTTATAATACTTTTTATTTAACAAAGGAACAAAAAGACTCCTCGAACTGTTACTTTAAATTTATTTATTTATTAAACAAACAGTTCTTTAAAAATTTCTGATAATGCTACGATTAATTTGTCATAATACTACATTGATACTCGTGTAAGTCTTTCTTCAATTGAAATTTGACTAAATTCAAAGCTCAAGCAACGGATCGAGCACGCGTTGTTGAAATAAGTGACATCAACAGAACAGGACTTTATAGTAACATCAACGGAAAAGACATAGAACTCCGAATGGTAACTATCCAATATGGCCGCCATTCAAAATGGCGACTAGATTAAAACTTCAGAGCTTGATATCTCGAATATTTTCCAATTTTTTTTATTTTGCGATTTCTTACTAAGCAACATCGATATCAGTGATTTGAAAATATGAACTATGAATCTATCCGTATTTATTGATAGAATGCCAAAACAAACAAAGCCAAAGTTTAATCATGTAATATTCGAAGGAAATTTAACAATTTAAAAAGAAAAAAAAAGGGGGGGGGGAAAGGTTGATTGTTTCCAGTGCATTAAGGCTTGTCAGAAAAGAAAAGAAAATTATTGTAATGGCAATCAAGGTTCCCCTCCCAAGAATCATCGCTTAATAGACAAGAGAGCAATCAACAGAGAAGATGGTAATTGATACTTTCCATGACTTCGATTTTACAGGCAAAGCAAAAACTCACCTTCACTTTTAGTTTTATTTATTGAAGTAATTATGCTTTCAAATTGCAATAGGAATTCCATTGTTAATATGGACGCAATGTAGGAGAAAGACTGATCAGACGCTTACCCTCTTCCACTCGAAAAAAAGCGACACAAAACAATGGAACAACCCCAAGGGAGAAAGGAAGCTCTGGAGGGACGGAAAAATACGCTTGGAATTTACGCTTGAATACGCTTCTCCCTTTTGCGCTTGTTTAAATTAGTTCTTTCTATCGTACGATCGTCATATCAGTCACGTTTAATTATTTTCTAGTATTTTTGTAATCGTTTCAGTACATAGTTATAATGAGTGTTCCCCTACTTTGACGCCGAGAAAGAGATAGAAGCGACCAGTAAATCACGTGACCAGTCTCTTTCGTCTGGCTAAGCAGTAAAGTGAGTGGTGGAGGAGTGATCCATTTTTATTTTAAGAGATGGGGATCAGATCAAAATATTATGCTCATGTTTTTAGTTGAACAATAAATTAGCATGTCAATTTTAAAGAAGCTGTTCAGCCGTTTTAAGGTGATGTCAACAGAAATAGAAGAAAAATGTTGAAGTGGAATAAGTATTCGCATGTTCAGTGAATATATGAAAATTTATACGTATTTTTTAGGCTTCTGATCTCAATTATCAGAAGCCTTATATTCCCGCTTTGTCTGTCCGTCTGTGGACAGGTATCATTAGCAACAATCAAACAATCCCAATAATCGCAACAATAATAAGGATATAACAATATAATAATAAGGAAATTAACACAATAATTCAACATAAAATTAAACAAAATAACAAAATGAGCAAGTTTTGGAATAACTAGAGAACATTATCGTAGTTTAAGGGTAGATATGGAGGAATGAAATTTTGAGGATCAATGAAATTTTCAGGTGTTATGGTTTAACTTGGAGTAAAAAGATTTTTCATGCCTCCTTTGGCGTGTTCATCTTCATCCTGCTGAAGCGTACCCTGTATTCTTCTCAAGTAGTAGTATCAAACTACAGCTAACTTAATACAAATAAAATTTTAGAAATCTTAAAATTTTCGGATCAGATCATCACTGCTACAATAATGCGATTTAATAAATCTAACAGACCTTGGAAGTTGATAAGTGCTTATGCAAGAAATAAACACAAATCAGGATTAACACATCAATGCCTGCTTCCATCTGTTCGTCGAGGTAAACAAGTATTTGAATAGGTTTATAGTTTATAAATACAAATAACTCATAATAACTCCTTCTTCCACTTAAAACATCTTTAATCAATATTTCTACTTCTTCAGCAGAAGTCTTCTTCAGGAAAAAAAAAAAACTGTTTATAGTTTGTTTTGAGGAGTTGTTTCAATTAATATTGATTTAAAATTTAGTCAGCAAAAGTCTGGGCATTATAATGTATGCTTTTTGGTTCAGGTATTGAAGAATAATAAAAACAAAAACAAAAAAAAAAAAAGAAAAAGAAAAAAACAAGAGAGTTAGAAGAAATATTATTAGTATTATGTAATTCTCCCCTACAAATTAGGACTATATACGTAAGCTACAAAATAATGCTGCCTTGTTTCCATAACGATGCCTATTATTGTGGCAATTCAATTTAATATTCAATTTAGAAACATTATGAATAAATTCAGATTTCAGAAGTAATATTTTTTTTTAATTTATTTAATTTTAATATATTATTACAAAACACAGTTCTGTTAGGATTACAAATAAATCCTATTAGCAGGTGCTACGAATTAAAAGACAAAACAACATTTAAATAATACATAATAAATCATATACATATAAATATCAGAAAGGCAAAAATTATCATTATCCTAAGTGAGAAAAAAATATCTAGAATTTTAATTCTAGTTAACCAAAGGATTTATATGTATTATTAACCAATTTCTAATTATTTATTTTTTTAAATTTTGAAATTTTAGAAAATTTTAGCAAATTTTTTAGATTTATTTTATTTATCACATTCTGCAGTAATTTATTTGGGTGGCATTCTCCGTAATTATTAAAGTTCTTTGGATATTCCAATTTAAAGTTATTTATATCTCTAAGATTATAATTGTTATTCGAAATTGTATTATTCGTGTTAATTACTTGATAATAATTCTTTTATTAAATTGTAAAAGAGTTTTGTTCCGAAGTAATTATTTATTATGCATGAAGAATTCCCTTATTATATTATTATTTGAAGTATTGTAGAATATATTATTAATTTTCAGATTTTTTTTTTTTTTTTTTTTTTGTAAAGTATTTATACTTTTAAGTTTTCCGTCATTTGTATTTTAACATAACGGAATTTGAATAATTTAAAAGAATCAAAAAATGAAAATTAAATCATTATTTTATAATTTATTGGTATAATATTTTTATAGGATGAAAAATGTAATAATAATAATTCTTTCGATTTTCTACGCTACTTCAGGCATCCAACTACAAAAATATGCAATGTCAACTCATTACTTCAAAACTTCTGAGTTTCCCAGTGAAGTGTGCACTCTAGTGAGGCTGCAAATAGTGAAAGGCAAAGGAGCATTATAGCTTATCACAACTACAGAAACAGCACTCCTGTACTCTGAGCAGTGGCTTCAGATCAGTGTAATGTGACTAGCAACAAACACAAAAGTGCATTAGTTGATTTTTTTTTTTTTTTTTTTCAGTGATATTCAACCATATTCAATAAATGAACTAACATCTTTTACAACTTAATTCTTTTCATGTATAAAAAACTGAACATGAAATTTCATATCTTTCAATTGCAAGGTTTTAAATTTACCGATAAATATGACCCCCCCCCCCCCCATTCGTATCCCCTCTTGAAACTTTGGAAAAATGCGAAGAAAACAACCACATTTTAAATATCGTAATGGTGTTTGTCGAGGAGTCGTTGAGATGGAAAAACAACGAGTCAAGTTTTGGAATTCAACTGAAGTGAATTAATTTATTAAGCGAAAAACATTGGTTTTTATAGTATTTACATAGTGTGATTTGATTGGTTAAGTAATTAAAAATATACATAATGATTGGACAAGAACATAATCAATTTAAATTAATTAACTGATTTAACGAATAGAACGGAAAAGAATTTCAAAATAAACAGAATATCAATAATTAGGAAATACAAAACGAATGTTTTAAAATTAATACCGGTTAACGATTAAAATGAATAAAATACAGATAAATAATTTCTACAAAAATACAAGTAAATGATGTCTAAAAATCAATTATGTTTTTCCGGAAAAAATTTAAAATGGCCCTTTTAAGATTTTCAAAACAGAAAAAGTTTTTAGAAAGTGTTCATTTTTTTTTCCAAAATACCTAATGTGACATATCAATTAAAAGCCCTTTTCAAGTACTTCAAAACGACACGTAGCTAAGCTTTCTAGTACAAAGTATTGCTGAGTAATAATATTTTGTGTAAACAGGAATTCACTCAAAATTTGCATTTTCCGCCATTTTGAAAATTCAATTAAAAACAAAATGCTGATAAACAAAGCAAAAAAAAAAAAAATTCCAAAAATTTGTATTTTTTATACTTTTTACAGTTACAGCCAATATATAAAAAATCGTAGCAATTTAAGACAGTATAATTCAGAGATCTTGTTGATTTGAAATGGAAACACCCATATTAAGTATTTTTGTCAAGTAAATGAAGACTTACCATTTGTGCTATTTTACAAATAAAAAAACAATAACAAAAAAATAAGAAAACCAGATTTCAAGGAAAGTAGTTTTTACGTTCATTCAGGAACTGCTATCACTACTTATTTTTTTATTTTTTTCTCTACTTATTCATTGTTATGAAGGGTAAAAAAAATAATCAACTTTATTCCAAAATTATGCTTCTCGTATGTTGTTATACCTGATAACTGAATGACATAAATTACGATACATCAAAGCATTTATTCTTTGGGGGTGGATTATTGTTGTGACACAAGTCTGTTCTCATTGTATTGCACAAGGTCAAGCTAACAAAAGCACTAGGAAAAAATGGAAGGAAGAGGAAAAATATTTTCAATGAAATTAATTTTTTTAAATTCACAGTGGCTCTAAAATATCCCAAAAAACTTTTCAAAGATTTTTTTTTTTTTTTTTCACTCTTTACTATCAGATGCAAATCATATGACTTACTGAAGTATTTAACCAAATAGTTTTAGTATTATTGTATCTGGCATAGATTTCACTAAATTTCCAAGAGATATATTATCGCAATTGCTCAAACTGAAGTAATTTATTTGTTAAATTAAAGCACTTAACGTTATCAAAATGTTTTTTTGTTTTTTTTTTTAATAAATTATCGACCCACAATCTAACTTCTCATTCCGAAATTGTCAGAGACAAACAGAAATATCCGTTATTAGCTTCCGTCATTCTGATTTGTTAAACAACAGTCCCCACTTCTTAAATCTTAAATCCTCTTTAAATGGCTGGCTGACGAGTCCTAAAGAGGACGAAACGGCCGTCCCAGTCTCTCCCCGGTGTCAGCTTGGGGTGCGAAATGCGAAATTTCAAAGGCAATAATTTGATATAGTAGTATTTGATGCATCTCAGAGCATGACCCATCGATGTAAAACATAAAAATTACGTATTACAAATCAATTGCGCGAGTTCGGTGACAACCCACTACGATCATCTGTTCGCACTTCAGAACAATAACAGACGATGTGAAAGACCCTAAATGCTTAGAGGAAGTCCAAACTGATCTTTTAGTTGTCACTCAAGTGACTAAATTGGAAACGTGATGTGGATTCCAAAAACAAATTGGTTTCCAGAAGTCCAATTCTTTTAAAATTTCTATACAAGTGAAAAAACTGTGTAGAGCTATCTTGAGAAATTTGGACATTTGAACAGTAAAACTGACGAAAGTCTCACTAAATATCATATATTGTGGTGAGAGTGTTAAGTGTGGCAGGGATCATACGAAGAAAACTGAGAAAATAGTCGAAAGAGTAACTGTAAAATATAGGTTTAAAAGTAAAAAGAGAGACTCAAAAACATAAATAAAAATAAAGATATATAAATAAAAATAACGGTCGTGCCGGCGTGGCCGAGCGGTCTAGACGGCGGTCAGTTTGCCGATACCCGGGTTCAAATCCCGGCTTCGGACATGGATGTTTGCTTTCTTTCCTTTGTTGTTTACTCCTTCGTCTTTCCCTTCTTTCGCCGTCTATGGCATCTTTGGGTTTCCCTCTGATTTGGGTTAGTGTTAGGAAGGGCATCCAACTGTAAAACCCCTAGCCAAATCCCAATATTGAGCAAGTGCGCCTTGCTCATCAGCGACCCCACGCGGCAGTGGGAAAAAGCTGCAGACAAAAAAAAAAAATAAGTAAATAAATAAAAATAACGATATGTATATATTTGCAGCCTCACTTTTTACAAACCTATATATATATAGGCAAAATATATTTACGTATATTTACTGATTGTTCCTAAAGAGAGGGTGAGGGTTATGATGGAGAAATTTATTTACTGCGTATGTGAGTGAATCAGACATTTCTTTCAAAAAGAACGTGCAAGAAAACACAACTGCTGTGATCTATAAGGAAAGAATTGTAATATTTATTCTGTTTTGTTTGGTAAAGCTTAACGATTAAGGAAAATCCGGTAATAATTACATTTTGAAGTCTGGCGCCTGCTAAATTAAAAAAAAAAAGGCAAATTTTTCTGTAGTAGTATTTAGTCCCGAGTACATTCAATACTGAAATCGCATCGAATTAATAATGAAAGAAAATAAGTTAGGAAGAAAATATATAATTATATATTATATATTTTAAATTATAAATTTAATAAATAAATTAAATAAATTTTATAATTATAAATTATAAATTAATAATGTTAAGAAAATAAGTCAGATAAGTTAATTCTAAACCAGAATTTCACTTTTTATAATATTTAAAAGAGAACAAAACTTCCTCATCCTAAGAGCCCTTATTTTTCTGCCGATGCACGATTTCTCACACCATTGCTATCTAATGAACAGTTTTAATTTGTCATTAAAGAAAATATCCATTACCTTAAAAATGGGAATGCATTATAACTGTAACGGATAATAATAATGATATTAATTTAAACTGAGCCTATTGGCTTAACTAATTTAACAAATAATATTCAAGTAATACATCCTACCCTGTGTTCATTGGTAGAATCAGAAGTGATAATTGAATCGAGTTTTACCGGATCTTCAGCTCCTAAGAAGATGGGTTCATAATATCGTGAACATAAGTGTCTATTTAATTCTTTATTTATTTATTATTTTAACAATTTATATGTATATACGTATGTTCGGTAGGCCAGGCTAGCTTTTCTATCTTTTCTTAGTAACTTTTCGTTGATTACCTTACTGCCTGTGGTATCTACCTTAAGGGTATGCTTCTAAAAATTTGTAATTACAGTCAAACTTGGATAATTCGAACTTGTTTACATCGAAATTCTGGATAATTCGAATTTTTTTGCTCGGTCCCTAGAATTCTGAATGAAAATAATGTTAAAAAATCGTCGATAATTCAAATTTTCTTTTGGATAATTCGAATTTTTCGTACGATTGTCCTTAAAATATTACGTAAAAATTGTTTCTGAGACTTTTCTGAGCTAAGGTGCATTATTTATTTTAACGGACTTTCTAAGGAAAACAAAAGCGAGGGTTGGAATGTATTTTTGTATCAATTGATAGGTTGGAATCGTATGCTATGACTCAAAGATTGCATTCAATGAAGCAATTAAAAATATCTGCCTTTTTTTTTTATATACGATGAATAATTAAGCTAGTAAAAAATGTTTGATTTAATGAAAAAAATATAGCAGTATTCTTAGATAAAGTTTATGTGTTAAATCTTTGATCGTGGAGTTAATATTTTTTTATTTATTTCTTCTGTTTGAGGGAATATATGTAAATTCGAATTTTTGGATATTTTGAATTTTTTCTCTGGTCCCTTCAACTTCGAATTATCCAAGTTTAACTGTATTAGCATTGAAGAACACGAATTTTTTTAATTAGATTACTTAAGGAATTGCAGAAATCATAAGCATGATTTAATAGTTTCTGTTTCTTTATATACATTTCTTTTTATTTTTTTACTATTTTACAGGAGTAGGAAAAAATATGTATTTATTCTAAAAAAATACTCATTATAAAAAAAGAGATAGAAATTTAAATTAAAAAAAAAAACATTCCGTAACGTAGAATGTTGAGTTACGGAACATAGGTTTTGGATGTTTCAATTCATTCACTGTAATTTGTAAAATATTTTTGAAAATAAAGATATCGTAAACAAATTATGAGTGTTGAAGATTTCACAACAATAAAAATATATAGGCCTATTCTAAAATTAATCAATTGAGCACATTTGCTGTGAATTTCCTATATAATTTTCAGGTTCTTTTAAAGCCAGTCAAGGATAAGCAAGCACTTAATCAATGTTATATATATGAAAAATTGCTGCATGAAATTAAACCAAAGGAATCAATAGTAGTCATCAATAATTGTCAACTTAATGTTGATTAGTTAAAAAAAAAAATCAATATTTTTCTAGATTAGCAATTTTTCATTTCAGTTTTCTTTAAGCAATACTAACTCTAAATCAATTAATTTTTATTGTTTATGAATCCCAATGTCACAAAGTCGCCTGCTTAGGCCTTACACATTGTAACTGTGAAAATAAGATTACCGAAAACTGAAGAAAATTGCTCGTTTCAACCATTGTTCGTTATTGTAGCTACATCGAATCTTTGCTTATGTTCAATACTTTTTTAATCATATATCCATGAAATACGTGGTTACATGATAAGGAGTTTCCATACAGTTTAAAAGTTTTATTACAACTTTTTTATCTGTATTTTCCATTTCCTTTTCGAAATAAAATCAGAAATTAAAGCCCAAACATTTATAATTACATAGATGTACGTATATATAATTTTTATTTCAGAAAATAATAATCAATACCACAATTACTGGAGACGATTCTACAGGAATGTGTTCGAATCTAAATAAATTGTCAGTTTATTTTTAATTTCTACATAAAATTTGAAGAAAGGGCTACCGATACCGTTTTTGATTGGCGCGCAAAACTTATTTATTCAAGCCTTTGTCAAGCACAATTTTTACCACGACGTCACTACCATTGGCTTACAAATGGTTTGCAGGAGAGTTGTTGCCACCCAAGCATTTCCAGTGATCCGGAACTTGAATCGGAGGTGGTCACATTAATTACCACATTCGTTCTCACCATAGTCGATTGAGTGAAGACTGAACCCGATTTTGTCCAATTTACCATTGTTTTCCTAACTCGGTCCGTGGCCATCTAATATCGGAAGTGACCTAGACTGGAAGTCTGAGTTTTCTTCAAATCTCCACGCCATGGGGAATTTCAAGTGTGGCTGAAGGGGCTCCGACTTTGGGTTGTGAGAGGTGTTACACACAAACAAACAGAGATAGACCTGAGAACCCTAATAGCTTCTCTCTGTGCGGGCTAGCTAAAAAAAACCCAATGACGTCATGAGCAATTGCAGAAACGCATTTCTGTATCTTCCTCAAAATATGATATCGAAAGTATTTCATGTAATTTAATTAAAAAGAATGTAATCGTAGGAAAGATGATAAAATGACAACCCAACAGTCTTCCTTATAGATTAACTTATTCAGCGCTTTGAGGAAACTATCTTCATCTAAAGGTGCTGAAACTTCGACTTTTCAACGAGTAAACATTTTTAATTGTGTTTATTTTTTATTCATCTTAAGATATTACTGTGCGTTTATGAAAAGCAGAGCTACCACTGCCGGATGATTTTACTCCGCAGAGGGGCGATACGCTGAGATGGGTACTTTCCTAACAAAATTCTTTTGGACATTTTCGCTTTTAAGAAAAACGAGGAGCATTTTTGCAATAGTATTTATTCTTTCTCTAATTCTTTCCCGAAAAGCGCAAATAGAACGCAGCTACTAGTAAACTAACACTATAAAAAGTAAACATCCCATCTTTGTTTCTCCTCGCCCCTATTTTGAAGAAGTCGAGGGAGACCTGACGCATGCGCAAAAGCGTTGAAGGCTCTCGTAAACAAAACCGAACAGTATGCTATACATATTCATAATTTCAATTTTACGACGAATTCATTCATTATATTTCCCAGGATTAATCATCAACTATTTTTATAAAATTTAAACATTCTAATAAACATCAAATTAAACTAAGAAATTTATATATTAAATTTAGAAACACGGAAAATCAAAGCTCCGTTTACAAATTGCGAAAACATTAAAAAAAGAAACGAACATAATACATAACCAAACAGTATTTCATATTTGTTTAAAACGATTGAAATTCAATTTCGAAATTACATTCTTCCCACTGTGAAAACCGTGATATTTTTATTTTTTAAACTTAATTTCTCTACTGTCGTAATGAGGTTTTTGGGCTTCAAAAATTTATTTACTTCCGTACCATGAAAGAGAATACTGCAGAGGTGCGAGATGCGATTTTTATATAATTCAATGAAAAGACTGCATTGTGACAAATGAATTATTACTGAGTGGTCATATTTGGAAAAACACCATCTGTTGTTTGTTCTTTTTATCAGAAAAATAAGTTATTTGTGACTCGTGTTTTTGAATCGAATTTTTCTGTTTTTTTAAAAAACACACAAAACCCCAAATTTTCCTTTTGACTGTTTATTTTAAAAACAAACACAGAATTTAAATAAGTTGAAAAGAAATGAAAAGAAATGTCAATTATGTCAACTTTAACTAATATATCTGTTTATTTATTTATTATTTATTTATTTAATTAATCTAATTCAAATTTGCTAGACGAGAAGATATAATACATCTCAAAAGAGTGACTAATCAATTTCCGGATTTTACGGAAGTGCCCATTTTGAGGTCCGTTAACAAGGTTTCAGATTTTACAATGTCATAACTGAATACAATGCTTTAAAATAAATGAAATTTCGGATTGCAGAATTTAACCTAATCTTATTGGCAGGATACTGTAAATTATAATAGATATCGACCTTTTACAAAAGGACCAATCATTATAAATAAAAATTTACACTGGTATTATTTAAATTCTGTGATTCTTTGCAAGTAAAAATGCTGTTTTCAATTTGGCTATCACTAATCCGGCATTATTGACACGTGACCATTCCCGGATTACTGATATGTAAAAAAAAACAAAAAAACAAAACCGGTAAATAAAAAACCTTTAATCTAACCCAGAGATGTAGTTTATAGATTAGACTTTATAGATAAAAGAAAAGTAACAGGGAAAAGAATAAGTAAAAGCTAGAGAAATTTTATTGATACTTATGAATAAATTCTATGTAGGTTATTGATTGAGGCTACGTAAGAGCTAAATAACATAGAATTAAATAACATAAGAGCTAAATTTAATAGAATGTGAGATACTCAGGGAGCTGAGAATCTTTCCTATCGGCGACCCGGGAAATTCGAAATGAAACTAGTAAAATTATTCGGATAACTAATCAAACCGGATTTATGGTGGCCAGCCTGTACTTTTCATTAAGTCGTTCTGTTTTCTGATAATTACGTCAAGGTTTAATTTGTTTATGCTGCGCAATGAATCACTCTTGAAGCTGGGATGTTAAACGATTTTGTGGTTTACAGAAGTGTCAAGAGCAGAGAAGGTTAAGAAAGGGAGCTTAAGAAATTTAAGAGAAAAAAAACGAATACATGAGAAAAAAAAGAGCAAGAAACAGGACGTTTGTTACACTCATTGAAAAAGACAATTATTGAAAGCTACATCCCAATCCACAAATCATTTTTGATTTTAACAGAGATATATACAAATTTAAAAGTTACGGAGAATTATAAATAATACATATTTCTAAATAAAATATTACAAATGAAAGATACTCATTTTTTAAAATTTGCAAAATATACAAACACCGATTAAACAACCGATGCAGTTAATGACTAGACAAATTGTTGACGAGAAAAATGGTATTGGTAGAAGGGTGGAGATGGGATTAACCATCGCCAATACGTCTTCAAAAACTCAAGGCTCATTATCTCTGAGAGACAGTAACTGATATTATTCTTTTCTTTAGGAATTTCACAGGAATGATCGTTTTGTAAGTTTTATTTTTTAAGTTAACCTTGGCCCGCTGAGCGCTGGGCAAAAAAAGGCATTTAAAGAAAGGATAAGCCAAACGCAAAGGCGAAAAATTAAAGTAAGAAAGTTTAACGTGCATTAAATGTAATATGAAAACGGAAAAAATATAGAGAATGCACAAGTTCGTAAATTCGTTTTGCTTTCACGCATTAAGCCATCATCGACAGCAATCTCGGACAGCTGTTTCGTCCTTATTAGGACTCATCAGCCAGATTTAGCTCCGATGATCCAGCTCAGAACTCATGAATACCTATGGTTCCTTCTCCCGCTCTCGGAGAAATTAAAAGTCTTAACAGTCAAAATTTAAATAAAATTGTCAAACTACAAATTTTTTAAAAACAAAATCGTCTTTTTCGTCATTTCTTTCCATTTTTATTTATTTAAATTGGAAAGGGCCCTTTTATTTACCGATAGCCTAAGATGATTATCATTATTTATTTTAATAAAATAGAAATACATTAAAGAATAGAGGTTTATCAAACAACAACAAATTATTTAAAAACAAAATCACTTTTTCATTGTTTCTTTTCATTTTTTTTTATTTTTTTAGGTCGATTATTATTAATTTTTTAATAAAAGAGAAATATATTAAAGAATAAAGGCTTATAAAAAAAAATTAAAAATAAAAACTTATATATTCTTTTAAAGCTTCTAAACAATGAGGGGGAAAAAACGATTCTTTTATTTCCAAAGCCATAAACGGAATCAGGAAAATTCAAATAGTTCAAATTACGGGGGAAAAAAAAATCACATAACTTTTTCCTCAATAAATACAATGTGCACTACGAAGATTTACAGAACAACTTTTCATGGTTTATGTGGACTTCTCCTTTAAATTTTAATACCTACAGAAAACACTATTTTTAACTTTTCATAATATTATTTTAACTTTATCTGGTTATTAGGCTATCTGATAATTGTGGATATTGAAGATTATCTTGGTGGATTCTTTATATCAATAAAAGTTTTTCGCGTGTAACCAAAGTCCAAATTCATATTTTTTTTGTTTTTCATTGATTTGTCTTTTTTTGTTGAGAATAAACATGATAATTGTCAATTTTTTTCTCCAAACTGAAATTTTTTGGAATCATGAATATTTTTTTTATTCTAAATTTACTTAAAATATTAAAATACAAAACCATGCAATGTTACACTGGGGTCAAAATACCAAGCTTTTTTTTTTTGGAGGAAAAACTATTTTTTTTTTTAATACAAAATATACTTAGAATCTTTCATCGTTTATAATATCTAAGTTTTTAATATCTGCTCTAAACGTTACACGTTTCTGTACAACTTTGAAAAGCGCAAACGCTCCGAACTTCGTGAGCTTCGACGCAACTCGCACCTGACGATTCTACACCCTTTCTGCGCAATTCAAATGATTAAATTTGCAGTCAAGCGATAATGTTAAAGAAATCGAATATATATTGATTTTAATAATCTACATATGTCATTTAATATCATTTTTAAAATTATTAAGACGGTTTTAAGTTAAGAATAAAGTAACAAAAAAGATGAAATAAGTAGAGGAGGCACGGGAAAGACTAAATATTATCACAACCCCCTTGGAACCAATAACAATGGAATAAAAGCTATCATTCAATAATGTACAGTTACTTAAAAGGAAATGTTTCTTTTTAAAAATATTTCTGAAATTTATTTATATAAACATTTCCCTATTCGCAACTATTAAACCTTTAAAGCAGGGGTCGGCAACCTTTTGTTGTAAGAGGGCCAAATATTTTATGTGGGGATTACTGCGGGCCACACTTGGGCCAAAAAGGGCCAACCAAAAAAAAAAGGAAAATTTATTATAACAACCAAAAAAAAAAGAAAAAAGGAAATTCTTATTTTAACAACCAAAAAAAAAAAAAAGGAAAATCTTAAGACGCCTCGCGGGCCGCACCAAAACGCTTCGCGGGCCCCTGCTTTAAAGGAAGGGAACTTGGACTAATAGTTTCTTGGAGACACCATCAGGAGTGAAGTTAAAAGTTGCACTCAAAAAGGAACAAACACAGAAAAATGAAAGACAAATCCGAAAAATCGAATGTAACTGAAACGTACGCAGGCGGCATTCTTATAACTACTGAAGTGAGAATATAAACAAATTAGGTGTTTAAGAGGATACAACTTTCTTCCTCAACACATCCTAACTATATCATTGTTATTCATCTTCGGACACGGAATGGTTTTAAATTAAAAATATTTTAAATTTAACTTAAGTCATTACTTTTTATCTTTCTACAGAACGATATAATAAATTTATTTTAAACAGAATTACGAAATAATTACAATACACACAAACATTGTAACATAATTAATATTACAAATTTTATTGCAAATTTATTAATTTAAAAAAAAAATAGCAGCGCATTTTAGAAAGCGAAAACTTTTAATGAAAATATTATTGACAGAAAAGTTCCAGAAAGTAGGTTAATAGTTTTATTTATTTTTTTTTTTATTTATTCGTGATTAATGACAAGTCATCAACTGCTGATGTTTATAAGGGCAAAAATTCAGCTGGGGATTTTGTGATTTTATTGTTGTGGATTTTCCAAATGACTAAATTTTATCTATTGTATCGTTGAAAGCCTAAGAAAATTATATATTTCTTTGAAACTTCTGGTTCTACCTCCTTTTAAAAAAAACTAACAAAAAAAAAGTAGGATTTCTTTTTTTTTTTTTTTTTTGAATTTTCGAAAAACTTCTAAAATTAGAATAAACCTTTTATTAAGACTATGTACGTATTTTATTAAACAGATTGAACTCGTTGAAAAAACCAATAATAATAATTGTTATTATTTATTATTATTATTATTAAAACAACTTTTCTGCATATTTGAGGATTACATTTTTTAATTCCATTTTATTGACAGAAAATCAAAAATACGATTATTACGCAGTTCGATTTCCTGAGAATGGTACCAAAATGGCGCCTTTGTTGTCATTCAGTGTTACTCTGTCGTTGCCCCTTTTGCTATCACATCATCACCACCTGCTCTTCATTGACACACGCCCATTCGACTCAACTGCGTGGAACCACATAATCACTGACTCCGTCTGATTGGCCGGCGTTTTTGTTTACGGGATGAGTTTCTCATTCTTCGCCTCGAAGTTCACGGACCCTTTCCGTGATAACCGTGTCTTGGCGCCAGATGAATGAACACGTAGGTGTCCCCTCATCCCGTTGTCGTTTCAATAAAAAAATAATAATAAAAGAACTGTCGTATTTGAGTCAGTGTAAATAATTAGCATATGTCATAACGGTAACAACACAACACGAAGAGTCGACGTTATAAGTCTTTGTTTAATTTCATCTATCATTTTCTTTCTAACTCGTTGAAAAATTACAAACGTAAATAAGTGTTCGAATGCAATGGAAAGTTACGATAACTATTACAACTTTCATACAAAATTAATACAGATTCGCTTTCGAGACAATAGTTAGGCTCATTACCATATTATTACTATGCATAAGAATCTTCTAACTACTAGTTTTTCTAACTTTAAACGCACGACCGATTTTAAATGTGATAAAATGCAAAGTAAATAAACCTCATTTAATGCTAAGACATTATTTATTTTTAAAAATTAACGATGATTATTATTATTAGTGTTATTGGGTTTTTTTTCGTTTAATGCTGTACGTAAAACAACTAGTTTACATCTATTACAGTGTTAAAATATACGGTTTCATTAAATTATAAAAATAAATCCTATCTCCGTCTCCCCTAATACAATATCTATTAAGGTTTCTTCAATATTATGAAAAGGGCAGGCAAACGACAGGAAATACATTTTTCTTTTTTTGTTTATTGTTGATGCTTTGGACAATCCAGGACGGTAACTTGTAAATAATTTGGTCTCCCCCATTGTTATTATTAATAATTCAAATGCGCAGTTTGAATTTTTATGCTTTAAAAAAATTCATTGAGGTCTACGCACCGCTGGCACATGAATTTTCTCACTAATTTTTCATTGGTGAATTTTTCATTGTGTATTTTTTCCTTTGAGGCACCACTACGCTTCCGATGTATCAAAGTTAATTACAATTGCATTTTTTTTTTTTTTCAGTGAATAACGTCAACCTATGAAAAAAGCCCACACAAATTTCAATACATATTCACTTACAAGACAGATAGAATTTGAACCAGTTTTTTTATTATTATTATTATTTTGGAACGAGGGAAGGATGGGCAACTATAAAATGACTGTATAATATTTTAGAATTAAGCAAAGTTTCGAAGAAATAAATATTTCACATAAATATGTTAAAAAAAATACTAGATAGAAACACACTCTTCCATACATTGCATTAGTATTAAAATATTTATTAAAATACTAATAAGGGAGACAAATTTTCAGGAACTGTACATATTCCTTTTTTCAAGTCAATAATATAGGTATAACAGAATTAAGAATAAGCTTGGCAGCATTGGTTTAAAAACATGAACTATTAATAAAATTAATTGTTGTTACAATATGCTTAAACATCTCAAAGTTACTATTAACTAATTTTATTGTTACAAAAAAATAAATAAATAAAAGCATGGTGATACAACAAATTTAATTGTTGTTTACAATCTGACTTATTAATTGTAATCTATAATTTTTCAAAATATTGTTAATAATTTAATTCCTTAATATTGGCTGTTTTTAAAACCCTGTTAATTATAACTTCTCAGAATAGAAGGGAAAAAAATGCTACTATTAAATGTATGGTGTTATGCATCATTTGACCAAGCACCAAAATATATTTTTTTCAGATTATTGCTCCATCTACCAAAGGTGTAAACTCTTTATAAAAAAATATTCCTGCTTGCTATCTCAACATAATTCTGTGGAAAATTAATTTTGAATTACAGTCGGACCTCTATTTAACGAACCTCTATTTTGCGAATTTCTCTATTTTGCGAACTTTTCTTTCGAACCAAGAACATTTTGCTATTTCTTCGTAAAATAATCTCCAAATAGCGAAGTGCATTTTCTATTTAACGAACTTTTTCGTGGTATCTATTTTTTTTTCTCCTTGAAATGTTTTTATTATTAATATTTCCTTAGAGAAAATGAAAGAAATATGGATACAGCTGAGGGAAAAAGAAGAAATTAACGATGATGTGCTGATTGATGATTATCTTTCACTTGATTTTGAAGTTGAGACCTCGGTAACACTAACAGAATCGGATATTTTAGACAGTGTGAAAAATAAAAACAATACAGCTATGAATTGCGATGAAGATGAAGATGATGAAAATGGTAATGATCATGATGCAGAAACCAAAAAAACTTTCATATGATGAAATGCCAAAATCATTTGAAACAATCCGACGCAGATTACACTTTAAAGAAAATACTGAAGGGGTTTTTGGTGCATTGAAAAGATGCGAGACGTACTATGAGCGAAAACACTTTTTCAAAAACAAAAAAAACCTCAGACAAAATTAACAGACTTTATTAGTAAAATTTAAGTACGCATAAGGTAATGTATGCTTTATGTCATTAAAATTATTACTTTTTTTTAATAATATTTATTGTTTATGTATTTCAAATCTGTTTTATGTAGTTTAAAGTAATTTTAAAAGGTGAATCTCTATTTAACGAATTTTCCATATAACGAACTTTTTTTCGGGATTTAGCGACTTCGTTAAATAGAGGTCCGACTGTAAATGCCAATCAACTAATCGTAACGAATAAGATTTGCATCATGTGACTAACGACCTTTGAAGGATATTATTAATTTTGAGATAATCCAAATGAAGATAATTAAAGATTTTCGGGAAGGGAAAGAAGTGATTCTAAGTTAAATTTGTTAAAAAGAAAATATAACAAATCGATTTGTATAAGCCACTTATTGCTGGGATAAGCTGTCTGTTTTTATCTTCGATAACAACTTAATTTCTTGAATTCCTATCATATGGAATTACGACCGGTTTCTCCAAATAAGTTAGTCTTAATATTAGCTCACGTCGCAAGTTAAAATTGAATTCAAATCTAGATAATAGAATACAACTATTGGGAGAATTCGCCGTTAGTACTACAGTTTGTAGTGAGGTTTTTAACCTTGTGAATTGAAAACTTTGCGCAAAACACATAAGCAACACATGAAACGCCATTCTTTAAAATCCAATCAGATGCAGCAGTCCTATTATGTACCAGTTTGACTTCAAAGATCTTAATAGCTTGTTTTTATTTTCCATATGAAGAGCGACGAACAGAATAGCTGAAAGGAAATCTTAAGGACTTTTATCACATTTACCACACATCTGAAATCCAGTCCCATACCTAAGAACTCCTGCCCTAAAGTAAAAATAAGAAATATTTGAGATTTCGGATTTGGCGTTAAACATAACTATGCCAAAATAATTTTTAAAATATAATTCAGAAAATAATTGTTTCCTCAGTTCTAAATATTGGAAAAGGGCGCATAAGTTTAGAGTCTGTTGACATCAGAAACTACGAAGTGTTCTTAAGTAGATATGTAATCAAATACTGCAACAACTCTCCCTTTTACTTATCCTAGAAACATTTAAAATGTTGAGATGATTGTAAATGTCGATTACATAGTTAGAATGTATGAAATACTGGATTTGTCTTTTTATAAGTAACTCCTTGCGGATTTAAATGATCTACTGACACTAATCGAATCGCTAATCTCTTAGAAATATTAGTGTGTCCATCCTTTTGTAAGTTTACTTAGATAGTCTTCATCTTCTAAGTTCACTTTCATTTCAAAGCGGAAAAGTTTTTACTGCCGATCGACTGCAGATACTAATCTACAGTAGTCCTAATAAAAATATGCCATAAATATTAAATTAAGATGCTTATATATCTTTCGCCTTCTGAGGTGTTTTGCTACTGGAGATAACGATCTGGGCTTGTTACGACGAGCCAAAAATACTAAAATGGCGCCTGGCAAAAAACTATCTAGACTGACTTTAAAAAATAAATAGATTTTTTTTTTCTTTTGTTTTTCAATGGAGATGAAATGAAATAAAACAATAGAACGACAGTGAGGTAAAGGGATGACAATGCCCCTTCAAAATTGCCATCACGTTTTACCAAGTTTTATTCAGTATAAACAACAATGGGTGAGATCAAATTGTTTACCAAGTGATATCCTGGAACAGCTGTTTCACGCTCTTTGGCGATCATCAGCCAGGAGCAGTCACCAGTAAAACAACAAGATACTGAGGTACTGAGGCTAATATGAACGATCATCGGAAGAGCAGTGGTGCCTCAAAATAAAAATGAACAATAAAAAACTCACTAATGAAAAATAAGTGCAAGCATCCATCAGTAGAAAACTTAAATCAATTCTTCTAGAATTGAATGGATTTTCAAACATTTTTCAAGTAACTTTTATCTCCTGACAGTTTCCCCTCCGAATCACAGAGGAACACAAAGAAAAACTAAAATAAAAATAAATGAGCGTAAATATTTTTTAAAACAGATTTTCAATTGAATATCGCTTATAGATAAAGTAAATGAGAATCTGTTTTACTGAAAAGAAATGTAAAAGGATGACAGACTATAACTGCAAAGTCGTTCCTTGATGGCATTGACAGTATCCTAGTAGTATTGGAAACTCCTTTGAATGGTCAGTGTGTTTGATGGGTATTTGTTGATGCAGCACCAAATTATTACGAAGAATTTCAAGCTTTTATACAACAAAGCTTTTTGTTAGTATATGGGAAAACTGTATTTACTGTTTAATGTCTCTTCAATTTATTGAGAAAGATGTGAGTGGAAGAGACATAAAACCATAGATGTTGAAAAGAGTTCTTGATGGGAAGACAATTTTTTACTTTATTGTTAACTAGCCGGGTACCGTCGCTTCGCTCCGGAACTCTTGCAAACATAGCATAAAAAAAAACAACTTTATTTATTTAGCAAATTAATATCAGATCGGAAAATAAACGAGTTCCCACCCCGTTGAGGCCTTCTCCGGATAACTCAGATGTATTGCGGGTCGGCGCCACACACCTATATATCGATAAGGCAACTTCAAAGTGAAAATATAAATCCTCTTTATTCCCTATCCCGTGGGAATTTCGAAAAATTCGGCCTTATTCTTTGTCTACATCATAAAGGGAACCTCTTGTCAACATTTGAGCTTTCTAGGTCCAAGGGTTTGGGCTGGGCGTTGATGAGTCAGTCAGTGAGTCAGGACTTTTCTTTTTATATATGTAGATTACTCGTAAAATAACATTCTTTGGAAATCTTTGATAACGTATTTTTGTACTGAAGCAGAGGAATAGCTTGAATGAACTAAGGAGAAAAATATTTAATCTGATTGGTGAATCAATAGAGGATCATCAATCTTTGTATTTACTGAAGGTTATGATACTAAACATTCCTTATGTTTGGGATAAATAAAAATTATTCATTAGGAAACTAGAACTGCGTCAAAATCAATAAAAAGTTAAAATCAAGACTATTTCCTATCTTGAGATATTTTATTAAGAGAAATAACAAAATACCTCATCCCTAAATTTAATAGTCAAATTTAACGTGCGTTAAGGACAATATAATTACAAAAAAAAAGCATAAAAAACATACACAAATTAAAGGTTCACTTGAGTTATTTTTGGATATATTGTACCTGGAACCCAAGATGGACCGTTTCGAGATTCCTATCACTCATCAGTTGGGTTCGCCCAGTACTCAATAGCTCAGTGGAACCAAAAGAAACATAAACAAAGGACAGATGAACAAAACAATGACCCTTAAGTTAAAAAAAAAAATCAAACCTTTAATTTGTGTGCGTTTTTATGATTTTTTTTCATTCCTAAATTATGCAAAAGTAGATTATATTGAAATTTCGCTCTCAGATACGCCAACTGTTCAGCACCCATGAAATCCATCGATATGTACTGGGTATCAAGGAAAGTAATTTATTGGAATCTCACTTGGTTTTCTGAAAATTCAATGATTCATTCAATTTCGCATTACTTGTATATTTTATGGCGATCAAAGGAGAAAATACTAATCATTATGTCCTTTTTTACGGACCACACTTTCTGTTCATATTACAAAACCAACGTAATATGGAAAAATGTTACAGTAATACGTTGACCGGGGAATCAGATTTCAGAAAAAATAAATCTGCTCATTGTTCACATTATAAAACAGTTGTAAATATATTTCTGACTCAATCCTAGCATCAAAAGAATTAGTGAGTTGAACCGAAAGTTCTTTCGGATTTTTTGTCATTCGTTCAGTCGCATCATCTGTGGTTAAGATAACAAGTTGAAACGTGCAAATTGTCAACAGTTCTGTTACTGTGTTGGGTTATTGATAACTTCTTTATTAAACTAATTCAAATAATATAAGTGGCATTTCTAGGAATATGCTTTAAAATGAAAGATACTAAAGTGGCTTTCCAAAAAGTTAACACGTAATGAACACACATAAAAAATGTGTGTCCTGTACGGAGAGAATACGTAACTAATAGATGTGTCAAAAGTAGTTTGCCAAATTTAAAGATGATTTTAAAAAACAAAACAAAAATAAAGATACACCACGCTCTACAATACCATCTACCGTCGAAGACCACTTGACCAAATAAACTGCAGTTTAACCAAACACTCCAGCCAAGATGTTTTATAAATTCATTGATCACGATATAAAGACTTGAAAACACTGATTTAAATGTTGGTGACAAATTAAAAGATTTTTAATAAAACCTAAACCCACATTTGTGGGTTGCAATTAAAATTTCACTTGTGACTGAATTCGATTTAAATTAGAACGAATCAATTCGAGGAAATGTTTTTAATGGTCCTATTTAACATACACTGAACAAACAGAGCTATCCAATCATGTTAAGTGGCTCATGTAATGTAATTCAGTTTGCTATCGGCACAAAACTTAATTGTCTAACTATAATTGCTCTCGAAATTCGGCTATCGTCTGCCTATGGAATACCCAATGAGGTTGATTTATTGATGACGATTATAATGATTAATGTCCAACTTAACAGGTCCATGTGAGAAGTGTCATTATGTTATTAGGACCCGTTACATGAATTTCCCACAAGAAAATGCCTATGACTTCCTGAAATGCTTCTCTTAATTTTCCTATTAAATTTTAATTTTGCTAATGAAATTTTGACGCTTTTCAACAATGAATCAGACAAATGTAGTGACTATAAAACTACAGTCAGTCTAATATATGAAAAGAATTCGAGTTTCTTTGACGTCGTCATTAGAACTAAAATTGAGTTTAATTATATCTACTATTAACGGATTAAAAGTAAAAGAATTTACACGTCATCTATTTTACTATTCCTCTGCCTATTTCAAAGAAGTATATTGATTGTTATGAGTCAGTAGGCAGCGCTCCAAGCGGCCAAATTTCAATTTAACTGAAAATTCCATAACTGTTCCAAAATTCCCAAAAACTTCCAAAAAATTCCAAAACTGAGCTTTAAGAAAACTTAAGGAACAAAATTAATTTTATTAAATTTATTGTAAAAGAATCCCAAACATTTTATTATAAGTTTAATTAAGATTAAAAAATATGCTTTAAATCAGAAATTTACATTATTTGCCAGCAATCTTTTAAATATAGTAAAAAAAAAAAAAATTAATATTGGAAATTTAGTTTATTTTTGCTTTCTTGATTTCTTAACAACCTTATCTTAAATTCTTGAAGACTTATTTTAATTTCCTGTGAACGTAAAAATTTAATCGTTAATATTAAAAAAATTATTAATTTTTTTTAATTAAGCTATTTTTTTGAAAGACTAAGAGAAGGTTGTTTTTCATTAAATATTTAATATTTAACAGAAGATTATTCTATATTTCTTAATTATGCAATTAGTAAACATTATTAATTCTACATCCAAATGTTCTTGAATAGTAGCTTGGGCGCAATACGTTAATTGATGATAATGAAAAATTGTGTGAATGTTTGATAGTTCAAGCTTTTAGTGAAAGATCAACTGAACTATAAACCATTCTTGATAAATTTGTATTTGAATTCACTTATCTGGCCAAATGGGTACAAGAGAGTCAAGCATCGATAATGAACAAAACTCTTCTAAAATTAGAATTATTTAAAGAATAGTAAAATTGTGCAGGATAATCATTGTCTAAAAAGAGTCTCGAAAACCTCGGAAAAAACAAAAAACAAAAAAGAAATACGGTATTTAATGAGCTCGAGGATTTTCAATTGCTTCTTCAATGTATATATACGTAGAGTATATCCACTACATATAAATATAGACATATACAAAGAATATTTAATGGAATGAATAAGACAGAACAAGCGAACGAATATATTTCTTATATGTATATGCTCTTTCAATCCATAAATAAAAAGTGGCTTTTAGTTCCATTTCGCCTCTTACTAATCTTAATTTTTTATTACATAAATAAAGCGCTCTTTTTTGGTGACGACATTGTACGGCGTACCGCCACTTATTTCTAAAATCACGAAAACATATGTATAGAACTTTATTTTTGTGAAAAAAATATCAGATGCAGGTACGCTTATATTGTGTTCAGTATCTATCTAAATACGTCTGTAATATATTTGAATAGTCAGAGATATAAAATTTGCATTCTAGCTATGGAAACAAATTGGATATTAATTCTGGTCACCTAATGTAACCGAAAATAACTTTAATGGAATGAAACATCAAAAATAAAAAAAAATACTAATAACAAGAACAGTGCATTTCAATTGGATCATTCGCCGCAGTTGCTTCAGGAGCTTCTTACATAATAACCGTCCAATAATTTCCCGGCCAATTTGATCGACTAATAGCCGTGCACACAGACGTTTCCACCAAATACGTATCACCACCATAGCCGGAGCTACTCTAATACGGACCTCCACATGTACAGAATAACGGCCACACCCCCGAAACGCTATCAATTGTTCAGACGGTCCAGATTGCAGCTTTTAAATGGACGGCTACAGGTATCTCGGAATTTGAAGGGATGATTAAGTCCTGCACGGATTACCGGTTTACCTGTCTAGCCTTCCCGTCTTATGTTTTTTGTTTTCCCTTTACCTGTTCCATCCCTTCTTTTCATTCTCTCGCATTATTCAAATAGCGCGTTTGATTGTGTGTTTGGTAAACAGGTGCGCGCGCGCGTTCTATCAGCCACCCAGCAATCAGGAGATGGTCATTTTCGATCGAATGCACGTGTGTTACATTCACAGTTTTAGAAAAGGACGTGCATTTCTGTGTCTGTGCCTTGGGTCATTTGCTGTAATGAGGCGGCCGTCCGTGCACGCGCCGCCGCCGTATTTGCATCACCGCAGACGTCGTAAAAATGGAAAACGGCAAACGTGCAATCTAATTGCAAGAATCGCCGCAAGTGTGTACAAAAGCGCCGTACATGTAAAAACAGCGTCCGATCCACTAATGACACCTACAGAAACTAACACCACGTGGCTCTTCGGTTATATCAATACAAGACAAGCGACAAAAAATATAGATAAAAGAACGCCAAGTTGTTATTTAACACAAACAAAAGTTACCACAAACAACCACTTAGAATGTTTGCAAGATTAATATTTTACTCGCTTTTCTGAATATAATCTTTGGAGAGGAGTCCCTATCTCCCTCCCTCAATAAAAACCTTAATAAAGACAGTGTGAAAAGAAGATTACAAAAATCTTATATACACTATTACTAATGAATACCTTGAATAGTATAAAAACCGCAGATGCATTTTTAACAGAATGCTTCGCATTGGGCAGCTGTTATCTGAAAGGGTTTAATCTTTCTTAAAATGCTGTTGTAAAATCCCGAAATGAAATTACACTTTATTTGATTCAATCTACCTCATTTAATTAAGCTCCGAAAGGACATTTAATATTCTTTGAGGGTCTTTTTTTATGGGTTTTTCAATAGTTTTTGACTGTTCTTATCTTAATACTTATCTAATTCAAGATACTTCGTATTGGAATTATTTCTCTTTTTATTACGTTATATTAATGCCGTAACTGCTAATAGAAAAATCTTTTCATTATTACAAACGAGATACTGCTATTATACACTGCTACATTTTTTGTCTGCCAATGAAATATTAATAATCTTAGGAGATAATGCACTTGCTTACAAACTTATCAAATGAACATGACAAATTTTCGGCTATATTTTAGCACCCGATACTGATCCCTCATTGCTCGATGAGTAGATTAATGATATTGGATATAAACTATCATGATAACAAACAAAAATATGGCAAATGTGAAAATGCAAAAAAAAACAAATATTATGTTTAAATGGTGAATGTGGCAGGGAAGCCAAGCACTGCGACCGGAGATCTATTATACTAACACACAAGTAACGACAGATGGAGAGAAAGACTGAGAAAATATGGTGGGAAAAGTGCACGGGAAACGGGATAACCTCGAGAAAACCTGCCAAGCGCGAATCGTTCACCACCACGAAACCCACATGAGAACCGAACTCCGGTATTCAGAGGTGAGAGGCCAATGTTATAGCGACAACGCCAACCGCGCGGTCTGGATAGTGCACGAAAGTGAATAGAAAAAAACAAAACAAAAAAAAAAAACCCGGAAAATTCCACAAAATATAACAAGTTGTAAATCGTATCTGTAAATGTTTAGAAAGCTGTTGGTATTAAAAAATAATGTTTAAAAATCTCCGAAGAGATAGGATTTAAACGGAATTTGCATGTTTTTAATTAACTATTTTTTCAACAAATTCCGTATGTAATACATATAATATGTGATATATATATATATATATATATATATATATATATATATATATATAT
>JAFIDM010000003.1:41113932-41156398 GCA_023159025.1 Thereuonema tuberculata | reverse complement strand
AATATATATATATATATATATATATATATATATATATATATATATTATATGATTTTGTATATATGGCTCTTTAATATATCTTGCTCATTATACTGTTTTCATTAATTATTACTACAAATTAATATGTAAAGAAATACTATAAATTTATTAATAACTGTATTATAATCATATTATAATTATAATTAATATTGTTAAAAGATTTTTAATTGCTGTAAAAGAAATTTTACATTTAATAATGAGGTATATATATAATGAGGTATAATTAGTTGATAACGCCAATTCAAGTTGTATAACACGGATTTAGATTCAAATTAAACTTTAAAAACGGTTTATTTATATTAAAGGAAAATAAACAAATTATAGGTTATGTTTGAGAACACATTTTGATTATTAATGAAGAGGATATATATAACTAACGTTAACGTACTGAGGAGGGGGGAGGGATTGGTAAGGGTTTTATAACCTCAATGGAGGGTTAAAAGTATCACAACCTTTCCCAATTTGAATTCCTGACCACGCCCCTGAACTCTATATTGTCTTAGAAAAAAATTATGTTTTTTAATTGGTACAGAAACAGCCGCTGTCATTTATCATAGATCTGTATTAGTCTTTGAAATATTTTAAGTTTAAAACCTAATGAAATGCTAAAAGATTATGGAAACTTTTCAAAACCATTGAATGACTCGATATTATTATTACAATGAGTGAATTTAAAAGAAAAACATGAAAGAATAAAGAAACTACGAAATCTGAATTAGATATCTGAAAGCTATGATCTCATGTAGTAAAAATATATCAATTATTTTGTCTCAAATTTCGTTGCTGGTTAATTGTTAGAAGCAAACTATTGTTCAAATACAATATCTTCAAATTAAGTAATTGACGACTGAAATGAAATTATCATTTTTATTGTATCTTAAATCTTTCCCTGCATTTGATTGAGATATTCACTGCTTTATTCTTTGATTGGGATTATCGAAATCTGCTTCAACATAGTCTGTTGCTCATAATTCCTCAAAAATTATTGGTAAAACTTCTTGCAGGTACTAATTACCTTGAATTTATTGGATCGTAATTCCCTTCATTTTATTTTTTTTTCAGCAATATATTTCTTTTCAAAATATTTATTAAAATAATAAATAAAAATCCATTATGTAAAAGAAACGTAAGTTTTAAACTTGGACCTTAAGCTATTCAGAAACCCTTACAGCTATTAAATTCTCAGTAATAAAATCAAGGCTTTCTTTTTATTATTTCCACTACCAATTGATATCTCTCCTATAAAACATCCTTTTAACTGCAGATCTGTAGGGAAAAAAAAATGTCGTCCAAAGATGAGAAGATGTTTACTATAAATCTTCACCCTTATTAAGCTGTAAATTCGAAGTGGTCGGAAGTCATGAAGCCGCCATTTGCAAGTGTTCGACGTGAGATGCATTATGCAAGTGAGACATTCCAAGATCTGGTTCTGCAGATACTGAATGGACGGGAAACTTCTTTGCACGACCGATCACATGTCATCCTCGAGAACTTCCAAACCCTTCATGAATGGAACTTGTCAAAAAATTGTAATTTATGATAAACTTGCATTTGTTTGCGGATGCAGAACCCATCAGCACATTCATTTTGTTGTCAGGAGGTCGAAGTGCAGCTATCATTGACTAAACTATACCCCCATTCAAAGGTTTGCGGGCAAACGTAGGACTGTCAAAGGTAAGCATAGGAATGTCCGTAGCACCGAATGTGTAATAAATAAATAATAATATTCTGATACAATTTACTACTTATGGATTAGATTTCGTTAATGATCTCTTTTCAATGGATAGGAACTGAAAAAAAAAAAAATAATAAAAGTCTTTAGTTTTTGTACTCTTACAAACCGAACGGACCTTCAGTAATGTAATCCCGTTAATGTAACAAAGTAGATTAAAAGATTATCCTGACAAGAAGTGTAATAAGAGAACGTGGAAACGGGTCGTTTTCAATTTGGATTTTTTAAATTTACGTATGGTGATTAATTTTAACCTTATAAACTTTTTACACACATTGATTAAATTATTGTGATTTTTTTGCATTCTCGCATTTATATCCACACAGAAAAATGATAATACAAATTTTGCAGAATCTACTCAGATTGAAACCCAGATTCTTTCTATTAATGTTGCTTAACTATAAATGTTTAATACTGTAGCAATTTAAAAAAAAAAACAAAACAAAAAAACATTGTTTTTTTAATGAACAATTAAGAGAGTGAGAAATATTTCTAACTTTTAAACATAAAAATTAAATAACAAATGCATCATAATAAAAATAAAAAAGTCATTTATACAAAATATATATTACTGTATCAAAACTATATATTTATCTATTACCTAAATGACAGCTCATTGATCATTTGTATATTTCAAGAAATCCATTGTAGGATTAGTGCGATAAGATCCAGGATGAAAAGCACACGAGGGGGTGTGCCCATGGCTCTACCCCAATAAAAAAAAATAAAATAAAATATATTTCAAGAAATCTTTGAAATACACAGAAAAAGTATCGCGGGAAATGAAGTCTTAATGTATTATTGTTTTTGCAATGAATCCAGTTATCTGTTGTGTTCCTTAGTAATAATACATTCAAATTATGATGGAAATGTCCTTTATTTATATACATAAAAACATTACAACTGTTTTCCTAATCTCATTCTGTGGAGTTTTCACTATATGTCGCTTGCAAGTATATGATGTTCTTAGAGCAGAGAACTTTGATAAATCTATGTTAAAATTTTGATTTATCTTTAGTATCACGAATCAATTGAATTGTTAAATCATTTTTATGTTCATTTTTCACTGTATTAAGGGAAATAAATATTATATATATATATAAAGAGCTGGACAGTGATATGAAATTTGAAAACCCAATTACAAAGAACAAATCACTGCCCAAAAAATCAAAAATCAGATCACTGTTTCTATGGTGATAAAACATTTAACACCACGTCATCAGCGGCATCTGGTGAGAAATTTTGAAAATAACAAAATATTATTAATATTAATAATATATATATTATTTATTATTATTATTATTAATAATATATATATTATTGTTATTAATTCCATAGCTCTATCACAGAATTTTCGTTTTCCTGTAAATACCTTTACCCTTCCCTGAATTTTAGTCTTCCCGCTGCAAAGAAAGCAGGGCTTATGGAGTTAGTAGATCTGCATGTGTGTATGCACGGTTCATCAACTTTTGAACCGTTTATTAGATTTTCTTCAAAGCTGACATTCGCATTAAAGAAATGTCTCTGTTGGCGAATGCTAACTTTGAAGAAATTCTAGACACCGACCTACATTAAGTGTCTTAAGTTATCAAATTCTTGAACGTGTGGATCCCTAATGAAAAATTTGCCAGTGAAGATGATATAAAAATTTCACAAAGGAATATTAGAAGCGAAACAGTGAATTTAAAGTGATGGTTATCATTCTGATTAGTAATCCCCTTTCATTAGCTGTGTTAAGCATTGAATGTAAGGATTTAAGTAACTTTCAGGAAACAGACACTGCTTGTAAAGATACAATATACCAAAGACTTTTACTTTGTTTACAAGACTTTTAAACAAAGAAAAATAAAACAATATTCAGGAAAGAAGTCTTTGGGTTCTTTGAGGAACTTCTTAATAGTAGGCTCTGCCCGAATGAATTAAATAAGAAGAAATAGTAATTAAAGAACAAGAAACGTGAAATAATTAAAATCTCGCATTAGTGAACGTAATAAAAACAACGAATATTATTACTTCTGTTTTTGAAATAAACCAATAATTATTTTTTAAGAAAATATTACTTATTATTAATATAATTATTAAATAAATCTTAAGCGCTGGTAATCGAAGAAAAAAAAATGCATTTCTTTACATAATCTGTATTTTACTGACGAGGCAGGCATTTTACTTGACACAAAACCTAAACGAGTGGTAACACCCCAAATAGCTTCCACCCATAATATTCCAATTGAAAAAAAAAAACAAACAAGATAGGGATAGGGAACAAGTTAGTAAACCAATCACAGTGCTTCGCAAGGGCTTCTGAGTCACCTTTACTTTAGAATAGACTGCGCCGGATTTAAAAAAAAGAAAACTGAAGTTGAGAAACTGTGAAAAGATTTAAAATGGGGAGAAAAAATTGAAGAATAAGACTGGCCCATGAGGGGATCGAACCCACGACCTTCGCGTTATTAGCACGACGCTCTAACCAACTGAGCTAACAGAAGCCTTTGCGAAGCATTTTGGGTTATGTGTCCACAGACAGATATAAGGCGTCTTTCAGAAGCCTAAAAATAAGAATATGAAGAAGATAGAAAGGAAATGCCTATCAAAATTTATTCTCTCTTGTGACTTAAAATACTTCAAAGTCGACAAGTAGGACATATTTTGTACATTGTATCATCGAATCTGATCTACAATATACATGGGCTAGTTTATAAATAAATAAATAAATAAATAAAAGGTCTTTCTGATCTTAACATTCAACTTCCTGTCTACGTAAATAACGAAATAATTACAAAAGTTTCAACAAGTTTGTTTGTTAATAGATAGAGAGACATTTCTAAAAATTGTCGTATTTGAAAATGATTTTTAAAAATAGAAAGAAAAGTGATTTTGAAGAAAGCTTTGTAAAATGTATTTTAAACAAAGATTTTTTTTTTTTTTTTTTTTTTTTTTTACCTCGCATGTCAAAAGGGGGAAAAAAAAAATGACATGATATGACTTAATCGGAAATTTTGTTTCTTTAATGCCTGGAACCAAAGATCTTAAGATTTCATCAAAGAGGACAAACAACATAGCTTAGAGGGAAAAAAAAACTGAATGGGTTAATAAAAAACAAACAACAACAACATTAGAAAGGAGATCTTTTAACAAACTAGAAGATGCATAGGAAATTATAAATATTGCAAACTGCATAAGAAAAACAAATGAAAGAGATGGAGATCAAGGGGAAAAATATATAAATATATATATAAATTGAGAAGAATAGATATCAATAAATTATTTTTGTTGAATATTAATAATAATAAAATCAACATTTTATTGTATTGGACAATTTCAGTTTGAACGATTACGGTGTCTACAGAATCTGCCGAGCTTTATTTACCAATCAAAATTTGCCACGAGGAAATTGGATATTTTTCTATCAAAATTTGATATTAATTTTCAATCACATAAGAAAATGATAATAGTATTTTGTTTTTGTATCTACTAGGTCCAAACCAGTTTCCATATAATAATTTTGCATAACTATATACGTGAATTTTTAATGATGTAATAATTTAAAAAAAGAAAAAAAAATGAAATTTCTAAGGAACGATTAAGAATCCTTGAGCAAATATTTCTAATTTTTAAACATGAAAAAGTGGTAAATGCATTCTAATAACAATTAACAAAGTAAGTGCATGAACGATAAAAGATACATTCTGTATCGATCTCTGATAAGGGGTACTGTTCCAAGGTAGGATCCACGGAAATACTCTGGGACAAATACTACGCAAGGGCAACCAAGCGTAGGATTGGTAGTTTTCTTCAGTCTTGAAATAAATATTGAGGGGGTTTTCTGTTGCCTTCCTCAGGAAACCAGTACGGAATGGCTTCAAATATGAAGAAAAAGTGAAGAAGAAGCAAACACAGGGAAGTGAGTAAGCTGTTGCAGTGTCTGAATCTAGGTTCGAATCTCATGAGTCTCATGGCAGGCCTTGACTATACTGTGCCTGAAGGGCTAACGTTACGTTACTACATCAAAAATAGTAAATTTGCCTTTAATGCATAAAGTGTAAGTTTTTTGATCAAGGATATATTTCAAGAAAAAAACAAGAAATATTTGAAATACAGAAATATTGCTTTGGGAGAGGTAATCAAATGGCATCTACGGTATATCAAGTTTATATCAATATATGTAGGGGAAGTCTGGCGAATATGAGCAGGGGGGATAATATGAGCGTACCCGTCTAAAACGTTTCCTGTAGGAAGTAGGTGCTGCTACCTTGCTGAAGAATGATCAACAACATCGTAGAAACCCACACGCAAGCGCTTGGCGCCAACAGAAGAATCACAGCGATTTGCATCTATCAATTGTTGAAAAGGTACGTTTAAGATTGACTCACTAAAATGTTTCCAGTAGTTTCTATTAGCAACAGGGATTGTAATTATCATTGGTTTGCTTCTTAATTAAGCTCAAACCTATTATAAACCTTCTCATTTCATCCTATGCAAAAGTTTTGAGGTTAACATCTCACCGCAGTAAACAAAATGGCTGAAAAGACAGCAGTGCTTCCGCGGTTTATATGAACACGGATGCTCATAATACCCTAACTCTCTCTTCCTAATTCTCTCTCTTCCTTCAAACTGCACGCATAGGCTCCAGCCTCTTCATGTATCAGTTTTCAAGAGCATTAATAGCTTCTACGACCAAACCGTGTCAACTTGGCTGAATCAGCATCCCGGTAGAATTGTTACGGAAAAAGAAATTCCTGAACTAGTTGCCATTGCTGATGGAAAAGGTGCTACAATTCAGAATGCACAGTCGGGTTTCAAGAAGACCGGCATACATCCCTTCAATCCCCATGTATTTTCAGAAGAGGATTTCATTGCCGCTGAGCTAACAGCTAATCCAGAATGCACAACGAAGCTGCTCTGGAAATTCTGTACAGCCATCATCCTTGGAAAATTCCAATGAAAAGGATAGTTGTCTTGTCTCACCACCAACACCAGGATCATCTTCACCCCAACCAGGAACATCTACACAGAAAAGATCAACTCCACAATGCTCCCCAACATTCCGAGACTTGATTCCTATTCCAGCCAAAGGTTCAAGGAAGCCTTCCACAAGAAAAGTGGCTCATTCTACAATGCTCACTGACAGTCCACACAAATATACAATAGAAAATGCTAAGAAAAAAGTGCAAAAAAGAATTCAAATTCATGTGCTAAGAAATCAAGGAATATTGAAGATGCAGAGTGTATTTTCTGTGGGGATCTTTTTTCAATAACAGGCGGTGAATGGGTGCAATGCCAAAAATGCCAAAAATGGGCTCACGTAGAGTGAAGTGATATTGGTAAACGACAGAAATGTTACATTTGTGACTTTTGTTCAAAATAGAATATGAAAGACAAAATGAATACCACCAGCATTGGTTTCTACTATAATATATGCAGTATATATATATTACTTGTATTCTACTATTTTTCATTATGTAAACCTTTCTAGTTACCATTTCTATCTGAAATTAAAGAGTATTGTTGTGCATTACGTGTCTTTTTAATATTATAAGAGGGTGTTCATATTATCCCTTGGGTATGCTCATATTACCCCCCCCCCCTGTTTTTAATATGAGCACTTAGAGGATCTTAATTATTTTTCTAGACCAAAATTATTAAGTTTTCATTGATATGTATTTTACTTTTCAGTTATAAAGGAATGAATAGTTGAATAAAATAATACTGATGTTTGTTAATCACATGGTTTAATGTAGAATAACAAATTTCCTTAAGGTGCTCATAATCGCCAGACTTCCCCTATATCTATGACGCTTACAACTGCATTCTGACACCACATACTGAATGAATTCTGGTTCGTCCTTTTCTGTTGTCCAATACATCTAATAAATGCTCACGGATGTAGCTGTTCTACGAAGTACTAGCAGGATTTCGACTCCCCCCCCCCCATCTATACTTCCTTTTTGAAGTTTATTTTTTTTTTAATTTTCCAAGAATTTTATAAAAAACTAATATTCAGTTATAAAGTTACAAAAACTGTGTAAGATAGTTTGAAGTCGTAAAGTTTTTTCCATTTATTGCATTAATTATTAAATGTTAAATTTAAACTGTGAAATACAGTTGAAAGTGCGAAGATACTGTAAAGACCCGTCACGGTCGTAATATATCATTTTGATAATGATATATCATAAAAGCCACCCCTCTCATTTATTATTATTTTTTAGTTTTTTTTGTAAAGACACAAATGTAAGGATAAAAAACATAATGAAAAGGCAAACTAAATCCATTTGTTTTTCATGTAAATGTAACACATGTCGTACTGTTCTGAAAAAACATTTGAAGTTCAGAAACATGACAATTTAAATTTGGAAGTGAATTGCCAATGAGCAATTTTATGGTTTCCGGTCATAATTTTATTTCTAATGGTCTCCTATAAATTTATCCCAGTCCTGCAATTTTAAGGCTTAAACAAGGGCTACGTCTTCTGCTTCAACGACTTGTAATAATCAGATGCAGGTCGTAAAGAATTGCTCGACACAGAAGGGTTAAAGCCACCAACTTTTTATTTTATTATTATTTTTTTTTGTAAATAATAAGCATTTAATAAAACGCATTCATGTAGAGTGCAAACGATCAGATGGGTAGCTTTGTATTTATTAAAAAAAAATACCAATAAAGATTTAATGGCTATTTCACTAATCATAGACTACATAAAAAAATTACGAATTAAAAATGTTTTTTGGGATTTCTAAAATTTTTTAATACTAACTTGTAAGACAAAATTTTAAAGATTTCAAATTGGAAAAAGTTTTAAAAATGTAAAATTGGCAAGTAAAATATAGCAAATTTAAAAATACAGCACAGATTTAGTAAATGCAGTTAATAATCTTGACAGTTATGAACTGCAAAAGTTATTTATTAGACTAACTAAAACCAGAAATTAACTAATTTTAATGGTCTAGTGAACAATTTTCACAGTTTAAAACTATCTAATTATGAAATGTTTATATTTACTTTATTATACTTGTTAATCATCATTCCATGTTAAATGAAGATCGTTAAATGGAAAATTTTGTAAGGCAGTTCATGTACAAAATGATTAGAAAATATTAGGCTAAGTTTTTCCGATATTTTCTAATGATTTTGTATGAGATCTGCCTTGTTAAGGTGCCACTGGTATTTTAGAATCAGTAGATAACTGTAAATAACTTAGAATAATACCTAAACTTTTAATAAAAATTCTTAAATCAATTTTTTCCAAATTCTTTGCAGCTAATTTCAAGTAATAGTCAGCGGATGGATAAACTCACAAGAGTTTTAGATAAACACAATCTTATTACAATTCATTTTTTAACAGAAATGGATAATGATATTTACTGACAAGGGTCCTGTGAGCAAGTGGAATTTTTTTAAAGCATATTTTAAAATTTTTTATTGTCTTATCGGATACCTACATTATGAAATACATAATTGTCTTATATGAAATACATAATTGTCTTATATGAAATACATAATTGTCTTATATGAAATACATAATTGTCTTATATGAAATACATAATTGTCTTATATGAAATACATATTGTCTTCTCAAACTCCTACATTAGAAACTGTCTGGAGTAAAGTCAAGTAAAAAAACCTTAATATTCAGAAAACCATTACAGTAAAACCTCGATATAGCGCTCCCGCTTATAGCACTATCCCGTTCTTTACGCTGCTTTTATACGGTCCCTGGACGTTTTCTATGCAACTCTGTATACTTTTACCCACTTATAGCGCTTTCAAATCCCGCTTAAAGCGCTTTTTTTGTATCGGAAATTAGTAAAAATTTCATATAAATTGTGACATTTGTAATGTTTTAGATGTGTAGTGAAGAAAGTGCGCTAAGTCTGCTCCAAAAATGTATTAGTGTTGCTCCTAGTGGTGTATCAATTGATGTTAATAGTTACTTGAACCCATTGAAAATGTCATAATTCATAACAGTAGCACACACACACACACACACACACGGCAAACCACAATCAAAGATTTTTCTCAATAGGAAATAAGCTCATATTTGCATTATATCTATTGCAGAATCGAGTATGTTTCCTGTAAAATGGTGTCTAAATCTTTCCCCATCTTATAAACCATTTCCCATCTACAGCGCTATCCCGCTTATTACGCTTGTAGTTCATGGTCCCTTGACGAGCATAATAACGGGGTTTTACTGTATATTAAAAACTATAGAAACTGACTTTCACTTAAAATATTTTCTTTGGCTTTATTTCTTATTTATGCGAGTGACTTCATAAAAACAAAATAAAAACATAAAAAAAAAAAACAGTCAGTGCTCATCCCTTTTTTTTTACTATTAATAAACTGCTTTGTAATAATTAAAAACAGTAATAAGTGATTTTATTTTAATTGATCCTTATCTATATACCTTAAAAAAAATACTCATAATCAATTTTCAAGTTCTTTAGAAAAGGAATAAAGACATAAAATACCAATTCCTGATATCAGATTCTTGTGGACAGATGCGCTAAAGCATTAACAGAAGTACAAATCCTTCAGAAATTCATTGATGACTTTGTAATTTGTTACTGAATCCTGTCAGAATGTCCAAACCTCCAAGTTGGAGGTATTCCGATGGGTTTATAATGACGATATTCTTATTAGGACAAATGATGTCTCAGAAACAAAAGGTAAACAAACCAAACAACAACAAATACATTACATTATTAAACGTTTTTTACGTAAGATTTTTTTCAAAATTAACTAGGAAACTTTATTGCTGGCATCTTATTCTCTTTATATACCATAAAAGATACCAGAAAAACATGATAAGATTAAAAACAATGGTGAAAAATACAAAATCACCAGAAGTGACAATGTCCCTTTTCGTTAGAATGACCCTATATTAATTGTAGTAAATTATATTATGTATTATATGTTAATTTTCCCCTGTAAGCCTTTTGAGTTCTTTGCTTGATGGGTAGCAATGGCTGAAGAGAGCTTAATAAGCTCGAAACAGATGTTCCAGGCTCTCTGCTTGACTCAAAATACTTCAAAACATTATTTCGATGATGTTTGGTAATACATTGCACTTGAATGTTTTTCTTATTGTTTCTTACCATTTCGTATAGTTTTTGGAAAGGAGTTTCCAAAATTTTACTAAATGTCTCATGGTCTTCTCATCTTATCAAATACTGCTTGAACAGACCTATTTGCTAATCTTAATTTTAATTCCAAGAGCATTTAATAAAACGCATTCATGTTTTATAAAAATTCAAAACCGGTTTCAATAAAGATAATTCAAGATATAAAGAATAATTTCAGTATTCCTTTGGATGATTTTATTACATATGTAAGTAAAATAAAAAAATTAACATTTAAAATCTTGATCTACCTGATCATAAAATAATCTTATCGCAGGTCACTACAAATCTCGATAGAATACCACTGAAGAAGGAACCTCTGTCCTATCTCAGCATCACGATCTAAGTGACTATAAATCAATCGAGAAAATAAATTTGAATAACAGATCTCAAGCCTTTAAGTCCTAAGGTAGGAGATAACGACGAAAGGATGGGTAAACTTTCATTTATCTCTAAGAGAATTTTAAAATTAAACAAATCAAATTTTAGAAACAAAATTTACTTAAAAAAACTTCAAAATCAGATAAATGTCTTCAGTGAAATCCTTATTGTTAACTACATTCACTGTTATTTGCCCAAGAATTGCTAATTACAAAGTCCTCTTTAGTTCTTCAAGAGAACTATCAGGATTAAATCCGAGCTTAATTTTCTAAAGTGCAAGTAAACTAAGGACATATTTTCTCCATGATTCCTTTCCAGACTTCAACGAATCTTTCTGGATGGTTCGTTTGGTTTTAAGATTTTTATTTGCGGCCTCACTCCGTTGTCCCACGAATCATTGAAACCACGTGGACTTATGTCATTCACTGACCTTTCATTTAACTTTGCCTTTTATTATTATTATTATTATTCACTGTCGAGTTATAATTGCTCTTTTAAAAAAAAAAAACATTTCCATTTTTGAAAACTAATATGTAAAAGATAAAATAACCATTTTTTGTTTTAATTTTTTTTCTTGAAGAACTGTTATTTTTTTATTTTATTGTTAAATGAACCACATATTCACTTAACATGTTCAATTGTTACGATAATACTTTATGATGTTTAAAATAAGATATATTTATATATTAGTATTAACAAACATCTGTTGTTGGTGTTTCTATTAGTTAATGTCCTTTCATACGTGAATTGGATCTTTTGTACCAAAGGTATGTTTCATTAAGGTTTAGATCGAAGTTCATGACGAATTTTTATTTATAATATTTTAATCAATGGTATTTAAGAAAGATAACTGACCATCTAAACTAGTTTGATTGATTTCGGATTAGAACACTTCAAATTACGGCTTAGTTTTGATTGATTGTGAATAAAAAAACCATCAATAGAAGACATTGACCGTTGAAAAAACGGTAGTTAACCGTTAAGTATGGCTGCCGACTTTTTACCGTTAAAATTACGGTGACCGTTATATTTGCAAGAAACGGTCACTGTATTTTCAAGGTATATTACAGTAATTCTATAACTCTATAAATATCTACCACTTATGTCACTAATAATGAAAATAGAGGATCATCACAACAAAATTTTTATGCTAACATCTTTCTTAAATTATCTGATTTTGACGTTTGTATAATAAATACCAATAATTTTCAAAGCACCCCCACATTTACTTGTACTATTTCCTCTTATTTCATTGTAGAAATGGAATGATTTATTTTTAATTCTTTAGCTTCACGTACAAGAAAAGGAAAATCGGATTTTTTTTTCTCTAATTACAAAACAAGTCAACTTATAATTTTCATTTAATGAACTCTTTTCTGTAAAACTTAATCTTTTGAATTTTGCAAATAACATTTTGAAAATAAGTAAATATTAATTATGGAAATTCACAGTCGTATTTAAGCTTTTTCAGATCTCCAACCACGTTTTATTCCTACAAGCTAAAAACAAATAAAGATAGTACAGCAAAATTAAATTGAAACTTCCTCCGATCTATTTTTTTAATAGACAAAACCATAATTGGAAAGGAAAGTCAAGGCAGGAGGTAAAAAAAAGAGAGAGAAAGAGTAAGCTGTGCATTACAAACGGTGTCGTGAGTTCGATAGGATCGGCTGCAGCGAACAGGAAGCAACCAGAACACGTTTGCGTCCAGCCGCTGTGATTGAACGGTTTGTGGCGAAGATCTCTCGCCAGATAAACTGCTTCATAAATTAAGGCGCTATTCTACCGGCGGCGCTGACAAATTACGATTACAAACCTCGCTTCTATAAGAGGCCCCCAATGTAAAAGAGATCTTTACTCTTCTATCTTCTTACAAATTTAGGAAGAAGGAAAACTGATGGATGTTATTATCCTCTGAACTTGGTTGCCAGGAGTCGAAAGAGAGAATTGAATCTGCAGTGAATGAACGAATGATGGACAGATTAAATGAACTGATGTAAAATTCTTCTTCAGTTCAGAGATGATAAACCTAAAAAAGTCTCTCAGCGAATATCTGAAAAGTATTTAACGCGTGTCTAGGTAGAACATGAATGAATGAATTAGGAAAAAAGCACATAAATTGGGTTTAAAAACATGTAATTAAAACTTAAAATACACTACATTGAGCTGAGAGTTTGCAGTTATCCACGGCTGCTTTGTCATCAATCAATGTTCAATTCATTCATTCAAAAAATATCTAGGAAGAAATCAAATAAATTCGATCTAACAATGATCAAGTTCGTCATCTTTCACGGTTTTTTAAATTAGAGCAATCGTAAACATCACGTAAACATCATGTAAACTGGACATTCTTTTGACAGTCTTTAAATTTTACGAACCACTGCTTTAGGATTTCAATTGCAACGCAATAGTTTAATTCTTGAAAACTCCCCCTATCAGACACTCTCGAATTTACAAGTTATAGACGAAGATAATCCGAAATTTCCAATTCGAAAATTTCAATTTTTTTTTTAGAAAGTTCGAAGCCACGAATTCTCAGTGTCAAAGATCACATATTGCATTTATATCGCTGTTACAAAGTTTGTATTATTCACATTAGCTTATGTTTGATTTTTGATAACGAAAATACGTTTACATCTAGTAAATAATGCATAGAATTAACGTGCGTACAATAAGATTAGAAAGAAAAATAAGAATAACAACATATTATTTAATATATGTAATACTTAAACGTATTTATTCTTTATTTAGGTTTTGATGTTTACTTTTGTTCTATTTATATGTTTCTTGAGTTCACTGATCTGTTTTTGGAAATTGCGGTACTGGAAACCCAAGATGGACCATTTCTGGTTTCCTGACCTTCGTCAGTTGGGTCCGTCCAGTATCTTAACATCTCAGTGAACTCTTAGTCTTGTGCATTTTTATTCTTATTTTTCTTTCTAATCTAGTAAATAAATGAAGAAAAAAAATCATATTCATATGCAGGACAGAAGAAAGAAATGGAGAAAATGGAAGAATAGTAAAAACAGTTAAATTTTGTTATGTTACTTGCATTTATTAAATCTCAAGTAAGAAAAAAGTATTTTACGTTTTGAAATATTTAAATTTTACTATTTCATAATTAACATGCTATTATCGGAAAAATTGGTCTCCGATGCCATTTTGTTTTAGCTAATTATTTCCAAATTTCTAACTTATTTATCTTTATTTATTTATTTTATTTATTTTTCAATAAAATTAACCAAAATATACTTTTTTTAAAAAAACAACATTATTAAGAGTTGTCTGGTAGCTGTGGCTAAACCATCAGGTACGTAATTAACCGTAGTTAATTCGTAGTTGCAGTAACGTGTTAAGGCCTTGTAGACTAATTACTGCTGTTTTGTCTTCTTTATCATCGATATCTACTAATAGATAACTTAACCATGAGACACCAACTCATTAGAAACACACCGTTCCTAAACTATTCCCAGCGAAAGAATGACTCTGACCTTGAACTACACCCATGATCTCTTAATCATTCCAGGACTGAAGTTTGTATAGAGAAACTATTCACAATGGCGACTCTCAAGCGAGGCAAACCCATCAGAAGCCATAACTTTCCCGTCATAAACACTGACATATACAATCGATTCAAATTCTACTATTGCGCCATCTGGTGTCCACGGTCGTTCTTTCGCTGGGAGGACTTTAGTTACTGAAACAACACAACGGTAAGATACTTATAATGTATTACTTGTATGAAAGTTCTGGATAAATACTTTCTCATCCAAAGGTATTACTGAAGTTGTTCAAAGTTAAAAATACGTTCTTTTAAAAACCTACTGACATTAATATGAAATTTTACAGTTGTTAACATTTTTAAAACATAATTCTAATCATTTCAACAAGATACGATTGACCGAATTTATTTAAATTGACATTATAATTGAATATTCACTAAATAATGAACAACAATTAAAAAAGAATAATTCTCGTACAGATCTTTCACGTTACCTGACGATCAATATAACTTTAAATTTTAAGCATAATTATAAAGAAAGCTTAATGAAACATATCATGATTAGAAGAACCTACATCAATTATTATTATTATTATTATTATTATTATGTTATGGAGAATGTAATATGAAAAAAATTTTACAGGATATAATTAATAAAATAGGTATAAAAAACATAAATAAAATTGATAAAATTTCTTCATTAAGAAGATTTCTTAAGATTTGGTTAATAACTAATATTAATCCTATGGTTACATAGGAGAAAAAAAAAATAAAATAAACTGTTTTTTAAGAATAATGATAATTTATGTTTGATTTTGTCTGTGACTATTTCATTGCATCAAATCAGTGATGTATCATTTACTTTGTTCTATATTCTGATTTTTGTATGTTATTGTTTTTTTTTGTTTAACCTAATGTATTCGAACCTGTTGATGGGATTGTTTTAGTTCAATCCTAACAGGACGAAAATAAATTCAATAACAGTAAATAAATAAAAAAAAAAAAAATAATAAAAAAAAAAAAAAAAAAAATGTAAAAATTCCAAATCTTGGGTTTCTTTAGCAAAGACAACAAGGCGAGTCAAGGACTTATATTATTTTAATTATTATCATCATTAGTCATTATTACATCAGGATTCCTTAATTTACTTAACTAAAATGATTATTTTCATTAAAAATTTTTTAATTATTTTATTTTAATTATTTTTATTTTCATAAAAATTATTTTTTTATTTGGGCGCAAAAAAAAAATAAAAAAATAAAGAAATAGAAAAGAATTACGTTGCTAATTAGAGAAAACTTAATAAATACAATTCATGAAAATATCAATTATATGAAGGTAATCGTAATACAGTAGCTTTGAAGATAAGTCTATCCTCAAATCAATAAAAGAAAGTCTTTCTTAAATTGATACACAAGTTACTACGAAAATAGACAATAAAATTGACTAATATTAGCTACTCATAAAAAGAGACAGATAAAAAAATAAAAACCCAATAATGTTGTCTAAGAAGTTTAAGTGAAAAAAAAAATATTAATGTAGGTTACACTAAATAAAGGCAGCAATCAGCCTTAATCCTTTTCATTGCTAATAAAAAAAAGAAGCTTCAAATGGATTAAGGATAAAAAAAAAAGTTAGGAGGAAAAAAAAAAATGAGCAAGAGAGAAAGGACCCATTAAAAGATAACATGTATGGAAAGGCTAGGCATTTTTTTTTTTTTTTAAGTTTGAAGAGGAAGAAAATTTAATCTAAAATTTTTTCCTCCCAAAAAGAGTAGCTTAAAGGACCAAAAAAAATTTGAGTGTTTCCTAAATAAGGAAATGAATTTTAAAGCACTTTCACTCTAAGCATTTTTTTTTCTTCTTATTCTTCGCTGTCCTCTATAATTTTTTAATTTTCTCGGTGATATTGCAATTAATAATAAGGTAAGAATCATTGAATCCCTGAGATAAAGAGTAATTGGAGGTATTTACATTGACAAAGTTATGAAACATAGATTCCTATTTCCATCAGATGTCGTAAAGTGCAGTCTTTGTATTAATAAGGAGCTGCGAACATATGATAGCATCTTAGACTGAAGATACGTTCTTAAGGGGGAAAAAAAAAATCCTTCCCTTTTAAATGAAATAAAAGACCATAAAGTAACACATAAAATAGAAAATGAAATTTTAGCTCCTTTTATGAAGGAGTTCATCATGTGTGGTAGCTGTATTACTTACGGTACAGCAGCCCTTAATGAAACACCGATTTTTTTTTTTTCTTTGTAATCTTAAGCCACTTTGAACTAATATCACAGTAAATTACCTCAATTTATTATGAAGTACGTTGCAACTTCATTATAGTTCTTTCATTTTAATTCTCATCTTTCTCTTTTGAAATTTTTGTTTTTGATCTAGTGATATAAGTCTATTTAAATTGCACCAGGACAAAAAATAAAAAAATAAAACAAAAAAACAATAGATGAGACCAAATGTTTAAATGACATTCTATATCAGCTGTTTCACACTCTTCGGCGATCATCAGCTAGGAGCAGTCACCAGTAAACAGTGAGGTCTCGGTACTGAGGCTAATGTGAAAACTTCATTGAGGCCGCAGGACTGCTATCACATGAATTTTCTCACTAATATTTTATTATTATTATTATTTTTATTTTTTTTGCTGTTGTTGTTGTTTTTGCTTTTGAGGCGCCACTGCGATTTTCCGATGAAAAAAAAAAAAAAACCAACATTTTGAACTACAGTAATCAAACGTAAAATTAACAATGACGAAAATAAGCGTTATGCTAACTGCCGAACTTCTACATAAGATGATCAAAAAAATACTTCTGCAAATGGATAGTGGACTAAATATATAAAAAAAAAAAACAAAACAATTTAATTATTATATGAAGTTTATTATAACATCTTCTTTTAATAAGCTTTCTTAGATAATAATCGTGGTTAGAGAACTTAAAGGAAACTGAAGTACAGTAGATACTCGTTAATCCGGCATGTTCGGGACTTCGGCAGTGCCGGATTACCGAGCGCCGTCTAAAAATAGCGGTTTATGCGAGGATAGCGGAAATACCGCTAAAATAGAGAGTCAAAAGGGCTATTAATAGGTATGAGGCCATTTTTCCGTGTTCTATTGTGATTTCTCTGATTTCGGTAGTGATGGAAAATGTTATGTGGGCGAAGCGACACTGTACCGTAGCACTGACAAGTGAGCACTAGACGACACAAAATGGCGGACGAAGATTTGTCATCACTGCCGAGTACGCCCGACCTCAGACGATTGGCCGCGAACTCTGCCGAACGCGCCCGGAAGGCTTATTCAGTGTACAAAAAAAAACCTTAGACCGATGCCGGATTATTGAATGTGCCGGATTATCGTATGCCGGATTAGGGTTTTTTTACTGTACTTATAAATTGATTAATTTTGAATGGCAAAGATTTTTGCGGGTTTTGTTTTTAGCAAAAGTAAGATAAAACATTACCTACAGTCCGAAGTGAATCAACACCAACTGGGAAAGCTTAGTTGCTGAAAAAAATAGTTATAACTTTCTGGGACGAACAGTTTTTAAATTTTCTTGACTAAAACTGACCAGGACTTCCTTACTTCGATTTGCATTCTAACAACTTCTGTTCTAACCCACTTCTGTTCTCCGATATCTTAATGTTGCAATATAACTAACTGTTTTAATTATTTTACATTATTGTAAGAAATCATGTTGTTTTTTTTGTGTGTGTGTTTGTGTGTTTTAAAATTTATAAGAATCTAGAATATATTTTGCTTGATGAAGGTTACAACATTGCAATCCCAAATTTTATTTCAAAAACAAGTTAGTATTAGATGCAATTCTATTTATTCAACTCTGATGTGTGAAGATAATTAGTTCAGATAACCTTTACCCTGGTTAATCTTATCATCAGAAGCCTTATTAACTATTCAAATTAACTATTCAATCCAATTAACTTGAACTAAAGATTTTACTTACATTGTTCAACAACAAGTGCTATCTAGAAAATTCTCCGCTGTATAATTAATGCACAGTTCTCAATGTATCTGTCACATAACTCTAAAGAGTAATTTGCAGCCATTGTTTGTTTGATCATCAGCTAAACTTGATTTCGGAGTAATGCCTTGGGACAGGAATGAGATTTCCTCAATCTCATTACATTGGCTGATTTTTTTTTTATATATATTATTTATTAAGATTTTTAACACTCACAACTTGAAAAAATAAAAAAAAACTCAACTGTGCAAAAGAAAAAAACCCCACTCATCATTATTCCTAATTCATGTGCAGTCTTGATAAAGCATGAAAAGGGGAAATTGAAAGAATACACTTTGAGTTTGCTTTCACGCCTTGGGCTATCATCGACGGGCATCTGGAACAGCTGTTTCGTTCTTGTTAGGATTCATCAGCCAGATTTACCCTCGATGATCAGCCCAGATGATAAAACAATTTGTGAGTTGAATTACAGCATTATTCTAGGCCTTCGTAAATTGATACAATTAATTAATTAAACGTAGAAATATAAAAATAAAAATTTAGAATATAAAAATAATTAACCATAAAAATTTAGAATATAAAAGTAATTAAACATAAAAATTTAGAACATAGAAATATGACTTTAGTTTATTTCATATGTCTTTCGATGTCATGGCTTGCTTGAGCGCGATCCGTAGTTTACGAACCGCAGTTACAATCTAATCTTAATAGGAGAAAAAAGCCTTTTTTTAATTTTATTTTTCTCCCTTACGAAAAAAAATCAATGTAAATATAAAAGATAAATTTGACATCTTACAAGCAGATCTCTTTTTTTGTTAAATTAATTTATTTTGTGAACTGTTTTTTTCCTTCTAATGTTTCTTCTATATATTTCGAAATTACGAATAAGGAGAGTGATGTAATGAAATCTTCACATTTAAACAGACCAGTATGTGATGAAGCAGAATCTGACACAAAGTTATCAAATATATTTTGATACTATTAATCTTCTTTATTCAACAAACTCCTTCACAATTCTTCTTCACAATATTTCGAAAACCTAATCGGTTTTCTTTTTCAAGTTGACAAATAAAACAGAAAAAGAAAAGAAATACACCAGTTCTGTCTCAAAAAAGAAATTTTCACTCAAGATGAGTTTAGTCTTCTGATACTCTTCAAGATATTTCATAGTGGGTCTAGCGAGCCAATTTAAAATCGTATGTAAACCCTTACGTCATAACTTAAATAAATTTTTCATGTTTTCTTTCGTGTTTCCATTCAGACTCATTGAATGAAACGATGACCAATGGGTTAAAAACCAAAAAAAAAAACTAGTACAAACCAGACCCAACCTAATTATTATCTGTATTCAATTCATTAGTCAACCTGCTTCTCCTTTTTTGGATAACTAATTAAGTAATTGAATTAGATAATACTTGAATGAAAGATTGTTGAAAGCGTTTTTTTTTTATCCTTAGACTTATCCTTCATAGTTATCAATTTATTATAACTTTACTTTCTTCTGTCTACCCTTAAAAAAATATATTTCATTCAATTTGGAATTGTTCTTTAGATTTGCTTTCGTTGTGTTATAGCCTAACTGTAATTTCTCTTTTATCGAATGGTTTAAGTTCACTTTCCATACATTAATTTCATTTCAGTGCAGTTAAAAGACTGTTGTATCTTTCTTTTTCTGATAATTATTATTTTTATTGTATAAATGTTCCTGAACTTCGGATTCCCCAGCGAAGACAACAAGGCGGGTCAAGGACCAAAGCCCAAGTTGCCAAGTGTTGAAAAGTGTGCAGTAGGAGGGAGGCGATATTAGGGATGTGTGATTGTGTCCGTAAATTTCTTAACTATATGTGTTAAGTACCACAGCCTTCTGGAGTGTTTTTGTGAAGTCCTAGTGTGCTGAGGCTGTAGTGCCATGTGTGACGCACCAGACCAGTGGTGGACAGGACGATGGGTACAACACGTACTCGATCCTGCCTTCTGGAACTCGTGTGCTAGATCGGTGTGTTTACTGATCTTGTCTGTGTGAGTTTTCTGCATGTTCTTGCTGATAGGCACTGCAATGTCACTGAGATAGGTCTGGTTGTTGACCTTATCATGTCAGGTCTGCTGTGATGTATGGTTTTGTCTGTGTGAATGAGACGGTCCCAGTACAGCTTATGTGAGGATGACTAATACGCTTTGTGATATGTATTTGTAGTACTGGACCGTGTTCTTAATGAGTGAGTGTTTGTGTGCTAGCTGTTGATGAACGATCGACGCGACGCTACCTGATTGTGTCGGTGGAGGTAGTCTGTTTGGGAGAGAAGGGGACAGCTTGATATCTAATGTGGTCGATCGTCTCATGCGTTGTGTGGCATTTCCTGCATGTGTTGTCATGCGTGTTTGCGTCGTGTAGAATGTGTTTCTTGTAGTTGCGTGTGAGAATGACTTGGTTCTGTATCGCGATCATGAACCCTTCGGTCTCCCCAAACAGCTAACCACTCGTCAGCCATCTGTTCGACGCTTAATATTATTATTATTTAAACTTAATAACTTGATGAGCTGTTCAGAGGTTGGTGGTGATCTGCAACGCAGTTGTTATACTTGACACTATGTTCGATCCCAGAGCTGGAATGGATGTTTGTATTCGATCTTAATTGTTTCATTAGAATAATGTGATCTGCCTCCTTGTATTCACCTAAAAAAGTAAATAGTCCGTTGCTGTGGTTGAAGACACAATTGCCAAAAAAAGACATAGGGTTAAAAAAATAAAATACATAAATCGTTCTTCAATTTTCTATTGTACTTACGAAAAGCACTACATCTGAATTGATTTGCTGATTAACTCACAATTCAGTGTCGAAGACGTACTGTTTAGTTCTGCGTTATCTCACTTCATTTTCTTTATTAACTTAATCCATTGAACATATCATCTTTTGCTTTCATTCACACATCTTTAATGATTTCAAAACAGTTTTGAATGATAGATTAAAATTCAGCAGCAACATCTGTAACACCTGTCAATTAAAGAGTAATTTAATAGCCCCGTTAATTTTTATGTCCTTAACTTTTAAGGATATAAAACTTTTAACTTTTTTTCTTAATTTAATATTCTCAATAAATCATTATAAAGATGTCGCCCTTATCTTATGCTTTTTTTTTTCCTGTCCTTATTCTAATTTACAAGTTGGAATCACTCCAGAACTGGAGTTAATCATTTGGTGTTTTCTAGCTACTAATAGTCTGGACATTTTAATTTTAATCAAAAACATATCATTACAGTTACTTAAACACAGAAATCTTTCTGAAAAAGCCGAAATTAAATTTTGGAAAAATATCAACTATGAAGATCTAGAATCTTTCGATTTAAGTCTTCACTGTGCAGTTCCTTTTTCTTACATGATATTTTGCAGGTAAAGCTCAGTAAACTGATATGAATAATTGTTCTTCATCTTCATGTCTCTTATTTGATCACAAGCTGTTCAGTTACGTTTGTTTTTTCGTTGTAAAAAACCATTAATATTCTTAATCACTAATAAATGGTATCGATGTATTCAACATCATTCCATGATATTCTCTGATCTCAATTGTATTCGTGTATTTGAAATAGTTCGTCATAGTTTCGAGATTCTCTAAAACATTGAAATCGTAACATTTTATATCCCACAATTTTGTTATTAGTTTATCTCACTTTTTAAGATTAAAAAACGGCTTTAAGCTATTATTACTTGTACATTAAATTAGCCCTACAAAGCTTTTTTGTTTTAATGCTGTTCTATAAGGCTTAATTTATTGATGTATTCATTTTCTCCCTATCTTTACCCTTTCCCTTGTTTTGTGATGAGTGAAGGGTTATCTTTGGAAGATGTCATTACTTTCCCGTTGACAACTGAAATCAGTTCTTTCAGCCACTCCCTCATCAGGTGACCTTGACTCGAAGATCACCTGTCCATGAGGGGTCCTACGAAAAACCTAAATCCTTTGGCGATGGAGATTGGTCTTCTACCATTAACTCCAGCTAATGAAAAGGCAGGTGAGAGCACCGGGGTCCAATGATCTAACCGCACGTGACGTTGGGTAATCAGCGGCGCAAGTTAATTGTTCCAAGTATTTAAATAAAAACTTCTATTAGTCAGCACTGAATTCATTAAAGAAAACAATTTCTTTTGAAGTAAGACTCAAAATTGTATAAATTCTCACAAAATGTTAGTTAATAACAGCTCATTTGCAAGCATTGAGACTTTAATTGTAATTTATTTACTTTACTATAACTTGTGGGTGCGCGGGAAAAAGGGGATAACTCACCAAAACTAAAATTGAGAAAAACTACAGGAAAAACTGGCTTCTACCAATAACTTCCAAATGCACTCCCGTATTGAGGACAACATTTACAAAAAACTCGTTTTATATATGTAATTATTCTTGAGTTTGAATAGATATCTTTTTCAGATCTAATATCAATGGGGAATTAAAAGGAATTCAGAGCAAAATGTCCTGAAAAGCAAAGTGTCCCTAGGTCCTGAAAATGTTTGGCTTATCTAAATGAAAAGTCGAGTAATGTTTTTACTTTATGCATTAATCTTATTAATATTTCATTAATTCTCCCATTATTTTTTATCTTAATTGCTAATCGTAAACCAATTCCTCATAATGTACCACTGTTTTATTAAGGTATGAGAGAAACATCTTAATATAAGGGTGACTGACTGTCGTAAATGTCAAAATAAAAGTATATTTGTACAGTTTTGTTTTTCGAGTCCAGTTGCAAGATTAACACTACTCTGTAGATAATTCTTATAATGGCGTGAATTGCTTATAGTGTTTATCATTCAATACAATTTTTTGAAAGCGTTGATCTTTATTTTCATTTTCTTCAATTTTGCCAGTGATATTCACGTGGAATTTTAGTTAGTACGTTGTTGTAAGTCAAAATAGTCATTGATTAAGAATAATATTGAAATTAACAGACCTTAGAACTGTTGGAAAGTCAAAATTTTCATGTTATGTGTCTGTATCTGACAACCGTGATACTTTTCCTATCACTTTTTCTTGTGACATATGACAGAAAATATTATTTTTTTTTCCAATGCTGTATAGAAATAACTGCAGGGAATTTGCTATTTGTGTTGAAGTCACCAGTTGAGATTTAATGAATTATGTAAGCAGAAATTATGTAATCTAACGTCAGAATGTTCCCCAAAGCAAGAACAATTATTAGGCTTGCTTTGAATCCTCAAAGGGAAAAAAGAAGTTTACAAAATAAAAATTCAAATTTACAGTTCTTACTTTTTTTTTTGTACTTTCGGAATGTTCTTATTTGAATAATACTTCAATTTGAATGGGAATCTTATTTGAAAAGTAAATTACAACAAGAACAAGAAACGACAAATAGTTAGAAGTCAGTATAACGAAGTCAAAAAGTAAAAAATTCAAAGTAAATAATAAAAAATACGTCATCATCTTGACTTTGAAATTATAATTTGAAACCTTAAGTACAAGTATTAACTTGTAAATCGATAGTAAATACGACTTCACTTTTAAAGTTGTTACAGAACAAATAAAAGCAAAAATACGAATTGGAAACGGGAGATTTTGATCTTAATATTTTGAGGGCGAGATTATTGAGATCCATAATCGTAGAAATAGTTACCAATACTAAGCTACTTAATTGTAGGTTTTGTGATGGTGGACGATCAGCGCTCGGCAGGTTTTCTCGGGGTTCTCCCGTTTCCCCTGCTCTTCTCCCACTATACTTTCTCAGTCTTTCTCGACATCTGTCCTCATTTCTGTGGGATAGCACAATAGACCTACAGGTCGCGGTGCTTGGCTTCCCTGCCACCCACATTCACCACAATCAATCAATAACTCATTACTTAATAATGATTTCTTCAATTGAACAACGGTAGAAATGTCAGATTTACTAATTTAAATTTAAAAAAAAAATATTATGCAAATACTCAAAATAGCATTTTCTAAAGAGGGTTTGAAATAAATAAATAAATAAAAATTGATTAGGCTTTGTCTATTAAATATGCTTCAACAGGAAATGCTATGAAACTGTTAAAATTCGAACTATTATAAAGTCATAAATTAAATATCAAATTATATAGAAAATCTTATTAGAAAAATTCGGATGACAAAAAGCTTTGGACTTGGAGAAATCTGAAAAGATAGAATATTGGAATGTTAAACAAACAATTAGTAGAATGAAGCTATTTTAGAAACAATTATCGTATTTAAAACTGTTAAAAGTTTAAAACTGTTTTTTTTTAAAAAAAAGAAGGTGGTCAATTACATGTACTTCTCACTTTACGGCCTACTGCTTAACGACCACTCGCACTTACGACCTCCGTCCGGGAAGGTACAACTTCTATTTCATCGTCGTCATCTCCCTTACCTGGACCCTCTACAGCTCCAGATAACCAAATAAACAAATGATAATATGTACATACGCATGTCTTTTTATGAATAAATTTTAAGTTTGTTGTACAATTTTTATAATTTTATAATTTTACAACGATCTTATATTCCCGGCGCAAACTCCTCGCTTATCGACCAATTCGCTTAACGACGGAGTCGTCGGAACGGAACTCGGTCGAAAAGTGAGGAGTACCTATTACAGAAATGAAAGCCTTACAATGCGATGTAGTTTTTATCTAATAAAGTTTTTAAGAATCTCTCTTACCAAATTGTTATTTTAGCTCAATTTTTAATTCCAACTTAATCTTCCATCTTTTAATGAATTTAATTCCATGTTCTGCAAATACTTAAGGCATGCTGTGTACAAGTTGCAAAACCGTAATATAGGAATTTTCAAAATAAAATGATAAATTGACTCAATGTAAAGAACAAGCAACAAAAATTCGGGACCATTTTGGAATAGAAATGAAATTTGGGACTGGAAAAGAAAGTACACAGGTACTTACAGTAGTTTTGTACGATTTCGTATTCTATTTTGTTCTTGAACATGTAAACATTAATTTTAATCATTTATTTTATATATACATAGTTCTTTTTGCGCGCTAAAAAAATAATCTCGATAAAGAATCACTAACTGGTCAGTCTTTGTAATGATTGGCAAAACATAGTGATTTTTACTAACAAAGGAAGGATTTCATCAATACGGATTTTAATAAAAATTAACAGGATATATTTTTTCGACTTGGAAAACACTTGTGCTGAGTGATCGATTGGTGTAAGGCGTCAGAAGCATAACCACTGGCTCAGGTTCGATTCCCGACACAGGCATTTTTTTAAATTCTAATTTAATTTGGTTTTAATGAATTTTTAGTAGTTTTAATTAATTTTTAAGTGCTTTTAGTGCATTTTTAATCACTGCTTATTATTACAATTTATATGTAGAATGTTTTGACAATTATGTGCAATTTTACAGATTTTTTTCAATAACAATTAATAATAATAATAATTAATTTTTCAATAACAGCTGTAATTAAGCTTAAAAATCATGAGATACACTCGCTATAGTGAATCATCACATTTAAATTATAGGATATTTTAAAGCACTATACAGTATTACCTGGCTATAGTGAACTGTTCAATTTGAACAGCACTGTTTCTTCTATAACTCTGCACATAATTGTCCAAAAATTATTACAAATAAATCGTAATAATTAGCAATGATTAAAAATGCATTATGAGCACTTAAAAATTAATTAAAACCAAATTAAATTATAATTAAAAGAATGCAAAAAAATGCAAAAAAATGTCGAGAATCGAACCTGAGGCAGTGGATTACACTTTTCACGCCTTAGACCACTCGACCATTTGCGTTCAATTCTAAATATTTGAACTATTTTTGTATTTGAATTCAATTAAAATTTTTAATTGCCCGTAGACCGTGTCCACTCAGCACTTGGGACGTATGTTTTCGTGTTTTCCAAGCCGAAAACTATGTCCCTGACAATTTTATTAAAATCCGTGTTGCAGAGATGAAATCCTTTCTCTGATAAGTCTCCGAATTTCTCTGTACCTGAGTTGGCCGAATTAGCGGATTAATCGAGATTCTTTAATACGTTTATAAATAAAAAGGAAAAATAGCAGGTTTTTTGTATACTAGGGCAGAACAGGCCACACGCAGATGGTTAATGATTTGCAAATACAGTTCTGCCCCTGAAATTTTGCAAAAAACAAAAGGCTGAAGAAGAAGAAAAAAGTGGCAAAATTCTCAAGTTGTTGTCTTATTCTGTGGATATTTGATGTTACATTATCTCTTCGATACATTTAAAAATAATAATAATTAAATTACTTTAAACACGTGAGATTTTAAAATATTATTTATAAGAAAAAAAAATGATCAGTCTTAAAACTAAACTTTATCGATATTAATTAAAAGGCGATCTTTGTATACAGTGGAAAGCGTAGCAAACTAAAGGTGAGTGGTTGATAGGCATATGCTTACAGACTTTTATTTTTTTATCTTTTCTTGTAACAGCTAAATCACGCAATCGTTTCAAACAAGGCAGCTGAACAGAGTCAGCAAAAACCCTTTTTGAAGAGGTTTGAGAAGATAATTTGACATACGGACATTGAATCTGCGTTAAATAATAGATCCACTATTACATACATAGAAAATATCAACAAACTACAAACAGTTAACAACAGTTACAGAAAATCAAACTCCAGAAAGAAAGTTTTCGTTAACCATAACAAGCTCAGTTATTTAGTCAGGAGTGAACAGATAAAAAAAAAAATTATTTTAATATAATTAAAAAGAAAGTTTTGAAAGCAGCACTGATTTATGTGTTTCACTTTGACCGACATAGAATGTTTATTTAAAACCACCAACAAAATAGTTTTAGAGAAAATTACCAAAAAGTTTCTCTGTTTACAGAGGTAGCAAATCAATGAATGCAATCACTACTTATTCTTATATTAATTTCAAGATACTGGAAATATAAAGTAACTTAATTAATATTAAATAACTAAACATTAATTATAAAGTAAATATCTCTTTCCAAAGTATTTTACCATTTCTTTTTAAAAGAACTGAGAATTTTTTCTATATTTCATAAAGTATGGATTTTTGTTTTTCTTTATATAGAAGATCTTTATATTTGGAATCTTTGCTTCCTGCCAATTGATGAAAAAAAAAAAAATATTATTTTTAAGTCCACAAACAAAAAATGGAAAATTTTATCCAATTCAAATACTTAACAAAAACCAAACAAAAATTTCTAAATAATGTCTAGAATATCGTAATGGTGTTTGTGGGAGAGTCGTTGAGATGGAAAAACAACGAATCAAGTTCCGGAACTGAACTGAATTAAATTATTTAACGAAAAACATGTTTTTTTTTTAGATTATACATTGAAGAAACTGATTGGAAGATTAATTAAAAATATACAGAATGACTGGATAAAAACATAACGAATTTAAATTAATTATGGCTGCAATGGAAAAGAATTTTAAAATAAACAGAACAGCAATAATTGTATGTATGTATGGCCGGTACGCACCTAAGTGCGCGCTTCGTAGCCGAAGCCTCCGTGTTCCAGAGAGCGCTAGTGTTCCCAAGATGGCGAACCCCTAGCAGACTCCCCAGAATTTCAAGGGAAAGATACTGGGGTGGTTTCCCATGGCCTTCCCCAGGACGCCATTAAGGAATGACTGAAGAGAAAGTGAAGAAGAGGCTGGACAACACAGGAAAGGAAATTGAAACAGCCATGCCACTGCCGGGATTCGAACCCAGGTACTGGCGCACTGGCCGCCACGGCTGGCCGCCGCCGAGACCGCACGACCACGCCAGCACGGCTCCAGCAATAATTAGGAAATAGAAAACGAATGTTTTAAAATAAATAACAGTTAACGATTAAAATGAATAAAATACAGATAAATACAGATAAGTAATTTCTACAATAATATAAATAAATGATATCTAAAAATATTTACATATAAACTGTTACAATGTGAACTGTTATAACTATACAGTTTTTATAAGTTAAGGATATTGAATTGTGACAGGTAATCCAATAAGCTTATTGCAAGAGCCTGGAATAATAACACGAATGAATAATAATCTTTGACACTTTTTACCTATAAAGGACTAACTTCAATTACTAAGTTTCGGGTAACTTTATAATTTTATATTATTATTATTATTAATATTATTATTAATTATTTTTATAATTAAACTTGACTATCCTTGTATTAACAATGAATATGGTGAAAGAAATGTAAAATATATAATAGAAAAAACTCTAAATGATATGCATGGGATTTTTAATAAAGATTACAAAAAAAATATCACTTGTAAAAAAAAAAAAAAAAAAAAGAGAGATAAAAAGATGGATTATGGACAATGTTGATTAATAATGGATTTATGTTTAAAAAAAAAAAAAGAAGAAAAAAAATAAAAAAAATAAGGCAAGGTAAAAAGGCAGTGAAAAATATAAAGAATGTTTGAAATTGTTTGATTGACAGGTTTGACTAAATTTCTGTGTTCTATTTTGAAAGATATTGTTCTTTTAGTGAATTATTATTGTGGAAAAAAAAAAAATGAAAAGAAATTGAAATTGTTTGAATTGAAAGGGATGACTAATTTTTCTTTATTTTAAGTTTGAATGATTAATATAATTGTTAAAAGAATTTGTAGTAAAATTCACAGCACCCGTTGATAGGGATTTATTTTAATCCCTAACGGGACTAAATTATATATTTAAGTGAATAAAAAAAAATAAAAAATATTATTATTAAATCTGAAATAAAGAAAATTGAAATGGATTTGTTTTGCCTCTTTTTATTTTGGTAATAACTGGAAATACGAATTGAAAGAGATGAAGATGTCTTACTCGATATTTCCAGGAGATAATCCGTTCGATTATCTCTGCTCATAAAATATTCCTGTATGGAAAAAAGCAGGCATAATTCCTATGAATTGACGAAATGCCCTAAGCCTTTCCTTTTTAACATCTGTTGGATGACTTGTTCTCACTTCGATGGATCATTTCCACCTGTTGGTTGGATTTCTCTCCACCTGGCTCCCGTTGCAACGGAGGTGTTAAGAGACCGGCTTTGATCCATTTGGGACCAATCTTTTGTTAACTGTTGCAGGACATCAAGCGAGCTTTTCAAATGAAGAGAAACAAAAACAGAAAACGACTCGACATAATACCTGACCTTGGGGTGTACAGCACAAACGCCACTTTTTTGTGATATGATAAAATGATTAGTTCCGACTCTCTTTTCAGGATCATATAATTGCGAGCATTTTCTCATTTCTCTCTATGAACGTCTTTATTATTGACAGTCTGACTTAGCTTTGTTTACGAAGATACAATTCCATTTCTCCTTATACAGGACAATAATCTTCTTTTTTTTTTTTACGAAACAGTCATTTTGAATAGATGAGGACACCTGCATCTCAATTCAAAACATTGCTGTAAAATACGCCCTACAATTCATTGTTCAAATAAGTATAGAGGAATACTCTTGTTAATGTATGCTTTCTAGTCAAATTTTAAATATTTTAATTTTTTGTATATTTTCGTTAAAAATTGAATTGAGTTGATAATGTCTAAGAAAAAAAAAATCCACTTTCTTAAATAAATAGCAAATTTGAAAAGCATACATAAGTTAAGAGTCTTTATAAGTGGTAGATCGAGTTTGTAAGGTAATCTGCAAACACATTGTTCTACAGTGTAAATAGAAGATAACTTTTCAAGAACTGTAGGGCGTATTTTTGATGTTTCTATGACTCTTGAACAAAAGAAATATTTGCATTTAAATATTTATATACATAAATGAGAAAAAGAGTTTAGCAAATCTTTGAGCAATGGTGAGACAAATGATGATTTTCTACTATTCTTCATGTTTGGCCGACACCTATTACTTAACTTCATAGGAAATCTTACTTTCTTGAAAACTTTAATAATTATTTAATAATTTATTAGCAAACTTGAAAATAAATTAATATAAGAAATTTCACTGAACTCACGTTAAATCTTAAATGTTACCTAAAATCACACAATAATCTTTGTTTAAGATTATTTATTTAATCCGTTATTTAAATACGAAGTTACTCCCATTTTGCAAGGGGGAACTGTTTGCATCCAAAAGCTTCTTTTATTAATAGTTGACATTATATGCAGTTCTATCTGCAATATACTTAAATCAGGTCTGTGCACTGTGATTTATATATAGAGGTTTTGTGGTAATTTCAGAATCTGATTAATTATTGTATATATTGCAATTCTGTTATTGTTATTACTAGTACTGTTTAATAAAGCCCGAGTTGTTAAAGTGTACTGCTATAATCCGATGTCCATTTTTTTTGTCTGCTGTTACTGACTAATTTTTGATGATGATGTCCAAATATCTACAGTTTTCAATACAATATAACCTAACGGTACCAATCCATAAAGATTTCATACTGCTTTTTTGTTCTTCATTAATAGTGGACTTCCAGATTGCTTTGTGGGTATTTTTTGTCTTTACAGATATCGTTCCATGAGTGGGAGTGTTCAATTATCTGTTCTAAATGTTGAAGTTTCTGCTTTTCCATTTCAAATTATACTGTTCTCTTTTTCAATCCAGAGCCGGATTTCCGCCTAGGCCTAGAAGGCCCGGGCCTAGGGGCCCCAACCAGCCGAGGGGCCCCGCCGTATTTTTTTTTGGTTGTTGAATTGGAGATTCCGGTTTTTTTTTTTTTGTAGATTTTCGGGATGGGGGGCCGCAAACATCAAGTGCCTAGGGGCCCTGGGTGTTTAAGTCCGGCCCTGTTTCAATCCTTATTTTATTTAGAAATTTAAAAGGTTCCTTCTAGTTATATCGACTTTACAATGTTTACAAAGCACAGTAGAACATTGTTTACAACGATCACCATATTAGAAAGCAAAGATATTAATCCACTACTTATAAAAGTTCTTTCTTTCTGGCCTTATTTGTAACGCTACTTTGTGAAACAATAGCTTTAATATAACGATATCACTGTAAGTCAATTTTTTGAAATATTTTTCGATTCCTTTTATATAATACCTTTATAATTTTAATGTCTTAGGAGTACATCGAATAACTAAAAACTTTTCAGATTTCATATACTTGGGATGTTGTAGAGAATGAAAAGTGGAACAATAACTTTTCTAAAGTATTTCAACTTATTTATAACATTTAAATTATAATTCACAGAAGTAGATTCTTTACTGGTTTCACAAAAATGAAATCTAAAAATAAAGATAACATCGTTCGAAACTTATTTTAGAATTTCAGAATTACATTTCATTTTTACATTTGGATTTTCAAAATTTTGTTTAATAAAGTTTTTGTTAACATTAGCTGAATTTCTTGAAAAGTTCACGATAAGCTATGTAATGTAGAAATTACGTTACGAAGGGATACAGATTATAGAAATATATTCAAAAGTCATTGGAATTAAAAATGGTGTTTTAAAGAATATTTATTAAAAAATGAATCTACATGTAACAAAAACCTTAAAAATTAAAACTTCGTCGTTCCCAGAAAATGAATATCTAAGAATATTGAAATATTGAATATTGAATATTCAAAAGTGATTCATAGAGATTATTTTCTAGCAGAGGAATTATAATTCTAAATTTAAGCTTGAATTAAGCTGTAAAAAAGCCTTTGAAATGTATAAATGAATATTGATTACATTTTTTTAAATATTATTTTATTAAAATTTGATAGGAATAATCTCCTAGAATATTATTACCACAAAAGACATTAAAAATATAAGAGTATATTTGATCTTAGTGATAACTTGAAGAAAGCCATTGTATTTACGTCATTGAAAGCTTATTTAGATGATAACTATAAAAAATCTACTACATTTTCCAATATTGTTATAACTTTTCCAAACTAAATTGTGTAATGGCTTCAGAAAGAGGCGAATCAAAACACCTTGAAAATTTATTTTATGTAGGGCCATGTCTTATTTTGTTTTATAAAGAACGAAATTCACTGTCTTTTATTCTTATTATTGGATTATATTCATGAAAAATCGGAACCATTCATTGATTGATAACTTCCTTTAAATAATTATTAAAAGAAAACATGAATCATGGACGATATTTTGGATATGTTGGCATTTCCAACATTTTCTTGAAGAAATAAATGTATAAACCAGGAGTTCTCAACCGGGGTCCATGTAATATTCTTCGGGTCCACAGGCAAAAAATAACAAATTGGGGGTCCATAGTGATATTTTGGTGGTCCATGGAGCAATTCCACTTCAGAACGGTTGTTATTACTCAAAATAAAAATGTTACTGTAATTTACACCATATTGAAATAAGTAAAGAATATATATGGATGATTCTTTCTAAATTTATTTATTTTATATTTCTTTTTCACCTATCTACTCAACCATCGGTCAGTGGCAAGAACAAACGAAGGTGAAAATCTCTTATCTTTTCTCAGGGAGCATGCGGCGACCTTTGATGTTTATTTTCAAAGATGGAAAGTATAATTTATGGAAAACAAATGATATTGCTACAAAGTACCCATTACTCTGGGATAAAGCACAGCTCTACGTTATTGCTTTTCCATCATCTTACCTTGTTGAATCAGTATTTAGTCATGTTTCTCACTTATCAAAAGTTCGCAATAGATTTGACATTGTGAAAAGAGATGATCTTCGACTATCGTTAACATCGATGGAACCAGATATAAAGAAACTCGCTGAGCAGCATCAACCACAGGGATCTCATTGAATCACATATTTTAACTGTAGAATAATTTATTTGCATTAAATTAGTTTTCATTCAAAATAAAGCTTACTATTTCTTTGATTATTAATATAATCCCTTTACTTTTTATTAGTGAAAAATAGAAGAAGCTTTTCTTTTATCGAATAGCTATGAGGGGTCCACCAAAAAAAAAGGGGGAAAGGGGTCCATGGGTAAAAAAAGGTTGAGAAACCCTGGTATAAACCAACATAATATAATATAGAAAACACAGGAAACACAAATTCTCCACCAAACAACGCTATATTTCGCAAAAAGCTGCTTTTTCTGCTTCTTCAGGCTTAATTACAAATTAATTAATTACAATTTAATTTTTTTGGTTGAGAATTTGTGTTTCCTATATTTTCTGTATTATAATTTTCTTGAAAAGCTAGATATGTTACACTGGCCTATTGACACACACAGTTTGATGTAAGAATAAATATTGTACTCCATATTAAGTTACATACTATATTAATATTAAGTAAATAATTACTTTTTGCAATTATGCGATTATCTTTTAAGCTTTACTGACTATTATTTTATTTGTTACATTTAATCTATTATACTTGGATTCGAAGAAGAGACAGACATTCTCTCCGCTGTCTCAGATCCTCCAGAGAATCAATTACTCATTAAATCATTGAGGCAGACACGGTTTAAATCTTGCAACAACATTTAACTTCCCATCTAAGATATGAACTTCTGAAGTGCAGATAGTAAGTTTCACAAGACGAGCTTCCAAATTCATAAATCAGAATAAAACTATCCATTTCTGACATGAGCAAGTCAATAAAGTAATAAAAAAAATGATGAAGTGCCATTGGAGTCAGCGAAAATTCCTTCAGGAATAAGACGATGGACTGCTTTGAGTCCACAGCGAAGCACTGAGTCCAAGAATAAGAGACATCAGCCGAATCAACTGAACAAGAATTAACAGGTTTTCTTCGAAAAAATGAAATCTTCAGAATTAAGGCCACATTTTCATACGACATTTCCTTGTATTTAAAAACTCAATACAAACGAATTAAATACTAAAGTGTGATTAATTGGGTTTTTTTTTAAACTTCTTAAAATCTTTAAGAAAAGCTTGATGTTCTATTTCCATTTAAGGATTCAGGATACAAGAATTAAGTCATCTCCTTCGCATCAGAATAGAAAGATACATAGAATTCCAGAGATTTCTTTTCGACATAAAAGTACCTGATAATTATAATTATTATGATAAGTTAATATAAACTTTAATCTCTTTAATCCAAGAGAGACAAGGTAAATCCCTAGAACACATAGAACATGAACCACCTTGTTCTATGTGTTCTAGGGTTTTACTTTGTCGCTCTTGGATTAAGGAGATTTTGAACCACCTTGATTTTTCTGGTGGTTCAAATTCTGTTGAGGGCTAAAGAATAATAATAAATACAATTAAACAACAGAAAATTATTTTATGCATAACTTATGTCACATTTTGTTAATTATATCCAATTATCATTTATATTAACTCACTGGTGTTATATTGACTTACTGGCTACAAAATTCATTAGATAAGATTTCGTCTTCCTATCGCTCTATTTCTCTCCTGATCTAATAACCATTGGATATCCTATAAACAGAATTAAGCAAAAACATTAAGAAGAAACAAACAAATAAGACAAGGGGATCGGATTCGACGGTATCTACATCCAAGGTTAAATGAAGGGAGAAAGAGAATCAAAACATGATTTACTTCTCTGATGATTTGAAGACAAGTGAAGGGAAATGTACCACAAGTCTCATCAACTAAAACGTTTTTCACTCAGACGTCGTTGGTGCCGTATTCAACCCCACCTTGTCTTTCTAGTATTAAAATGATTGCAAGTCGACAAGTTTTACAATGATAGCCTGATACTCATTTAAAAGGAAATTCTAAATCTTCTTGGAAAGAATTAAAAAATTTTTATTGACAACTGCTCAAGAACTAAGATTTCTTTTTCTAATATTCCAAATGAAAGAGACATTGATAATTGTCATCGAAGACTGTAACGATACAGTTTTTCTCGTTTAAAAAAGCTTTAAAATGAAGTTTTCATTCAGGATTATTTAGTAAAGTTTACTAAAATCTTTAAAATCTTTCCTTAGATTTACTCGATGTCTACAAATATTGCATAAAAAAATTCATTATTCGATAACAAAAACAAAAAAAGCATTCTGAATCAAATGATGTCAATTTTCTTAACATTGTAAAACTATTTATATTTATAGCTCTTCTATTCGCATTTTAATGAATTCTTAAAACTTTAAATCTGCCTAATTCTTTTCCATATTTTACAGTAACTATTTCAGTAAAGATTTACATTACAATTAACGATTAATGAGATAGTGGAAAGCTTAATAAAACCAACTTTTGCCTAAGATAGTTGAAGTAAAATTATTCTTAAACCAAAAAAAGAATCCACTTAGTGCACATAAATATGCTGTCGCACACCGAGCCATCAGCGATGGGAATCCGGTACAGTTGTTTCGTTCCTATTAGGACTCATCAGCCGGATTTACCCTCGATGATAGGCTCAGAAGTGTACGGAAGGTTATGGATATCATTTCCGCTCCCGGCAATGATATTTAACAACAATAAAAAAATAAATTGTGAACTTCACAGCTTTAAACTCCTTGACCTTACAACTGTAAGATATAAAGGAATTTAAATACAAACTAAACAACACATTGGATCAATAATACAATTGAAAAAAAAAAAAAAAACATACATAGAATTTTTAAACCAAAAAAAAAATCTACCTAATGCACATAAGCATGTTTTCGCACATCGGACTATCATCGATGAGAATCCGGGGTAGCTGTTTCGTGCTTACTGCGACTTTTCAGCCTGATTTATAAGCGCACATTATAGAATTCGCACATTTACCTGCCGGCTAAAATAACAGATCAAATCTGACTTGATTTAATATCAATCAGTTTGGGTTTTTTTTTTTTATTATCAATATAATGTAATTACGAATTAAGTCAAAATTTCTTATTTGTTTTGTTTTGAAATGTCTGGGATTTTCCGGACAAAACTAATGAGTTTAATTCCCCACACACGAATCATTGCCACTCTTTTCTTTAGCCACACTTTCTCTTTCACCAAGAGAACTGTAACATCCCACATTAAATCCATATAACAAAACAGATGTAAACAACAACGGCGAGGTCCCAATTGTAAAGTTAGGCGTAACTGCGTCAACGAAAAAAAATTAATAATAATAAAAAGAGAAAAAGGGGAAAGTAGGGAAGAGAGACGGATGTAGGAAATCCATTTAAGCAGTGGCTTTCGCTGCACCTGGAACTCTTTAACAAGGCGCCAAACCCAAATTTCGGGTTTAAATGTTGGTTGGGAGCTCTTTCTTCTTGCTTTTTTTCAATATCGTTATTCAGATCGGGATGTCGAACGCCTTCCAATGACCGAGACCCTTTCATTTGAGCTACAGTCAATCCTATACATCAAGGCTAACAAGTGCCTTGCAGCTGCTAATTTCTTGGAGCGTAAGTCTACAAAGAGGGGGAGAAACAGATCCTGTGAATGCTCACAGCCACGACCTTCCAGCAGCGAATCTGCGTTCGCCAAAGTCTTCTACTTAAACATAGCCCTTATCCACAGTGGTTTTTTTTCTTACTGAACATAAATACCCATCATCTTATGAAAATGAAGCAGAGATCAGTTTTAAAAGCGGCTGATTAATTATACGTTTATAAAAATAAAGAATAAGATTATCCTTTTACAAAAATACACTAAAAGTATGAATCATAATTAATCATACAACTGCATGTCGAAATCATTCCATTTCTGGAAAAAAAAGCAAATTGCCAACTATAGCGGACATTATAATTTTACAAAATAAATGGATACTTAATTTGTAGAAATGTTTTCAAGCTTTTCTTTAAATTGTAATAGTCATTTTGAGACTTGTAATTCTTTCTGGTAAGTGCTTTCCTTCATATTTTTTTTTTCTACAGACAAATAATAATTATAAGAAAAAAATCTAACCTCAAAGCTTATAATACATGAATTTGCAGCTTACGAAACTATTATTGCTGCTTTTGTCAAGAAATTCTTTTAAGATAAATCTTAAAATGACAAAGTAGTACACCCCCTCTTTTTAACTACCCGTTTGGGAGCTATTGTGTTTGTCCTGTCCGTCCATCCGTGTCTGTCCACCTCTAACAACTCCCGAACGGAAGGTCGGATCGGCAAACGGGCCATTGTTTTCAGAGGTCCAAACACCGAAGGAATTGGGTATTTGCAGAGTCAACGCCCCTTCATGTTCAAGATACCTCGTATTTGGCATTGTTTCACTGGATTTCCGCTATTAGCTTAAACTTTAGAAATGTAGCCATCTTATTTCAGTTGACAGCTATAGCTTGATGGTTAAGGTTTTAGACTCATTTACTGATATTGATACTACCGTAATATTTTTCTTTTTCTTCGATGAATCATAAGAATTAACCATTCCAAGACTAAAAAGCAAGACAAGTCTTGAAAAATTGATTTATAGATCGATTTCTTTTTAAAATAACTCGAAATTGGAAAAAAAGGATAATGGACCCCAAACTCCCATATCTTTTTAAATCCATTTCATACTTACTTTCATCTCCCAAAAGGATGATTCAGTCAAGGATAGTCTCCTAGTTATGTAAAAATTTACTATCTTCTGAAGATGGGAAAGGAAGAAACAAAAAACACGAGATAAACGAACGGACTGAAAGAAATGGATGAAAAAGTACATAATTGAAGAGGAGAATTTAAAAACATACTTTTATCTTTGTATTTAAAAAAAAAATAATACTCATAGCCTGTAGACAAGTTTACAACAATGTATTTAACATAGTAGAGATTAGTTACAGAAATAAAATAATATTTAAAAGAAATTAGATAAACAACTCATCCACAGTTCATTACCAATAAACATCTAAAAATCTTTTCAACCATTCACAATTTGACCAATGTGCGATGGGATAGAGTCCTATTCATTGGGAGCAAAATACACATCTAACAGGTTCACTAATGAGAAATTCTTACTTTTTCATCAGAGAATATCTGGATTTTTTTTTTCTATCCCCCTCCCTTTTCTATTCATTTAGTTTTCCTTAATGTATAGTATTCCTTAATTATTTAATCACTTACGTAATTTATCGTTAGTTGACTGTTATTCCTACAAATAAAAGTTAAATAGCTGTATGAATATGATTCTGTTTAAGTAATAACAAATTTTACGTGCCTAACAATTCAACAAAATGGCAACGGAAGGCACAAAGAAACTAAAGATTTCGTTCCTCGATCTGTGGGCCTAGCGGAACGCAGGCCAAGGATTTGATGTTTTTTCTATTATTGTTTATTTTTTGTTGTGTTTTGCTTTTGTGGGATACCGCTTCCGGGAGCGAGAGTAGGATTCTTATATTCTTATATTCTTATGTTCGCTCCTTCTGAGCCTGTCGTCGGTGGAGTTTGTCTGGCTGATGAGTCCTAAAGACGATGAAACGGCCGTTCCAGACTCTCCCCTGTGACAGCTCGAGGTACGAAATATTTTGAATTCCTATGTGCCTTCCATAGTTACCATTTTGTTATGTTTGTTTTTTTTAATAAGATACGTTCATATTATCGGGGAAGATCTTATTCTTTTCTTGGATTTCTTTCCAGGGTTAATACAAGGAAATAGAATTCAAGTCTACGTCCATTAATGGTTGTACCGTAGTAGTAAAGCCTTATAATAAGGCTATAATAAAGAATTTTGGAAGTCCTCTATAATAAAGAATTTTGGAAAATCCAAAGGAAAAACAACGTCGATACAAGCAAATTAATACTCGAATGAAGTTAAAGTATAGAACTTGGCTAAGAATAAAAAGTTATAATTTCTTCTAAAGCAATTTTACGTTTTTTTTAAAAAAAAATATAACATTTAAGCTTAGACAATAAAGATTTAAAAAACTTTTTCTGCAGATGCACCTCGAAAGAAATATCGCCTAACAGCAAAAAAAGCATGGAAAGAGTCTAAACCAAATGGAATGAAGAAGCCGCATAACTACAACGTCTGATGGGCAATTATTCTTCGAAATACAGTGAGCTTTAGTGCGTGAAACGAACTCCCCTCTAATCATATCCATTTCTGAGTCCCTCACTTTCACCTCAGGGTAAAGATGTCAGAATGCAAAGGTCAATGACAAATGAACCAACTACCATTACTGAAATGACGTGGACAAAAGTCAAAAATATCAAATCCTTCATACTAAACACTTATAGCTAGTAAAGGTTCTATAATTAAAGCCACAAAACAGCTATGTTTCCCCAGGGGACTCTGAGAAACCTCTTTTTGAAACACGCCCTCATCTCGGTAACGTAGCAAAAAAAAAAAAAATATCTCCATAAGCAATCATTCAGGTTTATTCAATGTTTTAAAGTTGTTGAAATCAGCGCAGAAAAGTAGGAATTACAGCAAAACTAAGGAAAAAGTCGTTATCGTTTCTTGATTTGACAGCTGTCTTCTGGCTTGTATTAATCTGGTTTGTTTTTAATGTCCTAGCCTAATTTCAAATATCACTTGAAAATATACAGTACATTCAAAATGGACAGAAAGTACTTTTCAAGAGGAAAGTCCTATAAAATTAATGTATGTGTAGTCGCCTTTACCCCAAAAACGTTTGAACCCGTGAATGGAACTTGGAATTATCATTTATATCAGGGGTGCACAACCTTAGGAAGTCTGAGAGCCAATATTTTTATTAAAGTTCTGATGGAGCCCGCAAGGTCCCATCCTCCAACCCTTATTATATCTTACTAATTAATAATTTGATAATATCATTTATAATAATAATAATTAATAATACACGTAATTTACGTAAATGTCTTACTAATTAATGATTTCACAGTGACACTTATAATAATAATTAATAATAAATGTAATTGACATAAACTGCAAATTATCAAATAATGCGCTAGTTGTGTTCCATATAAACATTCCTATAGTAAAGTCTGAGACAGTTGCTATTGCAAGTTATGACATTTTTCAATGTATCTGTTGGCAGCAATGTAAAGACTCAAATTTAATTTTAAGTTTGACACTACCGGATCGCAACAAATATACCGGCGGGCCTCGGGTTATGCGCCCCTGATTTATATATATAAAGGATCTTTTTTTTATACTTAATTAAAATCAACAAATAAAAATCAACTAAAAGTTAGGTGATGTTTTTCCTAAATGGAAAGTTTCTTACATATATTCGTATAATACATAAATATATATGGGTTATTACAAAATTAAGTGCCGGTACTCATATCTTGTGCTCAATTATATATGTTACATATTTTTTAAATTTCATAAATAGATGTTATATGCCTTACCGTCACCAAAAAAAAATAGCATTTTACTGCATGCTTTATTTCTAAATAAGGGTTTTTTAAGAAATTTAAGAATAAGAAAGATTTAATTTAGCAAAAAACACTTATTTAACTGAAGACGGGGGGGGGGGGGGGGAATGATATCACTATTATATTAGTTATCAGACATTAAATCAGAATTCTGTTATTCAATAGACTTAAATTATTATCCAAGGAGTTCGTAAAGTTAACAGAGAGAAATCTTATAAATTTTAAATGGGTTTCCTGAAATGGAATAGTTGAAATTTTAGTTAATTTCTAATCTAAATCAAGAGGACTCTATAGAAATGCTCAGATTTTAAAGTACTGCACCTGGACACTATTCCCTTCAGCTGACATGTTTCAGAAAACATATTTACTGTAGAAATTCGATTTGAGAAGAATTTCCCATTAGGTTAATGACGGAGAAGACTAGAATATCCTGCAGTTATTTGGTCTTCACGTGAATTAGACAATCTACCGCCCTTTCGTAATCCTAACCCCTAATTTCAAAAAAAAAGTTCACTGAATATTACCTTTGGGTGTTTTATAAAACTTATTTTTTTTGGCTTATTTTTTTTTCTTTGACGTCAAAGTCCATTACAACAAAAAAAAATTAATAAAAAAAAAATGAAATTGAAGGATACGAATTAATTCGAAATGCGTTTTTTTTTTGTTAAAGAGAGCGATATAAAAAAAAAAAGGGATGATTATTATGTACTTTGAATATTATTTGGAATATAAAAAGAGATTTACTCAAAGAAATCTTTATGACCTCGAATGAAAAGATGATTTTTCTAAAAGAAATTCAAAATTATCAAAAAGTGTAAGGATGAGTGAAAAAATATAAAATTAATTAGTATTTTTACTCAGTTTTGGAAGGAAGTAGATAAAAAAAAAAATCGAAAAAAAAATATATAGGTATGCGTAAATTAAAAGCAAACAATTAGTAATTAATCTTAAAATTATAGCAAATTTCGGAATATTATAAATTGAAGGGATGCTATACTGAGAACATCGAGATTTCAGTTTTATTAAAAATAGAAAAAAAATTCTAATAGACAGTATTTATACAAATATTCACTTAATAAGGTAAATTAAGTGAAATATTTGTTGATGATTTTTCTTCTGTTTTTTATTAATCAATTATTGAAAATCAGTTACATTCTCTGTTTGTTGTAATGTATCCCTTATAATTTTTATTCGTATTTTTAACATACATTATAATATTGCTTTAAAAAATGAAATGGAATCAAAAGCTTTTGTGGGACCTGAGGAAGATAAGACCTATTGTAAACAATGAACAATGTCCGCATTCAAGTTGAAACGGTTTGTTGGTGCATCATGAATAATACTGATATGATATAATATTATAATAGAATATAGAAAAAAATTATTTACATTTTTATTATTATTATTATATCGAAAAAGTTTCAAACCATGGGTTTCCCCAGCTAAGACAATATGGCGGGTCAAGGACCAAAACACTTCTTCCAAAAATTTTTTTTTTTATACACTTGGCAATATTACTAGTTAGGGGTGTGTGCTTGTGTCCATAAATTTCCGAACTATGCGTGTTGTGTTGAGTATCACAGCCTTCTGGAGTTGTGCATAAGTGTTTTTATGAAGTTATTATTATTATTATTA
>JAFIDM010000003.1:41054104-41113922 GCA_023159025.1 Thereuonema tuberculata | reverse complement strand
TTATTATTATTATTATTATTATTATTATATTAACAAATATTTACCTACAATTATTACAAATGTAATACACTAACAAATCAGCAAGAAATTCAATCAATGATCAAATATGAAATCCTAACGCCCAGACTGATATTTACATATTTAATTGTAATTAAGAATTGTTAGGAAATATTAAAATTATAAAATTCTTATAAACAAACCAAAAAAAATCAAAAAATAAGTTTATGCATATTTTATATTAAAATAACTCGTTTAATAACTACGCTACTGCTTAATAAATCCAAAAAGAATATTATTAAAAATATTTTCACAAATTGTGATTGAAGTAAAATTAAAACATAAGCCTTATGATAAAACATCATTATGAAATTAAACACTTTATTTAATTTCACTAAGAATATCATTCGCAATTTCTAATTGATTAAAATATTTATTTATTTATTTATTTATTTATTTACTTACTACAGCAACTTATAATAATATTTCATACTGGATATAATAAAATATGGAATATATAAATGATTGAATTATTTAACTGTATATTAAAATATTACTTATATTTACAAATAATTTATACAGAAAAAAAATGTAAATCTAAATAAATGCCCTAATTACATAGTAACTATTTATTATGTGTGGTATTATTATTTGACGGTATTATACATGACACTGTAAACTACATTGCAAAAATATTATAACCATTAAATCGACAGGTTTAAAATCAAAGCTAGTAGGACTGTAATTCTCAAAATAAAAAAAAAAATTACCCTGCCCTTACATATGGTAAAAAATGTGATGACCTTTTCTCTAGGATGACCTGAAGTCATTAAAAAGCTTAGAAAAATTAATTTCAATGACTAATTTTTCATTGGTGAGTTTTTCATTGTATATTTTTTCTTTGAGGCACGACAGTGCTTCCGATGTATTGTTCATACTAGCCTCAGTGCGAAGACCTTGTTGTTTACTGTGACTTCTCCTGGCTGATGATCGCCAATGAACGTGAAACAGCTGTTCCAGGATGTCACTTATAAATAATTTGGTCTCACCCATTGTTATTAAAAAGAATTATTCTTCTCACAAAATAATAATGTGTTAATGATCCCGAGCCGCAGGAAGTTCGATGTTTTGTAAGACATTCTTGCCGAGATTTAAAAAAAAAAAAATCCCAAAAAAAGTAGCAAAAACTAGCACGTACATTTTTGATTTGTTTTTATAGATACTTCAAGCTAAATTTTGAGTATTTTTGAAAGCGGGGATTCAGGGGAATTTTTTACAGGTGATAGTAAAGTTAAAACTACTTATGTTCAGCCATAAACAAAACAGAAAATAATGGATGCTTCATAACAAAGTAAATTGAATACCATTCTGCTTACAAATATTTGGAATAATGACTTTATAAATAATTAAGTTAATAAATAAATAATATTTATTACACTAATATTAAACAAAAATATGTATTCTACCATCAACGCTGAACAAACTAGAGGTACTAATTATATGCCTAACGAACTGAAATTTTCCTAATTTAATGATCATGTTTACAGGATTGTAGAAAACAGGTATTTCGAGCTAATGTTCTGGGATTTTGGGAAAGGAAGAAGTGGCTATTTAAGTACCAACTACAAAATTTCAGAAATACAACAACTTTGAGAAAATCGAACTTATTTCTGCTTTTATCTTCATTTGGACCAGTGTGCAATATAGTGAAATGTAAAAGATATACAAGTGAATATAATTTTGTGCTAAAGCATAAATCTAAAGGACGACCCAAAATAATAATAATAAAAAAAAGTTAGGGAAAAAAAAAAAACGTTAGGAAAATAAGAAAAACAATGGAAAAAAAATCCACGTGGACATTGAGAAAAAAAAGATTAGGAGTAGAAGAAGAAAAGAAAAAAAAACAAACAGACCGAGATTCGAACTGACAACATTCAGAATGAGTCCGAGAACTTGCCGATCAAGCTATAGCTGACAATTGAAATGTGATGGTTGCATTTCTGACATTTAAGCTAATAGCGGAAATACAATGAAAACAATGCCAAATATCTCGAACATAGGGGGAGGGGGGGGGCTGAACTACCCAATTCCTACATCGTTTGGGTTTCTGAACACGCTGGTGAAGCCCGTTTGTCGATCCGACCTTCCGTTCGAGAGTTGTTATGGGGGGACAGACACGGACGGACGGACAGGACAAACACAATAGCTTCCAAATGGGTCGGTAAAAATTAAATTATTTCTAACTTAGAAAAAGGTTCCTTTGCTGTTTGCAATAAAGGTAACATTTAAGCCATTTTTTGATTAAACTAGTCGGAGCATCTCATTGAAGAATTAGAAACGAAGGACTAACAGTAAGACTGGCCTGGACATCCTATAAAGACTGCGATACAAAGAAAGGGTTTTTTGAAAGTACAGACAGATTTGGATTTAAAGATACAAAAGAGAGACAAATGAAAAATTCTCCAAGATTACATCTCCTAGATTTTTCTTTAACCAATGCTTCCATTTACGTCGCTTATTTCAGCAAAATCCAACCTAATACACGTGAAATTTCTTTCAACCGAAAACCTGTATCTGCACCTGCTTCTGTTTGTTTTTCTTACTGTAATAAACTTCTTTAATGATATTCTAAATAGAGTTACATCATGTCTGAAAATGTTCTAATTATTCCAGCATTAACAGTACCAATAATAGTTAGCTGTTAAGATTAACTAGATAGATATGCAGCTTACTTTGAGATAATCACCGCACCCTTGGAACTGAACCTATAATTTAAAATTAAACTATAAAAATCTGCTTTTGAACATCTGCTGAAATAAAACAATCCCTGAAACGATTGATAAAAATCAAACGAATTCAAGTATTAATAATAATAATAATTATTTTTTTGTTTGTTTGTTTTATTTTATAAAGAGTAACCAATCGGAACAAGAGGCTTTTAATTATTCTGCCTGAACCGGTCTGATTTTTATATTTTTAGACCAAATTTCCGAAATTGATCTTTCTTGTTATTTAATTTTCTTTCTTTTAAAAGAAAAAATTAATCTAAAGCAATCGAACGGAATCCAGATCTGAATACTAATTATTTTCGTTCAACTTACCAGCGTCCTAAAAAAAGAAGTTCCATGCTAAGACCTACAAATCGCTATCTAAATTATTAATTTTTCCTATTATTACTTCAATGGCAAATTGGTTGTAAAACGATTTTTTTTTTTTTATCATTCTGATATTCACGCATCACGAAGCCGATTATGTTGTATCTGCTGTGACTTCCACGTGGTCTTCGACACAAAATGAAAGGTCGTTAGTTATGCTTAAGAGAGCTAAGATATGTAAAGTTCTCTGCCTGAAGTTAACATTAGACTGTAATTTCTGAAGTTACCATTCAATGCGGTTTTCTTAGCAGTGGAAACAAAGTGGCGGCTTGGGCATTTCGGTGTAAGATTAGAAAATAAATCACCTGTGCGATTGGCAATAGTTATAATTGTTTATTTATTAGAACTGTTGAAATAAAATTTAATATAATCGTAACGCATTGTAATTTAGTGTTCTGCGTATTCTTTCTTAGTCAACTTATATGTAGAATATCTATGCAGTTAATAAAGATTGTAACGTATTGTAGACTATATATAATTTTAGACCGATCCACTCTCTTTCCTGATCATCCTGTACATCATAAGACATATATAATGGGTAAATAACAATAATAATAATGGGTAGTCCTTACCTCTTAAATATTAGATGAAAATTATGTACACCTAGTAAATAAAAACATGCCATACTTCTGCAATGAAAAAAAAAATTTTTTTTTTTTGTTTGTTATTTAAATTTTGAAAGATTTGGTAAAATTTGATACTGCTTTTTTTTTTTTTTAAAATTTTTAATTTTTCCGAATTTTTTTTTTTTTTTTTTTTTTTATTTATATTATATTTTGACCGGACCATTGCCGGTCTTCAATGGGTTTTACAAAATTCCAAAATTTAAACAATATTTCAATTTGAACAATATTTCAATTTGAATAATATTGCAATTTGAGTAATATTACAATTTGAGTAATATTACAATTTGCTGGATGATGAGCATCCTACTAGAATTGCACATCTTACTGCCAATAGATTCTTAGCAACAATTAGTTATTTAAATTAACAATTTATCAATTATTGAAAACATAACATTAAGAATATTTTACATAACATTAACGATACATTACATTATTTTTATTCTTAATAACAATTTATCAATTATTGAAACCTTACATAATTTTTTTTGTATTTTTTTTAAACAGATGAATAAAATATTCACCAATTTGAATACCCTTTTTTTGTTTACGCATTTAAAACTACTTATTTTTTTTCTACGCAATTTTTTTATTTAATTTGGTAAAGTAAGATTACTCGCCGCAGATAACAGAAACCAAAAAATTTATTTCCACATACTGTTTGAAAATTAAATCTGAAAAAAATAAAAAATAAATAAATAAAATCGAAATAAGAATTCGCTAATTTGATCCCTTTGCAGATGGACTTTTTTTTTTTTTTTTTAATTTTTTTTTAAAGACATTCCAGTTTTCTTTCAATGAAAACTTATTATTCCCAATGTATTTCCTAATCTCAGTTTTAGAACCATCAAATGTAGTTCCTGCATGTCTTTGCATCAATCAAAAATACTGAAGGAAAAAAAAAGGAAGCTCTTCTCGTTCATTCCAATGCTAATTTTAAAATTATTCGTGTAAACGGATATCCTGTCATCTCATTCTCGTCAAAATTCAGGAAGATATTTAATAATATTTCTTCATTCTGGTTAAAAAAAGTTAAAAAACATAGCGACTGAAACAGAATACCTTAAGATTATTCGAATCAACATAGACTGAACTGTTAATACTGGGAACTTATTGATTTCAGTTTTCTTACTGAAAACTAATTTTAATGTTACAGTAATTTCTATAATTCTTTAGATATTTTAATTTAATAGCTATATATAGAAATCCGTTATAGAAAAATGAAGCGAACATATAAAAACAAAACACCAGTAGTAACACATTTTTAAAGTTCAATGCAGAAATATTCTTAAATTGAACTTAAACATGATTTACTAAAGTTGATGAAAGTAATTTATTATTATATCATTTACATTTCTTATATTGATTTTGTCACTGTTTCTAAGATTGACCGCCAAGGCGCTGCAATGCAAGGACAAGGATAAGACAAGACTATTTCAATCTTCACTTATAATATTATACCGATATAGATATGGGACCATATTTTACATGACGCTGTAACTCTGCAACAATGTATCGAATTTCTTTGAAGAATCAAGAAGTTCATCTTTTTTTTTTTTTTTTTTTTTTATTACACAAGTATTTTCAAATGAATAAAACCTTTATAGACCTATTTTTGGTGTTGTACGTTCACGGTATTATATAGTTTTTTAAAATAAGTAAGTTTTAATGTCACACCGATTGAAAAGATTATCTATAAAGACTTCCAATTAAACCAAAAAATCTGCCGTAATTACGTTCCTGTGCTCAGGACAATTACAAATTTCTCGCGGAAAATCGAACACGTGTAATTAAAATGCAGTAAAATTACTGAAGGCAAAAGCAAGATAAGAACACTCACTTTCAGAAGCGCCATAAATTAGTCAAAGTGAGCTGCAAAAATGACGATCAATAAATCATTGACTAAGAAGAACTTTCCAGAAACTTTAAGTTGAAATCTTGTTCCAAAATCATTACCAACTATGAGGAAATGAGTTCATAGTCATGTTTAATGCATCAATAATAATAATGCGAAAATTGAAAATAAATTCCTGCGAAAACAAAATCTAGTTCAGTCTCAATGCTATAGGCCTTAATTTGGTCCCTGAATTAATCTGAAATTAAATCGTAATTCCAGAATAATTAAAAAATAATTTCACTAAAAAAGTGATCAGGTTTTAAGGACAACATTTTAGTTCCGGTTTAGAAAAGAACTTAGATGAATTATTAACTGTAATTTTCTTTTAATCAAAAATTAATCGTATAGTAAAAAAAAATAACTATAAGAAATAATCCGTAGTTGTTATGAAAATTCAAGAAGTAAAACAAAATAGTATTGCTGTTAAAAAAAAAGAATATTGAATAGAAGGTTTTTCTTTAACTACATTTACAAGAAAATGTAATTTATGAAGAACTGTAATATGAAAAACGTTTACAGCCCAAAAAGCATCACGTTTAGTCTAAGCTTTGAGGTATTTTTTTATTTTGTTTTTTATTTGTTTATGTAATAGGCTCGAGTATGGCTGTTCTGATCATTATAAGTTATCACTCAAAAAATGAAATAAAAAAGGAAATTATATTTACTATTGTACAGGGCGACTAGTAAGTTGACGTTTCCTTTCAGGGCGTGATAGTAAAGAATAATTTGAAATTTATAATTAATTTAACCATAATATCCATTATGCAAAACTCAATAGTTTTTGAGATATGTTAATTTTTGTGTTTTTTTGAAATGTACTCCCAAATGTAGTATAACAGCAAAAAAAAAAAAATATATATAAAAATCAAGCTTTTTTTTTTTTTTTTTGTAATATTTCCGTTTTCGTCGTTAGTTTATACAGTAATACAGTTAATGTAGCAAACAGTGTATGTTAAAAACTTCAATATGATAAAAATACAAGAGCTAAAACCTTCACTTGTTGTGAAACCTTCAAACTCAATTGTACATTCAATTTCTGAAATTTGATAAAACAATAAACGTACAAATGACTTTAAAAACTTTCCTGTTTTATTATCTTTCGAATGAGGTATAAAGATGTAAAAAATATCTTTTACTTCCATAAATAATACAAATAAAACACAAAAATAAGAGTTTTACGTAATGGCTGTTATGGTTACATCAATTGCAAATGAGCTCTACTATCACGCCCTGGAAGGAATACGTCGATTTACCAGCCACCCTGTATAACAATATTAAGGAAAAAACAATTTAGCCTTTTAATAAAATATATATAAATTTATATTAAAATAATACTAAGTATCCATTGCATTATCGTCACTTTAACTCTCCATTATTTGAGCCGAGTTTAATTCTGTGAAATTAGAAGAGTTACAAGTATTCCAAAATATGCTTTTTCTTTATTCTTTTGTTTGTTTTTTTTACTTATTCTTTTATTAATCTTCTGTTTATTTCATTTACTTTTTTTTAATATCTTGAAAAATTCAACATAATACAAACTATGGAATCCAAAGTTTTGCTGTTGAAGGTGGTCCTTGATTGACATTGAAACTAAAGGATGAGTCATTATTAACAATAGGGGTACAGTTTTAAATAATGTGTTAGGGAAGGCATTTGTTGTTGGGCGATAGATGACATCTCCAATCTATCTTGTAAAGTCCAGACATGTACAACTATCATACTAATGGTCTAATCTACTACAAATGACACTGATAAAATAGACATTGGCCAGTTTTTGAAGAGTCATTTTCAATTAGTTAAATATTCATGATCGCAATGGAGAAACTGGATATCATTGAACGAACGATCCGATGGCAAATTGTTAATGGCCAATACACTGTTGGTTCGTGACGGAACTTCTTAAAGCTTCTATAGATTCTCATTAATTTTTAATATCCTATTTTAAAAAGGAGTCACGATGAAAGTAGGGTGGGTGTCATTAAGGACCACTGCTATGTTTGGAACTCGAGTGTTTTCGTTGCCAAGAAGAAAAATACAGTGTGTGGCTGTCAGATGAAGGTCTTCTATAGTTAATGCCTATAAGTTTTTACTGTAAAAAATAAATACGTGAAATTCAACTGGAAATGCGTTAAGTGCAAATGCTTTATCCTTTCTAATAATCATATTTTTATTATAATTTAGTGTACATTAAAAAAGTAAAAATGTTACATTTCAGAATTTCCCAGATTTAGCCTTAAGCATATCACTTACATCACAGTTTTATGAGTAAAACAAACAAACAAACACCATACGGAATTAGATTCTTCAATTGATTAATTAAAAAATATATAAAAAAAAAAATATTTAAAATCTGCTCAGTATAAGTGTATTTATATATTGTATATTTTTATATAAATATAAAAATTCTTTTCTTTTCTCTCCTTATTGTCCGAAGGTCATATCTGTCTGACAAGGAGTCGACACTCCCTGTATCTTTCAAATGTGAGTGCCCTTTTGTGAGATGAAAGTACACATGAAGTACTTCAAAAATGTATATATACATACTGGGGCCAACGCCCTACAGATTTCGAGATATTCGGCGTTATTTAGTCGATTTTAAAGTATTGCCTTATTGGCTCACTGCTAACTTAAGAAAGCAAGTGTTACCGTGGAATAACGGTATGTTAGTGGCGTGCAAATCCAAGGGTCCGGAGTTCAAATCCCATGCATTTTTTTTTTTTGTAAGTGAATGTGGTGATGTACGTGGCTCTTGCTTCTCCCAATAATCTTTGAACTAGTGATGGAATCGTCTTGAAATTAAGCATGCATATTTATGAACAATAGCTCTTATGCATAAAGTTGTTAAATTGATGGCAGAAACAGTTTCTTCCAGTTAAAGGAATGGTTAAGCATTAGCTTAAAAAATTCCTTCAACTTTTGGTAAGTTTTCAAAACACTCAAAAACTATTAAGTGAACCTATTCAAACTGATTTCAAGGGTAAAAACCACTGTTGATAATCATTTCATTTTTAGTTTATTTTACTAATTTAATAAAGCAAGTTTAAAATTACTTTTAAAGAAACTTTTTTATATATGTCTTTTTCTTCTTTTTTTAAATAAAAACGAAGATAGTTTTTTTAAGCTTACGTCTTTTAAAAATATTTTTCCTAGTTTCTTGTAAATTCAGATTATGAATTTTAATCATAATCAATTTGAGATAAAAAAAAATGTAATTTTTGCTGAATTAAGGACTTGAAATTTCAAATGATTTAGCGCTAATAAACACATGTCTTATTTTTCATTTTTTTCCAATTGTTTTAGTACGGATATTTGAGATTAGGAAATAAGCTACAAAAAAAATTACTTAAATGTGCAATTTTAGAAAAAAAAAAAATTTAAATTATATCAAAATGATTTTTACTTTTATTTTTAAGGTTTATATTAATATTCCGTTTTATAGAATGAATAATAAAACACATATTTTTAAAAATTGTATTTTAAAATTAGAAAAAAATTGACAGAGAAAATTACAATATCATTTTTAGAACAATTTCACGTTGAATTATCTAAATGGTCATTTAATTATACTAATTATGAAACATAATAGGTTTTTAAATATTTTACATAAAAAAGAACTATTAACGGAATGTTAATTTTTTTAATACTACCTTAATAATTTAATACTATCATAAAAATTTTAATTTTCTAATTAAAAAAAAACTTTTTTAATGGATCTGATTCGTTTTCTAATTAACGAGCTACGTCTTCTTTTCTGTAATTATATATAATCTAAAGTAAATGTTCTTTGTATTTCAAAGTAAATTTAAGAAAAAATAATAAAAATATGCTCAAACAATTCGTTTATGCAGCTTCGCAAAAATCAATACCGAAAATTTTTGAAAATGTTTACTTTTAAGGAATATGATTTTTTTCTAAAAATTTTATATTTTGCTTTTATTTTCGTTAGAAATTTAGAAATTTCAAAGTATTCTTCAGTTATTTTAACTTTTTAAACTTTAATTTTGCTTATTTTTCGTTACAATTTTGAAATTTGACTTTTCAAAACTTTACATTTCGTTTTTTGAAAATTTTGAAATTTTAAAATATTCTTTTTTTTTTAAATTTCTTTTATTTTGAAATAAAAATTCTTTTATTTTATTTCTTTTATTTCAAACGATCGTCCCAATTTGAAATTTCAAAATATTCTTCTCTCTTTTGGCTTTATACTACTTTTACATTTAGCTTTTTTTTTTGTCGCAATTTTCAAATTTTAAAATATTTTACAGCTATTTGACTTTTCAAACATTATATTTTCTTTTGTCTCAATATTGAAATTTCAAAAATATTCTATAGCTATTTAGCTTTATATGTTGTGGCTTACAAATTTTTTGTTACAATTTTTGAAGCCTCTAAATTGTCGATTTCCGTTTTATTCTTTCCTGTCAATACTTATTAGCATTTTTCATGCATGTCTGGTCAACGAAAAAGTTTCATTTGCATATGCATTTTGTAAATTTTTTTGAATAATGGAACTGCTAAGGAAATGCAAATTGCAAGGAGTTATTTTCACTTTAATCGTCGTACAGCATTTGCATGACTCAATTAACGTTACTTTCAATTACTTCAACAAATAATAATTTATTAGAAAAAAAATAAAAACTATTATAAAAAAATCAACAAAAAAAATTTTTCAATCAATTTTAGTAGTCATTAAAAAAAATATTTTCTAATAATTTTAACTGATTAAAAAAAATTAATTTTGTTAACTATAAGCGATGTATTTCAGCATTTTGTTCCACATAGCAGCCCAAGTAGTCATTTATCCCCTGGTGATAAGTTCGCCTATTTAGTTAAGATAAATCGATATATGGCTAAGAGCCGATCACCAGCTGCTAGAAATTTATATCGACTTGGTTGAATTTCGTCTGTGTCGGGTCTCAAAAGCTAATTATGTAATAAACGAAGAGTAATTTACTTGTCAACGTCGTATCCATTTGCCAGGTCAATCCATTTCTCGCAGGCACCTTCGATTTGCCTCATTATTTCAAATTAGAAGGCGCTTATCAAGAATAGTATCATACGACCGCATTGCTCGCCGTGGCCCGATCTCGCGGCGATCTCGTTTGGGACTTCAACGGGAACATCAGTAATCGACCACACAGCGATTAGCCGACTGTAATGTAGTGGTTTTTACAGCACAAGGAGTTTCTTCACCGCTAATGACTGCAGAACGTCAAGCTACAAGCGAAAATAATTGCTCTGTGGGATACGAAATTGTAGAACTCTGAAACACAACCATTATTAGGACCTCTTGTTTATTATTTACAAGAAAAAAAAGTTTAACAGATTGATGAGAAGCTATCTTAATTGGAAATTAATGGGATGTTTGAGTTGTAGTTAAGAGCTTTGAAAACGAGTACTATTAAATGTCTATAAGTGGGAGAGAATTTTTATAGGAAGGGCCGGGAGTTAGCGATACATCAATGCTATTCAGCGTTGTAGAGTCTATTAATCTTACCATTAGCCTGGTTTTATTATTGTTATTAAAATTACCTTCGAGTTCAGTTTATCAACCAACAGAGAGATATAGCACACTTATTTTCCTTCAGGAAATAATAACAACGGAAAAAGCATTTTGTTTTTAAACAGAATTTGAAAACAATTACCCCTCCCGGACTATTAGCATTTTAAGGAATTTAGCCGTGAGCAAATGATAGTTAAATTCTCTTGCACTTAATGTTGTACAGGAAAACAAAACCTAATTGAATGTTGAAGATTTAAAAAAAATAGAGCTACTCTTATTGCTCTTTTTCACTTCTCTCAAAAGCACTCTTTTTAAGAAGTAATCAACTTCTATAAAGTCTAGCTAGAATATCTGGTAACAGTTGGTACAACTGCTTTTTCTCTGGTTGGATGGTTAGAACCTTAATATTTCCCGATTGTACATATAAGCTTCAGAACTCTTGTACATGTTAGTCATTTGACTAAATATTTTGTTTTTAATGTAGATTAAGTTAAACTAAAAAATTATAAAAAAAAAAATAAAAAAAAAAAAAAAAAAGAAAAAAAAAAGACAAATTTATCAATTAAATGAGACTTTTACTACTGTTGGAATTAAGGCAATAACATTCATCTATTGATAACAATTAGTCACGTGATACGCGCATGCGGATGATGGGTCAAGCGCTAACAACGAAGGAAGATCGTCAAGATATTCGGTTAGCAGTCGTCGTCCTGAGTTGTAAAAAAAGGAAGAATTCATCGTTGATGAAGATGCAGTCACATCTAAAGAAGTTCAAGCGATCCAATGAGGCATCAGTTCCTGTAGGGTAACGGTAGAACGGGAAAGGAACGGTGTTAGAAGTTGGATCAACCGTGTACTGAAGCAAGGAAAAAAGTTGGATTTATAAAGAATTCAGATGGATTAAGAAGAGGAAGCCGAAGAGGAGACACGTTTTGCCACCGAAATTAACAAAAAAAATATCTTAAGTTAACAAGCCGTGCTGGCGTGGTCGTGCGGTCTCGGCGGCGGCCAGCCGTGGCGACCAGTGCGCCAGTACCTGGGTTCGAATCCCGGCAGTGGCATGGCTGTTTCTTTCTTCTTCTGTGTTTCGTCCAACGCTGTTCAAGGGGTCACAATGGTGACCTATGTCAGCGGATTCTTCTCCCAAATATAATAATAAGTTAACAAAATCGATTTTAATTTCTGATTTTTATTACAATGTTAATAAGCAAATAAGTTGGATTTAGCCTTAGCTAGGAAAGAAGTAACAATATAAAATCTATTTTGAATAAAGAGATGATAACAGCACCTGGAAATGTTAAATGTAATATTCTAGTAGTTGTAATCTATTATAAGAATTTATGAAGACTACTGCTTATCTTAAATATTTTATTCAAAAATTAACAATTAAGGAAAAGGATATCGATAATTATAATATAGTAATGTTAAAAATGTCGTCTCCGATTTTCTAAGTGATAAATTCTTTAAATAACTTAGATTTTGTAATAGTACACTTTGTTATAATAGTAAAAGAAAATATATTCAGTAGTTTCAAAATAGATTTTACTGGAAGCAATACAACTGTTGTTCAATTGTTAAATCTAATTCCCATTTCGCTAAGAATGATTTGGTAATTTAAAAATTTTAGTCAAAATTAAAACTCAAATGTAAAATGGGAATGTTGAGGACATACTTTGTGCTTCTAATTTCAGATCTGAGTGAACTAATAAAACAAGGGCTATAAAGACAGTTTAATAAATTGGAGACAAGAAGGACACGAGTTCTGAGCACGTCTGACTTTAGTCCAAACATAAGAAATAACAACAAGAGCCATTATAATTTTTTATTCTTATTGTCAGGAGATATGATTTTTTTATTATTAGCAGAGACAGATACATAGCCTGAATGAACATTCCTCTGCGGCTAAATATACATATATTTTTCTGACAGATAAGATAAATTAATGCTTTTAGACAGTGTCAAAAGCAAAGCGGCCCCTTAATATGCACAATTTTATAAACAAAATGTGTTCAGAAGCGTCGATATTGAAGGGACTTCTACCGCCGCTTTCCTCTTTATCGGAAGCGAGCACTTTTGACCCCTAACTTCCGGTCAGTGAGTGGTCCTAGAGGTCTGATTTTTTGGACGTGGTCATCTAGTTTTTGATGCTGAACACAATGGTGAAGGTTTCATTCTAATATCTCTAACCGTTTGGCCACTACAAAGTGAGATGTGCCACTACTACATCCAACAAGCATGAAAGAAATAATATTATTTTACAATAAACTTTATACAAAGGATAAAACTTTAATTTTTAATGTTTATTTCCATTTATAAATATCTAATGCTTGCAGGAATTCACTGAGCGCTTTCCCGAAATACCGTAACCTTTTTCTTTCGGGGTTAGGGATGTTAGAAACACTGAAAATTTAATGTAGGTTACATAGTAGATTCCAAGAATTAGCTTGTTGATCAAAATCGCACCGAGTTTTTCGCATCAAAACAAGATGTTGACGAACTTCAGTAAACGTCAACATTCTGTTTTTGTTCAAACAAGCTTGAAAAACCCAAACAGTGACACTCAAATATCTCACAATGAACGACAGCAGAACTCAATAACACTGCAAAAACAATACGTCAGTAATATCTGACTCACTTCCCAAACACTACTTTTCAAAGTATTTAGACGTGCTTATGTGCATATTATATATAATATTATGTAAATTCTATTTGTAATTCACTGAAAGTAATTTTTCACTTACAGTATATAAACTCTTAATCATTCATAAGCTTCTGGAAGTAATAAGACAACATATCGAAGAGTTGAACAAGATATCTCTTCATTGATCAAACGATTTAAAACGTTCGTTTAAAAAAAAAAATATTACAGAAAACAATATAATCTAAAAAAGAAAATGGATGATATTTAAGAGATATAAACTGTTACAATATCACCTATATTTTTAGATATCATTTATTTATATTTTTTTTTATAGAAATCTGTATTTTATTTATTTTAATCGTTAACCGTTATTTTAAATCATTTGTTTTCTATTTCCTATGTTCTGTTTATTTTAAATTCTTTTCCGTTGCAGCCGTTTAATTAGTTAATTAATTTTAGTTCATTATGTTTTTACCCAATCATTCTCTATATTTTTAATTAATCTTCCAATCAAATTCCTCAATGTATAATCTATACAAACCCATGTTTTTTGTTTTTGTTTAATAAATTAATTCAGTTCAGTTGCCTCGTTGTTTTTCCATCTCAACGACTCCCCCACAAACACCATTACAATATTTGTTCTTACAAGTTTAATAATCACCAGAAAAAAAATTAAGTTAAAATACTTTAATGAAGTAAATTGGTTTCAATTTTCCAGAAAAGTTAAGACTTTCTGGCCTCTGCACGAAATCCTTCAAATATCCTTTTTTTTTTTATTGTAATAAAAAAATATAGCCGTGCTGGCGTGGCCGTGCGGTTTAGCCGGCGGGCTGCCGTTGTGGCCGATGCGCCAGTACCCGGGTTCGAATCCCGGTGGTGGCATGGCTGTTTCTTTCTTCTTCTGTGTTTCGTCCGTTTCCTACCTGGGACTTACTATCTCAGGGTTATCCTGGACGGGATATAATTCTCGTCCCCCCTTTCTTGAATTTCACTAGCCTCGCCCTGACGTTGTCAGGTTGAGCTAGTTCCGTGGTCCCTAGTTGGCCAAATTCGGTAAAAGGAAGGAAAAAAATATAAACAAATAAAAAAAAAATCACGCTTTTTAAAAAATCTAAAAATTCACATTTTGTAAACTAGTTGCCGGTTATGAGATCTTGACGTGTTTTTTTTTAATTCTTAATGTTAATTTTACGATTTTAAGGATCAAAATTTGGCATTTAAGAGTCGTGTATGCAGTAGAATTCCGGTGTAGATAGATAAATACATGATCTCCCACCTTGAAATTACAGAAAAAAATTGCAGAAGGGCGTATATTAAAAGAAAAAAAAGACATAGCCTATATTGGAAAAAAAGAAAGAAAGCATAATATGACACCAAATTGATAATAATTTTGTTCCATTTTGCCAAGAAACTGTAATTTACATTCTGAAGCAGATTAGGTCTTAGCGAAGTGTGAAAATTATTCTGAATGATACATAGACAGTGAGAAAATATTAACCCAGAAGCATCTATAAAAAAAACATCCACTGCAAAGGAAGGATGTTCATTAGATTAAAAGGAAAAGGATTCCATTCTAAGAAAAACTGTTAAATCATGGAACATATAATTATCATTATCCCATTTCCCAGTGTAATACTTAAAAAATATACTATAATGCTCGATGCAATTAGAAAACACTAATAACATATAAATTTCCCTTTTGATGAAATATGTGAACTCAATAAAAACTAAGGATTTATTGTAACTTTAAAATACAGTGTAACTTGGATAATTCGAAGCTGAAGGGACCACTACTAAACTTCGAATTATCCAAGACTTCGAATTAAACAAGTTACATCTTTTAACTTTAATTTCAGGTCCACTGAATGCTTGAAAAGATTATTCTGTCAATAAGTAAATATTTATTCAAAAGATCATGGTATGAAAGATTTAAACACTATATGTATGTAAACAAAATAAGATTTATATTACGTAAGCTACAGTACATATTACATTCAATATAGAAAATTATAGTTTTTCAAAAAAATGGGCAATGTCTGATTGTTTTGTAGAATTCGGTCGCTTAAGGTTAGCAAAATCATCAAGCATGTTTAGTGGACGGAAAACAGCTTCACTTACGTTGGTTTGTCCTTCAATGTACCGACGAAATTCGGCGCTATCCCGTACTCGTTGGCGATTTGGCATTTCTTCTTCACAACCTTTTCCACCTCGCGAATGACGGCGACCTTTTCAGCGAACGTTAAGTTCTTGTACACGCGTGGTTTACTGAAAGACATGGTGACACTGACAGCAGGAAGCTCGAATGGCGTCTGAAGCGTCACGTGTCGAATAGAGTCACGTGTAAAACAGTGGCGGGAAGGGGATTTCAGTTGTCACGTGTCGAATTTCTTAACGATGAAACGCCGAAAAGTCGTTATAAAAAACTTCGAATTAAGGAAGTTGAACTTCGAATTATCCACGATTTTTTAACATTGATTTAATAAGAAATTCAAGGGACTAAGAGAAATCTTCGAATTAACCACGATTTCGAATTAAAGACGTTCGAATTATCCAAGTTGCACTGTATTAATAAATAACTCTACTTCAATTATTTAATAGAGCTTTATTATAAAATTAAGCATTTTTAAGATCCTGAAAATTAAAAACAAAACTCATTTTTAGGTTTTAAATATTGGGGGAATTAACAAAATATCATCAAAATCCATTATAAAAAGATTAATGAAGGTGAAAAGAAGGTAAATTTAATTAAAATAAAGGTTGTAGACAATGTAAAATTTCTGTATTTGTAATAAGATGTTTCGGTAATTGGCAGTGCAACGTCATCAGCAAGTTTGTTTGATTTTTTTTTTTTTTTTTTTTAAAATAAAATGGAGTGATCTTGTATTATTTTACTAATAGTTACATAATATTTTTAATTAGAATTTCAGTAAACTAGTTTTCGATTATTTCTTATTTTTGATCTCAATTGAATTCATTTGCTCTGCAGTGACAAAACAAATTTGTAATATCTTCAAAAAAAGTTTAACGAAGATTTTTTAGAGAAAAAAAGAATTCTAGAAAAATTAGCATTTTTTTTTTTAAATGTAGGAAGCTATATTAGAATGTAAACTTATTCCAATTTTTACAAATTCTTTGGATATTTCACCTAAAGTTTTTAAAACTCTTATGCTTTATAATAAAAATAATAAGTTTTTTTTTAAAAAAAAAAACTAAACAAAATCTCGTTGTCTATCCATCCGTCCATGTGACTGTACTCAAAATAGGTTAGCAAATATCTATCCTAAGAATATGAATGATTGGTGATAGCTTAGACAATAATTTCCATGTAGACTACGGATTTCGATGTAAATTGAAGGTAACAAATTAGGGTCAAAACTTTCAAACTAGATTACTAATCAAAATAGCTTAAAAACTGTTTGTAGAAAATTCGTAGGCCGTTAACATATATATTAGACATTAATACCAAATATATAGATTTGACCCCAGGCGAGGAATGTTAAACACACACACACACACAATACACGTGTACCTTAGAAGGCTGACATTACAGCATTATTATTGCCATAACCATTAACGAATTCCCGAAAATGGCTGAAAGTTTCAATTTATGTTTAGAATCTTTAATATCGTAATTCAGTTGGTGTAAACTGTAATAGTAGACAAGGATATATTCTACGAATGCAGGAACTTAGGATCTTAGAACTTAGGATAAAAGAATCTCCTTTTTAAGATTTCTTTCCAAGCTAATCATGCCAATCTTAAATCTTATTGCCTTTTTTTTTTTTAATACATATATTTCATTTATAAAATATATAATATCTGAAAAAAAAATAAGTAAAAAATTTATAAACGTGACCAAATATTAAATTTCACAAACAATATCAGTAAGAGAACACTATCTTTATTACTTAATAACTTTTAACTTTCCTGTGAGTATTTCTTCTAGATAGATACCGCTTAAAGGAAACCCATTTTGTTTTTAATATGATTCATCCTCGTTCAACGATTTTTATCTTTGAAATCTCCCAGCCTACCCTAATTCCTTGTTAAAATATTGCAAATTGTATTGGTATTCATGGAATTAATGTAGATGATCAAGAGAATGCAGAGCTATTTCCATCGCTTTGATAAGATATAATTGCATGTGACCGATCCTATTAATACCATCGCTTGTGACATTATTATTGCCGGTTCTCTTCTGATTTAGCAGTTCCTTATCTGCGATGCTTATCTAGTCTCTTTAAAGTAAGCTGCTACCAAGGCTCCTTAGATGTAGGTACGTTTAAAGTGAAGATAACACAATACAAAACTACGCATATATTTATAAAATATTTTCAGCTAAATATGTATCTCTATATTTTACCTATTAATGGTGTAATCAGTTTTGAATATTCCATTTAAGCACGTTTTTGTGGATTAAAAAAGTTTATTTCCAAAGAAACTCAGTAGATGCAGTAGGTAGTCTGCTTCTAGAATCTTCGCTGTTTCAAAGTGCTAAAGCTAATGGAACTATTGGGATTTTTGCACTGAAAGATGGCGGGTCAGTGACTCGGCTGTAAATCATCTAAGACTGTCTTATGCGCTACATAAAAATCATACAACCTAATAACTTTTCCTTCCAACACCAATGGCTGCTCTTTAGGCATAGAATCAAATGGAACCAGAAATGGTTAGATTGCTTATTAGGAACTGCAGTGATTAAATATTCAAAAGAAGAAAGAAAAAAACGCGTGATTACATCGATTTACATAATTGATTGTAAACGGTTTCCATCTGAACTAATGTTAGTGTAATTTGAAAGTCTTGGAAAGAAAGTGGGTTAATAAACAAATGCAATAAATTAGAACTTTTGTTTCGGAAATGAGACAAGACGACAATTCCGCTAAGATATGCAGAGATTTAAAGATCGAAATTGGGTTAATTAAAGATCACTTTGCAGTTCTACTCAAGTTGAGATCGGAGAATGTAGAGGCATTCGATTCCCCGAAGGCTACAAACCGGAATTGTCAATTGGAAATCATTTCAAAATTAATTGACTTCGTCTTGAGTTTTATCAGTTGATCAGTTTTATTGCTTATCTGTTTATAGCTGCAGTGCTTTTGCTATTTTCTGCTGAACTTTGGTGTGATCAAGTTAATGCACCTGCTTGAATAAGGAAGTTCCCCCACCCAGAAAGGAGAACTTCTCACTCTCGTGAGGTCTTCGCTAACGACGAAAGGATTGGTAGCGATTCTTAATCGTAGCCCTAGTTTAGATTCACTGATTTATGATCCTCCTGAATTACAAATGTAACAGTAACACTTGGATTCCAAGGTGTTAAGTTCTAGTAACGATATGTACTTTTTACATTGCATTTTCTTGAGAATTGCCGTTACACCAAGTCAGAATCAGTAGCAGTAAAAAAAAAAAATAAGGAAGGAATAGCAGGAATAAATTTCTGTAATAAGAATTAAAAAATAAAATCAAGTACTTAAATGCTGTTTTAATGCATGCTAACTTTGGAAAAAGATATTTAGTGCAAATCTGCGCAAAGAATCATGCAGTAACTATCATTAGAATATTCGTAGCTTAAAGGACTATCTAGCAAATACAACAAATAACACTAAATTCGAAGTTTCGACATCAAAATTGGTAGGATCCAGATGATTTTAATTGTAAATTAATACAACATTACTGCATTTTTCTGAAGAATATAGCTTAAAAATTTAAACAAAATATTTAATCATGTAATTTCGCTTAGGTCAATCAAATGAAATGTTTAAATCTGATGGAAAAGCTTCACCTATCTTCTGCTTGCTTATTACACTTCATGTAAATTTGATCATTTTCAGTAAAATGGATAATAAAACATTAAGCAGGAAGCAAAGCAATTTTTCATCGTAAATCAATTTGTTCCTGTCTACAATAGTACATAGTCGTATAGCATAGGTATACACTCATAGTCCTTGAATTGGTTTTTATAACTAATGTTATAAAAATAATAAATTTGATTTAAAGGCAAAATTATATAGTACACCATTTTTTTTTCCTCTTGTAAAAAAAAAAAGATTGTCCAACTTATTTCTTGTTTTTAATATAAATTGAATTGACTTTTTGAAGTCAGTCAGGAATTGTCATCAATATAAATTAATTTTTCAGTATTGAAATGTAGTTTCAAAAATTGAATCAGACAATGAGGAAGTTGCGACTTAAAAGAAAAAATAGTTCATACCAAAAACAACTTGTAATTATGTAAATGTCCATTGTGTGCAGGGGCCTAAATAGGGTTTTATTTCGGGGATGGGGGGGGGGGGGGGAGAACCAAGTTAGGGAACTGACTAGCAACAAAGCAAAGCTAAAAAGTCATTTTCAAAATTTCAGGGGAGCGGGGATAAGATCTCTTCAACTTGTAATCGAATATGAAAAAAAAAAAGAAAAGAAAAAAAAATAGGGCTAATTTATTTATATTTTTTGATTTCAAGAGAGGGATATATTTAAAATTAAAGATTAAATAAAGTCAAACATTACTAATACAATTTTAAACATAGAATGGAATCATATAGCTAGTACGGAAGTCTTATGTAGCCGAAGATTAAGTCAAGGGATGTTGTAAGAGTTTCTTCTTTTTTTTTTTTAATCTAAACTAAAAAAACTGCTGAAATCTACAAACAATGCATCTAATGAAAGAACATTAGGGAATATTTCAGTACAAAGTTAGCGAAGAGTCGGCGAATCTGATGATAATACTAACCACGACTTTATAGGACTTATCTAAAGAAGCTGAGAAGGAATTTAAAGGAGAAGTAATAACTGAAATGATGGCTTTAGGCTTCTGATACAAGTATCAGAAGTCTTATAATCCCGGTTTGTCTGTCCGTCTGTGGACAGGTATCATTAGCACAACAATCACAATAATCGCAACAATTGCGCCTTTTGCATTCGCAACATACATATACATACATACATAGTTCTCTGCCAAGGGCAGGTCCTTCACTGCAAACCCAGCATTCTCCAATCTTTCCTATTTTCTGCCTTCCTCTTCGTCTCCACATAAGATCCATTTACCATAATGTTGTCGATCATCTGAAATCTTCTTCTGCCTCAACTTTTTTACCGTTCACCATTCCTTCCAGTGCATCCTTCATTAGGGAGTTTCTTCTCAGCCAGTGAGCCAACCAGTTTCTTTTTCTCTTCCTGATCAGTTTCAGCATTATTCTTTCTTCACCCACTCTTTCTAGCACAGCTTCATTTCTTATTTTGTCTGTTCATTTCACATGCTCCATTCTTCTCCATATCCACATTTCAAATGCTTCTAGTCGTTTCTCTTCACTGCGTCGTAATGTCCATGTTTCTGCCCCATACAATGCCACACTCCACACAAAGCACTTCACTAGTATCTTCCTTAGTTCTTTTTCCAGAGGTCCGCAGAAGATGCTCCTTTTCCTATTAAAAGCCTCCTTTGCTATTGCTATCCTCCTCTTGACTTCTTGGCAGCAGTTCATATCACCACTTATAGTACACCCTAAGTATTTAAAGTTATTCACTTGTTCCAATGTCTCATTCCGAATACTTATGTTTATCTTCTTTGTCTTTCTTCCGATAACCATAGTCTTTGTCTTATTTACATTTATCTTCATTCCATATTGTTCACAGCTGTCATTCAGCTGCAGTAGCATATCCCTTAGTATCATCTCCTCTTCTGCTAACGATGCCATATCATCAGCAAATCTTATGCACTTTATTCTTCTTCCTCCTACTATCACCCCTCCCATGTTCTGAAAACAATTCTTCACTAACTCCTCTAAGTAGATGTTGAACAGCGTAGGTTTTAGAGGGCATTTTTGTCGCACCCCTCTCCCTATTCCACTTCCCTCTGACAATTTTTCTCCTATCCTGACTTTGACTCGTTGTTTCATATAAAGATTAGTTATTAGCCTTATCTCTTTCCAATCCACACCAATTTTCTTCAAGATTTCCATAAGTTTATTCCAATCCACTCTGTCAAAAGCCTTTTCCAGGTCCACAAATACTGCATATATGTGTTTATTTTTTTTCTAGATATCTTTCGCCGATTGTTCGTAGCAGTCCAATTGCATCTCTCGTACCTTTTCCTTTCCTAAAACCAAATTGCTCTTCTTCCAACTCTCCTTCCACCTTAGAATATAAACGTCTGTTCAGTATTCGCAGAAGAATCTTCGCTGGATATAAGGCTGATAGTCCTGAACTCATTGCACTTCGCAACAATCACATTTATAATAATAACGAAATTAAAGCAATAATTCAACATAAATTAAACAAAATGACAAAATGAGCAAGTTCTTGAATAACTAGGGAACATTATCGCAGTTTAAGGGTAGATATGGAGGAATGAAATTTTGAGGAGCAATGAAATTTTCAGATGTTATGGTTTAACTTTGAGATAGCATTATTATATTTTCTTATACGTATCAGAAGCTATTGCGAAGCATTGTGATTGGTTTACTAATCGCTATCCCTACCTTGTTTATTTTAAGAACCACAAGTATTCAAAAAATTATAAGAGAACAAGTGTTCTCTTCCCATTGTAGTACCAACATCAGCACTTATTTTATTTCTGAGACAATATGTTAAAGAGAAGTCTAATTCCGTTAAGATTATCATTGGTAAGCTTGATGTAGTAATCATGAACAAAATACGAAAAAAATTCAGTAATGAATTACACATCAGAAATGTCAACAGCAACTAATTCTTAGTAAAAAAAAGCACAATAATATATTTTAAAAATTAGAATAATGCTATTGATCTTTGATTTTTACGGAATTGAGGTTACATATCGCCAAATTTGTAGGTTACACTTCTATACCTGTAAGCTACACCACAGAGACAATCCGAATGCCTTGGCTGTCAACTACAATCTTTTTTCCTTATTGCTATGCCATTAGCATACCCGGATCAAAACCTGCATTAATGGGTAAGAGATTTCAGAACATTACTATAATTATCACGTTTGCAATTCACTCATAAAGAAGCAATTTAATCAGATATGAGGTGGAAGGACGGAGACTTCTAATTTATTCATAACCCATCAATGTCAATTTATTTTATGCAAAAAAAGGATATTGTTATTAAAAAGTCTTTTTTTCCCAAAGCAAGCAATTAGTCGGTTACAATTTGAACAGAGATCATAGAATGAAGCACAAAGTTTCAAAATTACTACAATCTATCCCGTTACTCCAACATCTATTCAATCAAATAAAAAAGATAATAAAAAAACCGCATCTTGTATCAGTAAAAAAGGCGATGATTTATGGTTTATTCTTTTTTATTTTGTTGTGGAACCTATGATTTGAAAGAATTTCGAACTCATAAAACTGATCTAATTATCTTTAATTTTAGGGCAGGGCAAATGTATCAAAACAAATGTTAACATAAATGAAACTGCATTGACGTCCTAAGGCAAAGATTAATTTCAGAAAATTCTAGGGATTTCCAGCTTTGAAATTAGAACAATCACATTCCTACAATAAAACAGGGAAGTTCATATAATTGCTTAATTAACTTAAAGATTCGAATCAAGGATTTCAGAACACAGGATAAATTCAGATTGCAATAAGAGGGTTTTGTCAATTTCACTTTCTGTTAATTCATGTTTGTAAAGAATAAGGACACAATTCTGCTTAAACATCATAACCATTGTATTTACTGCAATAATTAAAGTTGTTTTACATTTGCGCAGACTGTTCTTTGTACGCAACTTGTAGAAGACGAAATAACACATAATCTAAGATCTTAGGACTACTGAGTTTATAATATTTCGTCCTTATCTTTTATAGGATGAAAATCCCAAGATGTTCCTACAACCTGTCGACATCCTTTTATTTTTCATTTCCAAACCATTCTCGCTATACAGACAATTGTTATCAACCCATGTCACATTCCTGTGTTGAACGCATCATTACAATCTTATTTATCTAACAATCTTATTGTAGTAATACAAAAAGGTTACACACAGGCTAAGACACATTAAAATGTATTTAAAAAGGCTAAAATTACAACATGCAATACTCGAAGACATTCATGACGGGGATGAAACATTGTAATTTTAGACTTTTTAAATATATTGTAATGTGTCTTACCATGTGTGTAAGCTATACTACAATTTTAGCAACAAGTAAAAGATTTTATTATAACAATCTTATTGTTAACACTAAGAAATGTTAAATAACATAATAATAAAAAATCTTTCACATTTACAACGTCTTCATATTATTAGCCTACATTATTCACAATGTTTATGCCTTTTTGTACTATTTCATGAAATAATCATGTATTTACTATTGATGACAAATTCCAATAACTGTGGTCAGCGAAGGAGAAAAGCTGTAGGTTCTTTGGATCTCAGAAAGTCTGTAGGGTCATGCCGATTTTATTTTTTTTTTAAGCTAAAATTTCAAAAAAAACCAAAAAAAAAAAAAACCTTAAACTTAAAAACCAGTAATTGCTATTGATTTGTCTAGATTTCTTTACTATAACATTCTAGTTCCCTCATTAAACAAGACGGAAGTTGTCATTTTATTTACAGGAAATGGAATGAGGGTAACGGGTGCAAAGACATGACCATCTAGTCACCAGTTTACCCTTGTTACGAAGCTGGTAATATATTGAAAACCCCCTCCTTTCCTAGGTTTTCTTATTGGTTGTTCTAGTTGAATTGTCGTACATTGTTAAATTTAACTACAATTCAAATAATTAGGTGTCTGACGTTTAAAATATATAAACATGGACATAAAATCTTGTTTGCATTAAAAGATTAGGACGACTTGCTTCGAGCAGCGTCTTAATGCTAAATTAGAATTATCTGTCTTAATTAGAACACAATTCTTCAGACCTGTGGGTTCGTGACAAATGGATACTTATTTAAGTTAAACAGATGCTAAGGGCGATTTGATGTACAGTAATCACTGAGATCGACTGTACAGTCGGTAATTGCTTACTGAACTGATCGCCCGTATTAAAACAAGATAATTTGTATTAAATATGTCTGAAACTAATTGAGGAGACATTCATGACCGCATTGAAGAAATTAAGGGGTAATTTTTGAGTGAATCACATTTCAATTAATTTTAAAGCAGAGATATTTGAAAGATAAACAAGCTATTTGAAATACATTTATTTAATATAAAAAAAAATAAAATATGGAAGACGGATTCTCTATTGCTAAAACAACGACTCCATAAGCTTTAGAAAATTTGTATTATGGTGTAAATACTGATTGCAATCTTGCAAGGAACTGATATTTCTCAAAAATAAATTACATATCATTAATCTTAATGTTATCAAAAGAAAGGACCGAATTTTTATTTTTTTTTATTTTTTTGTTTTTGAAAATAAAAGTTTATTTAAAGGAAAGTAAGTAAAATTAAGGATTATGCATTTGCAAATTAAATAAAAAAGCTGCTCTAAAAAATTATTTATTATTTAAAATTAGCGAAGAGATTTGAAATCCCAATTTCTTTTACCACTGATTGCTGTGGGTATCGTTTAAATAGCTTAAATATATTTAGTTTAAATGTTTTTTTAAATATTTAATTTTTTTGAAATTTATTAATGTTTTAAAAATATTTTTAGCTTAAATTTATTTATTTATTTATTTAGTTTTGTCTGAAGAACGAAGTTATTCGGTTAAATCAAATGCAAAATTTTGGAGTTAATTCCTAATAAATAAGATTGGATTATTATTTACTAGTAGTTATTTAATTTCCATTAATTCGTGTCTGTTGTATTGTTGTTGTTATTATAGCAATTCTCTATTTATAATTTTTAGAATCAGTGACCAGGAATATAAATATGAAAGAAAGAAAGAAACTTGATTAATTTTCCATATCATCATCCTACATTATTTCTTTCCTAACTTACATGTTTGTTTTTTTTTAATTCTTTTCTAATTTTTGGAGAGAGGAGGTTGCTAGCCCCTCCCTTGACACGACTGTGTTTAAAATAAAAGAGCATTTTTAATACATAGTTTATAATTCAGTTACTAGAAATGTTGCTATCAAACGTATGTATGGTCTGTTCAAAATACAGTCGAACTCGCTTATAACGAGCCCTGATTTAACGAGAATCCGGATTTAACGAGGAAATCGGAAATACGTGGTTGGTACAATGGGAGAAGAACTCGCTTTTAACGAGCAAACCCCGGTTATAGCGAGCAATATTTTTGTGATTCATAAAATTTCTATTGACTTCCACCTCTCCAGCTCAGCTAAACTCAACTTTTTTCGAAGCCAGGGGTGTAAATGACGATGTTTATTGGGCCACGAGTCTTCTCCGAAGAACAATAACACAAGAAAGAGACAATAAGACAGTTCAAAGCAAATTAACCAACTTCTTTTGTACTGGACAGAAATAAAAAAAAAAATAAAGTAAGTACTGTATATATAATATAGTAAGTATGTATGAATTTTTATGATTTTTTTCACAAATCCCGTTTTTAACGAGCACTCTGTTATAACGAGGAAATATCACGGTCCCTTCGCGCTCGTTATAAGCGAGTTCGACTGTATATGGAATTGAACTTACCTTAGTGAATTCAATCATTTAAACTCCTTTATAAACTTGCCAGAAAACATGGTTATGTATCATTCCTCAAATTTCTATCCACGACGATACGAAAGCTTTTACAGTATTTCCTTACAGTTTTTCTCTTGGACATCAGGGATGTAATGTATAGCAATTAATATTATAATATATTATTATTATTATATCGAAAAAGTTTCAAACCAAGGGTTTCCCCAGCGAAGACAATATGGCGGGTCAAGGACCAAAGCACATATTGCCAAGTGTAAAAAAAAAAAAGTTTGGAAGAATAGTTAGGGATGTGTGCTTGTGTCCATAAATTTCCTAACTATGCGTGTTGTGTTGAGTACTACAGCCTTCTGCAGTTGTGGCTAAGTATTTTTATGAAGTCCTAGTGTGCTGAGACTGTGGTGCAATGTGTGAGGCACCAGACCAGTAGCGGACAGGATGATGGGTACAACACGTACTCGTTCCTGCCTCCACTGCTTCTGGAGCTCGTGTGCTAGGTCTGTGTATTTACTTATCTTGTCAGCGTGAGTTTTCTGCATGTTCTTGCTGATGGGAACTGCAATATCAATGAGATAGGTCTGTTTGTTGACCTTATCAACAACTGTGATGTCAGGTCTGTTGTGATGTATGGTTTTGTCTGTGTGAATAGGGTGATCCCAGTACAGCTTATGTGAGGGTGACTCTAGTACGCTTTATGGTGTGTACTTGTAGTATGGGACCGTGTTCTTAATAAGTGAGTATTTGTGTGCTAGCTGTTGATGAACGATCAACGCTACCTGATTATGTCGGCGGAGGTAGTCTGTTTGGGACAGAAGGGGACAGCCAGATATTATTTATTATTATTATTATTATTATTATTATTTAGCAACAAATTGTCACTGATATTGGATTTCTTTCTTTCTTTTTTTGTTATATATTTACATAAGAATGTTATATACAAATAATAATTTTCCTTTCATATTCCAACGGCGCTCTATCAAAAATCCTTTGGTTTGAGATTATTTTTTTTAAAAAGAAAAAAAAAATAGATCGATTCATTTATATTGAGATCATGGGCAATTTCTCCTTTCTCGAATCACTAATTTAATAAGTGAGAGCTTGACGTAGATATATTAAAATACATTTTTATTTTATATTCTTATGCTGTTTTATTAATGGTGTTTTCCTCTGTGTATTTACAATTCCTTTTCTTCTTTTGTTTTCATACTTTTTGTAACTTCTATTTTCAACATTTATAGTCAAATTTACGGTTTACAATTTTTAGACTTGAAGAAAGGAATCTCAGGAATCTTCAAGTTACAATTTAGGGCATCGCATATAAACAAATAAAATAAATCCTACATCATAAAACCAGCTTTTGGAATGTTATTACTCAGCCCAACGATTCATTTAAAAATTAAAAAAAAAACACCATTTAACCCTAAAATTGGTAAAAATAAAAATCATCTGTAGCAATGCTTAAGTATCTTTCATTTTAATTTCAAAAATATAGCCATACACCTGTTTAAACAAAAGTGCATTTATACAATTGTAAATTACAATACAAACGCAACTAGTTTCTCCACCGAGAGGTGGCATTCTCAAGCTTAACTAATGCGGTTGCAATGAATAATGTAAATATTTTACGTGTACTGAAATATCTTAATTTCAAAAATATAGCCATACACCTGTTTAAACAAAAGCACATTTATACAATTTTAAATTACAATACAAACGCAACTAGTTTCTCCACCGAGAGGTGGTATTCTCAATATTTACATTTTACATTTTACACGTAAAATATTTACATTATCTTTCATTTTTCAATGAATTCTTTTTTTGTTATTATTTACCAAAATTTGTATAAATATTTATCAATATTGTTGTCTTTTCAACCAATGTATTACATTAAAAACGCACTACAATTTTATTTTTATTTTAATAAAAAAAATCTATTTTAGGTCACGAGTCCACACAGAACGACTTAATATACTTTAATTAATATTTTTTTAATGAGTTTTGAGACATAATTTAAACCAAATTTCTTGTGATTAACTTTTTTTGTCTTTTCCTTATTCGCTGACCGTCTTTTGTTTTTAATTCTCACACACTTTGGTTAATGGAAGACCTTCATAGGGCATTTACGAAGTGCAAAAGATTATCTCTCTAATCCTAGTGGAAGTCAAGTGTTTTCGTGTAGTAATAATTATCTTCTTCCTTGAACAGACGGGGATTAAATAATAAAAGTAGATTTGATTTCCACTGATTGGAAGTGAACGGAACTGGAAATTGTTTTGGTATCTAAAGGGGTCAGGCGGCTCTACTATTGCTTAGAGGGAGGAAGCCAAATAAAACGGAAAAGAGGAGGAAAAAAAAAATAGAAACCTGCCATAATGACACTGAATGGACCAGCTAATTATAATAATAATGACCAAGTTATATTTTTCCAGTGGATGTTACCTAGATTTCAGTAGAGGAAAAAAAATTATGATATAGTACTCTCACTTTTGATGCAACCTAGCTGTTCACTGCAGCGTAGAATCACGAACAGCCGAGTCCACGGTCGCCCCTGAAGCCTCTGCTGCGAACTATGGATACTTTATCGTAATAGGCCTAATTCAATAATAAATTCTAATTATCTAATAAAAACTTAGACTAGAAGCACTCGCTAGCAAAGTAACCCTCTGAGAAAGCTGATCATTGTTGTATTTGAATTATTCATATATAGTTTTCCTTTTTTTAGCGGTATAAAGTGTATTGCAAAAAGTATATTTTGAAGAGCACTTGTACGTAAAAAGAAATGTCAATTTAATGTTATGTGAATTTGAATTTGCAATTCAGTCTGCAGATTTAGAAAAAAATATTGAATAGAAAATTTGAAAAATTAATATCAAGAAAAGTTTCTACAAAAACTTAAAATTTTCAGTTATCAATTTAAATGTGATTTGAAACGTTGTCCTGTCATTATATTTATACAATGTGCTGTTGCTTTAAATCTTTGTATTGTTTTGAATTTTGCTAAATAAGTGTAATAAGTTGCTGTATTGAAAGACTGAAATAAAATTAATTTCATTTATAATTTAAAAACACTTTGAACTTGGTCGTATTACTTTTTCATCACAACCAGTTACCAATGATCAAAGCAGATTAGGTACAGGGTAAAAGAAACGAGTGAACAGACAAATAAATTCCACTAATATCAAGAAAAAGTGTAATACCTGGCTATATATATCACAAAGCCTGTTATACTGTCAATGCTTACAAATCTCTGCTTATGTCTAAGGACATCCTCCGAAACCTAAAGGATTAAAATATAGAAAACTGATGCCAAAAAACGAGTACCCACATTCCCGTCGTTACCATCAAGGGATGATTGAACAGCTACAATCCGACAAATGTGTGTCTTCCAAAATTAGCCGCGATAGTTAGGGATTCAATGTTTGAAGAGACCTTAGCGCTAAGACACATTTCCCTCAGTTTGCTTTGACAGGATGATCCATTAATGATTCGACTTAATGACAGACTTCTTTTTAATCTCAAAATTTCGGTTGTTCCGTTTTCTGCTTAAATTAAGCAATTATAGTTTCATATCAGCATATATTAGATATAGAAATAATAATAATAGTCCATTAATAATAAATATCTTTCAATTGAAGTTGAAACAACTTTAAAAACTTAAAGGCAATAGAAAAAGAGTCATTAAGATAATATTTAAACAAGGTAGGGATAGTGATTAGTAAACCAATCACAGTGTTTCACAACGGCTTCTGAGTTACCTTTACTTTAGAACAGACTGTGCCGGGGTGGTCTAGAAAATGCTCGCGCGAGTCTGTTTGCGACCCCATGCTATCTTACCCACCCCTATTTATATGGAATAATCGTCATTCTTAACTCAAACCTTGTTAATACACTGAATTCCTGATAATGATTAAAAAAAAAAAAAAAAAAAAAAACTTAAGTTGGGAAACTGAAAAGATTTAAAATGGAGAGAAAAAAATGAAAAAAAAAATTCCCATGAGGGGATCGAACCCACGACCTTCGCGTTATTAGCACGACGCTCTAACTAACTGAGCTAACAGGCCACCTACAACTGAGCTAACAGAAGCCGTTGCGAAGCATTGTGGGATATGTGTCCACAGACAGACAAACCAGGGATATAAGGCATCTTTCAGAAGCCTAAAATTAAATAACTCATAAATGAAATTCATAATATTAAATTAGACGAGTTACCGACCATGAAACTTTTTATATTGTTACGGTGATCAACTATTCAATAGTTTTTGTAGCTTTGTTGTTGGGACAAACGATATGTCTGACATTAGCTGAAGAAAAATTATAATTTTTTTCTGCAGAGCACATCGTGAACTTCCTAGATACACTTTTTCTGGGATACTTTTCTGGCTAAGAATGATAATGCTTTTGATTCACGACAGAAATCAATATCATCAGAGTATGAGAGGTAGATGATATGTAATATAGGAGGAGAAAAATAAACAAAATAAAACTACATCTTATGCAGATATTAATCCAGGTACTGTCAGTTATAATGTGTAGGGTCTATTTTACTTACATACGAACGAAGTAATATATTCTAATTTTAATTCAGCGTTAAGGATTATTAAGAAAAACAATTATTATTTTGTTTTTCTTAATCATTTGCAACAAATTCTTGGTCAACTTTTTACAAGAATATGTGGTTTGTGTTTTTTTAAGAAATTTGAGCTATTGGGATGAATTTTACAAGTAATCAATTATAAAATCAAATATTGACATATATAGAAATGTAGTAATTTTAATCTTATACGAAGTGCAGGAACTGTTTTCAATAATAGTTGTTATGAAGAGTATATACTCTTTGTAGATACTTCACGTACTGTCTGCTTGCAATGTTGCCCTACTAGTATTAACCTTTCAATATTATAGTAAATAAAAGCCTCTATTACCTCATTGTAATAATGAATAGAATATATGGTTATGTAACAGAAGCAAAATCTCATCTGTTATAATTGTTAACAAGATAACATCAGGTATATTTGAAATTATACTACACAGTTTTAAGAAAAAAGAATGTTACTCATACACAAAAAAAAAATTGAAATTTATCTCAGAACAATTAAATCTTGAGTATTCTGTTATTAAAGTGAAAAAAATAAAGAAACTGCAACATTGTCGTAACTATTGCAATAGCTGTAAACATGCCTAACAACTATTTTTACACAAACAAACACAGGGAGATAAAAGCAGGTCTTGGAATGTTTATTTTTATACAGTGTTTATATTAAATCTTGCTGTTCATATTCCACCTGAATCTAGGTCTTCTCTTCCCACTATCTGCGATTGATGCTTACATAGTGGAAAATTACATAAGCCTAAAACGTGATCTTGGACTACAATAACATTTCTCGCACTATATTTACTCGAACCAGTTGAGAACCAGATTAATATCAAAGATAATAGCGATACTTCATTTTCTTATGACAATAATTTATATCCTGAATTTAAAATAAACCTTACTGATTATCCGCAGTGGTTATAGTAATGATTTCTGCATAGGAATTCAGAATGGTAATTGTATTTAATAGGTGCTAAGAAGATAATAGTTATTTCAACAGCTTCCTCTGCCTTGAATTATAGTAGCTTCCAGGTATGTTAACGCCTGCTCACTGAAGTAAGGATCAGGTTATTTTAATTTTTTCTTAACCGTTATTTACTGCAAAGAATTCAGCTGAAAGATAACCAAATAAGGCATAACTACATCTTTTAAATTTGAAAGATGCAAATTAAAATTTGCAACAATCTTGGCTATTGGAAATGTTAATGTTTCTAGTAAATAAGAACTGAAATCTAACTAGGCTACTTCGCAACTACAACGCTATTACGTTTCAGTAATATTTACATCATTTACAGATTTGTATAGTAAACTTCAAAAACATCTACAAACTGTTGTTTGTCTTCTAATAATACAGTAAAATTCTTTCCATTCGTCATAACAACTTTCAAAAATTTTTATTTGTAACTTTAAATATTTATTTTATTTATTTAAAAGCTTTCTGTTTTGTGTTATTTGTGTGAATATATATTTGAAACCGAATATAAGACAAGTTTCAGTTAAAAAAATGAATTAAATAAAAAAAATTAATAAAGAGCAATAATAAATTTACTATTTTTAATTTATTTACTAAATTTCAGCAAATTTGATTAATAATGAATATTAATTAAAGCATAACTAAATCTCCCTAAATATATCAAGGCAACTGTATTTTAAATAAATTGAATAAACACGTTTGAGAACAACGTAATTAATATTTCCTTCTAAATAATTGATGTTAAACGATGCTATTTAAAAACTAATGTCTAGAATAATTAAATCACTTAATGACAAAATATGTCTTTTCTTTGATTCTATAAATGAAAGCAATTAAATACTCAAGGCATTTAATTTAAATATGCATCATAAATATTAAATCGAGTGAAATTAAAATATTTTTTTTCTCCGGAGTCTTTGAAAATTGTGCAGAAATTCAATTGAAAATTTTGCAGCTTAAGTTTGTTCGCGTGCCTAATTATTTTAGAAAACCAATTCAATAATTTATTTATTCATTTTACTTTATTTTTTATGTTATTAATGTTAAAATTCTAATTTTTGCTGAAGAATGTTTAATTGATGCCTTTAGTAAAAAGATTTTTGAATCTGCAAGTGTAAATCAAACAGTATTTGACAGAACACAGGCAGCTACATTTATATTCTTTACAGTCGGACCTCTATTTAACGAACCTCTATTTTGCGAATTTCTCTATTTTTGCGAACTTTTCTTTGGAACCAAGAACATTTTGCTAATTTCTTCGTAAAATAACCTCCAAATAGCGAAGTGCATTTTCTATTTAACGAACTTTTTCGAGTTACCTATTTTTTTTTTCTCCTTGAAATGTTTTTATTATTAATATTTCCTTAGAGAAAATGAAAGAAATGTGGATACAGCTAAGGGAAAAAGAAGAAATTAACGATGATGTGCTGATTGATGATTATCTTTCACTTGATTTTGAAGTTGAGACCTCGGAAACACTAACTGAATCGGATATTTTGGACAGTGTGAAAAATAAAAACAATACAGCTATGAATTGCGATGAAGATGATGAAAATGGAAATGATCATGATGAAGAAATCAAAAAAACCTTCGTATGATGAAATGCTAAAATCATTTGAAACAATCCGACGCGGATTACAATTTGAAGAAAATACTGAAGGGGTTTTTGGTGCATTGCAAAGATGCGAGACATACTAAGAGCGAAAACACTTTTTCAAAAAAAAAAAAAAAAAAACTCAGTCAAAATTAACAAGACTTTATTAGTAAAATTTAAGTATGCATGTGGTAATGTATGTTTATGTCATTAAAATTATTACTTTTTTAATAATATTTATTGTTTATGTATTTTAAATCTATTTTATATAGTTTAAAGTAATTTTAAAAGGTGAATCTCTATTTAACGAATTTTCCATTTAACGAACTTTTTTTCGGGATTTAGCGACTTCGTTAAATAGAGGTCCGACTGTATTTACAATTTATCAAAACAGGATTTTAATCCAATATTCTGCATTTTTACCGCTTCCCATTTTGCAACTTCAGCAAAAATTAAAACACAGTCGTAAAACAGAGCCAGAATAATTGATACGATTTTCGTCGCCTTCTGCAAGTCAGAGTATCAATTAATAGGTGATTTTTCTGAAATTTCGGATGCAGAAGCTCCTTTGCAAAGGGATTTACGCTCAATAAATCCTCTCCTTAACGATAATTTAAAATCAGGATTAAGATATTATGTCAAATTTATACATTAGCAGTGGGGTGAAATTAAAGAAAAAATAACAATAAAAACCAGTCACCGGCAACCAGCCGTGTTATTCAGTCTCGGAAAGAGAGAAAAAATGTGGAACAGTAAAAGAAAACAGAAAATCAGAAAAATATAGGAGAAGGTGAACCGAGACGAGCGACACAGCTTATTACATAGAACTTTTAAGAGAAAGGTTTTGGAACAATTCCTATAGAAGACAACAACGCCAAGTGGGACACGAAAAACTTACAAGAAAAAAAAACCGGGTTCCAAGTATGCCAAGTGAATCCGACCATGTCTCCATTCGGCTTATTTACTTCACTTTCAAACATTTTGCGGCTATTTAGCATAAAACTGCCAGAAATGGAAACGGGGAGGTTCTATTATTAAACAGAACTCAATAAACTGGAAAGGACTTTTTTAGTTCTTTTTTTTTTTTTGTTCTTTTTCTTTTACAAAGAAGCAAAATTGTTTCGGAGGAAAAATAAAATAGAAGTTAAATACAGATATGTTATTTATTTATTTTTTTTATTTTGTCTTTAATTTAAACTCTAAAAGGCTTAAGAAAAAAAAAAAGTTTGTGAATTTTTTTTTAATACCGTAAGTTTAACGTGTTTTTAAAACATAGTTATGGAGATAAATGAAGATAGTCAACACAGTAATTAGTCTTTTAAAACATATGTTAAGAATTAATAAAAGAAGCTACATACATATTGGAAGATTTCGGACCCTTTTGCAGAGCCCCTTGTCAACTTAAGTTACTACTTTTTATTCCTGAACCAAATTATGTAACAATTTTGGTTGACAAGGGGCTCTGCAAAAGGGTCCGAAATATCCCAATATGTATGTATTTTCTTTTATTAATTCTTAATATATGTTTTGAAAGACTAATTACTGTGTTGAATTTTTTTTAAACTTTTTTTTTCGTAAGCAGAGATGGAGCTAGTGACAAAAATATTTCTTGTTAGTTTATATCCAACTAAATCATCTGATATTCTAACCCTTCAAGAGGAATATATAGAAAAGAAGGATGTATTATTTCTTTTATCCTTTTATAAATTTCTTCGCCAATTTTACAAGTTCAAAAAAAAAATTACTTTACCGTTTGCATCGTGTTTTCGGAGAATCTAACATTTCAATAACTTAGTTAATAAGAGGTCCTTTTCTAATGGATTAAGCAAGCAGAAAAATAATTAAAAAACCTTAAACTACTGTTTAATATAAGAATAAGATTCTCTTACACAGATCAAACTGTATGATTTTTTAATCCACATTATATTCGTATTTCAAAGCAAATAATGAGAAATTGAGCTTTGGCCTTAACTCGTCTAACTGTCAACTAATCATTCACTTTATCATTACAAGAAATAATTAGTTTATGTAGAAATATGTATTAGCCTTAATTAAAATGTGAATGAAAAATTACATCTTACCGTAGATATTGCGAATGTTTATGTGATTTGTCGACTGTTGGCTTGTAGGTATTTTGAAAATGATTAGATGTTTGTAATATTAAATAAACTTAAGTGTAAATATTATAAGCTTACTATAAATAAATAATGCTTTTAAAAGCTCTTCCTTTCTTTTGGTCTCAAGCATCGAATCACACTATTAACTAAAAATACTGAAATGTGTATTTGAGTTATAAATATTATTATTTATAATAATATAATTATTATTCGATTTCTGCTTTGATTTCAGCAATCAAAATTTAAAATAGATACACGAAAGTAGCAATAAAAGCATTAGAATTTATATTTTTGATTCTGAATCTTCCTGGGCACTACATCAATGCAACAGAAGACAAAGCTTTCAAACAGACTTTAAAAACTTAAAAAAACATAAAACAAATTTCGCAAAAGTATGAATTTCTTATAATAATCATTTTTCACTTCACTGTTTTCAGGTAAAGTTTAACTTAACTTTTTAAATTTAAAACCTCATAAAGTACTATTGGTGTACACATTTTAAGACAAAAATCAAATAAATAGAATAGAATTGGTGAAGTTTTCTACAGAAAAAAAAGTTTTTCTTCAATTTACCGAGGATGTCCAAGGACATTTCAGCTACATTTTCAAGAAACAGGTGATTCAACTTAATCCTAAAATGCTCAAGATAAGAGAAGACATATTTTATTTTTATTAATTTTTGAAGGCTTTGCAGGCATTTTGATAACGTTTATGTTTTATTTTATAAAATGGACTTTTAATTCTAATTAAAATCTAATGTTTCTAAGTTTCAAAGAAGCTAATGGTTTTCTCTTAAAATTGCAAATTTTACAATGTAACCAATAATTTAAAAAAAGTTCCTGTTACAGACTTCCTAAAAATATGGAAATAAAAACTCCGGAAATAAAATCAAACGCCGCAAATAAAAACAATAACACACATTTATTTATTCTGCTGAACCATTTCTTCCTGACAAATTCACTTTCAGTTACGTAATTTACTTGTAGAAAAATTAGTCTCCATTAACTTCGAAAATCGTAAATATGACATGTTTAGGCAGTAGAGCATAAGTAATTAATTTCTGAGGTTTTCGGAAATATTTTGAATAAACATTAAAAAGGAAAGGCTTGTAATTATCGTAAACAAATGACACCAATTTCGAATGGTTCTGTGTTAAAAATACCATAGTGCGTAGCCTGACCTCCATCTTAGAGTGTGCGTGTAATAGGCTTTCGCTGAACACAACAGTACGTACCCAACCGAATCGAGGGTCAAGTTCAATGGGTTTTGTTTTTTTACCACTATATGGTGCTTGAGCACAATGAGGTGATGAGTAATAATTCCCACGTTATTCACTTTCTCCATTAAAGATAGTTAACGCGATGAAAACCAAGGTGTTTTTTTTTGGATGAGATATTGGTAAGACCCTAGCGGGTCTTGACCAACAGAAAAAAAATTAATGGAGTGTGAACAAAGTGATATAATTGTTCAACAATCAATGGCTCAAGGGAAAATAAAAAAGAAGAAATTTAAGCAAATTTATCTTTAAAAAAAAATTACAAGCAGCTATTACCGTTAAAAAACATTAAAAGTTGTAAAAGTGACTAAAACCAATGCCAAAATACTTATTTACTGGATAGTCTGTTAAATCTCCTTTAGCAATAAATGAGTCTATTCTTAAGACATTAAAAAAAAAAATATGTTTAACCTAAAGAATTTTGCTACTTATTGTAGGAAAATGTTAGGTTTTAATATTTATTTTAAATTCTCAAAAATAAATAAATGAAACTTAAAGTATTAAGAGCCACATTACATGGATACATTTAGAATGAAATAAATGCAGAAATTGAAGAAATGAGCATTTTCAATTGATTTTAAGAATCTTTCAGAGTTTATTGATTATTCATTATTTTAATCCATATCTGAAAAAATTTTCAGATTCCAGAAAGTTATAATTTGGAGAAGATTTCAGGATATCACCGACAAAATCTTATCATGGGATTGGTACTAACAGTATACGCTTCCTAAGGTACTTCAACATTTTTATGGATACTGTTCGCGTAAATAGTTTCATCTTAACATGCTCAAATAATTAAAAAAAAAAGCGTAAAAAACATCCTAAACAAATGCGTGTCCACCAAGATCGTCAATCCAGAATTCCAATAAATAATTGTGGGATTACAAAATTTGTTTATTACGAAAAAACTTCTACTAGCGATATTTCGCAGGGCAATAACCTTTCCCGGCTTCTTTAAGGCTACATTTTGAAAAAAAAAATAAAATCAAGAAAGTTATAACAAAGAATAAATGTAATACAACTACAATTAGATTCATTGTTGGATTCCTGAGGATGACTTACAGCAAACAGTCAGCCTCTTCTTCCTCTGTCAAGTCAACATTTCGTAGTTATGGCGTTTCTAGCCTAAGATTTTTAACAATTTCATCACTTTTTAAACAGTCAGAACCGATATTTGGGCGTCAATTTGAATACATAGATTGATCTTTTTAAAACCTAAGTATTTTAGGTTAAAATATTGGTAATTCATGTCTTTTATATATATTGACTCCTTGTACTGGGAGACTCCTTATACTATTATAACTTATAAAAACGTTATTCTGTCTGTCATTCTGTCATAAGACTAATTTTTTTTCAATTTTGTGACCAAACTGTAAGAGATTAGATTGGTCATGCAAATGTAGATAAAATGTAGATCTTTTTTAAGACAAACAAAATACTATAAAAATCTTTCAAAAAAATTTTTTGGTTTCCAAGATGTCGCCTTTTAAAGGGTCAAATTTTGACTTTTTTTCAATTTAAACGAAAAGTATAAAAGTTGAAGAGAACATTATATTGAGAAAATGTTGGTATTTGAAAGTTCTATCGATCGATATATCAGTCATTCACAAACGTTTCTGCCTTTGCAAGATACAGTACATGCAAAAATGTGTGTGGCGCCAACCCGCAATACACCTGAGTTAAGCGGAGAAGGCCACAACGAGCTGCGAAGTCGTATATTCTCCGATCTCAATATTAATTTGTTTAATAAATAGAGTTTTTTTTCAATGCTGTATATGCAAGGGTTCCGGAGCGAAGCGACGATACCCGGCTAGTACTTTGAAAATTGCAAACAAATAAGCACAATATAATATCACAATTTCTCAGCTTACATCAGTTCTATTGTTAAATTCTGTTTTAATGATATATAAACTAATAAGTAAGCAACAGGTAAATAGTTCATAGCTTATTTTAAAACGTTTTACATTTTGATAATTTTTATTACAAAAATTCTCCATATTAATAAAATATGATTCCATAGTAATCGTAGGACTTTGACAAAAAAGAGATGAAATGAAAAAGAAATTGAAAGAGGGAAAGCTAAAATCTGCGAAAAATAATGTAAGAAAAATTGAAATATCTGAAAAAGAAAGCCAACATCAAAGGAAAAACTATATACAAAGTTTTAAGCAATTAAAGAGGACGGTAACTCAAACGATAAGCACTTGTCCGTGGTTTGTAGGAGCTAAGTTCGATCTCTGATAATTTTTGGCGGTTTTCGCTGGTTGTTTTTGCTCCAAACGAATTCTAGGATTAAACGGACCCTCGCTACCATGGATACTAGATTTCAAAGATTAAGACGAACAAGACCTTCTACTTCTATAGGTTGTTCCAATAAAATATATACACACTTTTGATTTATAATAAATCAAAGTGTGTACACATTTTATTGGGACGCCCTGTACTTCGTTACAATGACGACAGCATAGCCTGTAAACCTCATCCTCGTATGTTTTCAGCAATACTAGAAATTGAAATTCTCTGGACAACCTCAACTGCAGAGAAATAAAATTTCCCTTTTTACTTTTATTAGTTATTTATTTTATTTTTCAAATCTTAAATGTTATTGTTATCTAGTCTCTTAAGATACGTGTTGCGTACGTTGAAAATTACAAGAGACATAAATGCTAGATATCTTGAAACAGTAAGACGTTGAAATTCTTGAAAAAAAAAACCTTTTCTCTTACAACAAAGTAGAATAAAACTAACATAATAACACCTACAGCAATGCATAATAATCCACCTACCTAAGGTGGATGAAAATGAATCTTGAAAAATGTAGAACAATTCCCAAATATCAAGGAAATTGCAGATTAAGAGAGCAAAGCCGCCAAAACCCATTCCAACTAATTGGAAAAAGAGAGATTGAATGAAAAATACTAAAGAAAAAAAAAAAGAAAAAGGATTACAGCGACTTAATGAATAGCCTTCTTTATGGGTGTCAGGAAAATAGTAATAATGTTACGTGGGAATTGGCAATAGGGAAACACAGCTAATGCCAACCTTCTACCTTCCTTTGGCTTTCAGTGATGGGTGTCCTGACCTCGATCCTGATTCCAAACAAAATAAGAAAAGAAAAGTAACAGCAAATGAGGGGTCAGATTTTATAGTTATATCTTTCTTTTAATGTGTCGAAGCAACCTAATAAATACGTTGTGTTTCTGTATTTTTGGTTTCCTTAAAACTATTTCTTATATTAAAAAAAAGAATGAAATAAAATAAAAAGTATTTATTATAGAAAAAGAATGAAATGGGTCAGAACCAATCAACTGAAAGCTATTTCAGATTTAAAATGTATTTTATAATTTGCTGTAAACTATTTTTTCATATAAGTTTTTAAAAATTGTAGGTTTTACTTTCATTACAATGAATTGCTTTGTTCAAGAAAAACAAATTCTGTGAAAAAAGATGAAAGACTTCAAAAACAGCGTTTCAAAATGTATTTGATTATAAATAATAAGAAAAATAATAAATATAGACTATGAACTTTTATAAGATAATATTCTGATAAAATTCTATGTTAAAAATAACTTCAAATTGATACATTAAACAGTAAAAAAATTGCAACAAATTTGTATGTAGTACTATAACAACACGTGATAGCGACACGTGATCCCTCCAAACCTTTAATAAATAATTTAAATATAAAAGAAAACAGTTAATATTTCATTTATTTTGAATTTCATTTTAATATTATTATCAAAGAACTGTTCCTTATATTTAGTATTTAAAAATGTGCTTTGGCAATAACTTATAAGTAAATTTCATATGAAGAGTTAATCTGAACCCCTAGGACTGGTTAAAATTCACTAATAAAGATTCAGTAAATCTTTAAATGCTTTCTTAAATTTAGCATTTTTTTTTTTTTTTACTTTAAGAATTAATCATGGCTCATGTCATTGACTGTCAATAATATTAATTGACCCATTAATTTATTGGATAATTTATTGAATTTGCTTTCGTATTGCATTATTAATACATTATGCAGTTTAACAAAAGAGTTAATATTTTTTTTTAATTCATTTCGAAAATTTACATTTCAATCTACCTGTGATGTAGATACTCTGAGGGTTAAGTGCAACAATTACATATAAATTAACTACGAAAAAACATAAGAAAGAGAATAAAACAATAGTTCTTTTAATTTTATAAATTATTTTTTTTAAAATTATTTTGTCGCTGATTATTTTTTGTATTAAAAGATTTTTTAATTTAAAAAAAAATCCATTTGGTTAATTCGTTTCAATAAAATCCTGTTCGAGTTTCTAAGGCCACAGTTATTTTGTGGAAAAAAAATTAAAATAAAAAAAGGAAAAAAGCGAATTTAATTTACTAAAAAGAATAAAAAAGATGTAATAGTTTGTAATAATTGTAATTATTGTGTAACAATAAAATCTATCTTAATAATTTAACTTGCAATTCAACTTTAATTAACAAATTCATTAAATAATCTTTCTAAATCTATAAATACTGAAGGAAGAAGAACAGGAAGAAAACCCAGTGAACAATCTTCAGTGCATATTTTTTTTTTCTTTTTTAAAAAAAATAAATAGAAAGAAAAAAAAAACTGCTACAAATTTGAATTCACAGGTGATCTATGCAAATAGATTATATGTTGAAATCAAAAAAAAAAAAAATCTTAAGATCGTTACGCAAATATAAAAATCCAAAATTAATCAAATACATCTTTGAAGTAGAGAATAGAATAAGAAATCACCAATTGTTAAAAAGTCTTTATAACAATCTTTGGTGTGTTTGGTGACTTCTTATTCTATTAAATGCAATTTTAACTCACGTTCAGTTTTTATCTGAAATAGAGAATGTGTTAATCATTTTTTTTAGACTTAATTATTACAACTACTATCTTTTAAATATATATATAAAGTTAGCAAATTTTAAAAGAGCTTAAAAAATATTAATAATTTAAAAGAAAAAAATGTAGAAAGTTGCCTTTAACAAAAATTTTTATAAGGCATCTATACAGATATATCATTTAAAACAAAAAAAAATATTAAATAGTGTTTATAAAATACGTTGTGTTTTAAGTTATTAAAGCACAACATATTTTATTATATAATAAATTTATTTGATGGAATTTGCTTATATAATTTATGTACATTTTGTGTTGGAAAATTCAAATACTTTTCTGTAAAAATAAGTTTGTAAAGAAGATTGAATTGAAATAAACAATAAATTTTCATTTTCTTTTAGAGTTGTAGATGTTTCACTGAAAATAAACAAATGAAAATTGGAAATAAAGATTTCACTATCAACCATAGTTGGTAGAAAAAAAAATTATAAATAATTATATAGATCTGAGAATGATGGGTTGAAGACTGCTTTCTTTTTTTATAATGAATTTTTTTTTTAGTAACATTTAGCCAGCTGTTCATGCATCGCGTCCTTTAGAAAAGCGTAATATTAACATGACAATTGTGTGGAATTTTGAATAAGTAAATGGAAATTACGCTAAATGAGAAAGAAAATTATTACATAGAAACAAAAAAAAATATATAAACGGAATTATAGAAATGGAATTCTCGAGTTCATATAATACAGAATGCCTTGATCAACCAAGCATTGCGAGAGGAAGCCATTTTTTGATAAGTTAGAAAGTACTTTTGTTTGATCTCTTTCGTATGCACCGCTTACGTTATGAATGACAATGTTTCGAGTTATTATTGTTTAGGGTTTTTTTTCCGTCCTTTTTTATGAAACCTCATTTCCAAAACAAAAATGCACGATCGTTTGTTACATTTACACTTTCATGGACACCAGGTTTCTACGCCCTTCGAAGAAAACAGATTCCAATCGTTACATCAGACTTATTACGGTAATGGGTACAGTCGTGTAATTACCATACATTTGGGTATTATTAAAAGAAATAATAAATATAAAAGAATATTTTTGGGAACCTGAGAAAGTAATTATTTTTAATTACATATGACTTACAAACCCTAATTATTACCTTAATACAAAAAATAGCATTAAGAATAATTTGCAATTATTTTATTATTATCATTATTATTTTGCATTCCAATGTGGGAAACAGATCATAATGAATTCAATTGTGATCGCAGGACTACATTTGATTCGCTCTTAATTTTTAAATGCTGAAAATCATTACGATTAATAAAAATTGAACAGTAATTCGAAACTTACCGCAAAAACAGGACAAAACGGTTGGTTTTTTTTTTTTCTTTTTTATTTAATTACATATTTAGACATGTAATTAAAAATAGAATAGACTTTCCAATAGCCTAGAAAGAGAAAAAGATATTACGTTTATAAGGAATTGTTATTTTCTGTACAGTTGAATTATGTATTGAAATGTAGTCACTTTACGAATGATAATTGTAATAGTTTTATTATTATTATTATTATATCCAAACAGACTAATGTTAGAAGTGTATATATTCTGAAAGTTTATATGTTGTGTCTGCATATAAATATTCAACTGGCTTACTTACCAAACAGAGAAAGTTAATTACAACTTAAGAAATTATTTTAAATCTTTTTAGAATGTAAGAAGAAATTTGCTTACATTACTAAGGAGATAAATACAAAAACTACATATTTATTTGAATGGAAAATTCATAACTCATCAACCTTTCAAACATTTCATTTAATGCAATTTTGAACTAATAAAGAATATAAATATAAATTAACTTATATTACAAAACTATATAAAGTCAGGCAGAATTTGTGAAATTAATTCAAAATCCATAATTCAGTTTTTGCAAAGATAATATCAATTAATCGTCGCTACATCAGCGGCATCTGGTGTTAGTTTAAAGAATTGGGATATTCCTACTAAAACGGGCAATATTTAGGATTTTGCTATTTTTAATTTTAGTCACATATATAGAACATATTTATTCCAAATGTATCCATGTAAACTACACAAATATATGCATATATTTTTTTTTATTTTGTTAGGCAATTGACATTATTTTTTAAAAGTAGAAATATGGTTTTTGAATTAAGAGTTTTACAAATCCACATTTTTTTCCCTGAAAGGTTACACATTTATTCTGAGCTTGTGTGTGTGTGTGTGTGTGTGTGTTTGTGTGAATATATATATATATCGTCGTAGTCATTCAACCAAAAAAAAAAAACATCGTATCCTTTTCTTGGATTTGGGGGGGGGGGGGGATAATAGACCTACCAATAATTTTCCAACCCAAAAAAAATTTTCAAACCCTACATTTCTTCCATTTTTGGATGCAATAGGGGAAGGGTTCTGACCCTACCAATTCCCACCCCTCAGTACGGCAATGATATATTTATTACACAGGTACATTTATTTCCAATCCCTCCACGAAAAATAAGCCTGAAGAACAAATTTAATTAATTATTAATTTCACAACGAAGCAGATCGGGCACTGAAGAAATACTCTGTCTAGAGTATTCATCTGTTCCTCCCCCCCAACAACTCCTGAACGGAAGGTCGGATCGGAAACGGACTTCACCATAGTGTTCAAGAGACCCAAACACCGTAAGAATGGGGTGTATTTTCAGGGGCCAACAGCTCCCCCTCCCCCATTTGGCATTGTTTTCATTGGTTTTCCGCTGTTAGCTTAAATGCTAAAATGCAATCACCTCGTTTCATTTATCAGCTTATAGTTTGATGGGTAAGATCTCGGACTCGAAAGCCAGAGGTTGTCGGTTCGAATTCGTATATCTACTTTTTGTTTTCTCTTAATCATTTTTTCTCAATGTCCGCATGGTTTGTTTGTTATTTTGGGGTTTTTTTTTCTGAGTTTTCATAACATTTTTTTTTTATTTTTTTTATTTTTCCTATTTAATGTACTTCCTATTTTTAATTATTATTTTTAATTTTTTTTTATTATTATTGCCCTTAAATTCATGCTTTACCACAAAATCATATTCACTTGTTTTTTAATGACAAATCTCTGTCATTGATTAAGGCCAAAAAGTCTTTTTTTTTTTATTTATATTCAGACTTAATCAGTTTTAATCACAATGATTAACTTTTATGTTTTAACAATTTTCAAAAAATAATAACCCTAATTTGTATTTGTGAGACACAGTCCTTTAGATTCTTGTGTTAAGCCTTTACTTGAGACTAATGGGCTGTGACCATCAGTTTAATGGGACCAAATTGAATGAATTATTCACTCAAGGAAAACTACTGTTTAAATAAACATGCTTTTTACGGTGGCCATTTTTTTTTCTTCTTTTCTGAGGGGCCGTAATTTGTACAGGTTTAAATGCGGTTAATGCATTGCAATGTGGGTGTCCTGCAAAGTGGTCCAAGATCGCTTTTATAGGTCTCCTAATTGCAGTCATTTTTTGTCTTCAAAGACTTAAAACACAGATTAGAACAGTAATAACTTTTGTGTAGGCGTTAGACTGTCTTTAAAGTTACTCTTTTATCGACGATTTTTACCTGACATTTTGTTTTCCTTCACTTTTGATTTCTTTATATACATTAACGTATATTTCTATTAATTTGGAAACTCAGATACAGAATATATAAATTCCTGAATATTTATATTTTTACATTGAACTTACAATTACGTGTACTATATTATACTGATATGTATATTATGCTAACAACTTATATGTATTTGATCTTAATATTGATACATACTTAAATAGATAAAGATATATATATAAGTTTTTAGTGTGTATTCGTGTATAGACACACATATATATTGTTAACTATATTGACAGTGATTTGAGAGAATCAAAAAATTTTTATTTCACTTTTTATTTTCATCATTTGAGATGCAAAGATTCTGACTTCATAATCTGCTTTTTTGTCATTTTTTTTGTTATTTATCTTCTATTTTTAACAATAGATTAACTTAAATAAATCTTATACAAATTTTTATTATTATTACAAATTAACTTCTTCACTTAAATAAAATTGATCGTCAAGAAATAGGAAACAAATCAATCTTGTATAAATCTAGATTTATTAGTTTTATTTTATTTTTAATGGGGTTCTAATCAATTTAGAATATTTTTCACTTACTTTAAAATATAAAGGAAATGTTTTAAATTTGCTTGCTGTAATGCTAAAATGAGTGATATATATATATCTTTTAAATTTTTAAAATGAGATATTATTTGATTTTTTTAAAACTTAAACTTTAAATGTAAATTAAAATTATCTTTAAAATTTAAATTAAATAAAGCCTTAAAAAAAAAAGTAATGTTTATCATTATTAGCGAAGTAAATTTCAACTAGAATTTTACTCTTTGGTTAGGGGTTACTAAATTTTGAAATAAATTTTGATTTACATTTCTATCATTGACAAAAAACAAACAAATAGAAATGGTAAAATGTTGAGTGGAACCTCATTCCTTGACTTTTATGATACTTAAGGTTTAATCTGAGCCAATGTTATTCACTATATGTTTCAAGTTCGAACCAGAAACTGAATTCACTGTAAAGTAAGCGAAATAAATGGAAGAAAATGTTGGTCCCAGATCAAAGACTTGTTTTATGTCATATCTTCTCTTTCTAAAATGAAAATTCGTTTAATATGGTAATAAAAACCCTTTCTATTTCTTCACTTTTTATTGCTTTTAGTTCCAGTAACAATTGTTTATTTATTTATTTAATACAAAGGATATGTCTTCCCGCTCTTTTTTTCAGACCTAACCCCCTTTTAAGCTACCTGCATCCTCTGTGCACATCATCTAAGTTGTTTCTAGTTAATTCGTGATTAATTCACTAGTAAGTTAGCAGTTATTTCAATCGTTTCAGTGGATTGCTGCAAAAATTATTAACGTTTATTTATGTTTATTTATGTTTATTGCTTAGCTATTATCCTGTAATAAACACGTTTTAAAGTAATTGCGTAATAGTGCTATTTTCTAGTGACATCCTAAGTAATTCTTTTGGAAAACAACTTTTTTTTACGTTTTTTCGCTTTGGTGGTAAAAACAAACTTGGCCACGAATGAATCACACTTCATGTGCCATTACTAAGACATCATCGCATGACCAGTAGTGTAGGTGTAAATTCAAATCAAATTTCCCCGAGTCCTAATTGGAGGAGGATATGGTTTCGTTGAAGCGTCATCCCATCTTCCTTCATCCTAATCCTTGACCTCAAAGTTCGGAAAGTAGAAAAACGGAAAATTAAAAAGACAAGTGCCAGTTATCAACGAAATCGAGGACAAATTTCCTCTCTTATGAGTTTCAAGTATTGTTGTCACGGCAATTAATTATAATGTTCCCTCTCCTTCTTTCTTGGAACGTCCAATATTTTAGAAACATTTAATTTAGGCTGCTGGCAAAAGGGAAATGGTGGGAAATGTAACACATACACACAATAAATCTGCAGATTAAACAGGATATCGATCTCAATTTATGATCCTAATTAGAAGAGGTTTTTTTCTTTTTTACTTTTTTCATGTGTAAACAAGTGTTTGATTTAATGTTTCATTTACCTGAGAAGACAAGATATACGGGTTCCATTTAGAAAGTTAAGGTCCAAAGGGGAAGGAAAAAGAAAAAAGAAAAAAAAAAAACAAGGCTTTCTTTTCTTCCTTATTTTTATTATTGTTTTTTTGTTGGTTTTTTTTTTTTTCTTACATTCTTTTTTTTTTTTTTTTTTTATTAATTTAGTTTTTTTTTTTTTTTTTTAATTTTTAATTTTTTTTTTTTTATTTTTTAAAAAACTTTTACTAGATCCTCTTCAAGAGTCTGTAGATTTCATCAAAACAAAACCGATACAATACTCATTTTATTAATAAGAAGATATTCTCAATGTTGAAATAATATCTTAAAAGTACTAAAAAATGCATTCCAGTAATAGTTATTACATTTAAGTTAAAATTAATAATTATGAAATGAAATATTATTTAAAGAAATATTTAAAATTAGCAGAAATAAGATTTTTTTTAAATACGAACATAATACATCTTTAATGACAGAATAAACGCTACCAGTAAGAGCTACGTGGTATTCTGAGAATAGAGCGTTAAATTGTAATACAATTACCGCATTTTTTGATTAATATCATTTAGAATTCATTTTATAAAAAGCACAGGCAATGTGAACTATTACGAATGTGTAAATTAAAGTTAATTAACTGTAATATGAAATGAAATCATTAATTTTATTTGATCTATTTATTTTATATAGATTGTTTTAGAAATGTTCAAAGTTCTAATGTTAAACAATGCCCATTCGGAGATATGAATAGTAAGACGACGTAGTTAGTGTAAGAGTTTTATTTCTACAGATATCATTTCTTTTGTATTTCTTGTGATGACTCCACTAAAAGTTCCCTAAATTTCAAGTTCTTAGTTCACTTTTTTTCATATTACTTTCTATGTAAATTATTTTTGAAACCTTAATTTTTATTAATATTCTTTCAACTGAGAGATTGTATCAGAAAAGTCTTCATATTTACTTAACACTTGTAAACAACAAGTGACGTAAATTTTAATTTGAAGCTCGATTTCCAATCAGATAAATAAATTGTAATAAAATACAATTGTAATCTTATTGTAATACAATTAGATAAATTGTAATAAAATGAACTTCAAAAAACAAAATGATATAATAATAATAATAATGATAAGGTTTGTTAAATCTCCAAAAATTAGCAGCAACTCTTCTTTTTCAAGCTGCCCATATTTCCCAAATTAGTACAATAAAGCAAAATAAAAAGACAAAAATTTTAAAGAATTTAATAAAACATATTCAACGGCTGCTAGAAGCAAAGTTTAATTAATTTTTTTTATATATATTTTAGATTCAATAAATCTAAAACAGGTCAGTTTTATTGTCAAATAATTCACCTTTCACATTTTCTAACAAATTCTACGCTGAACCTAAGCAATTTGTTTGGTATTCATTGTAATTTCTTCAAAACTAAATTATTGGAGGATAAAGAGTTTTCTGAGTAATGTCCACCATTTAAAGAAAGCTAGTTTAAAAGGTTTTTCAGGAGTCTTCTTATCCTTCATTTACACATTGTTCTGTAGCATAAAAATAATGCTTACTTTTTCTGGTCGTTAATGTCTCTTTTAAAAGAAATTGAACTGACTTAATTTTAATATTAAACATATATTAATAATATTAGGCCATCCTCCTGTCTCCCCCTGGTAAGTATGAGATAATCCAAGATGAATCGACTCCAAGCGGTTATGATAAAAAGTGATATTTTATTCCTTTTTGAATGAACTCATTAATTGATAGCGCGCGAACAAATAAAATAAAGTAGAATTGGATATTGGGGAACCAGCAGTAGTTCAATGGTTAGCGTTCATCACTGCGAGGACGAAGGTCCTCGGTTCGAATCCCATGCAAGGCGAAAAAAAAATACACACAAAAAAAAAAGAAAATTGTATAAAATCTGACTTTCTCAGCAAGAAAAACTAATAATTAACAATTGCGCCGGACACAGAGAAATAACAGATTTTAGTAATGTAGATTCTTCAACTTATGAAAATAATAAGGCTAAAATAACAGTAGTTTGAAATAAATACTCTTTATTAGTCTACGGAAGTTCGAAAACTGTTTAAAATCTTTTTGAAATTTCTGGTATTTTTTTCTCTTGCAGGTTTTGCAAGTTTCAGTATTTCTGTAAATAAAAAAAAACTTGTTATTGCAATATATTCCCAAATGTAAATACTGAAATAAATTGTGACAACTTGTGAAATGATTGAAGAACGAGATGAAAGGAGTAAAACGATTTTTGTTTTTTAAAAAAGGACACATTTACAATAATTTCAAAAACTTATTCCAGACAATAAAAATAAGCGTTTTTGTAAAAGTCCAATGGACCGGATTCCACCTCTAGTGCACACGGCAATAACCTTATAAAGCAAGCAAATACTCCGGATTTATATTCTTCGTTTAACAAAATATCTGAATGGCGACCGTCCATTATGCAACAGTGCCGTAACGGAGCTTTCATTATTGTAACGGTGGCAAATGGACGCATCCTTTTTCCGACGATGAATAACGGCGAAAGAATGGAAGAGAATGGGAAACATTCGTAGCCATTGTTCTACGCTCGATTATTTATGCAGTTTTTCCTGTGGCTTATCGAAGGACTGCCCACTTTGATTTATTCGAATTTCACGCTTGTTTTACCACTGAGTAACGTCCATTGTATTTCTGTCGATAAACGTCCATATGGCTCTGAATGGGATGAGATTGAAAAAGAGGCCATAATAGAATCATTCAATCCATCAAAATGATAATACCCATTTAAAGGTCAACTATTTAAAAAAATAAAATACTTAAATCTAAGAAACAATTAGCGAAAAGGAAACCTCCTTCTAATACATAACTCAACCTTACGTTTTATTTATTCCTGTCATTTAAACAATTAAATAATTAAGTTTAATGTAAGCATTCTTTAAATATTTAAATTATTCAACAAAACCTAAGGCATAGTAACTTTGCTATTTATGAGCGCTATTTTCATTATTACAATAATATTTGTGTGTCACGAGTGAGAAAGTGAAACGGTTATATTGTTAATTCTCTTTTTCTTTTGTTTATTTGATGCTTCACAAAAACCTTGAAGCAGTCTTGAAAGTCTTAAAATTCCCAGACATGGGGCTGTAGTGAAATGTTGTTTTTGATTTTGATTTTTATTATTTCAAAACCAACTGAATTTTAATTGAAAAAGAGGGGAGGTAATTTTTTGTTTAATTTTTAATTCTTTCTAGATTGACATGAATTTCTAATAAAGTACTATACTATTCTCAGATAAAAAATCTGCAATTCTAGTTGCAATACATAATTTTCATTTTGCAAAATTAGCGAGATATAGGAACTTCAAACGTTAGTCAAAGTTTGTATCTAAGGGAAATTCTTTTTATTTCGGGAAACTTCTTAACTAACAAGTAAGAGGAAAATTGATCATTCAAAAAATGTTAAATCTTTCATTATTATTAATTAGAAGGAAAAAATTCAATTTTAATTTACCTTTTAAAAAAAAGTAACAGAAAACCGTAACATTCTGCGATTTCATTTTCATTGTTGAATATATTAATCAAATTTTGAATCGTAATTTATAAGATTAAGTAGTTTTAATGAGACCTAATTTTCAAAATTGTTTTTTAAAATAGTTAAAATTAAGGGATAATCAACTTATTTTTAGGCAAATGAGATTTACACGTTATTATTTTATATAAACTAATAATATAAATAAATTGTTATAATTATTATTGTACGATAATATAAATTACTAAATAATGAGATTTTCTTATGTGTTTCCAAAATGTATTATGTATAATAATGTATGTATAAATTATATTTAATCAGGTTAATTTAAGTTGTTTTCTAAAATAACTTACATACGTACATTATCATGTATTTTATATATTTTACTTATTTTTACTCTATTTTTTTGTTGTAACCGCAATTGTTTGCTTGTATGTTTGTGAATTGTTTAATTTGATATTCTACTTAAAAAAAATAATAAATTTAATTTTCAGAAACCTATCAGGACTGTATTGAGCTGTATTTAAATGCTAATAACTAAATAAATAAATAAATAAATAAATAAATAAATAAATACTATTATTATTACTATTATTAAAGTTAGTTTGTCTTAAGTAGCTTAGATTCATTTATTAAGCTATTTATTATTAATTGTTAATAATACTTATTTATGTTAAATTTATGCATTATTCGTTTAATAATGGATATATATATATTTGTCTAATCAGTTCCAACACTGCATCTTCTCAGTTCTTCCCGAACTACGTCGGTACTTTTAATAACATCATTTGTTTGGCTGAACTTGATCACTTTGACACAACACCAAAGAGATAACAGCTTAAAAGAACTATTAAAGACAATACATATTCAAAGAAAATTATAACAATAAAGTTTAACGGACTAGCAAATGAATTTCTTTATTAAGGTTAAATATTAACGTGCTATATTAAAATTAACACATTGCCAACTATATTAGCACAGAAAGAAATCAACAAAAATTACATATAAATATACGATACCACGACGTACGTTTCAGAATCCCATCTAGATTCTATTTTCAAGTAAACAAAAGAAAAAGAAAAATAAACTACCTGGATTAAGGCCTAAAATAGCGATGTTTCCAATCTACAACCTAGCGGCCAGATTAGAAAACATAATAAATGTAAAGACGCTGTAATACAGGACTATAATACAGGAATTTCTTTATTTTTATTTTTTGTTGTGTTCAGATGTTGGAGGTTCCATATTTTTTCCCACTGCAACTTTTATTAACCTCCATATTGAGACCTGGTTTTTTTTGCTTGTGACGTACTCTCAACTGATGATCGCCAATTTACCGTTTGAGATGTCACTCGTAACACTGGGTCTGAACTTTTTAAGTTTAACGTGCATAGAATAAATTAAGAAAGGGTAAACCTGGCTGATGACGCCTAATAAGACAGAAACATCCGTCCCAGATTCCCGTTGATGAGAGCTCGGAGTGCAAAACTTACTTTGGTACATTTTGATTTGTGTTTTTTAAAGAAAATTATATTTTACGTGATTATCTAATTGGAATAACTTGTTTTAAAAATAAAAAAAAATAAAAAAATCAATCAATTTTTTTTTTTTTTTAAATTTGCTACATATTTGAATTGATGGAAAAAAAATATAAAAGATATAAAAAAGAACGGAATGAGGTCAACTTAAGGTCAATCTTTTTCATGGAATAAAAGCAGAACTCTAAACTTTATAACCGGAATCTCGGGAAATCCAACAATAGATCAATTTTTCATTTCAAATAAAAATATCTATTCTCTATATTTCGCTTCGAGAAAAAAAAAATCAAACAAAATCTAAGCTTACTTTGAAGAAATATAAAGGTTTTAGTTTACTTGGAATTCACTTTGACGAAGTAGTTTTTCAAAAATAAAAAAAAATAAAAAATCTCTTAAAACGTGTCAAGTAAAATACAGCTCCAATTTCCGTAAATTAAATACGTTTTTATGAATACTAAAAAAAACTAAAATGGAAGGAAGATAGAGAAAAATATGGGTTTGTGGAACAATAATTGGTAATAGAATTTACATTTTCAGAATTAAATTTACTTTATTACTTTACAATATTATACTAATTCGACAAGTAAATTTTTGTTCTTTTACATTATTGTAATAATAACTAGTGATTTATAAAGTTTATTATTAAGGTAAATATACTATAATTTTCATATACATATATTCCAACAAAAATTAAGGGCAAAAAAATTACTTAACTATTCCGTTAATCGAGAGTTCAAATTAATTATCTTAGCAAGCTGAAATTTTAATGGTATAAGTTTTCAAATGTTTATTTTATTAAAAGTTGGATCCATAAGAGCTGAAAACTCCTAAAAATGTTATTAGCCATTAATAAACTCTAATTACAATTAAAGTTTACTATTAACCTCTTTCAATAAAAATTTTTATATCTTATCATTCGAAAGATGACATTTATTTCTATTTTTTTTTCTCATTTCTAGTTTACGCTACAAAATGTAAAGAATTAAGTACATATCCAGTTAAATGACACAGGAAAACAGTATTAATATTAAAACTTTAGCATTTCTAAGGTTTTCTAAGTTGCAATTTCGATTAAAAACAAAAATTCACGAAAATGTGACAACCAAAGATGCCAGATATCTCGTAATCTATTCTTGGTGAAATACTTGTTTTGTCTCTCACCTTTATCGCTAATTAAAAGCACCGAACTCAAGATCTAAAAATTAATATTAAGTCCTCAGCTTAGTGTAGGTAAGATATTAAGATAAAAATATTGAAATTTATATCTTAAAGCAATAAAAATTCAATTTCTAAATTTTATTATAATTAAAAGAAAATAACGATAATTTAATTTTAAAATTCGAGATAGGCTTAAATCTCTTTGAGTGGATTAAAGTGGAATAAACCCAATGGAGACCTTTAGCATTTTATTCGCTTCTATCAGTACAATATCAATGCGTATTTTCAAATAATTCATCTTCTCTTTTCTGTGGAGAACTGTAATAAAACCAAGCTATTTGATATGGGGGATTTTATAGTGATGCCGAATATCAGTTATATGTGTTAGTTAAAGAGAAGTTAAAATAAATAATTAACAATAGAACAATAACCTCAATTTAATATAGAAGCCATAAAGCGCATCCTACGGGATACGAAGAACAAATAGATTCCATTTCATTGATGATAAAACGAATTCTAGATGCGGCGCCCCTGCGAAGCCAAAGCAGCAACTACGGATACATCAGGTTTCACAGATATTTGAATAAATCCGATCGAAGGTCAAAGGTCAACAAAAATCTGAATCAACATTTTCAATCTCGCTAAAGATGTATTAGATTAGGTAAATTTCAACGTTTTAATGAGAGACTTTCCTAGGGATTTCAACAATTTAGTTACAATTCAGTCAGTTATTAATTAAATTTAACGTCTAATTAACGTTACTAATAAGATGCAGAATTGATCCCTCATCAGCTGTATTCAGTAAACTTAATAACAAGCTAACGTGAAACAGCTGTTCCAGAATGTCACTTGTGAATAATTTGGTCTCATCCATTGTTGTTTTTTTTTAAATTTCAAATGCGCAGTTTGAAGTCTTATGGTTTAAAAAAATTCATTGAGGCCGCTCTCGTGGCACATGAATTTTCTCACTGGTTTTTTCATTGGTGAGTTTTTCATTGGGTATTTTTTTCTTTGAGGCACACGCGCTTCCGATGTAATATTTTTGCTGCTTTTTGTTTTTTAAGCCTGTTAAATTCTTGCTTTTTTAAAATTATGTTGGTTGTATTGATACATTGTAGTAAAAAGTAAAAAGTAGTAAAAGTATGTTTCAGAGAAAACAGACTAAAAGTTTTATCAGTTTCTTTCCATCATCAGGAAATAACAGACAGAATAAGCATCATCGAAATATAACATTAGGCAAATATTTTTAAAAGAAAAAAATTATAATAATTTTCTTCAATTTGGAATAACATCTCTGCTGAAGTCCCTAGCGTCTGCGTACTTTTCAGTGCCCTTATTAAAGTATATTGTCTTTCTTATTTTATTTTTAAATCCAGAAATTTTTAATTTTTCCTTTTAATTCATTATTTTGACAAAAATACTAGAGGTATTTTTCTCCCAATTTTTCCGTTTTTGTTTTCATTTTTAAATTGATTTTTAAATAGTGCGAATGAGAGCAAGGGTCCCTCACTAACGGCAAAAAGTGATAGAAAGTTTTTTTCGAAAAATGTTTTTTAAATTTTTTTTTTTTTTATTGTAAAAAAAAAAAAAAAAAAAAAAATGAAAAAAGAACAAATCCCTAATTTTAGAAATAATTACCCTAGTAATGGAGACAATTATTATTCACAGATAAATATCACCCTCATTTCAGTTACACTAAAAACTCTTTTATCGAGTTTATCCCAAAATCTGGTTTGTCCGAAACGATTTTTAGCGTATTTTAAAAATATATAAAACATTTTTTCGTCGCTTTCATTAATATTTAATAGCGTTTACAAGCGATTAAGTAACTGTAACTATAAATCTATTAATAACATTATTCAGTTCAGTGTATCAATATTGAAAAGGGTTCAAGCCTATCTGTAGAACAGTTAACTACTGTATATCTGGATAACAGTAACTAACTATGGTAATAGTTTTAGCGTCCACTGTACGTTTGCCGAGTGACTGCACTGGTTACCGTACTCAAAAGTACTGTACTTTTATACAGTATTCATTCAAAACAATATATTTCGGATTCTCCGAAATTTCGTTTATCCGAAAGGGGCGCGGTCTCATCAAATTCGGATAATCGAGTTTTAGTATACTGCAAGCGCCATTTTGATTCCGCGTTTCAAGCTTCTCCAATAAGAGTATCTCTTAATGTACATTTTTAAACCATGTTTTTTTCCACTGCTGCAAGGTACTTTGAGTATAATTTGTAGCTGAAATCATTTTTCAATATACTGATTTTTTTTTTTTTCTTCTGTATTTTCACTTTTTAATGTCGTCTTGTCTTAAAATGAACTGGAAGATGACTAACATCTAATGTTTTAACATTTTTAAAGATAAATTTCCATTCTTTTGCTGAGACGACGATAAAACTCCTAGAGAAAAAAAAATAGTAATTCTACAACGTCGTAAAGTCGTAGCCCATTCTGTAACAACAATAACATCAGCACACACGCACAACTTACACACAAAAACCACTTAGAATCCGGGTTTCCAGAATTTATTGTATCTTTAATTCAATCCTGACCATAATCACACGGTCATTGGAATTATTACATGATCTTAAGCGCGTTATTTTGCGTAATCTTATATTTTATGATTAAATTGTTTCTTTTTTGTTTTTGAAAGAAAGAGGTAGTTATCGTCCTTGTACCTAACATTCCCTAACAAGCGTTTTTCGTAAAGAGTCAGTTTTCTTTTAAAAAAACAATAAAATACACACAAAAGTAAAGCATATTCCCGGATCTTTCCTTTGGAATCATTGCTTACGTCTTTGAAAATAGGAAATGAAGAAGTTGTAAACATTTTTTTGGTAAGAATTCAATGAAATTTGATAGAAGAATATAGAAAAACAAAATAGTCTGAAATTCATAAAAAAATAAAGGTCTTAGGCAAACTAGAAAGTTATGCAATTAATACATAAAATTGTAATAATTTATATGTACATATTTTTTAAAAGTTATTTATTTATCTGTATTATTGTAGAAATTGTTTATATGTATATTACCCTTAACCGTTATTTATTCCTTTGCATTTCTTTAATGACTGATGTTCTGTTTATTTTTAAACTTCAGTTGAATCAGTTAATTAATTTAAATTCGTTATATTTTTATCCAATCATTCTGTATATTTTTAATTACTTAGCCAATCAAATGAAGCTTTCTAAATACTATAAAAAAACCAATGTTTTTCATTTAGTAAATTAATTTAGTACAGTTCCTGAACTTAACTCGTTGTGTTTAGATCTCAAAACTCTTCCACAAACACCATTACAATATAATAAATATATATACACGATTTCTACATTTGATCACAGTTTCTGTAATTAGAACTATGCTATTATTTATACAACAAAATTTCTAACATGTCACCTAATGACATTTTTGTAATTTAGTGACGTAATCTCGAATGAAAAAAAGAAAAAAACAAAACACATCAATGCAGGCATTAAATATTTACTAATATAAAGTGTATGTTGTAATTGTTATTTAGCCCTACTTATTAGTTCTAATATTTTCTTTATATTAAAGTTATCGGTTTGTATAAAATTCAAATAAGTTTCTTATAAAGCCTATGCAAACTTAACATTAAAAATATCTTTTAATCGACTGTGATTTTAAGTTCGATTTTATTTTATTTATTTAATAACCCTGAAAAAAAAATTGCCTAATTTCAGTAATGATTTTTTTTTTTACTTTATATTAAATTACTAACGAGAAATTTAAAGGGAAAAATTAAATCTGTTGATTATCTGAAAATATCTTGAAAATTGCCTGGGTGATACGTTTTCGCCCGCGGATATGCAATTACTTTCAAACATTTGGGTCAAATTCCTTTAGACATTCATACATCATTGAACCCATTTTGTTTCATTTTTTTTCCTTTAGAATAAGTCTTACTAACATTTTTACTTTCCTTTTTTTTTTTTTAGTCTCTTTCAGTTTTAATATCTCTTCGAAAGGGAAAGTGTATTAGAACTTGAAGAGAAGGTGAAGGCCAATTTGAAGGCGCACAATGGAAAACCACACAGCGGAAAAACAGGTTGCAATGGAGAGTGGAAATACACAAGTGGCAACAACAGCGAAATTGGTTTTGCATGCGAGAGGATGCAGCATTTATCCTGGCAGACTCATCCTGCCTATGTATGCCACGCAGAGTAAATTGTTTGGAAACTGGTACGGAGGAGCGATTGTGATCACTGGGATGCCTATCCCCGTCACGTCCAGGTAGATGCTCCGAGGATCCTCGCAAAGGGTTCCGTTCCAGTTTGCGGCTCGTAGAATCACGCATTCGGCGCTGGGAGAACGTGATTTCATCCTGTCAGTTGTGCGTTGTATACGGCATCCCGTAACCTACTTCCAAACATGATGCTGTCGCCAAGCAGAACCTCTCGTGCGGAACCACAGAATAATTGACAAGCTATCAATATTTCTTTTAGATAAAAAAAAAAAAAAAATCAAAGGTCAAAAATTTTAATTTATTTTTTTGTAAAAAAAAAAAATATATTTCCATTATAAAAACGACAAAAAAGAATGCCAATCAATTTTGTTCAGTAAAAAACTTTGACAGCTAAAAAATTGACAATAATAAGAAAAAAAACTTTCAAAGTAAGTTACGTCCATGTTATTCCTGATATTTTTTATCTAAAAAGTCGTGCGCTCTAACATTATAGGTACGGGCACTTGTAACTTAAAAGGTTCTCAAAAATTCAAAATATTACCTAAAAACTCATCTTCCAATGAAAAAAAAAAATAATGTTCTACATTAGGAACTAATTCTCCTGCTAATCTACAAAATAACAACTGTACTCGAAATCAATTGAAAACCTCAAACTAAAAATTGTACGCAAAATAAAAACTATTGTTTTAAATGGCTAAAAAATTAGAGTGGAAGATCAGGGAAAAAAAAATCAAGATCAGAATAAATATTTTTGATGAAAATCGGGCTAACAATTATTACTAACTATAAGGATCTCGTTAATAAAATCCTAGTAAAGAAAGAAATGGCATTAAATAATTTTTATGAGAAGATACATACATTTCTAGTTAAAATATCTGATTAAGTTGAGGCCGGGTGGTCAGCCCGACGCTCGCCTTTAACCACCCCTGGGAAAGAAACCCGGTACCCATTCAACAAAGGGCTGGGTAGACCCTAGGACCCCGTTTGTAGGAGAATGGAGCGTGGAAAAATCCCCGGCCTTACACCGAGGCCGGGGGATCGAACCCGTCACCTTCAACCCGCAGCCAAGAGCCCTTACACCCACACGGCTATCGGGCCCACATTCAAAAAAATCAGAATCTCAAAAAACGTCAACATAAGCATATTGTTATATTTGAAGCTTAATGATAGGGCGATGTGAGGAATAATATATCAACTGAAGTATTCAACAAATATTTATTTCCAAGAAGCTATCGAACAGCTTCCGATTTACGAAAAGTAACTGAATAGATAAGTCTATCTTGATTTTACTTAATGGTTTGATATGAATATTTATCAATAATTGTTATTTACTTTACAAATGGCGCTGAAATAATAAAATAAATAAATATGTAGACTAATATCCTTTTGCGGGATACTGTTAGAATTTATTTACTGATGATGCCTAGTAAGCAGAAACAACTGTCCCAGATTCCCGTCAATGATGGCTGAGGGTGCGGATCCTTGTGCAGATTTGTGCAGATTCAATTCATGCATGTTTAATTTTATTTCTTCTGAAATTGTGTGTCAAATCTGCTGACGAGTAGAATTACATAAAAACACAACATTATAAAGTCGATGTTTTTATATGTGTAGGCCTACATAGTTCTAATGATTTATGATTAAATATTAAGAAAAAAAATAATTTACGATGATGAATGTAATGTTCTTAAATTACATGAAAAAAAATCGCTAAGGAATTTTAAAAATTTTACTTTTTAGTAATAAGTTTTAAATGATTGGATGAGAGGTTTTAAACTACTTCCTTCTTTATGTCCCTGAGTATATTTTAAAATATAAATTACACTTTATAAAAATTGTGTCATTTACATATTAACTTTTGACAGTTTAACATAACTAGCATTCTGGTAGAAAGAGCAATACACTCGAAATACTATTGCCAAGTTAATTCCTGATGAAAAAATTTCGTCTGGGCTACAGGTTAGTTATTTTTGGGAACCCCTTATTAGTGTCATTTCAACCACAATTAATTTTT